>JAPDOI010000232.1:0-600000 GCA_029168955.1 Aplectana chamaeleonis
CCAAGCTACTGTATCCCCGCCGTAACCTTCTGCGTAATCCTCCAGAAATCGATAAACGGATTGCAGATTCTTGTTTAGCTTTTTCTGCAAATAACCCCAGAGCAGCAATTTGAGCCATATCTATTGCTTGATCCGGGAAATCGGCAAACGTCGCGATTTACCATTAAATTCCTCCCCCTCCCCCGATGGGAAGCTTTGAAAAGAATCATGTAGGAAAGCTTGGAAAGTCGTCAAATAAACCTATAGATTCGTTATCAGCACCCCATATAACCCACCTGTAAGGATTTTTGAGTGAAATCTGCAACATTTTTTAAACACTTTCAGAGGTATAAATAAGCGCCCAACCAAAAATCCACACGAGTCCAAAAGAAACGCTATCAGTCTGTGCAAAGTTTGGAAAATGTGCCTTCACTCAAAATTTGCTCAGTGGGGTAGAATGCAGGGCTGAACACAAACATGAGGTCCGTTTTCGGATTTCGCAGAAACTCTAATGCGCGTTTTTGATAGAAAAAGGCGTGAAATACGAACTTTGACCAGCTACTACTTTTTTCGCAAGTATCCTTAGCAAAATCCGAGGTTCAGATTCGAAGAGAGCGCATCCGAGTTGACCCAGAAACAGTGCAGTCTCTCAAAAGCTCATACCCTGACTAGCGAGGTTCTCTAGTTGGTATCTCTGAGTATTCCTCTACATGTCTACATCCCTCCATAGCTGAAATTTCTCATCTTATTCCGATGTTGGCTGACGTTTCGCGTGACGCAGCGCTCGAGAAGACTTCCTTTGACGCTCATATATGAGAGATTTAGGGTAGGCCTTCGACTGCCGAAGAAACGATGTGTGCAGGTGGAGGGAGGCAGATCATCCCAGCTCACGAACCCCGGATACCCAAGGGTTGAAGGTATGCCCTTTTTTATGTGTGATTTCATTGGTGCAAAGTGCGAAAGAAGAAAGAAGACGACGACGACGACTACAGGCCGCTCCAAGTTGACGACGGATTTTTTATTTATTTTTTACTTTTTTCTTTGTTGTCATTGTTGTTGTGTGTTGTCCCGTCGTTGTCCAGTCCAATTTTTCCATAAAAGGGGTAAAAGGTAGGTAAAATCACCAAATTGACCTGAAATTACAAAATGAGATGGGCAAAAATTCATCTGCTACATAGTGGATATTAGAACCCAGTAAGTCCAGGAAAAGTCCCTGACCCCAAAAGCAAAATAAAAAAACACTCTATAAAAAGGCAAAGTAAAAAAATTGAACCAAATAAGAAGTAAAGGTATAAAAAGAATAATGAAAGCTCTGGAAAGCAGTGTGTCCAGGGAAAGTGTTAAATGCGTATAAAAATGCTTGGAAGAAGGCGCGTTGAAAAAGGAGCAAAACGTTAAAAATTCAATACCTTACAAAAAATAAATTGCGTAAAAATTAAGGATGAAGCGCGCGATTCTACTAAGCAGAATCAGGAGATCTGATTTTCCTCTTCACTCTTTATTCTTTTCTGTTGTCATTTATTTTTTATTTCATCCGTTTTTTTGTGTTTCTGGCGTTGTTTCGTTTCTTGTCGTTGTTTTTTCGCTAAAAAAAGTTTTTTTTGGAAATAGGTTTGGAAGTAAAAAAAGTAAAAAGGTGATAACCTTGAATGTAAGAAAAGAAAATTACGCGAAGTTTCCATGAATCTACGAATTTTTCTTCGTTTTTCATTGTTCTCATTCGTTGATTTCGTGATTTGTTCCCGTTCGTTTTTTCACCGTATGATTTCGCGCCGTACGATTTCAGTTATCATTCGTTGATTTCGTGGTTTGTTCCCGTTCGTTTATTCGCCGTATGATTTCGCGCCGTAGTGATTTCGAGATCGTGGGCGATAATTATCGGTAGCCGGGGGTTGGAGCAGTAGAGTTAGGATTGGGTGGGAGTTAAGGAAGAAGGGTTTTGGGTGACGGGTAGGTAACGGGGTCCTTCACAAATCCTATCCGTGGCCTCATCGTGGCGTGGAAGGTGGCAACAGAGGCGATCAGCGAACACGGAGGGTGGAAATTTTGCTACTCGGCTCCTAACTCCGGGATCCGCTACTTCCCGAAACCAGCCACAGCGACAGTGCACATGAGGAATATCGATTTTCGGTCGATGTGAATGTGAAACATTGCGTCGCGTCGCTCGTCGCTCGAAGTATTATCCCGGCCTGAATCTTCACGCGTCGCGGTAGGATGTACGGACGCAGGCCGAATGGGGCAACTCATCTGCAGTCGCGCACCGCTGCCTGCACGCTCCAAACACTATAGTAAAAACGCATGTACGCGCTTACGCGCATCGATGGCCATGTATGCCCACCCCTGGCTTATTTATGCACGCACGCACAAGCACGCGCGCGTATCTGCGCGAGCTCACGGTTGCTCATCCAACGCGTCTGCGCGCGCATGTACAGTGTAGCACTGGCACGCGCGCAAAGAGGACAAATCCGCCGTGCGTTCTTGCGTGTATACAAGTTTGCGCTGGAGCGCGCAGTGTTTACACACACACACACACACACACACACACACACACACACACTACACACACACACACACACACACACACACACACACACATACACACACACACACACACACACACACACACACACACGCACACACACACACACACACACACACACACACACACACACACACAAACACACACACACACACACTTTTTGCTCGCGCACACACACACACTTGCACTTTCATATCTGCGTACACACACACAGCACATAGCAGCTCCACGCACACAAGAACACGCGTTAGCATACTCAGGCGCTTGCGCAAACGCCGTTTATATACGTACTTGCAGAACCACAATCTCCATGGATATGCAGTAGCCACACGTGCATACTCACAAGCGTCACAATAATCGTACACAGTCGGCACGGATCGTTTTTTGATACTTTGTGTTTCTTGGTATTGTGCGTTGACAGCGCACACTTGGCGCACATATGTTACAACTTATGCCCCGAATTTGTGCTAATGCACAATAAGGACACAATAAGTGTCAGAGCGATCCTCGTCGACTGAACGCGCAAACAGATGCGCGAGCACTTTCCCCATACATATGCACAAATATACGCGTACTGTGGCCTTCTCTGGGCCGAATTCCGGTCACGCAGTTGCCGTCTCGACACTCTTTTGCGGCCGCGCGCATTCGAGTCGGAGAAGTTTTCAGCGCCGCCAAGCCACAGTCGACCTGTTGACACTGGGTGGGTTTAGGAGACTGGAAACTAGAGCAAAATTGGAGAAAACTGTATAAAAAGCCACATCGAGTCGGCTTTGGCGCTGAAAAGCTCCGACAGACTTAGAGCGCGTGCGGCCGCATGAGCGTGTCGAGTACAATGTATCACATGTACAACTTGCGCTCACTCACGCGCACACTAGCGCATCTACGCGCGCCCGCACAAGCGCACAAACGAGGCCACACACACATAGCCGCCTACTCATGCCACATGCGCCACATGCCAACCACGTACCTTACCTACATAACGTCGGCATGAATCTGAAGAGACTTTGCGCTCACTATTCAAGAGTTGGCTCTCAAACTCGGTGCATTATACTATAACATACGTTTGCACCGAGTTTGCGCCAACCTCCAACGAGGAACACAAAAGTCTCTTCACGATCCATCCCGTGCCTTACCCCTATTTGCAATATTATCTTGGAATCTGATATTTCTAAGACTTCGGGCTATGTCTGAATTTTTACATCTTTTTCTTAGCCAATAGGATTATGCAGATGAACACCTGAGTGTATAATGTGGTTGTAAGGGAGTATCACCTTCCAGGGTACACTAGATTATGTAAGTTTTCTTCAAAAGAACTTCAAAGAATTTGCATAGATGCTCATCTTGGGTGACGAAGGGAGCAACAGCGGGCCATTCTTTTTATGTGCCTTGCCGCCAGCACCATGTGAAACACATCCAGGGTTATCCCGTTAGAGGCAAATTTTGACTTACAAGGGAACCACAATAAGTCGTAGTGATTATTCCCAATGAAATGCTCAAAGCGATTCTCGGCCCCGAGCATGCACTTGCAAATAAGAACCTCTTAGGTCTTTCAAGATTTATGGGTTTTGCATTGCACGTTCTGTGAGGCTTCAGGAAAGCCCTGGAACAGAATTTTTCTCAGAGAATAAGTGTGAACCCTCGGGTGAAGGTAAGAGAAGCGCTGCTAATCTCCAAAGGTTGACAGTCAAAAAGGTATCTATACTAGTAGGGTGGAATTTTCAATAAAGAGTGAAAGTAGAGACTGTGAAACGATACTTATAAGAATAGAAGGAGATGACTTAAAGGCAGTGGTCATGATAAAAATCGTTTTTATGCTTTTCCGCCTATCTTGAAGACAGTCCCATGCTAACTTCAATGATGTTTTGGAGATCGCATAAGACTTTTTGGAACGGAGTTATGGTCGTTCAAAAAAAATTGAGCTAGGAAGCACCTCTACATCAATCGACGAGCCGCCACCCACCCTGGTGGTGGTCCGTCCCTGTTCAATGTGTGGCCCGTTAAATCACATGCAGATTGAACTACCGATCGAGGGTTGGGAAGATTCAGAGAATTCCAGAAAAGTCAAGAAATCTTGGGAGAGTTAAATTCTGACAGAAGAAATTACTATTGTTAAAACTGGCCAATCCGATCGAAAGACACTTTTCGAAGGAAATCATTTTCCAACGCAAAATTTAAATATGCCCTTTGCAGCTGCTCTAGACCCTTTCTGAGAGAAGTTATAGGCGTTTTTCTCTGACTTTCTGTACCTAACCTTGTACCCTCTCGAAAAAGCGCAGTAGTTTTAACGAAAAACCAGAAACGGACCCCGCATAATCGTGTTCAGCGCCCAAAACGGATCCTAGACTAAAGTTTGGGTGAAAGCTCATTTTCCGAACTAATGTGCAGACTGACAGCGTTTTGAAGTTGTACGGATTTTTGGTTCAGGTTCAATTATATCAATTAGAGGGAGTACAAAGCGTTCAAAAAATCATTTCAGGAGGTCAATTGGGGTGCTGATTACGGATCTGAGGTTTTATTAGGCGTTTTCCAAAGTTTCCGACTAGAATTTGTGCAGAAAGCTTTGCAACGGCAGAAAAAGAAAAAATTATGGCAGCAAAATCGACTTGTGACGATTTCAGGCGGAAAGTGACGACAGACGAGGCTCAGATCGCTTTTTTTAGAGGGAGGTTATTTGGAGTGCTCAGCACTAATCTGATGTGTCAGTTTATCGATTTTTTGACAGCTTGCGGTAGATTACGGTGGGTATACGATAGTTTGGTAAAAATGTCTCCAGATTTGTCTCGCAGTTCTATGTGGGAGTTATTTGGGGTGCTGAATACGAACTCGATGTCCATGTTGTCGATTTTCGAATTATTAAGGTAGGTTTTGCCTCTTAAATGGCATGCTACCTACCATAACTACAGTAAACCTTAAAGAATTTCGACAAACGAACCCCATACTCATATTCAGCACCCCCAGATTACCCTTCATACATGTTTTTAGCAAAACCCGAAAAAAATCAAATCAACACCTTTAAAATTCTACTTATGGGGGTGGGTGGTACCCTTACCTTGCCGCGAAAGCCTTGAAAACGCTAAAAACTTCTTTCCAGAGAGTGAGTCTGAGGGGAGCTGCGATGGCCCATGTTGGACTTCACGTTCGAAAATTGTTTCAGAGAAAGAGTTGACGATTGGAAATTTCTGAGAAAAAACCTATTGATCTATTCAAAATCTGGAAATATTTATCGCAGGAATTTTTTGCTGAAAAGTTTCACTCCTAGAAAGACAAAACTATCGATGCTTTCCTCAATTCAACTTGAACTCAAATTTCTGCCTCGAATTCACTCGTGACCAGTGACTAACTTCGGATGGTCTTCTTGATTCGATTACTCTGGTCATATTGGACACTGGAGAGGGTGGGTGGCCTCTGCGCCCATTCTCTCCATTCATCTCGTCGGTCAATTCGCTCAAACTTCTATTCTGTGCTTTCTGTGCTTTTCTTTTTCTCATAGGCGGAGAGGGGCATCTTTTCGAAATTCTCAATTGAATTTTCCATGAGACTTCAATATGGGATGGTATTGGCAGAAAGACTTGGCGGATACTGCCCTAACATCTCACTACTTCGTACTGATGACTTCACTGAAGCTGTTGTGTTGTAACATTTGAAATTAAAACTTGGCTTCAATTATTATTTTGCGTTCACAGCTACAGCTAACCTCAATCACACCAATCCCAAAGCAACCACCACTGTTCGCCGTATTTTTATGTAAAAAGCACGAAAATCGATAATATTGAATATCGATTGATGACGTGTCATGAGAACAGGTGCTGACGAAGTTCAGTATGCTTACACAGCTTCGACGACCTATGTTGATTGGCTGCAGATCCACCACATAACCCGGTCTCCACAGCCATATGCATGCCGAAGTAGTTTCCGTGCTCCGACTGGAAACTGATTTAATTATGTATAGCCCACGATTTTGAGGTACCCTTCAAAGTAAAGGTATCGAGTTCAAATTGGGAATAAGAGCGACACCATCCATTCCATCCTCCTGGTCCAAAAATGAGCTTCCTAGCTCAATTTTGAATAGTAACACCTGAGATCGTGAACGACGTCTGAAAAAATAGGAGATTGATAGAAAAACTTGCGGTTTTTCAAAATTTTCTCAAATCCTAGAAACCATTTTAAACCATTTTTGGGCATTATAATAACTTTCCTTTGTTTTTATGCAATTTAGAACTAATTTCTACCTTCAACGTGGACTTAGATTTCGAATTGTTCAAAATATATGGATGTTTTCAGGAAGGCTTGCCTTAGTGCCTGGTTTATTTACTTCACCGTTTTGCCTCAACTTTGTTCCGAAAATATCCGACCGGATACTCGTATCGAATCATTGGAAAATGGCATTATCTGAATCGAACTAATATCCGGAAAAGCTTTAATCAATCGGCATTGTTTCGAATCGATCCATTATCCAAAAAATTGTCTTCGCATATACAGTATAGTACCACATTAGAAAGATTTTTGATCTCTTTTGAAGCCACTAGACTGAAAATCTCTGCATCTCTCCACTTGCCTTTATCTCTACCTTTGGATATACCTCCCGATTCTGCCCCCTCTCTGTCCTCTGCTTACTATCTCCTCACCTGTCATCCTCTGTCTCAAACTTTCTTCCTATATCCCCTGAATTCATCCCACTATCCTCTATCTTTCTATGTATCTCGATCCTTGCCTCTTTATTTTTCATTTGAGCCCTTTCTGTCTCTGTCTACCTTCCATGTGTCTCCCGATTCTGTGTCTTTATCTGTTTTTTCTTCTGCCAAGGCTTCATGTCATGTATTTGGATATCCTCTGTACCTCCAAGTCTCTCTCTAGAAAATTTTTATAATCCTATCTCCTCTTAGAAAATTATTTCTCCTAACAAATTTCTGTAGCTTTCTGTCTCTCTCCTTTTACCTCTTTCACTCTCTCCCTCTCGTTCTGTGCCTGTCTATGTCTCTGACTTCCGAATTCTTTATGCTGTTCCTCTATCCATATCCCTATCACTCCCTACATTATCTATCTCCCGGCTTCATGCTCTCTATCCATCTACACCCCTTGGTCGATCTACTTGTCAATCTCTTGGCATGCACTCCCTCCATCTGTCTACTTTCCTCAAGACTCTACATTTTCTTTTTTTCATGGCTCTATCTCTCTCTCTCTCTATCTATTTCTATCTCTATCTCTATCTCTATCATCTATCTCTATCTTTCTATCTCCTATCTCTATCTACTATCTCTCTCTCTCTTGGACTCTCGTTTTGGACTTGCATGGATTTTCGGTTGGGCGTTTATTTATACACCAATCAGAGGGCTCTCAGAAGCGTTTACCAAGGAAAATATTCCAGATTTGACTAAAAATTCCATCTGGAAGGGTTATTTGGGGCCTTCTGATCACGAATCTAGAGACTCATTTATCGATTTTCGAAGTTTTTGACTGTATTCGTTCACATATTCCCCATCGAGGAGAGGAATTTGATGGCAAATTGCGACTTTGACGATTTCGGAATGTGACACGACAGATGTGGCTCAAATCGTTCTTCAAGGGGTTATTTAGAGTGCTGAACTACGAATCTGATGTCAATATATGGATTTTTAACAGTTTACGGTAGATTACGGTGGGTATACGGTAGATTTGGTCAAAGTCTCCAGATTTGTCTCAAAGTTCCTATGGGAGGACTCATTTGAGAATTGCTAATCACAAAATTCGATATCCATTTGTCGGTTTTTGAATTATTAAGCAGTGGAGTTCTGCCTCCCTAAATGGCATGTTACCTTACCGCAACCTAGAAGTAAACATAAAATTTTGACAAGCGAGCCCCAGATTCGTGTTCACTTTTGATTGCCCCTACATGCATGTGTTTGTGGCAAATCCGAAAAAAAGTAAAAACACCACTAAAATTCCATGAGGATACCTCACATATAAGCATTAAAAAGCGCTCATAGCTTTTTCTTTTAGAGCTGAGACTTTGACTTAAGCTACCGTATACCCACCGTAACCTACAAGTGATCTATCAGAAAAGCTGATGAACATAGGATTGCAGATTCATGTTTAGCGCTTGCAAATAACCTCCAGAAACAACATATTTGACCGCCATATCTATCGTAGCTTGCTTCGGAAATCGTCAAAAGTCGCGATTTGCCATCAAATTGCCCCCTCCGATAAGGAATCTGTCGAACGAATACAAGTCAAACTTCGAAAAAATCGATAAATGAACCTCAGATTTTGCATCCTAAACGGCATGTTACTTTACCGTAACCTACAGTAAACCTTAAAATTTGGGCAAGCAAACCCCATGATTCTGTGTTCAGCACTCCAGACTACCCCCTACGTACATGTTTTTAACGCAAAATCCGGAGAAAAATTTAAAAAACACCCTAAGAAAATTCACATGGGAGGAGTAGGTACCCTTACATATGCCGCGAAGCTTGAAAAAAAGCAACTCATAACTTTTATCGGAAGAGTGGGTCTGGAGGCAGCTGCGATGGGCATATTCAGACTTTCGATCCAGAAAATAGGTTCTGAAAGAGTACATTTCATTTAGGATGCTCACTTTGACTTATTGTGGTTCCTTGTTAGCAGAATCCGAAAAAATTAAAATTACCCGAAAAAATTCCCATGGGGATGGGTGGTACCCTTACCTTGCCATGAAAGCTTTGAAAACGCTCAAACACACTTCAAGAGTGAGTCTAGGCAGCTGCATTGGGCATGTTCCGGACTTCACGTTTCGAAAATTCATTTGAAAAAAAAAGAGTCGACGTTGGGAGATTTTTGAAGAAAAAAAAAACCTATTGATCTGTTCAAAATCTAGAAATGTTCATCGTAGAAATTTTGCTGGAAGTTTCACCTCCTAGAAAGGCAAAGCTATCGGTAGATTTACTCAATTCAGCTCGAACTCAAATTTCTACACTGGTTACTCGTGACCAGTGACTTTTCGGATGGTCTTGTTCAAATTCGATTGCGCTGGTCATATGTGGGTTAGCCACTGGAGAGGGTGGGTTGCCTTTTGGAGGCCCACCTTCTCCATTCATCGTCCGTCATTCACCCCAACCTCCATCCTGTGCCTCTTGTTGCTTTGTCCGTCTGCCTTGTCTAATGTGGACTACTTTTCTTCAACGCGTTCATTACCACTCTAATTGATATAACACTATGTAACACGATTTCTGTTCCTGGCCTCTGAGTGTTATATTTAAACTGCTTATGTCCAAAGTATGTGAAAAATGACTTCCTTGAGAACAAACTTCAGCTTGCACTACAACAGCCTTACAGAAAGAAACCCGTTCTTGTGAGGAAACTAGAAAGATTTTTATCCATTCTCGGCATTAAAAACAGAGTAAAAGCAAAAAACCAATCCTGATGTCAATATATCAGGTGATTTTGGAACAGTTTACGGTAATTTACGGTGGGTATACGGTAGTTTGTTCCGGAAATCTCACATCTGTCTCAAAGGTTCCTATGAACGGGGTTATTTGAGGTGCTAATTACGAATTCGATATCCATTTAGCTCAGGTTTTGAATTATTAAGGTAGGGTTTCTGCCCTCCTAAATGGCATGTTACCTACCCACGCAACCTGGAAATAAACCTTAAAATTTTTGACAAGCGATTTGCCCCAGATTCGTGTTCAGCACCCCAGATTACACCTACACAATGCATGTGTTTAGCCAAATCCGAAAAAAAAGTAAAAACACCCTAAAATTAAATGGGGATACCTCGCCGCGAAGCTTATTAAAGCAACGCTCATAGCTTTTTTTCTTTCAAGAAGCTGAGACTTTGACAGAAACTCTACCGTATACCCACACCGTAACCTACCGTGATCTATCAGAAAATGATAGAACCAGGATTGCAGATTCATGTTTAGCGCTGCAAATAACCTCCAGAAGCAACAATTTGAGCCCATATCTATCGTAGCACTCCGGAAATCGGCAAAAGTCGCGATTCATGCCATCAAATTGCCCCACTCCGATGGGAGGCTTTGAGACGAATCATGTCCGAAAAGCTTGGAAAATCGTCAAATCGCTCCAACCGGCGAAGCACTGAAGAGGGACTGGTTTTGCCAGGACTTGTGATCACTTAGGAATTCTGTAAAGTAGTTAATAAAATATCCGGATATTATGGTGTAGGAGAGGGTCCAGGAGACACGTGCGATGGCGGGTACAAGGCCAAATCGGTTTCCAAAACTAACAAGTTCAGTTAGATCGGCGGCGATACCTTAGCAAAAATTCTTGTTATTGTGCGTGTAACTCGTTTCTTCGCCTTCCGCTGCTTCCTGCTTACGCGCTTCGCGCTTCATTGCTTCGCTCCTCACTGTTTGTTGCCACGCACCCTTAGTAGTGACCGCCACTGGCAATGGTCGCATGCGATCAGTTGGGCGAGGCAGGTAAGTTGGTATGTGGACAGATAAAGCGGGCTGGTCAGTAGGTAGATGACAATGAGATACTTACTGTTTAACATTAACTGAATTAACACCTTTACTACTTATCATATCAAGTGATATTTATCAGTTGGTAGAGCCAAAATCACGCTAAAACACGTCGTAGGCTGTGCTTTTCGATGGGGAAGGGACAAGGAGTAACTAACTAAGTTTGTGTACCTACTGTTTAACACTAACAACTTCACCTTTTACTGCTTATCATATCATATGAAGATCTTATCCAGTTGATAGATCAAATCAGCTTAAAAACACGATCGTAGGCTGCTTGTAATTTTTCGATGGGAAGGGACAAGGAAGTAGTGACTATCAAGTTTGTTACTTACTGTTTAACATTCTATCAAAAAGGGGTCTTCCAAGCGAAAGAGGCTTGGTTGGCGTCAGAAACGTTCCAACAAAAGGGAACAATAGGCAAGTAGGATGAGGAGAGTCTACAAAAATTGAACAATATTTTCTGAGACTGATTTTCTTGGCCGAAACTTCTTAATAGCGAAAACAAACCGTTGCGGTGTTTCACACGGAAGCACTCTGTGGTTCCAAATAGTCTCCGATTATGCGAGTAACGATAAAAATGTATAATTATGTGCACCTATTAGTTATAATTAGAAGAGAAAATGATTTCAACTTTACCTAGACAGACGGCTAGCTCAAGCTGCTACGAGAAGCGTACTCAAAGTGCAGCATGAAATAAGAGGATTTTCTTATAATCTCGTCAAGAATAGAAGTGCATTCTTGAAACCATTGAGCTCTTCCTCGTGAAATGCCACAACGGTTTGTTTCCGCTATTAAGAAGTTTCGGCCAAGAAAATCAGTCTCAGAAAATATTGTTCAAATTTTGTAGACTCTCCTCATCCTACTTGCCTATTGTTCCCTTTGTTGGAACGTTTCTGACGCCAACCAAACCTCTTTCGCTTGGAAGACCCTTTTTGATAGAATTGTTCACTTTTATTGATATTACGAAGTAATATCTGTAAAAATCTTCAAAATTTTCCAAACAGCATGGATTGATATGACAATCAGTAAGTGATTGACTTGTTGCGCACGCTATAAATGACGTACGACTCTCTTTCCTCGACATCCTGACGACGTCATCTGATGCCGTGTGTACTTTACACGACATCCTGATGACGTCATTAGATGCCCTATGCACTTTGATGACGCCATCAGAAAGTAACAAACTTGTTAGTCACTTCGCCTGTCCCTTCCCTACGAAAAAGTACGTGTTTTAGCGATTTCATCTGCCAACTGATAATATCACTTGATATGATAAGCAGTAGTAAGTGAAGTAGTTAATGTTAAACAGTAAGTCATAAACGTGTTAGTCACATTCCTTCTCCCTTCCCATCGAGAAGTACAGCCTACAACGTGTTTTAGCGATTTGATCTACCAACTGATAACATCACTTGATATGATAAGCAGTAATAAGCGAAGTAGTTAATGTTAAACAGTAGGTAACAAACTTGTTAGTCACTTCCCTTGTCCCTTCCCATCGAAAAGTACAGCCTACAACGTGTTTTAGCGATTTGATCTACCAACTGATAACATCAGTTGATATGATAAGCAGTAATAATTGAAGTAGTTAATGTTAAACAGTAGGTAACAACCTTGTTAGTCACTTCACCGGTCCGTTCGCTACGAAAAAGTACTTGTTTTAGCGATTTCATCTGCCAACTGATAATATCACTTGATATGATAAGCAGTAGTAGGTGAAGTAGTTAATGTCAAACAGTAAGTAACAAACTTGATAGTCACTTTCCTTGTTCCTTCCCATCGAAAAGTACAGCCTACGATGTGTTTTAGCGATTTGATCTACCAACTGATAACATCACTTGATATGATAATCAGTAATAAGTGAAGTAGTTATTGTTAAACAGTAGGTAACAAACTTGTTAGTCACTTCCCTGTCCTTCCCTACGAAAAGTACGTGTTTTAGCGATTTCATCTGCCAACTGATAATATCACTTGATATGATAAGCAGTAGTAGGTGAAGTAGTTAATGTCAAACAGTAAGTAACAAACTTGATAGTCACTTTCCTTGTTCCTTCCCATCGAAAAGTACAGCCTACGATGTGTTTTAGCGATTTGATCTACCAACTGATAACATCATATGATATGATAAGTAGTAAAAGGTGAAGTTGTTAATGTTAAACAGTAGGTAACAAACTTGTTAGTCACTTCCCCTGTCCTTCCCATCGAAAGTACAGCCTACGACGTGTTTTAGCGATTTGGCCTTCCAACTGATAATATCACTTGATATGATAAGCAGTAAGAAGTAAAGTAGTTAATGTGAAACAGTAGGTAACAAACTTGTTAGTCACTTCCCGTCCTTCCCATCGAAAAGTACAGCCTACACGTCGTGTTTTAGCGATTTGATCTACCAACTGATAATATCACTTGATATGATAAGTAGTAAGAAGTAAAGTAGTTAATTTGAAACAGTAGGTAACAAAACTTGTTAGTCACTTCCCTGTCCCTTCCCATCGAAAAGTACAGCCTACGTCGTGTTTAGCGATTTGATCACCAACTGATAATATCATATGATATGATAAGTAGTAAAAAGGTGAAGTTGTTAATGTTAAACAGTAAGTAACAAACTTGATAGTTTATTTCCTTGTTCCTTCCCATCGAAAAGTACAGCCTACGATGTGTTTTAGCGATTTGATCTACCAACTGATAACATCACTTGATATGATAATCAGTAATAAGTGAAGTAGTTATTGTTAAACAGTAGGTAACAAACTTGTTAGTCACTTCCCCTGTCCCTTCCTACGAAAAAGTACGTGTTTAGCGATTTCATCTGCCAACTGATAATATCACTTGATATGATAAGCAGTAGTAGGTGAAGTAGTTAATGTTAAACAGTAAGTAACAAACTTGATAGTCACTTTCCTTGTCCTTCCCATCGAAAAGTACAGCCTACGACGTGTTTTAGCGATTTGATCTTATCAACTGATAAGATCATATGATATGATAAGTAGTAAAAGGTGAAGTTGTTAATGTTAAACAGTAGGTAAACAAACTTGTTAGTCACTTCCCTTGTCCCTTCCCATCAGAAAAGTACAGCCTACGACGTGTTTTAGCGATTTTGCCTTCCAACTGATAATATCACTTGATATGATAAGCAGTAAGAAGTATACATGGGCATTCGACCCGAGTTTTCGAATGAATGAATAATTCGAATACGGCCATTTCAAAAATTACGAATAAATGAATACATTCGAATAATGCCTTTTAAAAATCCCGAATAAATGAATACATTCGAATAATGCCTTTTTGAAAATCCCGAATAAATGAATATATTCGAATAAGGCAAGTTTTCAAAATTCCTGAATAAATGAATAATTCGAATACGGCCATTTCAAAAATTCCGAATAAATAAATACATTCGAATAATGCCTTTTAAAAATCCCGAATAAATGAATATATTCGAATAAGGCGTTTTCAGAATTCCCGAATAAATGAATATATTCGAATAAGGCGTTTTCAAAAGTCCCGAATAAATGAATATATTCGAAAAATCGACCAACTATTCGAATATTCGAATAATATTCGACATTTCGAAACCAAGGTCGATATCACCCCGGAACTTCGACTTTCGAAGAAACTAAGAGACTGCTTTTATCGTGAACTACCTTCAAGACGGGGAACACTAAATGAAACCACTAATAGCCAAAGTGGCAGTCCCACATAAACTGTACTTTTCTAGAACCACTTTGAACGTAGGGCCCGAATATGCCCTTCACAGCTGCCTAGTCACTATACATTGTTTACGATTCAGATAATTTCGGATATCCGTCCGATTCGAAATTTTCACGATTCGGTATCTGAGTCACCGAAAAACCGCCAAATCCGAATCGAACCGAAATCCGATTCACTGAAAAACCGCCAAATCCGAATCGAACCAAAATCCGATTCACCGAATTACACAGGATTCGATTCATGAATCGAGTTTTCTATTATCTGAAATGCGTCACGATTCCATTCAATCGTGCTACTTTAAAGGCACAGGACACTCAGAAGATTATTTTTAGATTTCATCCTCATCTTGGAGACGGTCACACTCTGATCACAATGGTATTTCTGAAATCGTCCAACACCCCCTACGAACGGAGATATGGCTCCTTGAAAATGCCTGTTTTTTCAGGGCAAAAATTTGGTGGACGAGTTGTCTCAGGCCTGTATTTCTCTTGATTCGCAGTTGCGGCACGAGAGCAAAACAGGATGAGGAGATAAATCGGAAAGGGAGGGAAGAACGATGACTCGGTTGAAAATCATCCATCCATGTAGCCGCTATTGAGATCGAAAATCAGGAAGAGGGCCGGGCCTGTGGTGGAGGCTGGAGGGGTGTTCGGCTTGAAGCTGCGTCCATGAAATTTGGGGTGCGTTTTCACATCCGGATAGCCAACTATTATGCGTGGTTTTCTTGCTCGAAACGGCACCTATGTGCCCTCAGGGCATGAAAACAAGCTCCACCCACCTTATGTAACGCTCTTGGGCTTGAAAAAATTTGGTTGCATATGCGGACATTCGTATTCAAAATGTGGGTTCCGCGCCCGCAACCGCTCCTATGTGCCCTCAGGGCATAAAAATCCTATGCTTCAGGCGATATCGCATCTTGGACACGAGTTAATTTCGTGGAGTAAATTGCAAGAGATATGACAGTGAACAATCCTCTCCTCAAACAGTCAACGATCCATTATTTCTCAGAATTGCAAAATTTTTTACCTTAAGCGGGATCGAACCTGTGACTCCTAAATTGCCTAAAAATTCATCCTCGATTACGAAATTCCAGAACATCTGTGTCATTTCGTGGACAGGATAGTCCGCTTGTAATGACCTCCATGACAGTGAATACCAACAACATCACTGCTGCTGACATATCCAGGAGCGCTTTGGAGACACACTTTACCTGGCCAAGACTCCTCCTCCATGTCAGAATCATTAACGATGGCCATGCTACTGTCGTCTGTTGTCTTGCATGCTTCATCACCCATGAATTGTAAGGCCTTCTTGTGTGTTCCTGCCTTATTTTTACATCTCCATTTCATATCTTGCCTCATTTGTTTTTCGCAGTTGTTTCTCATTATTCAGTGTGTTTTCTGATCTCCTGTCTGATTTTTCTCTCTCTGATCAGTTCTATTTTGACCTCTTATTGCGATCTCATTTTGCCGACATTTTTTTATACTAACGGTATGGCTCTCAACCCCTCCCCCTGCCCTGATAGGAGTCCATCTTGGTTCTTGGTTGACCGAAGGTCCGACCCCTATCCCACCGAATGTCGACGAGTCCGACCCCCCTCCGTGATACATCACACCTCACGTCAGAACCCTGTTCGATGATTGGAGCGAATGATGGAAAAACTGGAGTGAAACACATATAATCGTTCACTGGTTGAGAGATCGCCGCGACGAACACACGTGGCACGCACGCAAGCGAGGAGGTAATGATAGTCATGAACATCGATCAAGTGATATCACGTTAGATCGCTGCGTCGCGGCTATCTCTCGCCCAGTGATCGACGATACACACATTGCCCTGAAGGAAATTATTCGAAAAGGTGATGAGCATCAAGATAGCAGAATTTCCCCGAGATCGTTCTTTCTAAATTTCCGACTAGCGGCCCATAATATGGTGGGTTGTCCAGAGGTTTTCCATATACTTGGCGATAATGTAGACGTCTCCAAGGAAGGTGTACTGGGTGCAGCCAGTTTCTTCCAAGCAGAGATCGAGAGTATAGCTTAGAGCTTGAACGTTCGGCTTCGCGATGGGCTAGCGCGCAAAAATTTGAAAAGAAATGGAGAATGAACTCAGGAGCGTAAGCGACAAGAAGAGGAGAAAAAAGCGCGGCGAGAGAAATTTCTGCGGAATATGAGTTTGAGCTGCATAACTTGTCCTTGCTTCTCATGTTTAATTCTTATATTTGCGTTTCGTATATGTGTATACAGAATCAATTTCGAAATTCAAAGAAAGGAGACCAGTGACGGAGGGGTTGAAAATCGGAGGAGATTGTCTTAAAGGCAGTGTTCACGATGATTTTCTTCCCTGAGTTTTCCACTCAAAATAATGCGTTAGCCACCAAGGATTACCAAAATTACGAAGAAACGGCGAGAAACGCACTAAAACGCCTTATTTCAGTTAGATTATTTCCTGCTCTGGACTAGTTGTCCGGTTGTATGGTCATGTTATCGGTGGTTGTCACCGGGGAGAAATGGGGTTAATCGGAAATGGAAGGACATTTTTTGCAAAACAGTATTAGTTAGGGTCCGAAGCAAAGAACTGAGCAACAGTAAGTGGAGAATTTTGAAGCACGGATCCACAAAAGATTTCATTGCCACCACAAACAGTTCCAGTGAGAGTAAAAAGGCGGGGTGAGAATAGAGGATTTCGTGTCCTTCTGATGCGTTTTTCTCAATTTCTTCGTCATTTCAGTTCTACCCGAGGGCCAAACAATCGATTTACCCATCTCAAAATTGAAGATTATCGTGAACACTGCCTTTAACTAGCTGCCACAATGGGGGACAGGAGGCACCCACACTTTCGTGGATTTCCTCGAAATATTCAAGAAAAACGCATCGCGACGTGAAAGGGACTCCTCCGCGAGAAGGTGAGCGCGCCATGCGCTCTGAGGCCCCTTCCATCTGAGAGTGCCTCTTCGGGCGCACCGGACCCTAATCGATATGCGCTGGTGCTTGTGTACACCGCGCAACGGGAGATCTGCCCACAAGAACGAACAGCGGAATTGTAACTCACAAAAATGGATAGCTCCATTTGCGAAAAGATTCTTTGAAGGGTTTCTAGTTCAAAGGTAGAGGAAATAGGTTTTATCTAATTCGAATGTGAGGCACTTTTTTTTCGGATATTCGGATTAAACCCACAATTTGTATTCCCGAATGAATCGAATATTCGAATAAATCCAAAATTTAAATTTTCGAATAAATCGAATATTCGAATAAATCCAAAAATTCAATTCTCGAATAAATCGAATATACGAATAAATCCAAAACTGAAATTCCCGAATAAATCGAATATTCCAATAAATCCAAAATTTAAATTTTCGAATAAATCGAATATTTGAATAAATCCAGAAATTCAATTCCCGAAAAAATCGAATACTCGAATAAATCCAAAATTTAAATTCTCGAATAAATCGAATATTCGAATAAATCCAAATTTTAAATTCCCGAATAAATCGAATATTCGAATAAACCCCAAAATTGAAATTCCCGAATGAATCGAATATTCGAATACTCGAATATTCGAATTATTCGAATATTATTCGAATATTTATTCGATTCGGTCCCAAGTCTAGTAAGAAGTAAAGTAGTTAATGTGAAACAGTAGGTAACAAACTTGTTAGTCACTTCCCCGTCCCTTCCCATCGAAAGTACAGCCTACGTCGTGTTTTTGAAGCATTTGATCTACCAACTGATAACATCACTTGATATGATAAGTAGTAAGAAGTAAAGTAGTTAATGTGAAACAGTAGGTAACAAACTTGTTAGTCACTTCCCCTGTCCCTTCCCATCGAAAAGTACAGCCTACGTCGTGTTTTAGCGATTTGATCACCAACTGATAATATCATATGATATGATAAGTAGTAAAAGGTGAAGTTGTTAATGTTAAACAGTAGGTAACAAACTTGTTAGTCACTTCCCCTGTCCCTTCCCATCGAAAAGTACAGCCTACGTCGTGTTTTAGCGATTTGATCACCAACTGATAATATCATATGATATGATAAGTAGTAAAAGGTGAAGTTGTTAATGTTAAACAGTAGGTAATAAACTTGTTAGTCACTTCCTCTGTCCCTTCCCATCGAAAAGTACAGCCTACGACGTGTTTTAGCGATTTGATCTACCAACTGATAATATCATATGATATGATAAGTAGTAAAGGTGAAGTTGTTAATGTTAAACAGTAGGTAACAAACTTGTTAATCACTTAATCACCCTGTCCCTTCCCATCGAAAAGTACAGCCTACGACGTGTTTTAGCGATTTGGCATTCCAACTGATAATATCACTTGATATGATAAGCAGTAAGAAGTGAAGTAGTTAATGTGAAACAGTAGGTAACAAACTTGTTAGTCACTTCCCTTGTCCCTTCCCATCGAAAAGTACAGCCTACGACGTGTTTTAGCGATTTGGCCTTCCAACTGATAATATCACTTGATATGATAAGCAGTAAGAAGTAAAGTAGTTAATGCGAAACAGTAGGTAACAAACTTGTTAGTCACTTTCCCCGTCCCTTCCCATCGAAAAGTACAGCCTACATCGTGTTTTAGCGATTTGATCACCAACTGATAATATCATATGATATGATAAGTAGTAAAAGGTGAAGTTGTTAATGTTAAACAGTAGGTAATAAACTTGTTAGTCACTTCCTCTGTCCTTCCCATCAAAAAAGTACAGCCTACGACGTGTTTTAGCGATTTGATCTACCAACTGATAATATCATATGATATGATAAGTAGTAAAAGGTGAAGTTGTTAATGTTAAACAGTAGGTAACAAACTTGTTAATCACTTAATCACCCTGTCCCTTCCCATCAAAAAGTACAGCCTACGACGTGTTTTAGCGATTTGGCCTTCCAACTGATAATATCACTTGATATGATAAGCAGTAAGAAGTAAAGTAGTTAATGTGAAACAGTAGGTAACAAACTTGTTAGTCACTTCCCCCGTCCCTTCCCATCGAAAAGTACAGCCTACGTCGTGCTTTAGCGATTTGATCACCAACTGATAATATCATATGCTATGATAAGTAGTAAAAGGTGAAGTTGTTAATGTTAAACAGTAGGTAATAAACTTGTTAGTCACTTCCTCTGTCCCTTCCCATCGAAAAGTACAGCCTACGACGTGTTTTAGCGATTTGATCTACCAACTGATAATATCATATGATATGATAAGTAGTAAAAGGTGAAGTTGTTAATGTTAAACAGTAGGTAACAAACTTGTTAATCACTTAATCACCCTGTCCCTTCCCATCAAAAAGTACAGCCTACGACGTGTTTTAGCGATTTGATCTACCAACTGATAATATCATATGATATGATAAGCAGTAAGAAGTAAAGTAGTTAATGTGAAACAGTAGGTAACAAACTTGTTAGTCACTTCACCTGTCCCTTCCCATCGAAAAGTACAGCCTACGACGTGTTTTAGCGATTTGATCTACCAACTGATAATATCATATGATATGATAAGCAGTAAGAAGTAAAGTAGTTAATGTGAAACAGTAGGTAACAAACTTGTTAGTCACTTCACCTGTCCCTTCCCATCGAAAAGTACAGCCTACGACGTGTTTTAGCGAATTGATCTACCAACTGATAATATCATATGATATGATAAGTAGTAAAAGGTGAAGTTGTTAATGTTAAACAGTAGGTAACAAACTTTGTTAATCACTTCCCCTGTCCCTTCCCATCAAAAGTACAGCCTACGACGTGTTTTAGCGATTTGATCTACCAACTGATAATATCATATGATATGATAGTAGTAAAAGGTGAAGTTGTTAATGTTAAACAGTAGGTAACAAACTTGTTAATACTTCCCTGTCCCTTCCCATCAAAAGTACAGCCTACGACGTGTTTTAGCGATTTGATCTACCAACTGATAATATCATATGATATGATAAGTAGTAAAGGTGAAGTTGTTAATGTTAAACAGTAGGTAACAAACTTGTTAATCACTTCCCTGTCCCTTCCCATCAAAAGTACAGCCTACGACGTGTTTTAGCGATTTGATCTACCAACTGATAATATCATATGATATGATAAGTAGTAAAAGATGAAGTTGTTAATGTTAAACAGTAGGTAACAAACTTTGTTAGTCACTTCCTGTCCCTTCCATCGAAAAGCACAGCCTACGACGTGTTCAAGCGATTTGGCCTACCAACTGATAATATCACATGATATGATAAGCAGTAATAAGTGAAGTAGTTAATGTTAAACAGTAAGTACTCATTGTCTACCTACTCACCAGCCTGCTTATCTATCCAAATACCAACTTACCTGCCTGCCCAACTGATCGCATGCGACCATTGCCAGTGGCCACTACTAAGGGTGCGCAACGCACGAGGAGCGAAGCACGAAGCGCGAAGCGCGAAGCAGGAAGCAGGAAGCAGGAACGAGTTACACGCACAACAAGAATTTTCGCTAAGGTATCGCCGATCCAACTCTGTTAGTTTTGAACCGGTTGGGCTCAAATTTCGCCAGCACGTGTCTCCTGGACCCTCTCACCTATATCCCGATGGAAATCTCTGGAGAATTTGTTTAACAGGTTTTATTAACTACTTTACAGAAAAACAACTGATCACAAGTCCCGGGCAAAACCAAACCTCTCCAGCCGCTTCGCAGCTGGAGCGATTAACTACTTCACCTACTACTGCTTATCATATCAAGTGATATTATCAGTTGGCAGATGAAATCGCTAAAACACGTACTTTTTCTTAGGGAAGGGACAGGGGAAGTGACTAACAAGTTTGTTACTTACTGTTTAACATTAACTACTTCACTTATTACAGCTTATCATATCAAGTGATATTATCAGTGGGCAGATGAAATCGCTAAAACACGTACTTTTTCTTAGGGAAGGGACAAGGAAAGTGACTATCAAGTTTGTTACTTACTGTTTAAGATTAACTACTTCACCTACTACTGCCTATCATATCAAGTGATATTATCAGTTGGCAGATGAAATCGCTAAAACACGTACTTTTTCGTAGGGAAGGGACAGGGGAAGTGACTAACAAGTTTGTTACTTACTGTTTAACATTAACTACTTCACTTATTACAGCTTATCATAGCAAGTGATATTATCAGCTGGCAGATGAAATCGCTAGAACACGTACTTTTTCGTAGGGAAGGGACAGGGGAAGTGACTAAAAGTTTGTTACTAACTGTTTAACATTAACTACTTCACCTACTACTGCTTATCATATCAAGTGATATTATCAGTTGGCAGATGAAATCGCTAAAACACGTACTTTTCGTAGGGAGGGACAGGGGAATTGACTAACAAGTTTGTTACTTACTGTTTAACATTCACTACTTCACTTTATTACAGCTATCATAGCCAGTGATATTATCAGCTGGCAGATGAAATCGCTAAAACACGCACTTTCGTAGGGAAGGGACAGGGGTTGTGACTAACAAACTTGTTACTTACTGTTTAACATTAAGTACTTCACTTATTACAGCTTATCATATCAGAGTGATATTATCAGCTGGCAGATGAAATCGCTAAGAACACATTGTACTTTTTCGTAGGGAGGGACAGGAAGTGACTAACAAGTTTGTTACTTACTGTTTAACATTAACTACTTCACTTATTACAGCTTATCATGTCAGAGTGATATTATCAGCTGGCAGATGAAATCGCTAAAACACGTACTTCTTTTCGTAGGGAAGGGACAGGGAAGTGACTAACAAGTTTGTTACTTACTGTTTAACATTAACTACTTCACTTATTACAGCTTATCATAGCAAGTGATATTATCAGCTGGCAGATGAAATCAGCTGGAACACGTACTTTTCGTAGGGAAGGGACAGGGAAGTGACTAAAAAGTTTGTTACTAACTGTTTAACATTAACTACTTCACTTATTACAGCTTATCATATCAAGTGATATTATCAGCTGGCAGATGAAATCGCTAAAACACGTTGTAGGCTGTACTTTTCGATGGGAAGGGACAAGGAAAGTGACTAACAAGTTTGTTACTTACTGTTTAACATTAACAACTTCTTTTATTACAGCTTATCATATCAAGTGATATTATCAGTGGGCAGATGAAATCGCTAAAACACGTACTTTTTCGTAGGGAAGGGACAGGGGAAGTGACTAACAAGTTTGTTACTTACTGTTTAACATTAACTACTTCACTTATTACTGCTTATCATATCAAGTGATATTATCAGTTGGCAGATGGAATCGCTAAAACACGTACTTTTTCGTAGGGAAGGGACAGGGGAAGTGACTAACAAGTTTGTTACTTACTGTTTAACATTAACTACTTCACTTATTACAGCTTATCATAGCAAGTGATATTATCAGCTGGCAGATGAAATCGCTAAAACACGTACTTTTTCGTAGGGAAGGGACAGGGGAAGTGACTAACAAGTTTGTTACTTACTGTTTAACATTAACTACTTCACTTATTACAGCTTATCATATCAAGTGATATTATCAGCTGGCAGATGAAATCGCTAAAACACGTACTTTTTCGTAGGGAAGGGACAGGAGAAGTTACTAACAAGTTTGTTACCTACTGTTTAACACTAAAAACTTCACCTTTTACTACTTATCATATCATATGATCTTATCAGTTGATAGATCAAATCGCTAAAACACGTCGTAGGCTGTACTTTTCGATGGGAAGGGACAAGGAAAGTGACTATCAAGTTTGTTACTTACTGTTTAACATTAACTACTTCACCTACTACTGCTTATCATATCAAGTGATATTATCAGTTGGCAGATGAAATCGCTAAAACACGTACTTTTTCGTAGGGAAGGGACAGGGGAAGTGACTAACAAGTTTGTTACTTGCTGTTTAACATTAACTACTTCACCTACTACTGCTTATCATATCAAGTGATATTATCAGTTGGCAGATGAAATCGCTAAAACACGTACTTTTTCTTAGGGAAGGGACAGGGGAAGTGACTAACAAGTTTGTTACTTACTGTTTAACATTAACTACTTCACTTATTACAGCTTATCATATCAAGTGATATTATCAGCTGGCAGATGAAATCGCTAAAACACGTACTTTTTCGTAGGGAAGGGACAGGAGAAGTTACTAACAAGTTTGTTACCTACTGTTTAACACTAAAAACTTCACCTTTTACTACTTATCATATCATATGATCTTATCAGTTGATAGATCAAATCGCTAAAACACGTCGTAGGCTGTACTTTTCGATGGGAAGGGACAAGGAAAGTGACTATCATTCATTCATTCAAAATTTATTCAGTAAAAAAAATCTTCTAAAAATTAGGAACTGATTGGGAGGAAACCTGACTGAAATACAAGAGGTGGAAAAATCTACTTGTGTAACCTTCTACTCTTAGACGGACAAAGTGCTCACATGTGAGCTGAGGACGTTCCATGTACTTGCAGTTGACTGAATAGATCTAAGAATTCGGGTTAAGATACTCAAAGTGGATTTTCCGTTTAGTTCCGGGATGCAAACTGTTCGGTTTTAGATGGAAACAACCGTACACAGTCTGAGATATATTCTCGCTCAAGCACGCAACTGGCGGTGGCCATACCGGGGCGGGCCCAGAGGGACCTCTTTGATCTAAACACGAACCCCGGGCGATTGCTTGCGCCGATATCTACTGGAGCGTACGAGTTGAGCCGCAGAGTGAATATTCTCGCACCAATCACGCAACTGGCCGAGCCATACCGGGGCGGGCCTATCTAAGCCTCTTTGATCTTAATACGAACCCCAGGCGATTGTTTGGGCCGATCCGCTCTGAGGAAAACGAAAAAGAATCCGCGAACAGCTAGTCTCGAACCAGACAGTTTTTTGATGACATACAAAACCATGTAAAGAAAATATGTGGGAATTAAGTCGAAAAAAGACAAAAACCCAAGAACACGGAACATCCATAATCTTTGCTGTTGATAAAAAAAAACGGCTTTTGATCATGTATACGCAAAAAAACTCATTCAAACAGGAATCTAAATCATACGATCACACACACAAAAAAAAAATTGAATCAAAATCAGATCAAAGGCATCAAATTTGACGATCTCAAAAACACCGCATAGTAGTTTTAGCACGCATCTTGATTGACCATCCTGATAAGGTAATTCTGGAAACCACTTGCCCATCGATATCTGAACGCTTCTGTGCCTAAATTGTTCCATGGGGTTAAAATTCTGAAAAGAAAAGAATTGCTACAAGCAGTAGTTTTGGGAGCAGGTAGGCGCACTCTGAAGGGGTGACCTCGGGTACGAGAGGCTGAAGGCGAGGCTTCAAATAGGTCCCAGAGTGTCATATCAAGTTCAGGTGTTGTGAGTTTGTACATTAAAGCTAGGTCTGCTATTTTTCTACGATCGAGAAGCGACAGAGCCCCTAGCCTACTCAGTCTTTGCTCATATTCAAGTCGAAATATTCCTTTTCTTGCAAAACATCTATAGGTGAAGGATCTCTGAACGTTCTCAATTTCCTTGATCAGGGCGGCTTTGCACGGCGACCATATAGGTGAGCAGTATTCAAGCAACGGCCTAACGTAAGCCACAAAAAGCTTGAAAAGAATGATAGGGCTCCGGGTTCTGAAGGCCTTCAAAATAAAGTTAGACCTGGCCTTGGCTTTACTCGCTATGTCGGCTATGTAACCATCATAACTAAACGCGTTGGTGTAACTTATGCCTAAGTCACGGACACTCTCTGCTCGACTCAAAGCCGTCGCTCCCAGGGAGAATACCACTTCGGGGTGGCTTCTACCGAAAGTCATAATAACTGTCTTCCCGAGCGATATCTCCAGCTCCCACGTGCTTGACCAACACGCCAGCTCGTCGATCGCGCTCTGCAAACCGTTGCTGTCATTGATAGTATATATTTTAGCATCATCTGCATACATGGAGCAGTGAGTCCCTGAGGGCAAAGCTTTTGGAAGGTCGTTTATAAAGATGAGAAACATTAGGGGACCAATGCAGGTTCCCTGAGGGACTCCACTTGGGGTGGGGTAGTATCGTGATTGTGCACTATTTATGATTACAGATTGAAAACGATTTGTTAGAAAACACTTGAGGAACCGATGCAAACATCCACTAATACCGTATCCTTGGAGTTTCAATAACAGCAACGGTATTGAGATTGAGTCGAAGGCTTTGCGGTAATCAACGTAGCAAACAGACACATAGACACATAGTTATCAAGTTTGTTACTTACTGTTTAATATTAACTACTTCACCTACTACTGCTTATCATATCAAGTGATATTATCAGTTGGCAGATGAAATCGCTAAAACACGTACTTTTTCGTAGGGAAGGGACAGGGAAGTGACTAACAAGGTTGTTACTTACTGTTTAACATTAACTACTTCACCTACTACTGCTTATCATATCAAGTGATATTATCAGTTGGCAGATGAAATCGCTAAAACACGTACTTTTTCGTAGGGAAGGGACAGGGGAAGTGACTAACAAGTTTGTTACTTACTGTTTAACATTAACTACTTCACTTATTACAGCTTATCATATCAAGTGATATTATCAGCTGGCAGATGAAAATCGCTAAAACACGTACTTTTTCGTAGGGAAGGGACAGGGGAAGTGACTAACAAGTTTGTTACTTACTGTTTAACATTAACTACTTCACTTATTACAGCTTATCATATCAAGTGATATTATCAGCTGGCAGATGAAATCGCTAAAACACGTACTTTTTCGTAGGGAAGGGACAGGGGAAGTGACTAACAAGTTTGTTACTTACTGTTTAACATTAACTACTTCACTTATTACAGCTTATCATATCAAGTGATATTATCAGCTGGCAGATGAAATCGCTAAAACACGTACTTTTCGTAGGGAGGGACAGGGGAAGTGACTAACAAGTTTGTTACCTACTGTTTAACACTAAAAACTTCACCTTTTACTACTTATCATATCATATGATCTTATCAGTTGATAGATCAAATCGCTAAAACACGTCGTAGGCTGTACTTTTCGATGGGAAGGGACAAGGAAAGTGACTATCAAGTTTGTTACTTACTGTTTAACATTAACTACTTCACCTACTACTGCTTATCATATCAAGTGATATTATCAATTGGCAGATGAAATCGCTAAAACACGTACTTTTTCGTAGGGAAGGGACAGGGGAAGTGACTAACAAGTTTGTTACTTACTGTTTAACATTCACTACTTCACTTATTACAGCTTATCATAGCAAGTGATATTATCAGCTGGCAGATGAAATCGCTAAAACACGTACTTTTTCGTAGGGAAGGGACAGGGGAAGTGACTAACAAGTTTGTTACTTACTGTTTAACATTAACTACTTCACTTATTACAGCTTATCATATCAAGTGATATTATCAGCTGGCAGATGAAATCGCTAAAACACGTACTTTTTCGTAGGGAAGGGACAGGGGAAGTGACTAACAAGTTTGTTACTTACTGTTTAACATTAACTACTTCACTTATTACAGCTTATCATATCAAGTGATATTATCAGCTGGCAGATGAAATCGCTAAAACACGTACTTTTTCGTAGGAAGGGACAGGGAAGTGACTAACAAGTTTGTTACTTACTGTTTAACATTAACTACTTCACTTATTACAGCTTATCATAGCAAGTGATATTATCAGCTGGCAGATGAAATCGCTAGAACACGTACTTTTTCGTAGGGAAGGGACAGGGGAAGTGACTAAAAAGTTTGTTACTTACTGTTTAACATTAACTACTTCACTTATTACAGCTTATCATATCAAGTGATATTATCAGCTGGCAGATGAAATCGCTAAAACACGTTGTAGGCTGTTTTTTTCGATGGGAAGGGACAAGGAAAGTGACTAACAAGTTTGTTACTTACTGTTTAACATTAACAACTTCACTTATTACAGCTTATCATATCAAGTGATATTATCAGTGGGCAGATGAAATCGCTAAAACACGTACTTTTTCGTAGGGAAGGGACAGGGGAAGTGACCAACAAGTTTGTTACTTACTGTTTAACATTAACTACTTCACTTATTACTGCTTATCATATCAAGTGATATTATCAGTTGGCAGATGGAATCGCTAAAACACGTACTTTTTCGTAGGGAAGGGACAGGGGAAGTGACTAACAAGTTTGTTACTTACTGTTTAACATTAACAACTTCACTTATTACAGCTTATCATATCAAGTGATATTATCAGTGGGCAGATGAAATCGCTAAAACACGTACTTTTTCGTAGGGAAGGGACAGGGGAAGTGACTAACAAGTTTGTTACTTACTGTTTAACATTAACTACTTCACTTATTACAGCTTATCATAGCAAGTGATATTATCAGCTGGCAGATGAAATCGCTAAAACACGTACTTTTTCGTAGGGAAGGGACAGGGGAAGTGACTAACAAGTTTGTTACTTACTGTTTAACATTAACTACTTCACTTATTACAGCTTATCATATCAAGTGATATTATCAGCTGGCAGATGAAATCGCTAAAACACGTACTTTTTCGTAGGGAAGGGACAGGAGAAGTTACTAACAAGTTTGTTACCTACTGTTTAACACTAAAAACTTCACCTTTTACTACTTATCATATCATATGATCTTATCAGTTGATAGATCAAATCGCTAAAACACGTCGTAGGCTGTACTTTTCGATGGGAAGGGACAAGGAAAGTGACTATCAAGTTTGTTACTTACTGTTTAACATTAACTACTTCACCTACTACTGCTTATCATATCAAGTGATATTATCAGTTGACAGATGAAATCGCTAAAACACGTACTTTTTCGTAGGGAAGGGACAGGGGAAGTGACTAACAAGTTTGTTACTTGCTGTTTAACATTAACTACTTCACCTACTACTGCTTATCGTATCAAGTGATATTATCAGTTGGCAGATGAAATCGCTAAAACACGTACTTTTTCTTAGGGAAGGGACAGGGGAATTGACTAACAAGTTTGTTACTTACTGTTTAACATTAACTACTTCACTTATTACAGCTTATCATATCAAGTGATATTATCAGCTGGCAGATGAAATCGCTAAAACACGTACTTTTTCGTAGGGAAGGGACAGGAGAAGTTACTAACAAGTTTGTTACCTACTGTTTAACACTAAAAACTTCACCTTTTACTACTTATCATATCATATGATCTTATCAGTTGATAGATCAAATCGCTAAAACACGTCGTAGGCTGTACTTTTCGATGGGAAGGGACAAGGAAAGTGACTATCAAGTTTGTTACTTACTGTTTAACATTAACTACTTCACCTACTACTGCTTATCATATCAAGTGATATTATCAGCTGGCAGATGAAATCGCTAAAACACGTACTTTTTCGTAGGGAAGGGACAGGGGAAGTGACTAACAAGTTTGTTACTTGCTGTTTAACATTAACTACTTCACCTACTACTGCTTATCATATCAAGTGATATTATCAGCTGGCAGATGAAATCGCTAAAACACGTACTTTTTCGTAGGGAAGGGACAGGGGAAGTGACTAACAAGTTTGTTACCTACTGTTTAACACTAAAAACTTCACCTTTTACTACTTATCATATCATATGATCTTATCAGTTGATAGATCAAATCGCTAAAACACGTCGTAGGCTGTACTTTTCGATGGGAAGGGACAAGGAAAGTGACTATCAAGTTTGTTACTTACTGTTTAATATTAACTACTTCACCTACTACTGCTTATCATATCAAGTGATATTATCAGTTGGCAGATGAAATCGCTAAAACACGTACTTTTCGTAGGGAAGGGACAGGGAAGTGACTAACAAGGTTGTTACTTACTGTTTAACATTAACTACTTCACCTACTACTGCTTATCATATCAAGTGATATTATCAGTTGGCAGATGAAATCGCTAAAACACGTACTTTTTCGTAGGAAGGGACAGGGAAGTGACTAACAAGTTTGTTACTTACTGTTTAACATTAACTACTTCACTTATTACAGCTTATCATATCAAGTGATATTATCAGCTGGCAGATGAAATCGCTAAAACACGTACTTTTTCGTAGGGAAGGGACAGGGGAAGTGACTAACAAGTTTGTTACTTACTGTTTAACATTAACTACTTCACTTATTACAGCTTATCATATCAAGTGATATTATCAGCTGGCAGATGAAAATCGCTAAAACACGTACTTTTTCGTAGGAAGGGACAGGGAAGTGACTAACAAGTTTGTTACTTACTGTTTAACATTAACTACTTCACTTATTACAGCTTATCATATCAAGTGATATTATCAGCTGGCAGATGAAATCGCTAAAACACGTACTTTTCGTAGGGAAGGGACAGGGGAAGTGACTAACAAGTTTGTTACCTACTGTTTAACACTAAAAACTTCACCTTTTACTACTTATCATATCATATGATCTTATCAGTTGATAGATCAAATCGCTAAAACACGTCGTAGGCTGTACTTTTCGATGGGAAGGGACAAGGAAAGTGACTATCAAGTTTGTTACTTACTGTTTAACATTAACTACTTCACCTACTACTGCTTATCATATCAAGTGATATTATCAATTGGCAGATGAAATCGCTAAAACACGTACTTTTTCGTAGGGAAGGGACAGGGGAAGTGACTAACAAGTTTGTTACTTACTGTTTAACATTCACTACTTCACTTATTACAGCTTATCATATCCAGTGATATTATCAGCTGGCAGATGAAATCGCTAAAACACGTACTTTTTCGTAGGGAAGGGACAGGGAAGTGACTAACAAGTTTGTTACTTACTGTTTAACATTAACTACTTCACTTATTACAGCTTATCATATCAAGTGATATTATCAGCTGGCAGATGAAATCGCTAAAACACGTACTTTTTCGTAGGGAAGGGACAGGGGAAGTGACTAACAAGTTTGTTACTTACTGTTTAACATTAACTACTTCACTTATTACAGCTTATCATATCAAGTGATATTATCAGCTGGCAGATGAAATCGCTAAAACACGTACTTTTTCGTAGGGAAGGGACAGGGAAGTGACTAACAAGTTTGTTACTTACTGTTTAACATTAACTACTTCACTTATTACAGCTTATCATATCAAGTGATATTATCAGCTGGCAGATGAAATCGCTAAAACACGTACTTTTCGTAGGGAAGGGACAGGGAAGTGACTAACAAGTTTGTTACCTACTGTTTAACACTAAAAACTTCACCTTTTACTACTTATCATATCATATGATCTTATCAGTTGATAGATCAAATCGCTAAAACATGTCGTAGGCTGTACTTTTCGATGGGAAGGGACAAGGAAAGTGACTATCAAGTTTGTTACTTACTGTTTAACATTAACTACTTCACCTACTACTGCTTATCATATCAAGTGATATTATCAATTGGCAGATGAAATCGCTAAAACACGTACTTTTTCGTAGGGAAGGGACAGGGAAGTGACTAACAAGTTTGTTACTTACTGTTTAACATTCACTACTTCACTTATTACAGCTTATCATATCAAGTGATATTATCAGCTGGCAGATGAAATCGCTAAAACACGTACTTTTTCGTAGGAAGGGACAGGGAAGTGACTAACAAGTTTGTTACTTACTGTTTAACATTAACTACTTCACTTATTACAGCTTATCATATCAAGTGATATTATCAGCTGGCAGATGAAATCGCTAAAACACGTACTTTTTCGTAGGGAAGGGACAGGAAGTGACTAACAAGTTTGTTACTTACTGTTTAACATTAACTACTTCACTTATTACAGCTTATCATATCAAGTGATATTATCAGCTGGCAGATGAAATCGCTAAAACACGTACTTTTTCGTAGGGAAGGGACAGGGGAAGTGACTAACAAGTTTGTTACTTACTGTTTAACATTAACTACTTCACTTATTACAGCTTATCATATCAAGTGATATTATCAGCTGGCAGATGAAATCGCTAGAACACGTACTTTTTCTTAGGGAAGTGACAGGGGAAGTGACTAAAAAGTTTGTTACTTACTGCTTAACATTAACTACTTCACTTATTACAGCTTATCATATCAAGTGATATTATCAGCTGGCAGATGAAATCGCTAAAACACGTTGTAGGCTGTTTTTTTCGATGGGAAGGGACAAGGAAAGTGACTAACAAGTTTGTTACTTACTGTTTAACATTAACAACTTCACTTATTACAGCTTATCATATCAAGTGATATTATCAGTGGGCAGATGAAATCGCTAAAACACGTACTTTTTCGTAGGGAAGGGACAGGGGAAGTGACTAACAAGTTTGTTACTTACTGTTTAACATCAACTACTTCACTTATTACTGCTTATCATATCAAGTGATATTATCAGTTGGCAGATGGAATCGCTAAAACACGTACTTTTTCGTAGGGAAGGGACAGGGGAAGTGACTAACAAGTTTGTTACTTACTGTTTAACATTAACAACTTCACTTATTACAGCTTATCATATCAAGTGATGTTATCAGTGGGCAGATGAAATCGCTAAAACACGTACTTTTTCGTAGGGAAGGGACAGGGGAAGTGACTAACAAGTTTGTTACTTACTGTTTAACATTAACTACTTCACTTATTACAGCTTATCATATCAAGTGATATTATCAGCTGGCAGATGAAATCGCTAAAACACGTACTTTTCGTAGGAAGGGACAGGGAAAGTGACTAACAAGTTTGTTACCTACTGTTTAACATTAACAACTTTACCTTTTACTACTTATCATATCATATGATCTTATCAGTTGATAGATCAAATCGCTAAAACACGTCGTAGGCTGTACTTTTCGATGGGAAGGGACAAGGAAAGTGACTATCAAGTTTGTTACTTACTGTTTAACATTACCTACTTCACCTACTACTGCTTATCATATCAAGTGATATTATCAGTTGGCAGATGAAATCAGCTAAAACACGTACTTTTTCGTAGGAAGGGACAGGGGAAGTGACTAACAAGTTTGTTACTTACTGTTTAACATTAACTACTTCACTTATTACAGCTTATCATATCAAGTGATATTATCAGTTGGCAGATGAAATCGCTAAAACACGTACTTTTTCGCAGGGAAGGGACAGGGGAAGTGACTAACAAGTTTGTTACTTACTGTTTAACATTAACTACTTCACTTATTACAGCTTATCATATCAAGTGATATTATCAGCTGGCAGATGAAATCGCTAAAACACGTACTTTTTCGTAGGAAGGGACAGGGGAAGTGACTAACAAGTTTGTTACTTACTGTTTAACATTAACTACTTCACTTATTACAGCTTATCATATCAAGTGATATTATCAGCTGGCAGATGAAATCGCTAAAACACGTACTTTTTCGTAGGGAAGGGACAGGGAAGTGACTATCAAGTTTGTTACTTACTGTTTAACATTAACTACTTCACTTATTACAGCTTATCATATCAAGTGATATTATCAGCTGGCAGATGAAATCGCTAAAACACGTACTTTTTCGTAGGGAAGGGACAGGGGAAGTGACTAACAAGTTTGTTACCTACTGTTTAACATTAACTACTTCACTTATTACTACTTATCATATCATATGATCTTATCAGTTGATAGATCAAATCGCTAAAACACGTCGTAGGCTGTACTTTTCGATGGGAAGGGACAAGGAAAGTGACTATCAAGTTTGTTACTTACTGTTTAACATTAACTACTTCACTTATTACTGGTTATCATATCAAGTGATATTATCAGCTGGCAGATGAAATCGCTAAAACACGTACTTTTTCGTAGGAAGGGACAGGGGAAGTGACTAACAAGTTTGTTACTTACTGTTTAACATTAACTACTTCACTTATTACAGCTTATCATATCAAGTGATATTATCAGCTGGCAGATGAAATCGCTAAAACACGTACTTTTTCGTAGGAAGGGACAGGGGAAGTGACTAACAAGTTTGTTACTTACTGTTTAACATTAACTACTTCACTTATTACAGCATATCATATCAAGTGATATTATCAGCTGGCAGATGAAATCGCTAAAACACGTACTTTTTCGTAGGGAAGGGACAGGGGAAGTGACTAACAAGTTTGTTACTTACTGTTTAACATTAACTACTTCACTTATTACAGCTTATCATATCATATGATCTTATCAGTTGATAGATCAAATCGCTAAAACACGTCGTAGGCTGTACTTTTCGATGGGAAGGGACAAGGAAAGTGACTATCAAGTTTGTTACTTACTGTTTAACATTAACTACTTCACCTACTACTGCTTATCATATCAAGTGATATTATCAGTTGGCAGATGAAATCGCTAAAACGCGTACTTTTTCGTAGGGAAGGGACAGGAAGTGACTAACAAGTTTGTTACTTACTGTTTAACATTAAGTGCTTCACTTATTACTGCTTATGATATCAAGTGATGTTATCAGTTGGAAGATGAAATCGCTAAAACACGTACTTTTTCGTAGCGAAGGGACAGGGGAAGTGACTAACAAGTTTATTACTTGCTGTTTAACATTAACTACTTCACTTATTACAGCTTATCATATCAAGTGATATTATCAGCTGGCAGATGAAATCGCTAAAACACGTACTTTTTCGTAGGGAAGGGACAGGAAGTGACTAACAAGTTTGTTACTTACTGTTTAACATTAACTACTTCACTTATTACAGCTTATCATATCAAGTGATATTATCAGCTGGCAGATAAAATCGCTAAAACACGTACTTTTTCGTAGGGAAGGGACAGGGGAAGTGACTAACAAGTTTATTACTTACTGTTTAACATTAACTACTTCACTTACTACAGCTTATCATATCAAGTGATATTATCAGCTGGCAGATGAAATCGCTAAAACACGTAATTTTCGCAGGGAAGGGACGGGACAGGGGAAGTGACTAACAAGTTTGTTACCTACTGTTTAACATTAACTCCTTCACTTATTACTGCTTATCATATCAAGTGATCTTATCAGTTGATAGATCAAATCGCTAAAACACGTCGTAGGCTGTACTTTTCGATGGGAAGGGACAAGGAAAGTGACTATCAAGTTTGTTACTTACTGTTTAACATTAACTACTTCACTTATTACAGCTTATCATATCAAGTGATATTATCAGCTGGCAGATGAAATCGCTAAAACACGTACTTTTTTGTAGGGAAGGGACAGGGGAAGTGACTAACAAGTTTGTTACTTACTGTTTAACATTAACTACTTCACTTATTACAGCTTATCATATCAAGTGATATTATCAGCTGGCAGATGAAATCGCTAAAACACGTACTTTTTCGTAGGGAAGGGACAGGGAAGTGACTAACAAGTTTGTTACTTACTGTTTAACATTAACTACTTCACTTATTACAGCTTATCATATCAAGTGATATTATCAGCTGGCAGATGAAATCGCTAAAACACGTACTTTTTCGTAGGGAAGGGACAGGGGAAGTGACTAACAAGTTTGTTACTTACTGTTTAACATCAACTACTTCACTTATTACAGCTTATCATATCAAGTGATATTATCAGCTGGCAGATGAAATCGCTAAAACACGTACTTTTTCTTAGAGAAGGGACAGGGGAAGTGACTGAAAAGTTTGTTACTTACTGTTTAACATTAACTACTTCACTTATTACAGCTTATCATATCAAGTGATATTATCAGCTGGCAGATGAAATCGCTAAAACACGTACTTTTTCGTAGGGAAGGGACAGGGAAAGTGACTAACAAGTTTGTTACCTACTGTTTAACATTAACAACTTTACCTTTTACTACTTATCATATCATATGATCTTATCAGTTGATAGATCAAATCGCTAAAACACGTCGTAGGCTGTACTTTTCGATGGGAAGGGACAAGGAAAGTGACTATCAAGTTTGTTACTTACTGTTTAACATTAACTACTTCACCTACTACTGCTTATCATATCAAGTGATATTATCAGTTGGCAGATGAAATCGCTAAAACACGTACTTTTTCGTAGGGAAGGGACAGGGGAAGTGACTAACAAGTTTGTTACTTACTGTTTAACATTAACTACTTCACTTATTACAGCTTATCATATCAAGTGATATTATCAGTTGGCAGATGAAATCGCTAAAACACGTACTTTTTCGTAGGGAAGGGACAGAGGAAGTGACTAACAAGTTTGTTACTTACTGTTTAACATTAACTACTTCACTTATTACAGCTTATCATATCAAGTGATATTATCAGCTGGCAGATGAAATCGCTAAAACACGTACTTTTTCGTAGGGAAGGGACAGGGGAAGTGACTAACAAGTTTGTTACTTACTGTTTAACATTAACTACTTCACTTATTACAGCTTATCATATCAAGTGATATTATCAGCTGGCAGATGAAATCGCTAAAACACGTACTTTTCGTAGGAAGGGACAGGGAAGTGACTAACAAGTTTGTTACTTACTGTTTAACATTAACTACTTCACTTATTACAGCTTATCATATCAAGTGATATTATCAGCTGGCAGATGAAATCGCTAAAACACGTACTTTTTCGTAGGGAAGGGACAGGGGAAGTGACTAACAAGTTTGTTACTTACTGTTTAACATTAACTACTTCACTTATTACAGCTTATCATATCAAGTGATATTATCAGCTGGCAGATGAAATCGCTAAAACACGTTGTAGGCTGTTTTTTTCGATGGGAAGGGACAGGGGAAGTGACTAACAAGTTTGTTACTTACTGTTTAACATTAACTACTTCACTTATTACAGCTTATCATATCAAGTGATATTATCAGTTGGCAGATGAAATCGCTAAAACACGTACTTTTTCTTAGGGAAGGGACAGGGAATTGACTAACAAGTTTGTTACTTACTGTTTAACATTAACTACTTCACTTATTACAGCTTATCATATCAAGTGATATTATCAGCTGGCAGATGAAATCTTTAAAACACGTACTTTTCGTAGGGAAGGGACAGGGGAAGTGACTAACAAGTTTGTTACTTACTGTTTAACATTAACTACTTCACTTATTACAGCTTATCATATCAAGTGATATTATCAGCTGGCAGATGAAATCGCTAAAACACGTACTTTTTTGTAGGGAAGGGACAGGGAAGTGACTAACAAGTTTGTTACTTACTGTTTAACATTAACTACTTCACTTATTACAGCTTATCATATCAAGTGATATTATCAGCTGGCAGATGAAAATCGCTAAAACACGTACTTTTCGTAGGGAAGGGACAGGGAAGTGACTAACAAGTTTGTTACCTACTGTTTAACACTAACTACTTCACCTTTTACTACTTATCATATCATATGGTCTTATCACTTGATAGATCAAATCGCTAAAACACGTCGTAGGCTGTACTTTTCGATGGGAAGGGACAAGGAAAGTGACTATCAAGTTTGTTACTTACTGTTCAACATTATCTACTTCACCTACTACTGCTTATCATATCAAGTGATATTATCAATTGGCAGATGAAATCGCTAAAACACGTACTTTTTCGTAGGGAAGGGACAGGGAAGTGACTAACAAGTTTGTTACTTACTGTTTAACATTAACTACTTCACTTATTACAGCTTATCATATCAAGTGATATTATCAGCTGGCAGATGAAAATCGCTAAAACACGTACTTTTTCGTAGGGAAGGGACAGGGAAGTGACTAACAAGTTTGTTACTTACTGTTTAACATTAACTACTTCACTTATTACAGCTTATCATATCAAGTGATATTATCAGCTGGCAGATGAAATCGCTAAAACACGTACTTTTTCGTAGGTAAGGGACAGGGGAAGTGACTATCAAGTTTGTTACTTACTGTTTAACATTAACTACTTCACTTATTACAGCTTATCATATCAAGTGATATTATCAGCTGGCAGATGAAATCGCTAAAACACGTACTTTTTCGTAGGGAAGGGACAGGGGAAGTGACTAACAAGTTTGTTACTTACTGTTTAACAATAACTACTTCACTTATTACAGCTTATCATATCAAGTGATATTATCAGCTGGCAGATGAAATCGCTAAAACACGTACTTTTTCGTAGGGAAGGGACAAGGAAAGTGACTATCAAGTTTGTTACTTACTGTTTAACATTAACTACTTCACCTACTACTGCTTATCATATCAAGTGATATTATCAGTTGGCAGATGAAAATCGCTAAAACACGTTGTAGGCTGTACTTTTCGTAGGGAAGGGACAAGGAAAGTGACTAACAAGTTTGTTACTTACTGTTTAACATTAACAACTTCACTTATTACAGCTTATCATATCAAGTGATATTATCAGTTTGCAGATGAAATCGCTAAAACACGTACTTTTTCGTAGGGAAGGGACAGGGGAAGTGACTAACAAGTTTGTTACTTACTGTTCAACATTAACTACTTCACTTATTACTGCTTATCATATCAAGTGATATTATCAGTTGGCAGATGTAATCGCTAAAACACGTACTTTTTCGTAGGGAAGGGACAGGGGAAGTGACTAACAAGTTTGTTACTTACTGTTTAACATTAACTACTTCACTTATTACAGCTTATCATAGCAAGTGATATTATCAGCTGGCAGATGAAATCGCTAAAACACGTACTTTTTCGTAGGGAAGGGACAGGGGAAGTGACTAACAAGTTTGTTACTTACTGTTTAACATTAACTACTTCACTTATTACAGCTTATCATATCAAGTGATATTATCAGCTGGCAGATGAAAATCGCTAAAACACGTACTTTTTCGTAGGGAAGGGACAGGGAAGTGACTAACAAGTTTGTTACTTACTGTTTAACATTAACTACTTCACTTATTACAGCTTATCATATCAAGTGATATTATCAGCTGGCAGATGAAATCGCTAAAACACGTACTTTTTCGTAGGAAGGGACAGGCGAAGTGACTAACAAGTTTGTTACTTACTGTTTAACATTAACTACTTCACTTATTACAGCTTATCATATCAAGTGATATTATCAGCTGGCAGATGAAATCGCTAAAACACGTACTTTTTCGTAGGAAGGGACAGGGAAGAGACTAACAAGTTTGTTACTTACTGTTTAACATTAACTACTTCACTTATTACAGCTTATCATATCAAGTGATATTATCAGTTGGCAGATGAAATCGCTAAAACACGTACTTTTTCGTAGGGAAGGGACAGGAGAAGTTACTAACAAGTTTGTTACTTACTGTTTAACATTAACTACTTCACTTATTACAGCTTATCATATCAAGTGATATTATCAGCTGGCAGATGAAATCGCTAAAACACGTTGTAGGCTGTACTTTTCGATGGGAAGGGACAAGGAAAGTGACTAACAAGTTTGTTACTTACTGTTTAACATTAACAACTTCACTTATTACAGCTTATCATATCAAGTGATATTATCAGTGGGCAGATGAAATCGCTAAAACACGTACTTTTTCGTAGGGAAGGGACAGGGGAAGTGAATAACAAGTTTGTTACTTACTGTTTAACATTAACTACTTCACTTATTACAGCTTATCATATCAAGTGATATTATCAGCTGGCAGATGAAATCGCTAAAACACGTACTTTTCGTAGGGAAGGGACAGGGGAAGTGACTAACAAGTTTGTTACCTACTGTTTAACACTAAAAACTTCACCTTTTACTACTTATCATATCATATGATCTTATCAGTTGATAGATCAAATCGCTAAAACACGTCGTAGGCTGTACTTTTCGATGGGAAGGGACAAGGAAAGTGACTATCAAGTTTGTTACTTACTGTTTAACATTAACTACTTCACCTACTACTGCTTATCATATCAAGTGATATTATCAATTGGCAGATGAAATCGCTAAAACACGTACTTTTTCGTAGGGAAGGGACAGGGGAAGTGACTAACAAGTTTGTTACTTACTGTTTAACATTAACTACTTCACTTATTACAGCTTATCATATCAAGTGATATTATCAGCTGGCAGATGAAATCGCTAAAACACGTACTTTTTCGTAGGGAAGGGACAGGGGAAGTGACTAACAAGTTTGTTACTTACTGTTTAACATTAACTACTTCACTTATTACAGCTTATCATATCAAGTGATATTATCAGCTGGCAGATGAAATCGCTAAAACACGTTGTAGGCTGTACTTTTCGATGGGAAGGGACAAGGAAAGTGACTAACAAGTTTGTTACTTACTGTTTAACATTAACAACTTCACTTATTACAGCTTATCATATCAAGTGATATTATCAGTTTGCAGATGAAATCGCTAAAACACGTACTTTTTCGTAGGGAAGGGACAGGGGAAGTGACTAACAAGTTTGTTACTTACTGTTTAACATTAACTACTTCACTTATTACTGCTTATCATATCAAGTGATATTATCAGTTGGCAGATGTAATCGCTAAAACACGTACTTTTTCGTAGGGAAGGGACAGGGGAAGTGACTAACAAGTTTGTTACTTACTGTTTAACATTAACTACTTCACTTATTACAGCTTATCATAGCAAGTGATATTATCAGCTGGCAGATGAAATCGCTAAAACACGTACTTTTTCGTAGGGAAGGGACAGGGGAAGTGACTAACAAGTTTGTTACTTACTGTTTAACATTAACTACTTCACTTATTACAGCTTATCATATCAAGTGATATTATCAGCTGGCAGATGAAATCGCTAAAACACGTACTTTTCGTAGGGAAGGGACAGGAAGTGACTAACAAGTTTGTTACTTACTGTTTAACATTAACTACTTCACTTATTACAGCTTATCATATCAAGTGATATTATCAGCTGGCAGATGAAATCGCTAAAACACGTACTTTTTCGTAGGGAAGGGACAGGCGAAGTGACTAACAAGTGTGTTACTTACTGTTTAACATTAACTACTTCACTTATTACAGCTTATCATAGCAAGTGATATTATCAGCTGGTAGATGAAATCGCTAAAACACGTACTTTTTCGTAGGGAAGGGACAGGGGAAGTGACTAAAAAGTTTGTTACTTACTGTTTAACATTAACTACTTCACTTATTACAGCTTATCATAGCAAGTGATAATATCAGCTGGTAGATGAAATCGCTAAAACACGTACTTTTTCGTAGGGAAGGGACAGGGGAAGTGACTAAAAAGTTTGTTACTTACTGTTTAACATTGACTACTTCACTAGTTACAGCTTATCATATCAAGTGATATTATCAGCTGGCAGATGAAATCGCTAAAACACGTTGTAGGCTGTACTTTTCGATGGGAAGGGACAAGGAAAGTGACTAACAAGTTTGTTACTTACTGTTTAACATTAACAACTTCACTTATTACAGCTTATCATATCAAGTGATATTATCAGTGGGCAGATGAAATCGCTAAAACACGTACTTTTTCGTAGGGAAGGGACAGGGGAAGTGAATAACAAGTTTGTTACTTACTGTTTAACATTAACTACTTCACTTATTACTGCTTATCATATCAAGTGATATTATCAGTTGGCAGATGGAATCGCTAAAACACGTACTTTTTCGTAGGGAAGGGACAGGAGAAGTTACTAACAAGTTTGTTACTCTCTGATGACGTCATCAAAGTGCATGGGGCATGTGACAACGTCATCAGAACGTCGTGCCAAGTACATAGGGCATCTGATGACTTCATCAAGACGTCGTGCCCAGGTCGTGCTAAGTGCATAGGGCATCTTATGACGTCATCAGGATCTCGTGTAAAGTACACACGGCATCTGATGACGTCATCAGGATGTCGAGGAAAGAGAGTCGTACGTCATTTATAGCGTGCGCAACAAGTCAATCACTTACTGATTGTCATATCAATCCATGCTATTTGGAAAATATTGAAGATTTTTACAGATATTACTTCGTAATATCAATAAAAAGTGAACAATTCTATCGAAAAGGGGTCTTCCAAGCGAAAGAGGTTTGGTTGGCGTCAGAAACGTTCCAACAAAAAGGGAACAATAGGCAAGTAGGATGAGGAGAGTCTACAAAAATTGAACAATATTTTCTGAGACTGATTTTCTTGGCCGAAACTTCTTAATAGCGGAAACAAACCGTTGTGGCATTTCACGAGGAAGAGCTCAATGGTTTCCAAGAATGCACTTCTATTCTTGACGAGATTATAAGAAAATACTCTTATTTCATGCTGCACTTTGAGTGCGCTTCTCGTAGCAGCTTGAGCTGGCCGTCTGTGGAGGTAAAGTTGAAATCATTTTCTCTTCTAATTATAACTAATAGGTGCACATAATTATACATTTTTATCGTTACTCGCATAATCGGAGACTATTTGGAACCACAGAGTGCTTCCGTGTGAAACACCGCAACGGTTTGTTTTCGCTATTAAGAAGTTTCGGCCAAGAAAATCAGTCTCAGAAAATATTGTTCAATTTTTGTGGACTCTCCTCATCCTACTTGCCTATTGTTCCCTTTTTGTTGGAACGTTTCTGACGCCGACCAAACCTCTTTTGCTTGGAAGACCCCTTTTTGATAGAATAAACTATAGATTCCAGATCAGCGCCCCAAATAACCCACCTGGAAGGACTTTGAGTGAAATCTGCAGCATTTTTTGACGCTTTCAGAGGTATAAATAAGCGCCCAACCAAAAATCCGCACGAGTCCGAAACGCTATCAGTCTGTGCAAAGTTTGGAAAATGTGCCTTCACTCAAAATTTGCTCAGTGGGGTGGTTTTGGGGGCTGAACACAAGCATGAGGTCCGTTTTCGGATTTCGCAAACTCTAATGCGCGTTTTTGATAGAAAAAAAGCGTGAAATACGAACTTTGACCAGCTACTACTTTTTTCGCAAGTATCCTTAGCAAAATCCGAGTTCAGATTCGAAGAGAGCGCATCCGAGTTACCCAAGAAACAATTGCAGTCTCTCAAAAGCTCATACCTGACTAGCGAGGCTCTCTAGTTAGTATCTCTGAGTATTCCTCTACATGTCTACATCCCTCCATTGCTGAAGTTTCTCGCTTTCCGAAGTCGATCGACGTTTCGCGACGCAGCGCCCATGAAAGTTTTCTTTGACTCAGATATGAGATTTAGGGTAGGCCTTCGACTGCCGAAGAAACGATGTGCGGAGTGGAGGGAAGCAGATCATCCCAATACGAGCCGGATGCCCAAGAGTTGAAGGTATACCCTTTTTATGTGTGATTTCATTGGTGCAAAGTGCACCCGAAGAAGAAGAAGAAGAAGAAGACGACTACAGGCCGCTCCAAGACGACGACGGATTTTTTATTTTTTTTTACTTTTTCTTTGTTGTCATTGTTGTTGTGTGTTGTCCCGTCGTTGTCCAGTCCAATTTTCATAAAAGGGGCAAAAAATTGGGTAAAATCACCAAATTGACCTGACATTACAAAATGAGATGGGAAAAAATTCATCTGCTACAAGGTGGATATTAAAACTCAATAAGTCCAGAAGAAGTCCCTGACCCAAAAGCAAAATAAAAAAACACTCTATAAAAAAAGGCAAAATAAAAAAAATTGAACAAATAAGAAGTAAGGTATAAAAAAAGAATAATGAAAACTCTGGAAAAGTGTGTCCAGGGAAAGTGTTAAATGCGTATAAAAATCTTGGAAGAAGGCGCGTTGAAAAAAGGAGCAAATTTAAAAATTCAATACCTTACAAAAAAGTAAATTGCGTAAAAAATTAAGGATGAAGCGCGCGATTCTACTAAGCAGAATCAGGGAGATCCTGATTTTCCTCTTCACTCTTTATTCTTTTCTGTTGTCATTTATTTTTATTTCATCCGTTTTTTTGTGTTTCTGGCGTTGTTTCGTTTCTTGTCCTTGTTTTTTTTTCGCTAAAAAAAGTTTTTTTGAACTAAGTTTGGAAGTAAAACGGTAATAAGGTGATAACTGAATGTAAGAAAAGAAAATTGCGAGAAGTTTCCATGAATCTCCGAATTTTTCTTCGTTTTTTTAACGTTCTCATTCGTTGATTTCGTGATTTGTTCTCGTTCGTTTTTTTCGCCGTATGATTTCGAGTTATCATTCGTTGATTTCGTGATTTGTTTTCGTTCGTTTTTTCGCCGGTTGATTTCGAAATCGTGGGCGGTATCGGTGGCCGGGGTTGAGCAGTAGGTTAGGAAAGATTGGGTGGGAGTTAGGAAAGGGTTTTGGGTGACGGGTAGGTAACGGGGTCCTTCACAAATCCTATCCGTGGCCTCATCGTGGCGTGGAGGTGGCAACGGGAGCGATCCCGGCGAACACGGAGGGTGGAAATTTTTGCTACTCGGCTCCTAACTCCGGGTTCATACTTCCCGAAACCAGCCACAGCGACAGTGCACATGAGGAATATCGATTTTCGGTCGATATGAATGTGAAACATTGCGTCGCGTCGCTCGAAGTATTAGCCCGGCCTAAGTCTTCACGCGTCGTCGGATGGCGGACGCGGCCGAATTGGGCAACTCATCTGCAGTCGCGCACCGCGCGCCGCGCTCAAACACTTTTGCAAAAACGCATGTACGCGCTTACGCGTATCTGTGTATGTATGCCCACCCCTGGCTTATTTATGCTCGCACGCACAAGCACGCGCACATCTGCGCGAGCTCACGGCTGCTCATGAACGCGCCTGCGCGAGCATGTACAGTGGCACGCACGCACTCAAAAAGAGGACAAATCCGCTGTGCGTTCTTGCTTGTACAAGTTTGCGCTGAAGCGCGCAGTGTTTACACGCACACACACTCTCACTTTCATATCTGCGTACACACACAACCGCCCCGCTCCGCATACAAGGACACGCGTTAGCATACTCAGGCGCTTGCGCAAACGCCGTTTATATAAATACGCAGACACAATCTCATAGATATGCGCAGCCACACGTGCATACTCACAAGCGTCCTGACGTACAGTCGGCACGGATCGTTCTTTGATACTTTATGTTTCTTATTGTGCGTTGACGCACACTTGGTGCACATATGTAACAACTTCTGCCCCGAATTTGCGCTAATGCACAATAAGGACGTAAAGCGTCAGAGCGATCCTCGTTGACTGAGCGTTCAAACACATGTGAGCGCTTATGCCCACATCTCCCGTACACACACGCGCACACTAGCGGAACTACGCACGCCCGTACAAACGCGCAAACAGGCCCACACGCGTGCACACGCGCACATGCCATCATGTGCCTTAGCTGCATACCTTATTTGCAGTATTATCTAGATTTCCGATATAATTGTCCTACCAACGGAGATATGATGTCTCAAAAATTGCCCCGAATCGAAATGTGGATGGATGGTGGACGAGTGGTCCGAGGCCACACATTTTGTTTAGTTTCAAAACTCTATGCGCGCAAGATTCTAAACCAATAGTTTCGCTAATGCATGTACCAATTTTAGCATCTTTTTTTCTTAAATTCTATGGATACACGTTGTTCGATTTTCAAAAGCTTTCCAGTATCCCTTGACATTCATTTGAGACCTAAATGGTACTAAAGGCAGAGTCCAATCTCGTTATTTAGGGGGGGGGGTGTTAAACTAGAAACTGAGACCCTCTTATCGATCTTCGATAGATTACGGTGGGTTTTGGGTATATGGTAGTTGTATCGAAGTCTCAGATTCAGCTAAAAACTCCTCTGTAGGGGCTCTTTGGGATGCTGAACACGAATTTGAGGTATATCCATCGATACTCGGAGTACCAAGGTATGTCTTCTTCGCCTTCTTTGTAGCCATGAGAGTTTTGTCATAGGTTTAGTATCTGGGAGGCCAGTGTTGGATCCGTCCATAAGTCCATTGCAGTCAGCGTGGTGGGTCTCTTCTGACATCAAAACAAGCTGAAATAACCCGACCTAAAATTCGGCGAACAGGGGTTTCTTGTCAGAATTATTCCACGAGCGGTTGCGTCGGGTTCGCCGCAGAGCGCGCGCAGCAGCGCATTTAGGATTTAAGTTTTTATGTAGTGTGTGATTATTTCTCTGAACATTGGGGAAGATGTGGTTGAACCTTGACCGTTAGGCTATGATTACTTCTTTCTTTAGAAGACTGCTGAGAAGATCTCTGACTTTCAAGATAGACGGAGGTATCTCCAGAGTGGTAGAAGTCTTTGACGAGTTGAACAAAATCCTCCCAGAGCCTAAAAGTAAGTGCTTAATCGCCTTTGTTTCCGCACGTTTTTGACCACTAGTATATGCGTTTGGGTTCTATTCATGCTCACTTAGGTCTGCTTCGCTTGCCATTAGTTGGTCCATACTCTCCTGTCAGAAATCATTGGAGCCCTGCTGCAGATGCTGATGCTGAACCTCAAGAGGCATGCGGGTACGCTTCGGTTATGCATGGATTTTCTTCGGCCTTTTTTATTCATTAAAATCCACAATTTGGAACACCTTTCGGGAATCGAAAAACCGAAAACCATCGTAGTTCGGAATTTCGCTCCTATTTGGATTAGCGCCGGCTGCTGCGCTACTGCAGTCGTCTGCTATTAGCCAGGATAAAATGAGCCACTGTGCAGTACCCCAGAGGAGCTACGATTCTCTTCTTATTGGCTAGCATTTCCGGGAGTTTTCACGATTCCATCTGAAGATTTTCGATTTCTGGTCGAAATTCTCAACAGTCCCATTCGAATTCTTCCTTTTTCTGAGCGTTAAATTCTACTACCCCTACTTACATATGGGTGCGCAACTTTAGAGTAAAATCAACTAGTGGGACTGTAATTAGTGATGGTTGGAACCTCGACTCAGATTACCAGGAGGTATAATTATCTGCCTCGACTCAGAATCTCTCGCCCACTCCGCACGGCGACTAGATCGCCGCAACGCGACGATGAGGTGTGCCTTCGTATTCCTCGACGAGGAGGGTGAGTGGATGCATTGGCATCCTTCTTAATGGGACACTCCTAGTGGCTCTTTCATAAGCAAAGATAGAGGCATGGTAATCTCATTGATTGGTCTTAGAGTTAGGTAACGAATATCGAATGGATAAGGATAAAAAACAAAACCAGGAGTTATCTCTACTAATGAAAAACAAATGGTGTTCAATTGATTTAAAGGCAGTGTTCACGATAATCTTAAATTTTGAGATTAATCGCTAATTCGATTGTTTGGCCCCCGAGTAGAACAGAAATGACGAAGAAACCGAGAGAAACGCCGCAGAATGGCACGAAATCCTTTACTCTCACCCCGCTTCTTTACTCTCAGTGGAACTGTTTGTTGTGGCAATGAAATCTTTCGTGGACCCGTCTTTTGCGATTCTCTATTTTTTGTTGCTCCGTTCTTCGCTTCAGACCCTAACTGATACGCCCAAAATTTTGTTCCATTTTCGATTAGTCCCATTTTTTACCGGTGACAACCACCGTGAACATATTCATCCAAACGTACCACTAGTCCAGGCTAGAGATTAATGTCATTGAAACAAGACGTTTAAAGGCAGTGTGCACGATAAATTTCGTCTTCAGTTTTTGGCCGGAAATCGAAAGTTTAGGGTCTCATTGGAGCACTGGGGTCGAAAGAACGAACGAAAACGAGCTCGAAAGAGCTTAATACGGCTCCCGAGTCCGCTTGCGCTAGCCCTTACGCTCGCAGTCGAGTTTTCCGAGGAACAGTTTGGTCCGCTTCTACATTAGCATCGGGGCGCTAGCGCGGCTCAGTTTTAGCATTGAGGCGCATTGGCGCACGCTGTCTAGTTCAGGCCCATGCCCGCGCAACTCATCCACCGTTGAAATATGGTTTTCGAACAGAAGAGCTGATTTTGGATGTTTTGCAGCGTTTTTCATGATTCTTTCTTCACTGATGAAACAGTCAGACTCTAAACCTTCGTTTTTTGGTGGAAATTCAAATACAATTTTTATCGTGGACACTGCCTTTAAGTGCGTTTCTCGCCGCTTCTTCGTAATTTCAGTAACACTTGGTAGCCAACGTATTGTTTAGAGTAGAAAACTCGGGAACGAAAATTATCGTGAACACTGCCTTTAAATGAATGTGGATGCGTGGAACATGAAAATTGAATTACTTTATGGAATCTGTTGAATTCAAATAAAATAATCATAGAAATGTAATATAATAATGACATTGAACAAGCCCTCAAATAATCATCGAAATAAAATAAAATAATCAATAATCATCATCGAATCATCGAAATGAAGTAACAGCTTGCAGCGAAAGTTTCATCGATAAATGAATGTGGATGCGTGGAACATGAAAATCGAATTACTTGATGGAACCTATAGAATTTGAATCAAATAATCACCGGAATAAAATCTTATAATATTCATCAAAAAATCATAAAGTAATCATCGGAATGAAAACTTTTTTCCGAAAATAAAAGGATGAAGGATAAAGTCCTCGGCGTATATCAATCCTCTGGGCCCTATTTAAAATAGGTTTAAAAATTATGGCAGGTGCCCAGAGTAGGAATTTTTTTAACGAATAAGCATTTGCATGAAAAATTCAATAAAATAATTATTATACTAGCGAGAAAAAAATGTTTCCCTTTGTGGGCACAAGCAGGTGGGTATGTGCTAATCGTAGACCGTTTCATCAATGTGTAATGAAGGACTGACATTTCTCAGGACGAGATTGTGGAGTACTGCAAGAAGATGTCGCGTTTTGCAACAAACTCAGCTGTGTGATTCTTTAGTACTTTTGTCACCGAATACTTATATGAATTAAGAATTTTCCGCGTGTAATAATCTAGTGGATCTTACATAATTATTTTGTGTTCAAATATCTAGGAAAAGTAATACTGCATGCTCATCAGGGGTGTGCGTAATTACGGTTTTCGATTTACGTTTTACGGTGTTTTTGGGTCTCGTAATTACGGTTCACGATTTACGACATTTTGAGCCGTAAATCGTAATTTTTCGTAAATAAAAATACATGAAATGGAAATAAATCACAAGACATCTCCAATTGACCTGCTCTAATCCCACCTTGCGTATACCAATGTTTTTGGTCAGAAGATGGGGCCAATCCAGGCGTGTGACTACAGCACTATCCCATTATCATTCTTTGACGTGATTCTATCATTATAACGCGAGACACGCGGTTGGAGTTGGAGCCGCCGGATAACAGACCCGCATGGCGCGCTGCACACTTCTCACAAGCTGCCGCCTACGACGTAATGCAATCTAGTAGCACTCTTCACGAGGAGTTTCGTTTTTGAGTTTTTTTATGAATATCAACTGTCCTGATTCCTATAACTAAATTGATGTCACGACATCGAACGAAGCGGTCTAATCAATCAAAAAATTGCTTCAAATATTGCTCCTGGCCCGCCTTTTGAGTAGATTACGGCTGCTTAGAGTCCACGAAAATCAATAAGAGGAGCGCTGGTTTTTTTACCCGAAAAGTTTGGAGCTAAAAATGTTTCATCTAGTTAATTTTCCTTCGTTCGCAGGAAACGGACACTCAGAAAAGGCGCGAGCACTAGTTTAAATGCTCATCTTCGCTCTTTTTCTGAAAATGTTATCTCTCACAAATGCGATCGTTTGGTGAAGCGCGTTGGCTATATTCCTTAACTATGGGGACCAAACTGCACAAAGCGGCAACCATTAGAAAGCGGTTTTTGTGCTTACGTTGTCTTTGATAATCTACGCTATCGTCATCATAAAGCTACGATTCTGCTAGTGATTTAGTGGATATAGGAAAAATAACGTGTACTGGGTGACCGATACTGTGCTCTAGATAATATAGAGTTGGGCCGTATCGAACTTATGCTTTGCGATCTCTATTCAAAGTTGGCGCAAGCTCGGTGCCATATTTTTGACGTACGTGCACCGAGTTTGAGCCAACCTTCAGTAGGGAACTCGAAGTACATAATGTACTATGGTTAGGTCCGTGGCTTGTTTTCTCAGGAAAAAACACTTAAATTCAAATCGCGGCTGTCGCGGTGGTTTAGATCTCACCCGCGGCTGGCTAGTGATTACCAGCCAGCCGCTGGTGAGATTTAAACCGCCGCGACAGCCGCGGTTTAAATTTAAATGTTTTTTCTGGGGAAACAAGCCACGGAGCTAACTATACATATCAGTGCGATCCTCACCGATTGTATAATCGGTGTTGCCGTTCCGCTGGCAAATGGGAGTTCTCAAATTCGGCTGTTGAGAATCGCTCAAATATGGTCATTTTGGCTCGTTTTAACGCTTACAACGGCGTTAGCGTTTCGGGAGAGGCATTACGAGTATAATTGTGTTCGTGTTGCCCACCAGATCCGCGGTCAGCTGAATCGGACTTCCGGATCTCTCAAGATCTGGGGAGGAGTTGTGGAATGAGTGTTGAGGGAAAGGAGACAAATACGGGTAAGACGGTCCCATCAGGCCAATAGTGTTTTTGCGACACGCGGTCGCGTCGCTCTGCACAGTGACAGCGACCGCTTCCCGCCCTCTCAACCTTTCGCATTCACAGTGCGCTGCACAGTATACTTGTTCCAGATGGAATTTATTTCGAATATCCGACTTTTCGACTATAGTCGGATATTACACATTTTCGAATATTCGACTTTGCGACTGTAGTCGGATATCACACCTTTTCGAATATTCGACTTTTCGACTGCAGTCGGATATCGCCCTTTTTCGAATATTCGACTTTTCGACTGTAGTCGGATATCGCACTTTTTCGAATATTCGACTTTTCGACTGTAGTCGGATATCGCCCTTTTTCGAATATTCGACTTTTCGACTGTAGTCGGATATCGCACTTTTTCGAATATTCGACTTTTCGACTGTAGTCGGATATCGCACTTTTTCGAATAACCGACTTGTCGAATAAAAAGTCGACTTTTTATCCGACTGAAACAGTCGGATACTCATCCGATTATTCGATTCGGAACAAGTATACTGCACAGCGACAGGCTTCGGCACATTTGCGGTATGTTAGTCCTCCGCGACACATCGCTGAGGCTCACGCGCGATAATTGTTCCTACGAAAGCCGATGCTGCTGCTCCGATGCGAGTCCAACCGCGATGTGTGCTAGTTTTCATTCCAGTCGCTCATGACAGCGACAAAGTATGTCATCCCTCCTAAACCTGGTTAGCTGTCGAATTCTTAACGCAACGTAATATGTGTGTATGAACTAAGCACGTGAAATGGTGGACAGTAGGTAGTTTCTCTTGTTTCACCCTAGTAATAAAAATTTTAGTAGATATTGTTATTAGTTGGTGTTAACGATTTACGATTTACGGTTTACGATTTACGAAATTTGAATTTCCATGTACGCACACCCCTGATGCTCATGTAATATCTAATAAACATGTGCTGTCAATCCTCCTAATCAATATACTGGCAGTGGATCGGTTACCATATGTTGTCCAATCATAATCCGAGAGGTAGTGATTGAACCTGCATAACTCGCCGCGCGGAAACCGCCGCACGATCTTAGCTGTGTGCTCTCTCTCTCTCGAGGTGGGAGGTGTCTTCTTGCGAGCGAGCAGAGGTGCGAACAGCGCTAACGAGTTTTTAATTACATCAGTGATCTCTGATTTTATCCTAAACTCCCTCTCCCCCTACATATTACCGGTTGAGACATTACACCATTGCAGATACAATTACTCAACCGCGCTGGGCCCTACGACCAGCCGTCTGACCACATACTACATAGTTGTTGAATTAGAGACGGTACGCGGACTCCCTCAGCGCAAGCGAATGAGTTGCTACTATCAACCTCTCAGCTACCGAAACGGCTTCTTACGCGTTTGGGCGTTCCCACCAGGGTCAAATAACCCACAACCTGGGCTGTTCAGACCTGTTTGTCACTCGCTGGCGAGCTGAATGCTCGACAAAATATCAAATTCCCAAATAACAAAAAAAAGTTTTTTTCCTCCAGTGCCATCTACTACTTTGCTTTGATGGGTCGCAACTCAACGGTTCGGCGAAACAGATCCAGTAAGGAAATATAAAAAAGCAAAGTCACTTATATAGAGTAATGTACAGGAAACATTGCCCTTCGGAAAAGGGGTATAAGAAGGCCGTTTTCAATCCTAGTGATGACTTATGGAAGGCAACAGTCGGATAGAATGTGCATCGACTGAATGGTTGCATCTACTGAAACTACTCTGCTTCAATTTTCATGTGGAAAAAAAATTGTTTTGCGATTCGCTTTCTTTTTGCAGAGGATCTCATTTTTAAATCCAGCTAATGTAGTTTCCGAAAGAAATTCTGAAGATGTTCTTTCTCTCCGATCGCCGCCTTCCAGAAATCCAAAACTTGGATAAAAATCGGCTTTTTTATGCCACTTTTTTTCCGATGGGCAATGTTTTTAGTCCTCACTCTCATGAGCGGCTTTCCTTTTTTCTATTTCCGTATCGGGTCTGTTTCGCCGAACCGCTGAGTTGCGTCCCATCAGAACAACGTTCATAGATGACACTGGAAGACCCGAAAACCATTTTTTTGCTGGAAATTCGCTATAGGTTGTGTGAAAAACATTCTGTAGTGAAGCTGAGTAAAATCAAGGTGAATCGTATTGAAAAAGTCCTGCGATGCGACCCGCCCCAGATTGTGGAGTTAGGTTGCGACCCTCTCACCCCTGGTTTTACTGATCTTGTCGTTGGACTGTACTCACCCATAACTGTACTTTTCCTTTCCCATTGCTACTCCGTCTCAATTGTCGCGCCCTATATACCTTCGTGATAGCTTTTCCTTCTAAACCCAACCTCCAAGGCACAGTACACCCAGAAAATTATTTATCAGATTTCATACCGGCAATGGGGTGAAGAACGAATGCGCTGTTGAACCCATTCATCTTTGTATCTAGCCGCTATCGAGCTCGAAAATCAGGAAGGTGGTGTGGCCCGTGGCGGTCGCTTATGTCTCGCTTATTTTGAGGGATATACCCTGCGTATCATAAAGATAGGACACCCCCTGAATTTGTCGGTCTCGTGTTTGTTAAGCAGGATAGATCTATTTCGTCAATACTATTGTGATCAGGATGTAAAATAACCCCCGTATACCTCTTTCGAGCACGATCAAATGTTTGTGCTTTTTTCTAGAGCAAATTTATGTTTTAAATCGCGTATCAAAAAGATAGGACACCCCTGGGTTAAATCGTATTTCTCTTCCGATAAAATTGTGCGATCCCGAATCTAATGACCTACTCTGGCACCGGGACGCTCCTAGCCCACAAGAAAGCCGCTCCAAGCGCTCGGACAACTGGGCTAGGAGCCCCAAATCGTGATAGTCGCGGTGTTGATGTGCCACTGTCGTGGAAAAGCAGCGCCACTCCCGCGGCATAGACGCGGTTTTGTCGCGGTCTTGCCATGCTATGCTGTGGTTTCGTCATGCGATTATCGCGGTTTCGTCATGCTATTGTTGCGGTTTTGTCACGGGATTGTGGCGGTCTTGTTATGCTACTAGCGCGGTTTAGACGCGTTATTTTCGGTTTTTCACGGTGTTGTGGCGGTCTAGTTGCCTTATTTTCGCGGTTTCGTCTTGCTATCGTTGCGTTGTCGACGCGTTATAATACTCCTATTGCCGCACTTCTGTCGTGTTCATACCACACTATTGACGTACTATTATCGCGCTACTGCAGCGGTATTGAAGTGCTCTACTCGCGTTACTGCCGCACTATTTGCGAGCTATTGACGGACTATTGTCGCGGAATTGACGTGCTGCCCTCGTGGTGTTGACCAGCTATTGATTTCGTATTGCACAGCTGTTTCACCACGCTTCTACTGCTGCTAACCCAGATTTTGACTGTCGCTCGAAAAGTATTGAATCTCTCTTCAGCTAAGCCACTGATTTGAGTGCTGCTCACAGGGTTGGGCAGAGTTGCGACTCGGCACAACGGGGGTCGTAAAATTTTAAGACATTCTTGAAAAAATGAAAATTGGGGGCTCGTAAAATTTTTGGAGGAAGGAGGTAGTTTCCTCCAAACCACTTTTCAAGCTAAAGTGAGGTAGTAATAGTCGCTCTGAGTTATTCGGTGTGCTGAATGCAATTTTGGTGTCTATTTTTCGAGGGGGGGTCGTAAATTTTTTTCCAGGATTTTCGTCAACGGGGGGGTCGTAGCTCCGCCGAAAATTGGCGCAACGGCCAGCTCAACTCTGGTTGCTCATGACACAGCTTTTTAACTAGACTTGTACCGCTTTCTTTCAAGTTGTTCCGTGAACACCAGCAATACATATTCATAATGGAATTCAAGCAGTATGTAAACGCAAAAATATTTCAGACTTTACAAAAAAAGCACATGAGAATTCTTCTCGCCTAGCACCCTAATTCTCGCATAGGCACCCTAATTCACACAATCATTTCTCATAGCAAAGGCCTGGGGACCCGAAATTAACCAGATCATGTTCCAAAACAAAGGCTCCAAAAACACAAGATTACGAGATGCAGCAAAGGTCTAGGGACCCTGATTCACAAGATCTTCAAAAATGGCAAAAAAACATATATCAACAAGGTAAAATGAACAACAAGACAACAAGACAAGTTTGAACACCGGTTATCACGAGCTATAATAAAGACCCAACAAATTCACGAATTCATGACCTGGCAGAAGTTAAACTCTTCAGCCCGGGCAGCTGATCAACATGACAGGGTGACGCTCCTCCAGTAAATTCAATGTTCCACTCCATCATCCAGATCCTCGTCAGGACTGCCGCTGTCTCTAAGTTCTTTCTTCTGAAATACCATTTCCGGAGTAAACTGGGCCGGCTCAGACGCATATTCGTTAAAACCTACCGATCTTGGGGTTAGAACGTCGTTCGTTTCATCATAAAGACGAACATCACTCCTAAAGAATCGAAGTTATATATGAGCGAAGGCTGGAGAACATCACATAAAATGTATCCTCTTTACAAAAAACTTACAACGCCCTTGTGATGGCGAGTCGGCAGTTGGCCGTCCGTTCCGCCCTTTACTCTCTTCGCTTAACAATGGCCTGGCGTCTTTTCTCATTATTGTCTCCAACCTGGACAAAGTATCTGAAAAGGACGCAAACGCGGAAATTCACCAAATAACATATTCACTGCTACAAAAAATACGCAAATTTCAAATAAGCATAGCAGAATAAAAATAATACAACATAAGAAAATAACGACTGCAGCTAGAGATCGAGTACCAAATCAAATATAAAAACGAAAATGTTCCAGCTCCACAGGAGTGTCACAAGCAAATAGGAAACTCGGTTACATTAAAAATGAGATCAAAGTAATGGTACAGATCTCAAGATTCCTTTCAGAGAAATTATGTATCGTGCCACTTTGGTCAGTACATTTCGATTTAGACGAAAAATACCGAGCGGTGCCGATTGCCACAAAGCCATAGAATGCTTTGATTTAACTTTCATTTGAGAGCCTGATATATAGAAATGCAACTGATATCATCATTTTATGCCCTTTTGGCAATCGGCACCGCTCGGTATTTGGAGTTTACTTGATAATTGCAGTCAGAAGACATAATCACAAGAACAGGAAGAAAAAAATCAAGAATGACGCCCAACCATGACGCGGCGAATTGTTTGGACACGTTTCGATCTGCCTTGACACGATCAGTGTCGGGCGTACGTGTAAATTTCGAAAACAGCTTTGCCGTGGGCTAGTAGCGACAGCGAATCGTCGATAAAGGAAAGCCGTATACTCGTGGGCTACTATAAAGTTGGAAAAAAGCATTTCGCTAGTGGCCCACGAGCTTTGCCAAAGAATACCGCGACGAAGTCGCTTGCGCCACTTCGCGGTATTCTCGCCCCAATCTCCATAGTCGTGGGCTAGGAGCTCCCCAATGCCTGAGTATGGGACTTCTTCGCACCTTTACTGCAGCAAATACTCGATTTTGTATACTTTTGACCAAACTGATCTGCCTTCGGAAGTCCATCTTGCTGCATTTCTCAGTTATTTCCTGTTGTAGAGCAGGAGTCGAGAGAAATCGCCGGCCAATGGCCCTAGACCTGACGTACTGAAATATCCCAGAGATTCTTCATTTTGTTGAGATCAGGACTGTAAACTATCCACTCTGGAGAAGATAGTTATTGTCGAGCAAAGAAGCCGAACTCAGACCTGCTCACGTGAACTTTCTGGTTTTCCGACTAGAAACTGCAACTTTCTCGCCCGAAAACGTGGGGAAATAAAAGTAGGTGTTACTTTGATATCCTCTGGCACTCATTGGAGATCATCCAACAGCCGGCGAACGCAAGCTGCAGACGCCCTTACGGGCAAATGCTCTGACGGATTATGGGAGATCTACGTTTGGAGTTCTGAAGGCTAATTTGGAAAGCACCTACCCTCGAATTGCTTAAGTAGCACTTCCGACCATCAGACCTATTGAGACAAGACTCCTTTCCATTAGAAACCATCGCCTATACACAAACAGTCGAAGCAGCTGTTCACCTTAGCCATCGGAACTGCGGTCACAGATCTCCCATAATCTGTCAGAGGATTTGCCCGTCAAGGACGTCTGCAGCTTGCGTTCGCCAGCAGTCGGATGATCTCCAGTGAGTACCAGAGAATATCAGAGTAACACCTACTTTAAATTCCTCATGTTTTCGGGCGGCAAAGTTGCAGTTTCTAGCCGGACAACCAGAAAGTTCACGTGAGCAGGTCTGAGGTCGGCTTCTTTGCTCGGCAATAACTCTCCTGTCCAGAGTGGACAGTCTACAGTCCTGATCTCAACAAAATTAAAAATCTGTTGAATATTTAGGTTTGTCGGGTCTGAGCCAATGGCCGAGGATTTCTCTCAATTTCTGCGCTCCAACATGCAAAAACCGAGAAATGGAGCAAGATCGACTTGCGAAGGCAGATCAGTTTGGTCAAAAGTATACAAAAACAAGTATTTGTTGCAGTAAAGATGCGAGGAAGGCTTATAGGTCATAGTTTTGGGATTGCAAAATTTTATCGGACGAGAAATCCGATTTAACCCAGGGGTGTCCTATCTTTTTGATACGCGATTAACCCAAAAGAGGTATAAGAGGTTTTCATTTTGATCACAGCAATTTCGGCGAAAAAGATCTATCTTGCTCAAGAAACACGAGACCGACAATTTCAGGGGGTGTCCTATCATTGTGATACTCACTGTATAAGCGACCACCACAGACCTGACCTTCTTCGCTCACCACCATGGGCCACACTCCCTACGAGATTTCCGAACTCGATAGCGGCTAGAGAGATGAATACATCCTCAACAAATCCTTGTTCTTCAGTTCATTTCTGGACTATCTCTTTATCATGGCTCGCGCTCGCGCAACGATTGCGAATGAAGAGAAATCCGAGACAACTCGTCCACCAACTTTTCGCCCTCGAAGTGTAGGCATCTTCGGGTCTTGGAGGGTCTTGGACAATCTCAGAGATACCACCGTTATCAGCTTGTGACTCCCTCCAAGTACAGAATGGAAACTGAAGAAAATGGGCGTTCCTGGCTTTTAATATGTATGGGAGCCGCATCGCGTGCTCATCCTTGACTCATGCCCCTTTAAATATTATCTTTTTAGAGAAGCCCAGTCATCGAAAACTCGAATAGATGTAGTGGTGGAAATGAGCAGGGAAATATCGAATCTTCGCCGCCAGCTAGCCGATTGCGATGCCGAGATAGCTCGTCTTCATAGTACCATCAAAGAGGTAGGAATACACATTCCTAATATCGCCAGTAGCGAGCAGCCTTGTCACACGGGCTCCATGACTCAACTCACTCGCGTGCACACGCGCCACGTTCTGGTGAGTGTCGAGCGCGCGGCGAACGCGGAAAACTCATACTAGTGTGAATGAGTCTTCAGCACCTTTCACGAGGAATCTGTAAATGTCAGTGACACGAAATTAACACAGGAGAGTGGATAATGCGCTAGGACATCCCACTTCGTCGCACGCGACGCTCGCCGACCGTGAAGCAGCGCACACGAGTGTGCAATGTCCGCTCCCCTGTCACACGCCTTTCACAAAAGTATAAGATGAATTCCGCGTTTCTCTTTCCGAAAACACTGCAAAATACAGGATTATAGAGTCTATTAGCGTGGGAACACTGCATTTTTAATTTTCTTTGTGGTATACGTTCCGTAAACCCCTTGCCACGCAGCTGCCGGCGAGTAATCGCCGAGCGTCAGGCGATAAAAATTTTTTATTGTCGGGGCGTCGATTGCCGCTCTCCAGCAGTGACGCAGGGCCGTCGCGGCGTCAAAACAGCTTGCGGTGCATCCTCGTCGCCCTTCACGCCGAGTTGGTCGCCTTCGTCACCGAATGTAATCAACGCTGTTCTTTGCTGCGAGCAACGTCGCGACTTGAACTCTGCGGGTCCCTTGAGGCTGAAGTTTTTACGACCTCCTTTGTCACCCGATTTACACAACCCCGTTTGATTCTGGCGGTATTGCAGGTAGTATCAAAGAGACATTCTGAGTTAAATCTCGAACTTCACCACATTTCAGCAGGCCGATGTACACAAGAATCAAAAGAAAACATTAGCCGAAGCCTTGAGAAAAGTCGCCGAGAAGGGATTCTCCACATTCGTTCAAGAGTATTTGAAAGACGATTAGTTTTGTTTGTAGTTGAAATATACTCACATTGTAGAAGAATTGATCTGCATAGCATTTTGTCACTGCCGTTCACACCCATTTGTCGAATTTTTGTAAATTTTTAGTTCGCAGACAATGTTAAAATTCTATTTTCGTGGGTGCACGAGGTAGAGTGCCTACAACCTGTCTAGTAGAATATTGTGTAAGTTTTGTTCCTTAAAATAGAAGTGAAAAGTTGTCATGGATCGCATTGACCATTTTGATACATACCCTCTTGGCTGTGCGGTTCATGTTGGCGCAAACCAGGTGCAAATACATAGGTGCACCGAGTTTGCGCCAACACAAACTACACCCTCAGGCAGTAACTTAAACGGTCAGTGCAATCCGTGCCAAACTGAATGTTGTTTTGTTCTCCTGTTCGGCGTCCTAATCCTGTGAAACTACTCCGATTTGATGAAAAAGAATGTATGATATTGTTATTTTCAATAATTGAATGCAGAAATTTGTTTTCTTCTTCAACAAAAGCATGATTGTGGGCTAATCCTTTGATATCTGTCGTAGCAATTCGCTGTAATCTGAGTGATACCGGACAAAACACTAGTGCCGCCGGCTGGAACCTTTCTATAATGACATGCAAGGCAGTGAGCTTCTTCCAGTGAGCCAGATTGATTAGCAGCATCTTGATCCGAAATGCTATCAGGTCTGAAAAGGGAAAAATCGGATCTGGTCGAATGATATACAGCGTGAACAATGTATTTCGAAAGCACAAAGGAAGCACTTCTACAATTTGGGTCGGGTAGCGATTCCAAAACAATGTTTCGCCCAATGTAAAGTAATTTTTTTGTAGTTGTATATGTTCTCAGGGTGGTAGGCCCGGTACACAAAAATGCAGGATTGAACTCGTTTTTTGCCGTCCGAACTCCTTGGAATTCGAACTGCGGAAGAGGTCTCTCAATTCAAGTGAAGAGGTCCCTGGTGGAATTCGATCTGTGAAAGGCGCTAAGGGTAGCTCTCCAGTTTCGTGAACTAGGTCTGTAACCCATGTTCCTGGTTATTCTTAACAGGGACGAATTCACTGAAGTGGGCGAACATCTAACCTAAAATAACTAAAGTCTGCTCGAATGAGACTGTCCGCCCACGCGGTCGGCGAGCGTTTTGGTCGCCCGTTGTTTTTTTCGTACCTGTGAATGGATTAGCAGGAATGTAGGGTTAATAGTCAATCCAGTCAAGCGTATCTCAGTCGTGGGTGGGCTCGTCCGAAAAATGCTTTAGGGCCGGCCGCTCGCCAACCGCGTGGGCGGACAGTCTCATCCGGACAGACTCCATATGTATTATTAGACATTCGACATGTTTCCTAGTGATACTTTCCGTTCTTCATTGAAAGTTGGCGCAAACTCGGTGCGCCTACGTTATAGCATATATCACCGAATTTGCGCCAACCTTCAGTAAGGAACACGACGTATGACTGGGATCCATGTCGACTGTGCATTGCTCCGACTGAAATAGTCGCGATTGACTTTTCAAACATGTTCGATTCGGATAGAAGAATGTACGGAGAAGTAAAGTCGAGTATTCGAATTGAATTCCGACTATGTATATTTGCAAACCATTGCTGGAGAAGTCTAATTCGAGCATTGAATTTGGCAGAAGCATAATCCAAGCCACACAAATTTTCCCAATTCGAACTTCCGCGATAGACATACGAGTTTGTTCAAAATCGATTCAGCCGATAGTCGAATATTTGAAAGATTCAAATTGTGAACATATTCGGGTTTCGGGAAGTAAAAAATTGCACTTACGAACATATTCGAAAATCGGTGAGTCGAAAAAGTGGAATTTCTGAACATAACTGTAGATAGAATGTCTAGGAAATCGAAACATGGCACATTTCAAAAATCGATTTTATCCAAAAGAAATTCAAGGAGCAATGTGTGATGTCGTTCTCTGGGCCAAATTCCGGTCCGCATTTGCGGACTACGGCTATTACAATATGTGACACGTGTTAATCGTGCTGGGACCACTTGTTCCCGACACAATTCACCCTTCTCTTAGCACGATTATCACGTGCCGCATGGTGCAACAGCCGTAGTCAGCAATTTCGGGCCGGAATTTGGCCCAGAGAATGATAGTATGTACTTGTTAGATGTAATAAAAACATCAAGGAACGTATTGATGATTGGTTCACTTGAATTTTTTCAAGTAGCGCATTTTTGGAAAAGATTCTTTCTATTTTTGATCGTTAGTCGTTCAACAATTTCTCTGAAAGAAAACTTTAGTCGCTATCCCTTTCGGAGGATAAATTTACACTCAACTACATATACAGGCCATAAAACGGCCAATGTCTCACCGTCGACTGCGTACCACGCGCTGCGCGACCGCACGCGCGTCGGAAGCAGACGGGTTTTGGCCGCCGCGCGACGATTTTTGGCCGCCGCGCGACGTTTCGGCCGCCGCGCGGAGGCCGAAACTCGTCGCGCGGCGGCCAAAACTCGTCTGCTTCCGACGCACGTGCGGTCGCGCAGCGCGTGGTACGCAGTCGACGGTGAGACATTGGCCGTTTTATGGCCTGTATTTGCGATTTCCAAGTCTGGCATTGTAACCACCTCTTCTTCCTCGATCTCTCGGGATAGCAGCCGACTGTAGCGGACTGGACGATCAGTTCTGTGGCCAGATCATTTGTCACCTACCCTCCATGTCTTCAGGTCTAACCTCCTCCAGCTCGCTGTTCTTCATCACTAACAAGGTAAGTATGCAAAGCGTATGTCGGATCTGTGGAAACGAATAGTATTGCTAGTATCTCTCGGGCATATATAGTAAAACTGCGCAGTACCCCGTCCCGAGCCGCAGGTTCAGAGAAGTTATAAGCACAAAAAGGTCGATTTTTGCGATTTTTGTACCTTTCAAAACGCGCATTAGTCTTTGGAAAATACGCAAGCAGATCTCATAAATGTGTTCAGCGCCCCAAACTACCCCCTGAGCAAAATTTGGGTGGAGGAACATTTTCCATACTTTTGTCCAGACTGATAGCGTTTTGGACTTGTGCGGATTTTCGGTTGGGTGGTTATTTATATCAATTAGGGGTTCTTGAAGCGCTCCAGAGAAATGTTCCAGATTTGGCTTAAAATTCTCCCAGAGGGGATTTTGGAGGCGCTGATCGATTTCTAAGGATTCTAAGGTTTATTTGTCGATTTTCCGAAGTTTTTGGCCTAATTCGCTCGAAGCTTCCCAACCGGGGAAAATTTCTAGGGAAAAACGCCACTTTCGAGATTTCCAGGTTTCTACTATACAGATCAACTCCGTATTGCTGTTCAGTCCGCAAAGCGGCGCGGTTGCGAGTATTCTCAGATAGGGATGTGGGATCAACTTGGCGGTTTGTGCCTCAGGTGCCCGGGTGATCCCACCGCCCGGGTGATCCCACATCCCCGTCTGAGAATACTCGCAACCGTGCCGCAGCACGCTTTCGCAATCAGCGTGCACTTTGCGGACTGAACGGCAATGCTGAGTTGAACTGTAGATGTGCCTCAAAATAATTCTCTGAGGGTTATTTGGAGTGCTAAACACGAATCTGGAGTCCGTTTATCGATTTTTTGCAGATTACGGTGGGTATACGGTAGTTTTGTCAAAATTTCGGATTTTACTCAAAATTTGTTTACAGGGGTTATTCGGGGTGGAGAATACGAATTTAATGTCCATTTGACGATTTTCAACCATTTGAAGGCAGTGTTCACGATGAAAAAATTTCTAGTTTTTTCACAGAAACGTGAGCTTTGGGTCCTACCGATGAAAACAGTGAAAAGAGAATCTCGAAAAACTCTCGGGAAGTGGGTGAAAATCGCGTGGGCCAGTCAACCCATTGGGCCACCCCGCCTCCCAAACTAATCCATTCTGAAGAAGCTCGAACACGTAAACAGCCGGTCAGGAATGGTAATGGCTTCGATAAATAGAAGTGGATAAGGTGTATCACGTTATCACCTGAAAAGACTTCATTCCTTTACACCGGTCAATCCTTACAATCTCAACAATATGACACCACACAAGAGATCCTGCTTAGGCGGAAAACAGTGCTTTCTCGTCACTTTCTGCAGTTCTTCCTGACGCTACTGCCACAGTAAGCTCTTAACCTATCATAGTCAACAAAAAACTGAACATCCATGATTTTTCGTGAACACTGCCTTTAAGATAGGTTTTGCCCCCTAAATGGCATATTACCTATCGTAACCTACAGTAAACCTCGGAATTTCGACAAACAGACCCCAGATTTGCTCTCAGCACCCTAGGTTACCCCTATATACAAGTTTTCAGCAAAATCCGAGAAAGTTCTTTGAAACCCCCAAAAAATGCCCTTGCCTTTTCGCGAGGCTTGAAAAATGCTCATAACTTCTTTGAACCTGCCGCTCGGGGCGGGATACTGCGCATTTTCACTATTGAACCAAAAAAGATACTAACAATACTAGTCGTTTTCGCTGGTCCGACATAAGCTTCGTATACTTACCTTGTAAGTGAGTCAAGTCAACCTCTTCATTTCTAGAGTGAGTATTAGAAAAGTTGGGTCTACCCAAATTCTAAAAGCCCTAGGAGCCCACCGCGACTCGGACATATTTTCTCGGTGATCAGAGCTGCTGTTGCTCTTCTTCTCGGCTGGTCTGACTCTTTTCTATTGTTCATTCCATATTCAGCTATGAACTCTCCCCGTGTCAGTTGTCATGGAGTCTTCGACCAACCACTTCTTTCCTCAGTCCTCGGGCTATTCTCAACCCGTCTCCATGCCAATTTGGTTTCGTTTTGCTGAAGCGATTTCTAGTCATATTTGTTTCTGATTTTGTACTTGAACTACACTTGGCGAGGTACCTGATGTTACCCTTGGTATTTATACAATTACTGGCATACGTATGTTTCTATACCAAGGGTCTGCGAAATTAGCGGTTTTCCGTCTTCCAGCCTTTTTTGAATATCCGTTTTTGGCTTATTGGGAGGGAAGTTGCAAAAGAATTGGAAAATAGTGACACTGCGCCATGGTGAAGTGGTTAAAAGACTGCCGCGTTTTTCCCGTTTTTGTTTTTCGTTTCCCGGTCCAGTTTATAGAATCCATTTTCCGCTTCCGTTTTTAATTCTCCTCCTTTTCCATCTCCCGTTTTCGGAGGAAAATCTTCCGCACATCTCCCTTGTGTGTCGTTATTAAAGTCTGTCCAAATGAGATTGTCCGCCCACGCGGTCGGCGTGCGCGTTGAGCGGTAGCAGCAAATCCACTTTTCGGATGAGACCCGCCACGGCTGCAAAGAGAAAACTGGAATATTATTCAGTATTCATCTAATATTCGCGGTAATCAATTTACACGGTTGAAAAACGCGTTCGCGACGGCAGCTTGACACGCACTCCAACCGCGTGGGCAAACGGTTTTATTTGGACAGACTTTAGTCATCCTCATGAGATCGGTCACCATTTCTCTGCTTCAAATTCTGACCCAACAAGGTGCAGTTTCGATCCACGATACGATCTGATATGAAGATGGTCCTGGACTAATTAATCGGATCCATCCAAAGCCCGATCTGACATTGAAGACCGTGTTTACGACAATAAAACTGTATCACATGTATGTCCGTGGCTTGTTCCCTCAGGAAAGGACGTTCAAGTTGAAACCGCGGCCGGGGTGGCGGTTTAAATCTCAGCAGCGGCTGGGTGGTAATTACTACCCAGCCGCAGGTGAGTTCTAAACCGCCGCGCCAGCCGCTGTTTAAAGGCAGTGTTCACGATGAAAAAAGTTTTCGAAATTCCACTAGGATTGGGTAGTGGAGGGACACTCTGTAACGTTGACGTCTAAAAAATGCATGGAAACGAGCCAGGAAGAGCCCCAAAAGAGCCCGAAGTTGCAACTTCGAGCGCATTGAAAACCCCAAAAGCGCATCACACGCCCACCGACGTGAACAAATGAATGCTCGAGATCGTGAGATGAGCGATGATTTTCAATCATTAGCCCCGTTCTTCCCTTCATTCTCAGCTTCTCTCTTTACTCAGGTCAGCTCGCATAGATCGGCTGCAAAAGACGGAAGTTACAAGCCTCGGACAACTCGTCCACCATGCTTCCATTGCTCAATCTTTGAGGGACCATACCTGCGTTCACAGAAGGTCTTGTATGGTTTCAGAGACACCATTGGAATCAGCATGGGGCCGTTTTCAAGATAGGCGGAAAAACAGAAAAACGATTTTCATCGTGAACACTGCCTTTAACTCAAAATGTTTTTTATTGCGGAAACAAGCCGAATTTTTTTATTGCGGAAACAAGCCACGGACCTGACCATGGTTTTCAATGTTTTTGCACAGGTCAGTCCACGAAGTAGAGAAAAATATAGCGGGGAGTCCCCGCAAATTTTGAGATTTTGAAGAAAAAACTGTTTGAAAATTCCCTGAAATTTGTCAATTACTCCTACTTAATGTGTTGGGTGCATTCCAGAAATTTGAACTTCTCGGGTTCTGTTCTTATCGGATCAAATATCCGGTCCGCGATTGCGGATAATCGTTGTTGCGACACTCAGCGCAGGCAAACTGGGGCGTGGACAACAAGTTGATAAGTTGTCATCTCATAAACCGCTTCCTGTTGACAAGTCAAATCGCACGTATTGTTAGCCTGAGACATGCCCGTTGCCCAGCGACGTCCGCCTGTTGTTGGGCCCGTTGACAACTCGATGTGTCGCGCTTAGCGGCCTATTTAGCAGCAGTTCACATCCTACAGGACTGTTTCATCTAGCTTAGGCACTACTTTACACCGACACGCGTCGCGGACGGCACTCCGACACGCGTCGCGGTCAGCACTCCGAAACGCGTCGCGGTCGGCACTCCGACACGCGTCGCGGTCGGCACTCCGACACGCGTCGCGGTCGGCACTCCGACACGCGTCGCGGTCGGCACTCCGACACGCGTCGCGGTCGGCACTCCGACACGCGTCGCGGTCGGCACTCCGACACGCGTCGTGGTAGGCACAGCAACACGCGTCGCGGCTGGATCGCCCAACCTCCACTGGGGCTACCACCGGATAGGCAGGACCTCCAGATGCTGGGCGGGGCCAGTGTACCGCAAACTTGGATAATTGAACCGGCTGCGCTCACATCATTCACAGTATGCCTGAAAAACGCGTCGTATACTTCCCTTGTATGTAGAGCGCTAGCTGTGCAACAGCTCGACTTCGACGAGATCATAACTCGCGGCGTAATTGCTGTGCAACAGCTCGACATCGACCAGAGCATTTCTCGCGGCCTTGGTACCGCCGAATATCGACGCGTTGGCCAGCGGTGACTCATGCTGGGCGGATCAACCTGTTGTCGACGCCCCAGTTTGCCAGAGCAGTGTATACTCCATTTTTTGGGGGGTTAGTTTTACTGTGTTCCCTCTCGTGCGTGTGCCGAGCGAGGGTTGAGACAGCGAGGGTGAGCGGGTAGAAAGAGACGCCCGCTACGATAATTTGTCGTCATATTAGGAGCAGAGTCCGCAGTCGCACAAAAGCACGCCGATTTGGTAGCAGACTTATTCCCGTGAAATTTCGCTTCCACAATAGTTTTTTTGAGGGGATCTTTTTCTAACCTGACAGTTACTGTAAGCTTCGCATGGCTTTGGGGCGCTTCAATGGATTTTAAAAAACCTAATAATGCTGACAGGGTGCCGTAACTCGCTCCAAAGCCAATTTTGGGTTACGATAACGCTAGACTTCTGTGGAGTTGAAACACGTTTTATCTGTTCTTTTAACCACTGCTATAGAAGTTCAGTTGTGAGGTAGAGCACATTATATATACGTTGTTTATACTTCTGCAAGGACAAGGCAGGGTTTCTCTCTGGAGTTTAATGCCGCAACGCCGCGTAATCACTTTCAGGCGTCGCTTGTAGTGCATGCGCCGCAGAAATGTAGACGACGCCTACTCAGACAGTCGGTGGTACTCGGACGCCGACTTCTAGGTGTCGTGTCCGGTGAGCGCACCTTGGAGTGAGCGGGAAGGGAGATGCTGACCGGTAGCTCTCCTAGCGAGACGGCTATGTCGATTTTCCCGGACGCAGACCAACAACCGTCAAGCGACCAACACGAGAGTACATGCTGAAGGACTATTGCAAACCCGCGCTGTATACGGGACGCGTGGGGGTTAGGTGGTCGGCCGATTCATGGTCGTCAAAGGGCAATGCAAGGTCTTGGTTTTGCACAGATGACCCAATAAGGAAGTAAGGCCTGGGGGCTCAATGCCCCCAGGCGAATTTTGTAGGAAACAGGCCTTTCGGCTTGTTTCCTAACAGCTTTCGCGATCCGTCATAAAGCATCACGAAAAACCGACGGCCTGCAATAGCGTGAAGCGGCGTCCGAGAAGGTTCTGTGGCCGGTGAGCGCCCGTCTTCCAGGCCAGACGTCGCTGTGAGAGCGTCCGAGCTCCGCATCGGCGGCGTCCGAGAACCACCGACTGTCTGAGTATTCGATGCCCATTATCCGTCCCAGCCTACTGCGCGTTGCGGCTGCGTCGCGTGCGCGGAAATCTCAATGGAGCGCGGCAACTGCTCAAAACATCGGCCGCCTCGATTTATATTGAGTGATCACTCTTTCCGGTTCCAGCCATTTCCTTCTTTATTTTTGACGTTCTATTCATCTGCCAATCTTTTGGAGCCATTCGTCTATGCAGTAAGGTAGGGCCGCATCTACTTATTTGTGGTGTATATTCCGAGATTTTCACTGGTAGTCACGTGTCTCTTGAAACGTGAACCCAGATGAAGAGTTTCGCGATTTATCATCAAAGAGGAGTCGTTTGTATTGCCTTATTGAAATAATCATGTTCCATATGTGGATAGTATGTGAAGTTTCAACAATTTATTTCGTGGAGTGGGGGTAGCATAAAAAACTAATATTGTCTAGCAGGCGTAGTATTTCCATTCTTCTTTGTAAGGGTTCGGAGTACATTGCGTAAAACCCCGCAACAACATAAGAGCAAAAACTGTACGATCAGTCAATGAAAATATTGACGTATGTTCGCGTCTAGGTTTACGACTCCGTGTCACCACGTCCATCAGGGGCATACCCCCTCATTGTTCGAAGCTCTTTGTGGAGGTCAGCAGCGGCTTGTTTCGGCTTCTTCAATTTGCTGCGCTGAAATGAGGAAAATTATTTGAGTTTGCCACTTCGAAAACGACTCGGTGCAAAACTAGTTTGGGAGGGGCACCCAGAATTCAAGTGAAGAATTAGTGTTATCGCTCTAAGAAATCGGAGAATTCTATAGCCTTCCAGTTAATAATGACTGATTACGTTATCAGGCATCTGATATCACCAGATATTTCCATTTTCCTGGATGAATCACTAGATTTTCTCGAGTGTCCCCCCCCCAACTAGATCTGCACCAACCACTCTAAAATTTTATCACCTGATAAAGTTCAGCAATTTGTAACTGTGCCAGAATTTCCTCCAGCTTCTGCTTAGCCTCTTCGCTATCCACCTTAGCGTACGACGTGGCCAGTGTCTCTACAGCTGCGTAAGTCTGAATTCACTGGGATTTGAGAACGGTAACGCTTCCTTTGTCATAGGTCACTCACGCTTTTGATACTAGTTAAGAGCTGGTAACGCTTCTCACGACGAACTTGTGCGTCATTAACACTGGCATGTCTTCTATAAAACATTCTTGTGGTGGAAATGAATCCTCCAAACTTCGAGACGTTGAAGCTTGCAGCAGAGGAGCACCGCAGTTCGATATTTTGATATTGACCGCGTGCCTGTGGCTGCAGCTTATCCCACTCCTGTTATCGGAGAATGTACAGCTCCAAGCGTACGCACACACTCCACAGGACAAACAGTGGATGTTTCTCTGAATAAATTCATTTTGCTTATTTCATTCTGAGCTTTAAACTTCCTACCGTGGGGTTGCAAGAACATGGGCCGTCCCACACCACTTCGTAGGTTTTCGTGTGGTCTCTGTGCTTCACGTGCCAGATGCCTTCAGATACCTCAGTCACTGCATCAGTTTCCGCATAATACGCATCAGCTGTACGGTGGCGCTTGTGCGTCTCTTGTACACGGAATGCACAGCTGACAATACGGCGGCGTTCCTTAAATGTAGCTATTACATGCGGTCTTGACGTGCCTTCTCATCTTCCTATTTTTCTTTTTTTGAGCGGAAATCTCACATTTACTTCTACTGAGCCGGAAATATCCTCAACGGCCTTGATAAGCAGGTCTACGAAGCTACAAAATATATGCTTATCAGAGCAAACTTAGGCCATATCAAAATTGATTTGGTTCTGTACAGGACCTCGTGTGGTTGAACGATTACTGTAGGTGACGTAATGCCAGTTCTTTGTGCTTTGGATCAATTAGAAACAAACTCCAGTTGTGGCGAGGGTGCGAAAATATCTCTCGACTCCTCTTAATAAGCGTAGTCGATCGAAAAAACGCTTCACTATGGCTCAAACCGTTTTGGAAGCCTAAGCCATGCAGACCCTTTGGAAAAACACTAGCGAAAGACAGTTGGCCGATTACTCCGTTTCCAGCGTGTTTCATACCAGTTATTGTTCTTCTTATAAAGTTTTCAAATCCATGTTTGAAACTGCTAAAGAGTTTTCTGAACTGATCATAGGGTTTTTCTCGGTTGGGCGCTGAAGTTAGAATGCAGCAACTAAAACAACTCTGAACACTTTAATGAACATGTCAAGGCCTACTGGAGTTTTTTGGAAACCAGAGAGCGGCATTTTTTCATTAGCGATAAGCATGTTAAATAATCCATTACATGTTTGGGCGAAAATAATAATGCGACCACTGGAATAAGTTACGTAAAATATTCTGAATTCCTTCGAAACGGAGCAGATCATTCCTATGGTGAGATCCGCGGCCTGTTTCCTCAAGAAAAAACGCGTAAATTCAAATCGCGGCTGGCGTAGCGGTTGAAATCTCAATCTCTGAGAATTAAACCGCCGCGCCAGCCGCGGTTTGAATTTAAACGTTTTTTCTTGAGGACACTGGCCACGTACCTAACTATACCTTCACCTATAGGAAGTTTTGTTTTGAATTTGTCGACATAATCTCCCGATCATCGGTTGAATGGCATTTGCCCTAATATTTAGAATTTTCCCATTTTCGTCTTTTTAAGCAGCAATTATGTGTGTTGTGCCATCTAGTTGTTAATTACATACTGCAAATTGTATTATGTGGCAGTAATTCTTCGCTGTTTGCAACCGGATGAACGAAGACACCGGTTTTGCTGAATTCGTGGCTGTTCGTAAGCGCGACCCAATGCGAAATAGCGCGCGCGACGAGCTGACTGCCGCGTTCGGCACGTTTCGCCGCGCAGTAGGCTGGGACGGATAATCAGGATCCGCTTATTCATGTGTAAAATTTCATTTTTGCTGAAATCCTGTTTTTTTTCTCTGATTGCTTCATGATCTCAATGATTTGAGGGTCACCGCTAATACCATTTTTTGAACCACATCCTCAACGATGCAGTTGTGAGCCTGAACTAGCTGGACTGAACACTAATAGGTAAGTTTACCACACTATCTCGTAATTTCCTCCGCCTTATAGATGTTTTAACCGTTTTTTTATAACATTTTAGAATGAGTAGTTCCAAAGAAAGAGTGGGATGTGAGACTCAAAACATGGATGGCCGGGATCTGGACGCTCTAGAACTCCAGTTGTCTACTAGAATGAGCGAGTTTGTGACATTTGCTTTTGTGCATTTTTCCGTGTTTCGAGTACATTTGCGGTTTCTCATGTAAAAAAATTGTGGTCGGCGTTATAACCGTACCGTACCGTATTAATTTCATTCCAAATTTGTCATTTTTTTATTGGAACTTGACTACACCATTTTTATTCCGAAACAAAATTCTCATCCACAATTGCAGTCTGCGGTGTGACCCAGGCGCGTCCTGCGATGTCATGACATGATAACGATGAGTATTGATCGAAATCGCGTCGCGCGTCGATTAGCCTTCAAACCTTGACATCGCGCCTATCAGCGAGGGAAGTGTGAAATAAACATTACTGTTGTTCTCGGGATCAAAGACCGGTCCGCAATTGCATATTCAATGCTTTGCGTCCGCACGCGTTGGGAACCGGACGAGCTTCCAGAGCCGCAGCCGCCGATCAGCTGACTATGGGGGTATTTAGTGTTTTTCCATTGTTTTTATATTCCACCGTCTTTTTAAATGTACTTTTCTATTTTTATATGTTTTACGTTGCTAGATGTTGATGTTAGGGTGATTTTTCCTCGATTATCACGTGTCGCATGATGCAACAGCCGTAGTCCGCAAATGCGAACCGGAATTAGGCCTCAGAACGTCAGCACTTGCCATCGCGGATTTCATCCGCTTCCGAGAACGTTATGGGGGCATCTGGGAAGGAAAAGCAGCCTAGCATTAACATCTAACATGGTAATACATAAAAAATGGAAAAGAACATTCAAAAACAAAGAAAACAATTAAAACAGAAGCTGTTCGGCTGCTGTGACGCTGAAAGCGCGTCCAAGTCGAAACGCGGGCGGTCGCAAAACGTCGTATACGCGATGACGGACCGGAATTAGGGTTCGAGAGTGACAGTACCATTACTTGCGCGCGTGCCACTTGAACCATGTGGCTGCAGTGCGGTCTCGTAGAAAATTGAAACGCACGATATATAGCCCAGCGCTCTCATTATGAGCCTGTCGAAGTAAGGCTTATTGGGCTTACCATGTCAAAATCTTCTTACCGTTGTTATACAATATGTTGCAAAAATGTATGGCATACACCAGTTCCCGGAGTTTCGAACTTCGCGTGATTTAAAGGCAAGGTTCTCGAGAAAATCGGTTGTTGTGCTATCACCGTAGAATGGTAGATCTGGCCATCACAAAAGTGAAAATAAGTAAAAACTTGGAAGAAAAACGATTAGGAGAAAGTTATGTCTTGGTGTCCTCCCGCCCCCAATTATCGAGATTTGTGTAAAAACCTGTTTTGTCAACTTTTATTTTGCTTCTAAAGTAATTTCTGAGCAGTTCTGGACGTTACTGACTACTTTGACAGCAAAATAATGGGCGGGTAAGTAAGCATTAATAAAAATCTCGTTAATTAGGGGGCCGGCCGCCACCGGTAATTAGCCGTTATACATTGTTTTTGAGCGTTTTTCCCGCAAACTTACGGGTTTTTTCACTTGTTTTTACTTTTGTGATGACCGAATCTACATTCTCGTGAAGAGAGCTCAAAAGTTGTTTTTGTCGCGAATCCTGCCTTTAAAGGCAGCATACACGCTCGTAAACGTAAGTGAGGTAACTACGAAATTAGAATGGGATGGCACCGAACACAACTCCCACGCATTTTGAAGCGTCAAAAATGACTCACAATGACGCTACACTAGTGAGAAGTTGGCCCCGCCCTCGTGTCCGCCCGCCCCCTGTATTTGCGTCCTCCCCCAAAACTTGGGGGCGGGGCCATTTCCACCGTCGTCGGTGTGTGTGGTTTACCTATTGTACCTATTCCACCACCTACAAACGTCGCCGACGGCAAGAATTTCCCAGCACCCCTGTTTTGGAGGAGGACGTCAATACAGGGGGCGGGCAGATACAGGGGCGGGGCCAACTTCTCACTGGTGCAGCGTCATTGTGGGTCGTTTTCGGCGCTTTAAAATGTGTGGGCGTTGTATTCTGTGCCATACCATTCTAACTCCTTAGTTATCTCAGTTACGCTTACGAGCGTGTATGCTGCCTTTAAGGAGACAAACGGTAAACGCCAATCGATGCAGCACCCTCGAAAACCACTAGTTACGAAAAAATGAAATTAGGCTAACCAAACCAAACCCTGCCGGGACCCAATGCGTTCATGAATCCCAGCCCGGAGCAACTAGTAGGAAACTGGCAGCGAAAACTGTCAAAAATGACTGTTGCAGAAATATATGACATGGCTGACGTTCTCGCTGGAATTTCGATTGTAGACCTTCTGTATCAGTTCGTTCAGGGTTAGAACCATCAGAGGTATGAAACTGAGTCTTTAGAATTGTCTTGACGCAGAACCACTTCGAAAACTCTGTTTCGCATTTTTCAATCCAGCTGTTTGTAAACACCCCTTTCAATCTGCGCCCATTCGCTTAGAACGGGCACAGGCTCCTATTGTCTGCTCTGGATGTAGACGAAACGCCCAAGAATACCTCACAGGTTTTCCACTTGGTTGAGGTCCTGAAAACCGGCCGGCCATTCTAGCACGATCTTCCTGAAACCAAGCCCGTTTCGTCCTACTGACAAGAAGTAAAGGCGGACACGGACTAGAAAGTAATGGAAATGATTTTCCGACTCAGTCTGCTAATCTGTGATGTTCATTGGTAATGTCTCCAAAACCTGGTCTACCAACTGAATCCGGGTGGGCACTTTATTCTTTCTCCTCCGAAGTTCCTACTCAAAGATAGTTCGGGTCCGTAGGTGGATCCTTTGAAATCCCCTTTTTTATCGGTCGAAAGCAAGTTCAGTCCGAATGAGCCTGATATACTCTGATCTATTTATTCAGTTCAACTAAGTATTCTATGCATTGGAGAGATTTGCAAAAGAACCCACACTTATACTCTTTATAAAACGTCGTAATTCACACCAGATATGGAGAGTGAAGGGCCGACGGAGGCATCGGCGCTTGACGCCTCTGCCTCCGTCGGCCCTCCACTCTCTCCATATCTCGGACCTCCGCTTCGCACCAGCACGCGTAGGAACGAAGTAGGTTTCGCCGTTTTAAAGCGTGTACTCGTGTAGGAACTCCGGAGGAGAAGGTATATGGAAAGAATAAAGTGTTGCCTGGATTCAGTTGGTAGACTAGGTCTTTGATACATAATCTTTGAACCTCATAGATTATCAGACTGTGTCGGAAAACCATTTCCAGTTATTTCTAGTCCGAATCCGCCTTCACTTCTTGTCAGTAAGACGACGCAGGCTTGGTTTCAGGCCGATCATGCTAATTAGCTAGTACGGTCGGCCGCTTCGTAGGACCTCAATCCAGTGGAAAACGTGTGAGGTACTTTCAGGCGATTAATCTACATCCAGAGTAGAACATACGAGCGTGTGGCTTCGCTTGTACGGGCAGTTTTAAGCGAATGCGCGCAGATTGAAAGGGCGTTCATAAAAAGGTGGATTGAAACATGCAAACTAGAGATTTTGAGGGGTTCTGCGTCAAGACAATTCTAAGCAATACTAACGTCATGCTCCTGATGGTTCTAGCCATGAACGAATTGATTCAGAAGGTCTGCAATCGAAATTTCAGGGAGAACGTCAGCAATGTCATATAATTTTGCAACGGTCATTTTTGACAATGTTCGTGCCCAGTTTTCTATTGGTTGCTCTAATTTCATGAAAATTCGTACCGAGGGGTCAGGGTACGTTTCAGAATCTTCTGTTTTCTACACTTTTGACGCGTGCAGTGGCTTGTTATAGCCATTTACTCCTTGGTGATTTTTAAGACACGATAACGATTTCGCTCTGACGCGCTTACGCTGCTTGGGGATTGGTGTGAACCAGGGAGCCAGTGATCAGCAGGATGGCGGAGGAAAATCTCACAGGTTGGCATTATTCAATCGACATTGATTTTTTAATGAACATTTTCGAGTTAAGGTTCGAGCTTTCTTAGTTCTTAAGATGGACCCATTTGGAGTCTTATTTTGTATCAAATGTCTTTTAAAACACAATATAATTTTTGTTAGTAGTTGCGATTCACTCTGGAAAATGTCAATTCTTGTTTCATTGGTGTCCAGCTGAGATAAAAAAAAGACTTAGCTGCCTCCCTTCACACATCTGCATTCCTGGGCTTGTCGATTTCCGTCAGGGACGTGCGCCTGCGCTGCGTTTTTCGATTTATTAGTTATATAATCCAGACGGGGGCAACCGGCTGCTTGCACGGTAGGCGGCAGCTACTGTTTCCCACTATATTCCGCTATATTTTGACCACATTCAACTGAAAAAGAAACCCAATCTATTCTGGAGAGGACGGAATTTTTAATCTGTCAGCTGTTACTTCTATTTTAAAGCATCCCCTTCCTTCCGATTTTCGCTGTTTGCAGTTGCACCTATGCAAGTAAAAATGGATTTCCATCTCATTCTACAGTGTACCGAAATAAGGTATAAAAAATCATTGAAAAAAATCGTGACGCCCATGGATTTCTGTCGTTCGCCGCTTGGTGAGCGTGCCTCGACACTCGACTCTGTGCCTAGTTATGGGCCGAATTCATACTTGCAGCGACTCACTACCGCGACAGTGTGACAGCGCCTGTTGATTACCGATCGATTTAGATGATAAGCATCGAGTCGCCCGTCACGTAAAGTATGAACATGGCCATACTTTTTTGGCGTTTCGCTGCAACAGGAGTGCTAATGGTCAATTCCAAAGTCTCACCGATTGCAGACGTGCCGCGAGAGCAGGTTTCTTTGCGGGGTGTGGAGCTCTACAGGGGGAGACTCAGAGATCCGCCGATATACCAAGTGGGTCATTAACGAACGTAGGCAACTTTAAGTACTCCGTCAAGGAAACTATCGTCCGTGATCTAATTCACTTTCAATATTTTCTTTTTTTACAATATCTTTGAATTAAAAAAAGAGACAAAACTCATGCTAATGGGGGTCTGAGAAATTCAGCGAAATTTTATCCAAATCACGCCCCTGGGGAGGGGTCGGATTTAAATCGGCCTTCTACACAAATCGCACAGTACGCTGCCCAAAAGCCTCTGGCAGCAAAACGCCGAAGAATAATTAGGGCCAGGGTTGAGTAGGGCGTTGCGCCAATTTTTGGCGGAGCTACGACCCTCCCCCGTTAACCAAAAATTCAGAAAAAAAATGAAAAAAATTTGTGATCTTTCGTCCTCCACAAACAGACATCAAATTTGTATTCAGCTTACCGAATAACCGCTGAACAGAAATTTTGACTGAGATCTGACTCTCCAAACTACCGTATACCCACCGTAACGTAGAATTTCATGACGGCCTCTGCAGGCACAGCTGTTCTCGCGCTGCAATCTTACTATCAGAGGGCGACTATTGCTACCTCATTTTAGCTTACCGAGTGGTTGGAGAAAAAACATTTTTCCCCAGAAGTTTGAAGACTCCCCCAAATTTTCGTTTTCCTTCATAGATTCTTCAAAATTTACCCTGCTCAACCATGGATGCCGCAGTTGTGGCCGTTCAGCAATGTACCAAAATGGACGTGGTCATAATAATCGAAACACAGAAAAAAATCGTTTTAGCACCGTAATCCAACCAAGCCGTAAACTGAAAGTTTTGTGTGTGATTGCACCAAACTTCACATTACACACATAATACGCCGAGTTCTCTTCGGCGTCGTAGACATTTCGCTATTCAGATGACACCAGGATTGTGGCTGCGGGCGTGGAGATCGAAAAGTATGTTTTGGAACAGGGGCTACTTTAGCGGGGGGGGCACTATGGTGCGGTGCACTTGGCCACGCCCATTTTACCGTGCCGCGCTGAATTTGAGCACCTACTCGAGGTTTCCCTCCCCTGCCGAAATCAGAAGTCTTTGCGACACCGAAAAATGGGCGTGGTCAAGTCCGATACCTCAGTGCGCTAGCACCTTAGAACATTACTGGAGAAGTGGTTCGCGTCCAATTTTTCACCCACCGAAACCTTCGCACCAACCGAGGTTCTTTTTTCCTTTCAAAATTGGGAGAGTTACATAGGAGGCCTGAGAAGTAAATTATTTACACAAAGGTAGCTTTTTCATTTTGAGCGTTCTCTCAGAAAGTAGTGCTTGGAAGAACGCAGTTTCACGCAGTTGTTGCGAAGTTAATCAGTGCTCTTGCCACTTTTCAAAGGGGAAGGATTGTGATTCTATGTATTTACGTGCAGTTTCTTTCTATGTACTTGTGAAGCGTGAAGGATTCCATTCTGCTAAGCAAGCAAAGAATGTAATTTTTGAGCGTGTCTTCAACTTCGAAGACATTTCAGAACTTTTGAGGGCGTTAGTTCAAGCACATGCTTCCTATCTATAGTACTCTGTCGAAGTAAACGGGGCGATAAAGGTCTGAAATGCGCTCTATAGTATACTTAGTATCCGAATCACTCCTTTTCGGATATCCGACCGGATATCCGAGATTCGGATAATCCGATATTCGAAAATTCGAAAAAACGCATTATCTGAATTGAACCAATATCCGGGAAATTTAAAATCGGCATTATCTGAATCGAACCATTATCCGTAGGGTCGAAAATTCGGATAAAATTGGATAAAATTTTGGATAAAAGCTGATAATTTTCGGATGAAATCGGTTAATTTTTGAATGACGTCGGATAAAATTGCACTGGGTCACGCACATTTTCTGTACCGCCTTCTATTTAGTGCATCAACCCAGGATTCCCCCTCCTCTTTCCGAAATCGGAAGGGTCGTTGCGGCGCGGAAAAAATTTGTGGTCAAGTGAAATGACTAAGTGTCTAGTTATTCAGTTTAGAAGTTTTTCTATAGTTGCTTTGCATACTTTTTGCTTGCTAGTTGTCCTGAACAACCCAAAACCTGTGTATGGATAATACTGTGCCTCCCAACGACGATAGAACAATTGGAGATTCGTTTTTATATTTTTATTAATATGCATATATGAAGATTGCAGTTTGTATGTTAACAAACTGCAAATGCAATAAAGTACTACTGTTTGCTCAATTATGGATGTTTTCAAAGGCTTGCCTTGAGTACCTAGTTTACTTTTCACCGTTTTTCCTCAGCTTTCTTCCGAAAATATCCAAGGTTATCCGAAATTATCCGACCGGATATCCGTATTCGAATCATTGGAAAAATGGCATTATCTGAATCGATCCATTATCCGAAAATTTGAAAAAGCGCATTATCTGATTCGAACCAGTATTCGGAAAATTCAAAATCGGCATTATCCGAATCGATCCATTATCCGAAAAATTATCCTCGGATAATAAGTATACTCTATAGTGCATTCACACACAACGCGTTTTATTTCACGGCCGAATCGGAGTACGTTGCTCAAACGAACTTTCTCTGTGTTTTGATTACTGTGACGCGGTCGTTCTCAAAAAATGCAGCTCACACGCACGCATCTAACAAAAATCCACTTTTTCTGGACTACAGTCGTGTAAACAGAGATTTTTCGATGTTTTTTAAATGTTTATATATAGATTTTTTCACAGCTCTCGGACAATTATTCCGGCTCAGCCATGATTATTCTTCACCTGTCTAGCTTTTTAATGTGTTTTAGAGTCTTTCGCAACCACTTTTTCCTAAAACAATCGTGAATTATCGTTTTTATACAGTAGACCCCTTTATTTTCAATGTTTCGCAGGCTTTACTTTGTTTCTTTGATTTTTACTTTTTAGAGCGCCTGCATCACATTGTGACAAAGAACTGAGACGTGAGCGTGGCGAAATGTTGTTGAAGCTATTCAAGGACCACCCGTCGCTTGCTGTAAGTTCTTGTTTGTTTCAGGTTCGTTATACTTCAAGGTGCCCAGTGTTCACAAGCAGTCACAAAAATAAACCAGGCGTTGTCCGTTTGGTGTTCTAAGCCGCTAAGTTGGATTTTTTCGAGAATTTGCGTCTTTCCCATGGAAAGCTGCTCGTTTTCATGTTTGGTATTAGATAAATGAGGGCTTGAAGTTCGAGAATAACTCTTGCATTGGACCGGACTTCGGCAATGGGCAAACCCCCAGAAAAATTGCTCGGATAATGATCCAGATTTTTTTCTGGATGAGGATCAGCATGCGGTCGCAAGAATGTCTGTATGACCCCTGTCATAGTCGGCTGAAGACCAAGCGCAACCGTCCTCTCCCGTTCGTAGTGATCCTGCGCCGTCCTGCGCCGCCTCTAGTGTGTCGGGTGCATGCCAGTCGAATATGCAGGCGCAAGGGACAGAACGAGGTGCGGAAAAGGCCGATTCTACTCGAAGCTCCCTCTTCCCAGGAGCGTGAGTTGGTCAAGCTTTTGGCGATTTTCTCAGACTCCCTCTAGGAGCGTGGCTTGGTCTGTTTTTTTTTTGTAAACTACAAGGGAGAGGAAATTTTCTCGTGAATTGAAAGGCATCGCACCAAACCCTGATTGAATTTGTGGAAAAAGCTGATCCTAACCAGTGTTGTACCCCGTTGAGAAAGGCGCATTTCTGTCTCCTGATAAGGCTCAGATCCCCTCCACCCCTCCGCAGCTCAGCCCCCCTGCGGAGCCCCCTCCCTTGCGCCGAACCCTGTGCAGGCGAAATCGAGCGAATCAATACATTGCATACGTATCGACCGAGACGGCCACAACTGGATCAGAAAGGGCCAGGCGGTCTCAGTCCGTCCCCATCGGGGGAATTTCCCAACCTGAGTGAACAAAGTGTTATTTGCGTATCGAGCGGGACGGCCCAGGCGTGCTCCGTCCGGCTACAATGTGCCGATTCTTCATCGCATGATGTAGATGCTTATCGACCGGGCGGCGACAGCCGATCGGCCTACTACGACGGGGGCCTATAAATTAGCTTGCGATCCGCGAAACAGTTTTGGAGTACCTCTGAATGCAATTCGTTTAGGACTCTGCGTTTGCTAGAAAGGCGGAGAAAAATTTGGAGCGTGCACAAAGGTGGGAGGAGATCACGCGTCAGGTAACTTACAGTTGTCTTTATGCAGAATCCAGCGTCTCTCTTGGAACTAAGGGGAGCGAACCGTGATTTTGAGGTGAATGATGCCTTTGGACGTCGACTTGAGGTGCTTTCAGTGGAGAAAGTGAAGAAATTGCTGACCTATTACAAGAAGAGAGATGACGGCAGCTTCGACAACATGTGAGGTTTATCGGATTCTCCGACAGCGAGTTGTCTGATGGAGTTTATTTCAGGAGATCGGCCATCCAGAATGGCCCGGATGAAGGTCTAGCGGAACGTGTGTTAGATTGTTACAGTCCGCCTTCGAGTTGTGACTCGGTTATGAGTGAACATGGCGGATCTGAGAATGAGTCCTCTGCAACAGCCGCCGTCGTGAACAACTCAGAGGGTGACCGGCAGCTGCAAGATTTCATAGCGTCAGTCCTTTTCTGCTTCACAAATGTGGTTCAAACGGCTTTTCGGCCTAACGCGAAGGCCCGTCAGAGCTGGTAGATCGACTGAGTCCCACCCAGTCGGTACGCACCAAAATAGTAACAGACGGGTGCAGAAAATCCACCCGAAGAGACCGTCGCGTTGGCAATCTAGCCAGTCGATACTGGTGTTCTACGCGCGCGCACGGGCAGGGCCAATGCACTCAAGGTCGTTTTTTCCGCCCGGACTGTGGGTTTTCGACCGAGTCTGACGGGGGCGGAACTGGAGTCATTAATTTCACTTGTATTATTGGGTGCCTGGTGTAGACCTGAAGCCAGGCATCGTCACCTAATGTGCTTATCTGGGTCAAGTTCCGGTCCGTAATTGCGTCTCGACACGCTTTGCGGCCGCACGCGCTCGAGTCAGTCGAGTTTCCAGCGCCAAAGCCGACTCGATATGGCTTTCTCATACAGTTTTCTTCGATTTTGTCTAGTTTCCAGTTTCTAAAACCCACCTAGTGTCAACAGATCGGCTGCTGCAGCGCTGGAAACTCTTTCGATTCGAATGCGCGCGGCCGCAAAGCGTGCCGAGACGCAAATGCGGACCGGAATTTGACCCAGATAAGCACAATATACGGTTTAATATGTGGAAGGCGACTGCCAGATGTGCCATTGTTGTACCAAAGGTGTACCCGTGACAGGTTTGATCAACTTTCACGAATCGTTTGGGGACCAGAATGACTCAATACAAATGTGCTGTCGTAGAAACTCTTTGCGTTCCGTTCTTTTTTCCCTTGGCCGCGATTTCCAACAGGCTCCAACTGAGTCTGGAACGACGTGTGCGGTAGGAAAGTGCAAGCGTGAGACAGGGTCCATACTTGCAGCCACTCGCGTCGGCGACAGTGCATATTATGCATATCGATTTTGCGTCGATAAGGATGGCAAATACGGCCCTAGCAAGTGTGAACCGAGTTGTAGGCGCATTACGCACCGAGTTAGGAGCTCAGATTAGCTTTTAGTTATGCCGCGACGCGCGCGGCGGAAATCCGTTCTCTTCGCTCCGTCGCTAGAACGAGTTTACTGTAAAGAGCCATCAATTTTCGGAAGCTCATGGTAAATGCGCTCTAACGATGGAGTAAGCGGAACGAATTTCCGCCGCGCGCGTCGCGTAAAAACGCAAGACCCGTTCGAGCTTTTCCCTAGAGTGTAATACGCCCGTAACCCGTATGAACCCGACCTGACGCTCCGCACGCGACGAAAGATGGGCAACTGCTACACTTGGCAGTTTCGGAGCTTGGTCGCTGATATGTCACGCCATTATCGTGGCGCTTGCCTTTCAGTATCACTATGGAGCAACATATGGTCTCTGGTTCTTGCACAGAGATGAGCCGTGCATCTCTAATCGGCACGATCCTATCGTGATCACGGGAAGTATCAAGCGAACCTCACCCCACACTCGCGGTTTTCTCCTGAAGCGCCGACATTGCGTCGTCCAGGCGCAGTATTCGCCATGAATTGTAAGAACGCAACCGTACCTTTTGCCGCCCCTTTTTTCGCCAAAAACCGCTTTTGTGGCGCATTATAAATGATTCCCGCCACTCCCACGCCTCCCATTTCTTCCGAAGAGTTTGACTGATCCGGCGCTGCAGCCATGACGATCGATTTACTCGTTGTGCAGCCAGAGCAGGCTATTTTGGTGCTCGTTTCATACTTACCATCGCTGCGATCTGGAAATTTAAAGGTAATACGAGGTGAATATGATGTTCCCATCGCGTCTATGTGTTGCTTAGAAAGTACCAGTAGTGAAACTCCGCCACATAATTGCTCTAAATGACAAGTGCGCCGCCTGCAAAGCTCAGCGCATTGTTTCGGTGACAGCGCCTTGAAGTCGTGCCGATTTGCGATCGATATTGTTGAGAAAACAATCTATGGCGGGGTCACACTTTTTGCTACGCGTCATCGCGACAGTGCATATAAGACATAAAATTTTTTGATCGATTTAGATGCTAAGCGTTGCGTAGCATCTAAATTGCGTAGCATCGCTCGTTGCGTGAAGTATAAGCCTGGCCTATGTCACGTAGCGCGCAGCAGCAAATATGTATGCACTAGGCCCAATTGTTGCACATCAGCTACGGAATCGCGCGTAGCCGCTGTCCGTTTTACGTCGCTTACAGCGATCTTGCCTCAGATAGTGCCAATGACGAATCGCGGGAGTATAAATGTGGGGCCTTGGAGCAACCATCGCCGGTCAATGGCAGGAAGCGCGCTGCCGAAAACCGATTGCCGCGACGCGAGCGCTCTCGTCAGCTCTTCCATGAAGTAATACTATGAGCTAAAAATAAAGTGGATGTTTTGTAGATCAATCTGCTCGTCTCCTAGTGAGATGCCCACGTTGAAGGTCGACGAATTCGATTCACCGCCTTCTCCGATCTACTCCGACACCGTCTATTACTTGAAGAAGGAGCGTCATGATTACGTGGTCTCGGTAGCGAATCACTACTTGGAGAGGATGTGCTTTGACAGCTCTTCAAGGTAACAATTTGCACCCTAAAAAGGTGACATGAGCACCGTTTGCGGTTGCAGCCTTGTTTTCCGCTCAGGTCAGCCCAGGTGAATGCAGAAAGACACACCATGTGGATGAAGATAGCCCATACTGTCAACCAGAAGTACGCCGGACTACTCACTCCGCTTGGAGTGGAGCAGACCAAGAAGTTGTTCTCTAATTGCAAACGTCGTCGACGTCTTCGCCATGAGAAGTGTGTTGTGCCAGTTTAGAGAATATTAGATTCCTTCAAGGATGTATTTAGAACTCATTTGGTTTAGGCGTAGCGCCGGGTCTCCAACTATCCCTCCATCTGTAGAATCACCTTCAGTCTCACCTGATGGAAGCAGTGTGGAAATCAATACAGCAAGTGATACGATGCCGTCTTTAGAAGTCTATCCGACGTCCAATGGTGACTGAGTGGTTCAGTTTTGCTTCTTGAAATTCTTTGCCTTGGACTTCATGGCTCTTTTCAGAGACTCCATGTTCTCGAAATCTCCAAAACCTAGTGCGAGATCTTGACCTCACTGTGGAAATCAATGACTTACGTCGACAATTGGCTGACAGGGATGCGGAGGTGGCTCGACTCCAGCGCACCATCGTCGAGGTATGCAGACAGAGTAGTTGAATATCGCTTCTTCGTAGCACTCAGTATGTGAGGGGACGGCAGGGTTAGGACGGACAAAAAACCGAGGGGGCGGGCTGGTAGGATTGTAGCATAGAATTTGCATTGATCCGGTCGCGAAATGCTTAGCTCTCACAGAATGATTGGAATATCCTACATTTCGCTGGGAGTTAGCCCACATTTCGCCTGGAATCGGCTCATACCCGGCTGGGAAAATTTCCTGGATTTTGCTGCGAAGTAGCGCACATTTAGCCGGGAAATATTAAGGCTAGCTGAGGCATGCCAATCGCTGCTGCAAGCCGTCATGACTGAGAGTTTTGACCGAAAAAGAGCCGCGAAGTGCTTGCTTGCCGCGTCATAGCCGCCAAATAATGATCGCTGCGAATTAACCGCGAATCAGCCGCTAAATAATGCTAGCCTCGAATTAGCCGAGAAATAATGCTCTCCAGATAGGTATACGGCGCATTCCAGAGGCATATTTTAGATGTCAACACCTCCGTCGGTTCAATTACTCAAGTTTGAGGTAATTGGACCTTGTTCAGCCTCTGGAGGCACTGTCCGACCGGTAGCGGCCCCGGATAGTGGCTCGGCGAGTCGTCGACGGTTTGGTTACTTTTGGTTGCTTCTCCTTATTTCTCGGTTATATCTTGGCTATTTCTCGGCAACATCGTGTCCGTTTTGTGATGTAACATTTGAAGATTTTGAATATAACCAGGAAGGAGGTCTTGAAAAAAATATTGGGAAATTGATTCTAAATATTTGACAGACTTTTTTTATTACGGGAGGAAATAAAGAAGAAAGGAAGATTAAAAAAATCCCTGTTTGACAACTGCTCCATAACCCAAAACATATCGAAAAAGTCAGTCACATATTTCAACGGAGGAAGCATTCATAATAGAGTTCATCTTAGTACAGTGAAAGAAAAGCTCAACGTCCTACGAGCTCTGGGAGGAACGTCGTGGGGAAGTAGCAAGGAGACAATCTTTGCTGATTGAGTTTTCTGGGAGCATCGGCGAATGGCTTTCTGATCTCTCTTTCTCTGACGGGGTTTAGCACTCTCCAAGAGGGGTGATTTGGTTGTTTGACAATGTTGATGAAAAATTGTTGGGCCTGGAGCTGACAGTGCTCCCTTACTGGTAGTAAGCGGGTCTCAGCATGCAAGTGATCGACCGGGGAACTTCTTGCACATCCGGTGGCGATTCGAAGAGCCGCATTCTGTATGCGTTGCATCTTAGTCCTAGAGGATTCCGAAACTAGATGCTGCCAAACTGGTGCGCCGTATTCTAGTGCAGGCTGGAGAATCGCCCTATACGTTGTGATAATGGTTTCTTTGCTACTACCCCATGATGTACCGCCCAGGGCTCTAAGCTTCTTATATTCGCTTTAACGATAGCCTGCTTCTGTTCCGTGTTCTTATGAAACTTGAGCGATGGATCGAGCACGAGTCCGAGAAGTTTTGGGAACCGGGCGGCAGGCAAACGATCTCCATTCCATACGACATACGGATGTGCGCTGTGTTCAGATGGGTCCGTTGTGAGTACGGATGCCGATGACTTTGACGCAGAAATCTTCAGCATTTTGCGGTCGAAGAAGCTTTTCAGTGTGGTCAAGTACGCGTTAATCTTAGCGGCGGCCACATTTATGTCCCGGTCACGACACAAGACAGTCATATCATCAGCGTAAGCGGCCACCTTGATATCTTGTGGAGGGGCGGGCATATCTTCGAGATACAGACTGAAGAGAGCAGGCGACAATACGCCGCCCTGTGGGACTCCAGCTGCAATCGGAATGCTGTTTAAGACATGATTCTGGAACATCACTCTAGCCCGTCTTCCCTCAGTGAATGCAGCTATCTAGCGCTTTTGCCATGGCGGGATTGATGACTCCAGTAAATTGTTTGATAAGATGCCAAGATTCACTGTGTCGAAGGCCTTGGTGAGATCCAAGGCAACTGCAACAGTTCTCTGCGGCTTATAGGCGTTGAAACTATCAATTGCATAGCTACTAATTTCTAACAAAGCTGTCGTGGTGGAATGCATTTTTCTGAATCCATGCTGAAACACCTGTTTCTCGTTATTCTCAGCCAGGTCCTTAACCATCAGCTTTTCAGCTACTTTAGCAAAAGAGGACAGCAAGCTAATAGGACGATACCCTTGACTGAAGCTTGGGGTTTGCCAGGCTTGGGCAGCGGCACGACGTTTGCCGTCTTCCAATTTTGCGGGATAGTGCACGACCTGAACGAGGTGTTTATCACATCAGTGAGAAGCGGCAGTAGGCCAGTGGGTATCTTCTTCAAGACAGCAGGACATATCCCATCAGGACCAATAGCTCTAGAGTTCCGCATTTCCTTTATAATCTTCTCAACTTGCGTCGTAGTAAACGCTTCGGCCGTGCTCATAAGCGGGAGGCGGCACAGCTCTCTTACAGTCACTCTATTCTGCGGACCTCGTTTAGCACTGGTGATGGAAAAAACTTGCCCCGAGCGCATAAGCGGCTTCCTTTCCTGATTTGAATACGCCGTTTTCGAATTCTATTGTGGAGACGCTGGCGGGTAAAGCTTCCGTGAAACCTTCCAAATAGCTGCACTGTCCGTCTTGAAGTCCAACTGTCCGGTGAACTTCTCCCACTCTTCTTTCTTGTGTCTGTCCAAATCCTTTTTGATCTCACTGTCAAGCTCAGCAACCACGGGGTCCATATGACTAACCGCTCTCCTCGCATCTCTCGTTATAATTTTGTCGAGGATGTCTCTGTTGACATTTGGATAGAACGTCTTGACGCGACCGATAAGAATAGCCGCATTCATGGCCTTGCGGATTGCGTCAGATAGATGGCTCTCTTTCTGGTGCACTCTTCCATTCCACGGATAATCTGCCGATAGGCGAAGCGCAACTTCACTGAACAGGCGCCAGTCTGCTCGGCCTAAATTATGATAAGAACGTTGGCGAACACCAGAAAAGGGGGCGAGAGAATTGGATAGATCGATGTGGACAAAGACAGGAACGTGGTCACATGGCAGAGTAGTCGAGGTAGACCATGAGCGGCAGCTAGAAAGGTTGGACGAGACAAGAGATATGTCTGGGTTAGAAGATCGGCCGTTGGCAGGGAGACGAGTGGGCTGATCATCGTTTAAAATGACAAGGTCACACTTTTCTGCCCATTCTTCGACGTCATTCCCTCTAGCATCAGAACCGACAGAACCGAGAGACGAGCAAAAGGTTTGAGCGTTGAAATCACCCGCGAAAACGACTGAGGATGAGAGGGAGCAGTCGCTCAGCTGGTTGAGAAGTGGGATAGGATTGTAAGATGAAGGGCATGAAGTTGTAGGTGGAATGTATATGTTGAAAAGAGAAAGGGGTGTTTCTAGGGGTAGATGGATTGGGAGGTACTCGAGAGTACCGTCCGTGGGGGTGCTTGGAATGAGGTGTGAGGGAAGTGAGGATAGAACGAAAGTAGAAACTCCTCCGCCGGGAGCATGGTAAGAATTATAGCGTGGGATATTGGGATGAGGATAGGTAGGGGATGGAGAGAGCTTGGTTTCTTGAACCGTGATCACGTCTGGATGGTAAGTACTTGCGAAGAGAGAGAGTTCAGAAAGCTTGGCACGAAGGCCGTTTAGATTGATATGCATAATGGAAAGGGGGCGATTTGAGATAGAGGAATCTGAGTTGGAAGGTGAGGAGCATGATACACAACGAAAAGATGAGTTATGATGCCTCACAGAACTTAAACCCGAACAGGAGAGATGCACCCACCTTTGGCATCCGAAGCACTGGACGCTGGTATGCCTCCAGTTAACATCATTGCCGCACATGGTGCATAGGTACTTCTGAGCGGGTCCAGGATTCCTCTCCACGCCGGCCCTTTGCATGAGAATTCGAAGGAGAGCTGCGGCCGGCGAGCACCTCTCCCATGACAAAAACCCTCTTTGTGGAGGGGATGACGTCGGTTTGCACGGAGGCGATCTTCTTTCCTCCACACTGCCACGGCACGAACGTACGACATCTCGGCGGCACCCGACTATGGCGCTATTAATACTCCTCAACGCCAGCGCTTTACGCGGGGGTATGACCGTGGAGTATGAATGGCCTGACGCCACACCAGCGCGGCACGAGAGTGACGCCCGCTCCGCCATGGCGGCGACGGCCGCAACGAGATTTTTATCATTTTTATTAATAATCCGTGATCACTGTCATTCCGTTTCATAATAATTTGTTCCAGTACTATCCTGCTACCATAATAGTGAACACGTGAACAGATTGTGCTTGCTCGGCAAAGTTAAGACCCACTTCAATCTGCTACGCCATAGGTTCGCCGCTGAAGTATTCTTAGTCTCCGCAAGCGTACCTCGCGTATTACGCATGGTAGAAGATATTCATTTTCAAACGCCACGCCCGGGCGTGACGCGCGTGGCGCGCTGGCGTTGTGGAGTAGAGATAGCGCCTAACCCCGTATCCGGAGCCCTACAGCAAAAATCAAGTGTTTCTGGAGACTCCATCTTGAGTGAAATGATTACTATGAGTTTCACTTTGAAAGAGGTTTGCGACCAGTTGTCGCTCTCTTGCAGCAAAGTTCCTCCGGAAAGGAAGAGAATGCAGACTAACGCCAGTTAAGTGCTAGCTCTAGGTCTTTGCTTAACAGATACAGATCTCTCCAAAGTTTCTCTGAACGGGAGTTATTGGCCGTTTCAAAGAATCGCAAAAAGGTAAGGCCAGGATCATACTTCCCGCAACCAGCAACAGCGACAATGCGTATCAGGCATATCGATTTCCCGTCGATTTCGATGGTGAACATTGTGTCGCGTCGTTCATCGCTGGAAGTTTGAACCTGGCCTAGGAGAGGATGCTAGAGACTTCTTAGAGTGTTCCAAGGAATAGCTCCCGATTCCGCTCAAGTCTTGTGGTCCAAATTACCTTAGGGGTTGGACTGCGCCTGTATCCTTATAAGCTAGCATTTCAGCAAGCGAACGATTACAAGACTCGTATCACATCAATCGCCGAAGCTCTAGTAAGCGCCGCCGACAGGAAAATCACTGAAGACATTCGGAATTATTTGAATGCCACATGTATGTCTGTGGATGTCGGAACGCCTCTGTAGCCGAAATCTGTGGAAATACTCGGGAGAAATAGGGAATTCGTTTTTACGAAGGAAGTGTCCACGATAAAAATAGATTTAGAGTCTTCGCTGGAAATGGGAAGTTCCAGGACATTCTGAAAGAAATATTATTGAAAAAGAAACGGCTAAGAACGAGCCATGAAAAGCCCTTTACGGCCTCAAGTTTGATTGTGGTATTCCCACTTCCTGAAGGTATATCGAGGAAGTAGACGAGGTTGGCATGTCAAATTCAAGTTTTCGGGCCGTCTACGTATAGCTTATAACGGCTCTTTTTTATCCCGTTTTTTTTTTCGATTTTATTGTTGTAACAGACCACGGACCTTCCCATTCCCTGTGAAAACTCAAAGACGGTTTATATCGTGAACATCACCTTCAAATCGGTCTGATATTATATTGATCTGTCTGCACTTTTGTACGTGCCGTTTTACAGCCATTGTCAAATTGTTACTATTTTAGAGTTTGAAGATTACATTTCAATATGTTTTATAGTTACATACAGATTAGGATGTGTAGTGCGTGGAGCAGGCAAAGTTTCATTTTGTTTCGCGTTTACTCCTTATCTATGATCTCTAACTACTGGTTTTTGTTGTTGTTATAGTTTTAATTGCATGTATAAATTGGTGTTTTTTGTTCTATAGAAGTATCATTGGGGTGATATCTGTCGCTTAACTACCCGCTGATTGTTTTACGTTATGTGGGGTTCGTCGTCCATATGCTCTGCAAATGATATGCGCTTGCGTGTCGCTGGTCTGATCCGTGGCTTGCTTCCTCAAGAAAAGAAACATTCAAATCTCCCCAGCGGCTGGCGCGGGCGGTTGAAATTTCATCCGCGGCTGGCGGTATGGTAGACTGACCAGCTGCGCTCTTCTCTCGGGCTGAATCGATTAGCGGGTCGGCGCACGCGACCGCCGCGCCAGCTGCGGGTGAGATCTAAATGTTTTTTTTTGAGGAAGCAAGCCACGGATCTATATATATGTAGCGGATCCTTTGAAGGCAGTGTTCACGATCAATATCATATTCGAGTTCGACTCAAAAATGGGGTTGTTTGGTCGTGAGATAACGAACAGTGAAAAAAAACAGCTAAGAAAAGCGCTCAGAATAAGCTGAATTAGTGGTCTCAAACGTACGTACAGCTTCAGGGCGCTGACGAGCTGATGCGCCCTGCCAGATTCCGCAAGCGCGCGCTGATGGTAAAATGTGCACGAATCAATCAGGCTGGACGTGGCGGGGTTTCTTGTCAATTTGCCATTGAAAACGTCCGCGACGCCACAAGCTCGTCAGAACGTGGGGCGCAGCGGGCTTAGCAGGCCTGCTGGGCTAACGAAATCTTAAGTGCTGATCTAGACTATTCATGGGAGGAGATTATACGCCCATTTTCTCGCGGTCGGCCTATCATGTCAGCCTTCGCTGCTCCTGTGGTAGGTCAGCGGCAGGAGAAAGGGCGGGGAACCCTCTCCCAGCAAGAAATCTAAATGAGAACCCAAATCTTCACTTCACGGCCGTTTTTATCGATTTCTGGCCCGTCTTCGCTGCTTTCCGCAACCCTATCCCCTTCAGCATCTCCCAGCGTAGTGTTTCATACCGAAAACTTGAAAGCGAGATCTATCGTGAACACTGCCTATAAATTGCGCGGAACCATGCACGTCATTTCGCAATTGAATTCCCTAGGTGCCAATGCGTCCCTTGGCGCGCGTGCGCGTCTCTCTTATCCTCCATCCTACTACCCAGAGTCTGTCAGAGTGAGATTGGCCACCCACGGTGTCAGCGTGCGAGTTGAGCGATCGTTGGAAAGGCGTTTTTTGGATGAGACCTTCCGAGGCTGCGAGGAGCAGACTGAATTATAGTTCACTATTTCTCTAATATTCTTGATAATCGATTTACAAGGCCGAAAAATGCCTTCGGCAGCTCGGCACGCACGCCGACCGTGTGGGCGGACAGCTTCATTCGGACAAACGTTAGCTGTCTTTCCACACGCAATGCGCACGCGCGCGAAAGAACCGACAGAAAAAAATCACATGGAGAAATTGGCCATTCCCAGCAAAGTGCAACTTTTCTGGATTATTTCGTGACGAAAAATTCAAATTTAGCCTTCACTGCTGCTCTCATTTCCTCTGAACAAAGGTATAGGCGTTTATTAGTGGGTTCCTACCTAAAGTTGGACGCCATTACGCCCTCCGTGACCTACTTCAGTCATTCCTAAAACTGAAAATGGACTCTGTAATCGTGTTCAGCGCCTCAAATAACCTTGCTGGACAAAGTTCGAGTGAAAAAGTTTTTTTTTGGAAAGTTTGAGAAGGATCAGGAGAACTAAATGCTTCACACTTTTTTCAAATATCCGTAATTGCCAATCGCCAGCTAAATATGGTTGGGTCCGTGGCTTGTTTCCTAAGGAAAAAAATTTAAATCTCACCCACGGCTGGCGCGCTAATCGATTCAGGCCGAGAGAAGAGCGCAGCTGATCAGCATACCATACTGGCAGCCGCGGTTTAGATTCAAATGTTTTTTCTTGAGGAAACAAGCCACGGACCTAACTGTACCAGTTAATGTGCTTCTCTTGGCCAAATTCCGGTCTGCAATTGCGTCTCGACACGCTTTGCGGCCGCACGTGCTCGAGTCAATCGGGTTTCCAGCGCCAAAGCCGACTCCATATGGCTCTTTTGTACAATTTTCTCCATTTTTTTTATTTTCCAGTTTCCGAAACCCACCTAGAGTCAGCGGGTCGGCGCCTGCGGCGCTGGAAGCTCTTCCGACTCGGGAGCGTGCGGCCGCAAAGCGTGTCGAGACGCAATTGCGGACTGGATTTAGGCCCAGATAAGCACAGTAACAGTCTACACCCAGCTGTTGGACGACTGGCGAGTATTCGCCAGCTTACCGCCGCTCTCATTTCCTGACAAGGGAACTCCTTTAAGTCAGCCTGGCCATTCCGGATGAAATTTACCTCTATAGAACCGTATGCCAAATCTGAGACTTTGACCAAATACCGTATACCTACCGTAGTCTGTCGAAAATCGATAAACATACCGCAGATTCATGCTCAGCACCCCAAATACATCCAGGAAAGCAATTTGAGCAATTTTTATCGTAGCTGGAATAATTTTGGGCGAAGTCTGGAACATTTTTATAACGCTTTCACAGCCCTGTAATTGGTACAAACAAACGCCCAACCAAGATCCGTAAAGTCTAGAACGCTGTCAGTCTGTGCAAAGTTTGGAAAATGTGCCTTCCCCCAAACTTTGCTCAGGGAGGTAGTTTTGGGCGCTGAACACAAATATGAGGTCCGTTGGCGGATTTTCCAAGGACTAATACGCGTTTTGGAAGGTACAATAGGTACGCGAATCCGGCAAAAAACGCACATACTTTTTTCAGAGTGGTTTTAGGCGCCTGGTTATATCGAAATCGGATTCTACGCCAAACACCGTCCTTGAAAAGCACATTTCATCCGGAATGTTAGGCTGACTTAAAGGCAGGGTCCGGGCAGAATTTCGATTTTGAGATTTCCCGCTAGATCGTTGCTCTTGGTACAGGTACACTACCCGCGCCAAGTTTTGTAAAAACGGGGAGCATTTGTCAAACTTGGCAAAAAAAAAACGTCCGATCCATGTAACTTTTTTGAACGAGAATGTTTTTGAATTCTGAAAACGCTATCATATTCACAGCTCAAATTCCTTCATAATAATGAGCCTTGTGGACCGGAGTTCCCTAAAATCGCGATGTTTTCGAGTGAAATTGTTATTGAGGTCGTTTCACAAAAACGTCGCGCGCGGCAAAGTGCGGCGAAACCTTGAGTAGTAATGGTACGAGTAATAGAAGAGCAATCTTTATGTTTTTTATGAATTGGATGAAAGTGTGGCTATCTATAGATCTGTGCAGTTTGAATCTTCGAAATCCCCCATTAAAGACTCTAAGGAGTTTTGTTGCGAAAGCCCCAGACCGAAAAATGGAGGATTTTGAAAATTCAATTTGCACAGATCTTGAGATGGCCCCACTCTCATCTTATTCACGTTAGAAACATAGAGATGGCTCTTTTAATACTTGTACAATTACTACTCAAAGTTTCGCCGCAGTTTGCCGCGCGCGACGATTTTGTGAAACGACCGCAAAAACAATTTTTCAAAAACAACGCTATTTTGGGGAACTTTGGTCTTCAATGCACATTATTATGTAGGAATTCGAGCTGTGAATATGGTAGCGTTTTCAGAATTCAAAAACGTCCTCGTTCAAAAATGTTACATGCATCGGACGCTTTTTTGCCAAGTTTGGCAAATGCTCCCCGTTTTTACAAAACTTAGCGCGGGTATTGTAGTCCCAAGGAATATGCGAAATTGAGTAAAAACCTTTTTCAAGTTATTCCAGCCACTTCCGTTAGCCGATGATCCAGAAAAGGCAGAAAACTGTGGCCATCGTCCATATTTTAGCGGTTGTCCACGCATTCTTCAAAAGTGCTGTGTAATTATCGGTCATTCCAGCCATGATTATCATGCTGCGAATACCTTAATCCCTGACTTTGAGGCTGTTTTCTTCAGAACCAAGGACTCAGAGTTCGTGAAACGTTCAGACGGTGTTCAGCTAGGCCAGCCTAATCTATTTAACCCAAATTTCGGTAGTGTCAAAATTTGACCGGACCTTGCCTTTAAAGTGGTAGCTCCCTTGTGAGTAGCTACGGAAAGCAGCTTTTGTTGTACATTCCGCAATAATTATATCCATGTTTTGGTGTGATAGTGTTACACACATTTGATTGTTGAGCGAAGCAAAGTGTGTCCGGGAGGAAGTCCTACTGCAAGATTCACGACGAGCGGTCTGTTCCTGTCACTTCTCTCCACCTTCGTTGAGGGACCAGTGCTGTGGTCGATGACGATAGTAGCGCTTCAGGTCGGTGACATGTCCTGCGTAGTGGAGTGTTCCGAATACAATCAGGAAGTTTTCAGATTCTCATTTTGTTAACATGGCTAAGTGTCACATGTCATAAACACAACAAGGTTAGTTAGAGCGTCTTATACTGCTGATATTACGGATACCAATAGTTTTAAGGGGAAGCTACGGACACAAGCCGGAGGTGCGAAAACGCTCCAGCCGCTACTGTCTAAAAAGGACCCTGCAGCAAGCTCTGCTTTGCCTTCAAGTGCTCTCACGTCGACAACGACGCCGAAAGTTGGAGAATCAGTATCGACTCCATGTACACCCGAAAAACCAGCTGACCAAGGTATACGCAAGAGTAAGGAAAAGGTATGTTAGATAACCGCCGTTGAAATCGGTATCGCATCACCCTTATGTACTTCAGGCACCACTGCCAGCGGACTTCATACCTTATCCGGATGTGAAGGAACCAACAGCGAGCGAAAAAAAGCGTCGGGAGAAGGAGCTTGCAGAGGACAAGAAGAAGAAAATCTCTGATGGTTTCTATCAGGTAACTCTTTTTCTATCTCTTTTGCGCATAATGGAATGCAATTTGTGCGGTTAATTGGGTCAATTACCAGCCACACTCGGATGTGGACGATACTCTAGAACATGTTGGAAGTTTACAACATGAAGAATCTGAGAAATCGAAGATGAAGAACTTGAGTGTAGTGAAGTCATTACTGTTGACCATGAGCAAAAGGAAGAAAGACGAGATGGAAAAAGAAAAGAAGCAGAAGGAAAAGGAGAAAAATGAAAAAGAGAAGATTGAAAAGGAGAAAAAGAAATAGTCATGTTGAAGTCTTGCCTTTAATGATAACTACGTAATGCCATTCAGCTGTACAATATAAGATTTTACTTTTATAGTGAAGACAAATGAATGTCACGAAAAGCCTTCTTCTCTATGGCTGAAATTTTTTCTCCGTGGAATTTTCTGAAAAATGAAAACAGGCGCAGTGAAGGTGTTGAAATACGAGAAATAGGTCTCTATGAGGGCTGATCAGAGTGGCATCATGGCGCGTCCCGACACAGGTTTATAATTTGCCACCGGCACAAAATTCTCACGGAAGTGAAGTAGTTGTTCTTACCAGAGTTTTCCTTGAGTAGGCCCCAATATCGTGATATCTTTATCACCGGTGAGGCTGTTTCCCTAATCCCTAGTGTGTTCAGCTTCAGCCGCTCACCTCCGGAGAAATATGGTGTGTCAATGAAAACACACGGCTGTCAATTTCTTTTATACCCTACCCTTTATCAATTGGGTATCATCAATTTTGTTTACCGTGAGAATTTTGTGCCGGTGGCAATTTATAATCGTCTCGTCGCGCCCACATGATGGGCTATTGGTAGATCACAGCGATCAATCAATATAGCGGCTCATCATGAAGCCGCGTCGCGCCGCGATGCCGCTCTGTAGAGACCCTATAGCGAACTCGCAGCTAACCCTCACGGCGGCTGCGGGGTGTAACTCGTCCAAACGCATACGCTACCCGTGGATTTCTGACAGGAATTGAAACCTACGGGTGTGCAAAACCCTTGTATGAAGTGCACACCTTCACAGCTACAAAATAGAATCTGATCTCGCTTTGTGTTGCTTTGCAGCGTTGTAAAGAGAGCGAGATGGACGAGTTGTCCGCCACCCCGACAATGCAAGAAGCGAACAGCTCTTTCCTTTGAAACACAATGAAACCGATTTTCTTCAGACAGGGATCAAGTGATGCTCCTGTTCTCCTGAATGTGAGCTATTCCCGATGGTAAAACACGAATTTGTGGGAAAATAGGAGCAGCATGCGGTGATTTGACGAGCTAACTCCCGCAGCCGCCGTGAGGGTTAGCTTCGAGTCTATAGCGACGCTCAAAGTCCATTCGCGGCGCGACACGATATTATAACTAGCCTACGTATCGATTTTTTGCCTTTGTGTGACGTCCATCGCGTCTTCTGGGAACGTAAGGCGGCGTTCAGAGTTTTCGCGGCTCCACGCGGTGGGACATGTCAGTGCGACGCGAAAATCGCGTCGCGCGGAAATCAAGGTGTGAACGGCGCGCGAATGCTAGGCGACTACGCGCAATTGCGTGATTTCCGCAATTTTCCGTACCCAAGAAAAACTAATCAATATTTGATTTTATTCTGTCTATTTAAGTGTACATATTGTACCTTTTTCATCTTATATCTGTATTATTATGGCACATTTTTGTTTTCGTTGCGACAACTTGCTTCTTTAATGACGAAACAATCAAAAAGACATCGGGGGCAAATGATGCTTAGAATTTTTTTTTGGAGTCGATAGTACAGATTAGGTATGTTTCGGTAAAATGAGACCGAATTATGCTAGTGTCGTTTGTAAACCGTAAAAAACTTTATAGCTCGTCAACTCTTTGAAACCATTACCCTCATCACACTGATTGTTTGCAGTATCATCTGAGAACAATACAATAACCCATAACAATTTCAATCAACCTAGTCTTTGAAAAGTCTTGAGAAAATGAAAAACGCCCTTTGAGTCCCCGATGATGGAAGAAAAATGATGACATTCGCTCCGCGACCATCGCGTCGCGTTGCATTGCAACGCGGCGCGATGGTCGCGGAGCAATTATAATTTGCGCGTCGAATTCGATGTATCACGCCTCTTCACTGTGAACACCTAGCGACGACGCGACGCGACGTCGCTTGATCGATGCGTAGGCTAATCATAACGTCTCGTCGCGCCGCGATTGAGCTCTAGACGCCGCCTAAGGCCTAGTGTATACTTCCCATGACGGGCGGCGACGTGCTTGGAATAGATATCGACAGAAAATCGATATGGTTCAAATGCAGTGTCGCTGTCGCGCGTCGCGGCTAGTGTGATTTAAGCCTAACGCGACGCGATGGACTTCGCGCGATGGCGAACACTTTGTTGTTGTTTTCCAGTGTTTTTCATCTACACAACCAATTCTAACAATGAAAGCCATAAAATACCAGGTTTTTCAATAAGTTTTGTCGTTCGATAAGAGAGAGCGTTGCTACTAGCCCAGTTTTTTTTTGTTTTGTTGGTACACTCTTCATATGAACGAACGTATGTGAATTTTCATTTCAATCTGCAACCATTTAGTGTCTCCGTGTCACAGCAATGGAAAAAATTGAATATCGTGCAGTGATAAAATTCTTGTTTTTGGAAGGTGTAGCACCGAAAGAAATTCACGAACGAATGTTAAAAGTGTATAATTATTGTTCACCTTCAATTAGAACAGTAGAAAGATGGGTTGCTAAATTCAAACGTGGTCGTACAAGCCTTGAAGAGGATCGAAGTCAAGGACGTCCAAAAAGCGCACTAACACCAGAAATCATAGCCAAAGTACAGGTTATGGTTTTCGAAGGTTTTTTTTTTCGTCGATTGACTGAGAGAGATTTAGTAGAGCAGTGTGAGCCATATTTTAAAGGCAGTGGTCACGATGAAAAACGTTATCGAAAAAAACTACAAAAATCAGCTTAGATCAAAAACAGCTGAAAAACTATGAAGGTAGAGCGGTGAAAAACGGGATAGAATTAGAGTTTCTAGGGCCCAAAGAAGCTGTTTCGTGCACACGTGCACAGCGATGACGAAAAAGATCGCCGTCTCATGCCGAGCAGTCAAAAATCATCGACATTCAGAGGACGAAATAAATGCAAATTTAACGAATAAAAACAGTTGAATAATGAAAGCATCACTTCAGTCAATGTTTTTGACTAGATGTGTACATAAATTCGAAGGTTCATTGATTGACATTCAATTTCAAGCTAGCTGATGTTCTTGATATAAGAGGTCATCGATGCCGATGATGTGGAGAGGGCTCGTCCACCATCAAAAGACAAGAAAGTTCAGGTTTCAAAATCGGCCCAAAACAGTGGTTTTTTCGCGATTTTTTCTAATAGGTCCTACTACTCGAGACCCAGGAAAGGATTTGAAGAGAAAAAGACGACAAGCATATTTGATCGCGACCACTGCCTTTAAGTCAAATTTCTGGTTTTAGAAAGCTGTGTGCACAATGGGTGCCACATTCGCTAACAATGGAACAAAAACACATTTGAATGCGATTTTTTTTAGCAACAGTTGGAGCGTTTTGAAAAGGATAAAGTGGATTTTGTGCGACGATTCATCACTATGGATGAGACTTGGGTCTATCACCATGATCCTGAATGAAAACAAGAGGCTAAAGAGTGGTGTGAACCTGGTTGTTCGGTTTCGAAACGAGTTCGTGTCCCGAAATCGGCCAAGAAGGTTATGGCATCAGTTTTTTGGGATGCGATAGGAATTTTGTTTGTGGATTACCTGCAAAATGGTAAAACAATTGATTCTGAATATTATTGCAACCTTTTGGACCAGTTGAAGAGAAAAAAAATTGTGAAAAAAGACCCGGTTTGCAGAAGAAAAAAATCTTTTCATCAGGAAAATGCACCGTGTCACAAGAGCATTTTAACAATGGCATTGTTGCAGCATCCACCGTATTCACCAGATTTGGCCCCCTGCGACTTGCATTTGTTTCCAGAACTCAAAAAATTTATGCGTGACAAGCGTTTTCCATCAAATAAAGAGTTCATAACTTCTGTTGAAGCGTATTTTACAGACCTTTCGGATTCTCACTTCAGGGATGGGATTCACAGCCTGGAGGATCGTTGGAGCAAGTTTATCAATGTTCAGGGAGATTATGCTCAATAATAAAGTGTATTTTGAATCATAAAATTGTGTTTTTCTTATCGAACGACAAAACATATTGAGCAACCTGGTATGCATAGCTAGGATCACTTGCACTTGATACAAATATTGAGACAGAAAAGACTGCTACCTAAGCTCTGGGGATTTCTAGTGGACTTTCGATTTCGATTACCACCACCAGCGAGCGGTCGCTTTTTGCCAAAGCATCGTTATCAGCAACTATTTCTCTCTAACACCTAAATCATACTTTTTTGAGAGCGACAGATGTCGCGATTATCAGTAGGAAAATGAGAGAGATAGCTTTCCGAAGTGAGAAATGAGATGTCTGATAACGGTATTGTGGTGAGCGCGAAGCGCTCACCAGATTTGGCTTTGATTCGCCATCGCGCAACCCCCCGATCTCAATATCAGGGTCCAGAGTAAACGTAGGAAGACCGTTCTTTTTGCATTTAACACACTTTATGAGGCTGAATAACTATTCAAAAATTGGTCCGGAATGGTTACCTGAGATTCGAGAAAAATTGTCAAGACCACGTCATTTTGGTCGAAAAAAGGGTTCATCCCCTTTTTTTCAGTTGGCGTACACGATCTTGTTGGAATACTTAACGTTGAGCTAGAAAGCTCATTTTTCGGCCAGAGAGTTGGTTATGATCGCACCTAACTCCTGTCAAAATTTGAAGTTGGTAGCTCAATTTTTGTGGAACCTCGAAATTGAGGGTCAGGAAAGACAAAAACGCGTAAACATGTTATTATAAACCATCCGACGTTTACTCATTCGTAAGAATGAACTAATGAAATAAACACCGTTACTGATAGGCTTTTGCCCAGGATTGAACGCGCCCTGAAACGGGGCAACGCTTCAATCAAAACGGCGGGATCTCGGAAGTACTTTTTGGAACGCCGCACGGTGTGAATCAGAAGTGGGCCACAGAACGCCGTAGAAAGTGTGTGGGACCCAAATAGCAGTGCGTCGGACGCCGTAGAAAGTGTGTGGGACCCAAATGAGAGTTCGCAGGACGCCGTAGAAGGTGTGCGGGACCCAAATGGGTGCGCGCAGAACGCCGTAGAAAGTGTGTGGGACAAAAATAACAGTGCGTCGGACGCCGTAGAAAGTGTGTGGGACCCAAATGAGAGTGCTCAGGACGCCGCAGAAAATGTGTGGGACCAGAACGCCGTAGAAAGTGTGTGGGACCCAAATAACAGTGCGCCGGACGCCGTAGAAAGTGTGTGGGACCCAAATGAGAGTGCTCAGGACGCCGCAGAAAATGTGTGGGACCAGAACGCCGTAGAAAGTGTGTGGGACCCAAATAACAGTGCGCCGGACGCCGTAGAAAGTGTGCGGGACCCAAATGAGTGTGCGCAGAACGCCGTGGAAAGTGTGTGGGACCCAAATAACAGTGCGCCGGACGCCGTAGAAAGTGCGGGACCCAAATGAGAGTGCGCAGGACGCCGTAGAAAATGTTTGGGACCCAAATGAGAGTGCGCAGGACGCCGTAGAAAGTGTGTGGGACCCAAATAACAGTGCGCCGGACGCCTCAGAAAGTTTGTGGGACCCAAATAACAAGGCGCCGGACGCCGTAGAAAGTGTGCGGGACCCAACTGAGTGTGCGCAGAACGCCGTAGAAAGTGTGTGGGACCCAAATAACAGTGCGCCGGACGCCGTAGAAAGTGTGCGGGACCCAAATGAGTGTGCGCAGGACGCCGTAGAAAGTGTTTGGGACTCAAATGAGAGTGCGCAGGACGCCGTAGAAAGTGTGTGGGACCCAAATAACAGTGCGCCAAACGTCTCAGAAAGTGTGTGGGACCAAATGAGAGTGCGCAGGACGCCGTAGAAAGTGTGTGGGACCCAAATAACAGTGCTTCGGACGCCGTAGAAAGTGTGTGGGACCCAAATGAGTGCTCAGGACGCCGCAGAAAATGTGTGGGACCAGAACTCCGTAGAAAGTGTGTGGGACCCAAATAACAGTGCGCCGGACGCCGTAGAAAGTGTGTGGGACCCAAATGAGAGTGCTTAGGACGCCGCAGAAAAATGTGTGGGACCAGAACGCCGTAGAAAGTGTGTGGGACCCAAATAACAGTGCGCCGGACGCCGTAGAAAGTGTGTGGGACCCAAATGAGAGTGCTCAGGAGGCCGTAGAAAGTGTGTGGGACCCAAACAAAAGTACGTTGGACGCTGTAGAAACTGTGAGGTGACCAAGTGTAAGTGAGCAAGACGCCGTAGAACGTATGTGGGACCCAAGTGGGATGCGCCGGAGGCCGTAAAAAGTTTGCGGGACCCAAATACGAGCACGCCCATGCCCATCATTTTTTCCGCAGGGCTACCGTAACCATTCTTGTACAAAACATGATAACGAACGATAACATACGCTCATTACATGCGGGGTATAAAAGGGCAGAGGAGCGGTATGCATTCGTTCACAAACCGCACTCTTCGAGAAGCCACTGGAAAGTGGCTAAGGAGGTGGAAATTGTGCGAACATGTTTGTTGGCTAGTACGATGTGCTTATATCCAAGCTTACACTTGGAAAAATCCGAAGGAGGGTCACGGTAGCCCTGCGGAAAAATGATCGGCATGGGCGTGTTTGTGACCCAAATGAGTGTGCCCAAAACGCCGTAGGAAGTGTGCGGGACCCAAATGGGTGTGCGCAGAACGCCGTAGGAAGTGTGCGGGACCCAAATAGGTGTGCGCAGAACGCCATAGAAAGTGTGCAGGACATCTGTGGGAGTGTGCAGGACGTTATAGAAAGTGCGCAGGACATTAGTGGGAGCGTGCAGGACTTCATAGAAAGTGTGCAGGACATCAGTGGCAGTATGCAGGACGTTAAAGAAAAAGTGCAGGACATCAGTGGCAGTATGCAGGACATTAGTGGGAGTGTGCAGGATGTCAGAGAATGTGCGCAGGACATTAGTGGGAGCGTGCAGGACTTCATAGAAAGTGTGCAGTACATCAGTGGCAGTACGCAGAACATTAGTGGGAGTGTGCAGGATGTCACAGAATGTGCGCAGCACATTAGTGAGAGTGTGCAGGACGTTATAGAAAAAGTGCAGGACATCAGTGGCAGTATGCAGGACATTAGTGGGAGTGTGCAGGATGTCACAGAATGTGCGCAGGACATTAGTGGGAGTGTGCAGGATTTCATAGGTGTGCAGGACATCAGTGGGAATGTGCAAGATGTCACAGAATGTGCGCAGGCCATCAGTTGGAGTGCGCAGAACATTAGTGGGAGTGTGCAGGACGTTATAGACAGTGTGCAGGACATCAGTGGGAGTGTGCAGGACATTAGTGGTAGCCTGCAGGATGTCACAGAAAGTGTGCAGGGCATCACTGGGAGCGTGCAGGACGTCATAGAAGGGGGGGGCAGGGCATCAGTGGGTTTGCTTTGAATTAACACCACCAAGCATAAACCACGTTAGAAAGGAAACCTTCAGGAAAAAATAAATGAAATTTCTGAAAGTTTAAGTTCCTGGCAAAAGTAAAGATTTGGCATGGCCATTTTTTTTCGAAAAATTAGAAATATACTCAGTTAAAAGGGGAAGGTAAAGAAAAATGAAAAAAGTTTTGAAATATTCCTGAGAACGATTTGGCGTATAATAATTCGATTTTTGGGAAATGTAGTGAAATAGTTGAAAGTATGATTTGGCAGTCGAGTTAGAACCAACTATCTATAAGAGTTGTGCAAAATGAGAGATCGCATTGTATAAGCTTATCCGTAGAACATATCGAAGCAAAATCACGCGTGATATGGCTAGCAGTAAACGCTCGTTCGGGAGCTGGAATGCCGCGATCTATTAAGTAAAGTGAGATCAACTGTTTGTTCCATATCACGCGTGATTTTGCTTTGATATGTTCTACGGATAAGCTTAGATCTCTCATTTTGCACAACTCGTATAAATAGTTGGTTCTAACTCGACTGCCAAATCATACTTTCAACTATTTCACTACATTTCCCAAAAATCGAATTATTCTACGCCAAATCGTTCCCAGGAATATTTCAGAACTTTTTTCATTTTCCCTTAGCTTCCCCTTTTAACTGAGTATATTTCTAATTTTTCAAAAAAAAAATGGCCATGCCAAATCTTTACTCTTGCCAGGAACCCAAACTTTCAGGAATTAGACATCTATTTTCTCATTTTTCTGTTGATAATCCGCGGCATTCCCCGCTAGCACAAAAGTATGAATAGGGTGTAAAGCACACCGCTCCGCTTGTAAACTCCGGGTACCCTTTTACCCGAGTTTAGCCTAATTTAGGTTCCGCGACTATACCGACATATGCGGTGCCCTTCTTATCCTGAATAGTCGGACAGGAAATACTAAATTATTTATTGAACTACTAGGAAATACCGTAAAACGATTGAAGAAAGAAGAGGGAGTACGAGGAAAGAGTAATACAAAGGGATGGCTACAGAGATATGACTAAGAAACCAATACTAGATGGTTGAAAACATATGCTCCAAAGGAGCCGTAGACTTTACATTTGGTGAGACAAAATAAGAAGAGCCTAGATGTTTTCCATCGCCTCCTTTAATACCTTTTCAAGAGTTGTTGTTCTGATCCTGGAGAGTTGTTTCCGTACCTCGCTTCTTGCCGGTTTGTCGGGCTATCTTCAGAACTCTCGCATGTCATTTATTTCCACTCCTCCTGTTTTGACAATTGGCAGCGCTATCCTTGAGATCTTTGAGATTATCACGTTCCATTAAAGGCAGCATACACGCTCACAAACATGGTTGAGATAACAGCACAAATAGGACCGCCTGGCCCCTACCATCTCGTCAACGGCGTTTGAAGCGCTGAAAACCATCCAGGTTGACAGAATTCGAGCATTCCCGTCTCGAAAGCCTGTGGAACCCCACCCCTACGAATAACAGAATGAAGAGTGAGGCATGTGAAAACATTTGATAGCTTAGAGTGATAGCCCTAGCAAATGAGAGTCTACGAGAGAAACGGCTTGGTTTACCTGAATATAACATGTCTGCTTATTGATGAAATGCTCCATTTTATAAGCCAGCCGGAGTAGATGGGCTTTCTTGAAAGTGGATGGGAATTAATCGGTATGTAAACAAGTTATATACAGGGAAATCAAGCTGTTTCTCTCGTAGACCCTCATTATAAAGTGCAATCGCTCTAAATTATCAAATGCTTCCACATGCCTCACTCTTCATTCTGTTATTTGTAGGGGTGGGGTTCCACATGCATTTGAGAGGGGAATGCTCAAATTCTGTCAACCTGAATGGTTTTTAGCGCTTCAAACGCCGTTGACGGCATGGTAGGGGCCAGGCGGTGAAATTTATGCTGTTATCTCAACCATTTTTGTGAGCGTGTATGCTGCCTTTAAGGGTCTTTCACAGTCTGCCGGACGACGCCGTCCAGCATGTTATAAGATAAGACTGCGGCGTCCGTGCACCCCGCACTGCGGTGTCGGCCGACCGACGTCTCAGTGCGGTGAAATCATTGACACGACATCGGATCAAGTTATGACGGGTTAGAACGGTTTATTTTCGCCTTACATTTTGTTTAGAAGAGTCGGAACTGACGGTTGTTCACCGCAGCCTCCCTCGCACTGCGGCTCACTTTAACGTGCCGGACGGCGTCGTCCGGCAGACTGTGAAAGGGGCTTTAATCTTCATTCCTTCCTTTCTTCCTGACAGATTGTGTCGCTCGCTCGCCATTTGTTCTCATGATGAAATTGTTATGTTAGAAGTGTTGGGTCACTGTTTATGAAGAGACAGGTACTTTGATTAATGATTGCGGCGTGTTACTTTCTCTTGCTGGTTACAATATGGGAAGACTTCGCGTTGTGAACTCTTATCTTCTTCGTTGCTTACACGCTGCTGACGAAATCGAAATCGAAAGCCTGTTAGGGGTACGGTATACTTTGTCGCTGTTATAAGCGACAGCCGTGCAATCTAGCAGAAATCGCAGCGGGACCCGCATCGGAGAAACGGCATTAGTCTCCGTGGGAATAGTTGTCGCGCGTTCGTCACAGCGACGTGTCGCGGAGGGCTGAAATACTGCAAGTATGCTGAACGTTGTCGCTGCCACTGTCGCTGTCGCAGCGCACTGCAACAAGACAGGTTTCAACGGTGGGAGTTCCGTGACAGACGATTGCTGTCGCTGTGCACAGCGACGCGACCGCGTCTCTCAGAAGTATACTAAGTTCAATGTTGCGGCGGTCAGAGTTTTCGCGGCGCAACGCGATGGCATATGTCAGTGCGAGCTGTGGGGTGCACCTCTTTGCAAGGCATGGAACTAGTTGGGGGGGGCACTCAAGATTCATAGTGAAATGACTGATATGAAACTCTTTAAACACGTTTCTAACGCGCGATGCGGTACGTTTAACACGTTTCGAACACGTGTAGGTGGGGAGAACTTTTCCATTTCTCTAAATGAGTCATGGGTGCACCCCCCCCCCTAACTGGTTTCAAGTCCACAGCGGATCGTGGAGGAGATTGATTATCAGTTAGGAATCACCCCTACCACGAGCCGTCGGAAAATCCCCTTGGCGGCGAAAATTATCCTCCAGCATCTGGTGGATCTTCTGCAATGCGACTAGAGGCTACCCTTCAGATCCGGCTCCGAAGAGCCGACTGCGACACACTGGTAGATGAGGAACCTTTTATACTAGTAACATTGTTAATACCTTTGTTTAAACATGTTGGTGATCTTAAATTCGTCCTCTTTATCGCATCGTCGTTGGACGCAACGACGCGCGAATCTAAATTTCCGCTGCTGGGTCCATTTTGTCCTCATATCGCCCCCCCCCTCAAATTTTTGACTCTGATTTCTGTTTCCAACATTACCTCGGCTCGTCTTCTACAACTGTCCGAGAGTCTGAATCAAAGAAAAAAATAACAAGACAGGTTGATAATTTGCCATCGGCACAACATTCTTACCACCACAGGAGTTATACTATCATAGTTGCGCTTTCGCCTCACTTAAGAACTCAGAGGGATGGCCCACGCCCTTCGAGCCAAAAATGACGGTTTGCGCCCCATATTTTGAGGGTTCCGGCCAGCAGCGATTAATGCTGCATGCGAAGCACATGCACAGTGGATAGGGGCTCCCCCGCTCACCACAAAGCACTTTCGGCTGAGATGTTGATCGGATTCAGGCCCCCGTCATAGTCGGTCGAGAGCCGGATTTCACCGTCCCTTCCCACCTTTGTGCTCCAGCGCCCCCCCCCCCCGGTGTGTCGGATGTATGCAAATCGATTAGGCGAGCGCACTCGAGCGCACTGCGGACGGCGCTGTCCGGCCACAACGTGGGGATTTTCCACCACAATGAGCAATGCTTCGCACATGTATCGACCGGGGCAGACACGGACGGGGCAGGGCTGTCTAGGCGGGCGCAGTCCGGACTTATCGGGTTTTTTTTTTTTACCTTAGTGCCAATGCATTGCATAGGAATCGACCGGGATGGCTACAGCTTATCGGCCGACTATGACGGGGGCCAAATGGTGCTGACTCAGAAATGATACACGCTGCCTGTTTCTTTTACTGGCTTAATAGAACATAACACAAGAACTCAGCCCAGATACCTGCCAATTGTGGGAGGATCGAAATATCCCCTTGGAACGCATGTGGTACCTTATCTAACAGCAATGCGCCTTTTTCTATCTGAATGCCGTATAAGCTATTGACCCGCTGTTCTGAGACCATTTCCTTAACGGACATGTCTTTCAATGCGTCTCCGCCATCGGCCTCCTCGGTTGAAATGGTTATCGCTATCAACAATCTCGCAATCTCCCCTATTAGAGCAAAACTAGGGAACTCTCTTTCGTTTTATCTTTTTTTTCGTGTATCGTGTTGGATTCGCACCCGGTTGTGTGAATTTTATAACTTGGACGCGCGTACGGCGTATTCATATAAAAAATGAATGTTATATGTGCATATGTAAATATAAAAATGGCCTGAATAGGTGAAATTTACGAATAAAGATTGCAGTTCTACACGGCAGCCGACATCTAGAATCCGTCAGATTTTCTGTGCCGCATGTAATTTTGACGGAAGCTGAGGCGAAGTCTCACCAAGGATGGTTTCGAGTATGCTCGACTTCAACTCAGTCAAAAACTAGATGCTCAAAAAAGTGTAGTTCGTGCATACTTAAAGCCTAAAAACACGATTTTCGATTATTAAGAAAGAGAAATTCGAGTTACAAAGCTAATCAAGACACATATGTGTTAATAGAATGTGTAAAGCCACCACAGTTTTGTTGCACCCACCCTTGCCACAATGACCACTTTGGGTTAAAAGTGCCATCAGTTAAAGGCAGGGTTCGGACAGAATTTCGATTCTGAGATTTCTCGCTGAATCGGTGCTCTTGCTACAGGTAGTCCCAAGGAACATGCGAAAGCTGCGTGAAAACCGGTCTTCTTCAAGTTATTTCAGCAGCTTACGTCAACCGCTGTGTCAGAAAAGTCAGAGAAGTGTGGGCATCGTCCATATTTTAGCGGTCGTCCACGCATTCTTCCAAACTGCAGTGTAAATATCGGTCATTCCAGCCATGATTACCATGCCGTAAATATCGTAATCTCTGCCTTTGAGGCTGTTTCTTCCAGGACTAGGGACTCAGAGTTCGTGAAACGTTCAGACGATGTTCAGCTAGGCCAGCCCAATCTATTTAACCCAAATTTCGGTAGTGTCAAAATTTGACCGGACCTTGCCTTTAAGGCAATCAGTGGAACACTTGCCACGAAACCATTTATTAAGATGAGAAAACCTTCTGATTACTTCGTATCGGGCTACCCAGTACATACATCAATAACTTTTGGACTGATCTGAAATAAGCGTATGGTTAGACGCTATTCATACTCCTCAACGCCAGCGCGTCACGCGCTTGACGCGCCGACGTGGCGTTGGAGAGTGAGTGGCCTGACGCCACGCAGGCGTGTGACGCACGTGACGCTCGCTCTGCCATGGCGTCGACGCAGGAGTATTTATTGTCTCCGCAAGCACGTCAAGCGTGTAGAAAGTATTCGTACTCTAATGCCACGCCCGCGCGTTACCCACTGGCGTTGAGGAGTGTCAGTAGCGCCCTAGTTCAAGGTCTCACAAAACCTGAATTTCTTTGAAAAAAAGTATTTGAAAACGGCGCCATAACCGTTTTCGGTCTGCGGCATGGCACTCGTCCTTTCCAGTATGGTTCCCTACGTGCATGATGACTCTAACTAAATAAGGAAAAAAGTCGCACCCCACTCAACTAGGCATCTCGTTCTGATCCACGAGATGTGCCAGATGCTCTGCTACTTTTCCCACCAATTGCAGTGCGGACAGAATCATCGCTGCTTTTTTTATAACTCTTCAAATATTTCGTTCCATCAAATATTGCTTGATAAATCAGTATGGAAATAAATGCAGTGATGACTGAAAACACGATCAGTCAGTGTTGAAAAATGTATGCTTCATCCAACAGCATAATTCGAAAATAGTATATTTTCCAGTGGTTAGAAAATGCAGTGCGTTGCAAATTTATACGATATACCTCAACTTTTGTGGCGCTAGACTTCGTGGGAATTTAGCCAAGGAACGGTGACTGCTAATTGACGCTGCAACATCAAACCCCTGGGTACAGTTGTCCTGAACATTGGATTAACCGTCAAGATATTGACACTAAAAAAGATCGAAAATGGCCGTCGAAAAATTGTACGACGTATGTAGCTGACGTTCTCGCAAAAATTTCAATTCTGCATCCCCTGTATCAAATTTTTCATAGTAAGAACCACTAGAGACATGAAGATGGTGGTCTGAAAATTGCTTGGAGCGGTGCTATCGCACTCAGAAGGGTGATCTAGCAGTGGACGCCTTGCGCGACTGAGGAACCGGGGAGCTGCGGTGATGTCTGCCGTCGCACGCGACGTTTGCGTGGCAGCTGCTACGCGCGACGGCATCGCGCTGTTAGCGCGTTTAAACCATAGTTTTTCACGCGATCATTTGCTGGTTGGCGCGCGTTCGCGATTTCGTTACATCGCAGCGCCCTGCACTGCGACGTGAGGACATCGCGGGAGCGTTTTGCTACGCAAAACCATACAGCATCAAACAACAGTGGAAGGGGGTGATGTGCGAGCACGACCACGATTTCATACATAGATAAGAGCTTCTTTCAATGACTTCTTCCACTCATTTTCAGGGTAAACACCTAGCAAGAATCCAGATCTGGCGAAAAAGGCAGACATAATACGACTCCTGATTTTTCTTTGCCGAATTGTTGTTTGGCTCCGCAGTGGAAGACAGGGTTCTCAATGGAAACGGCTTGGGTGCGATCTTCATAAGAGTGAAGATCTGGTTATCAAAAAAGTAAAATCTAGAATTCTAGGTGCACCCAAATTGAGTGAATTAAGATGAACGGATAACTTCAAAAAAATAAACATCTGCGAGAACGAAGCAACAGCGAAAATAAGCATAAAAACTTCTGAAACCCTGCTCTTTCAGATTTGTGCATGTTTGGGTGAGGTTGCAAGATGGCGTCAAAGTATGGTTTTGCTTGAGCTTGATGCGATGTGTTGGCAGAATGCACATCGCAGAGCAAATCACATCGCGCGCGATTTCCGTGGCGCGATGTAAGTATGCCCCCCCCCCTAAGCCATGGAAGCAAAGGGACATGACTGGCCTTTAACCAAGCATGAGTCGTTCTGATCACAATAATAAGAGGCGAGTACGCTCTAAAAAGGTAAGGAATGTTCATTCCACGCATCTAGAAAATCTGTGTTGCTCATATTACACTATCTGAATCTGAACAAACCCATAGGCCTTCCTCTTTCGATGTTCCTATTTGAGAATAAGTGCAGGTCCTTGTGTAGATATTTCAGAATACCTTTTTCAGTCGACAATGTGTTCAGTTTAGACAGACCTGATAGTTATACTGAATAATGGAGAGATCTACTCAAGGACCCGCACTAATCCCCAAAAAGGAATTTTGGAGGAGGGAGTCTGATGGGTTTGGCCAGATTCATACGATATGACAAGGTCCGCAGCATGTTGCGCAAACGCAGCAGATTGTCTTTAAGTGTGTGGCGATCATTCCTTACCTTTTTGTATCGTATTCGCCTCATCTTTTTGTCAGCAGAACGACGTATGCTTTATTATAGGCCTATCATGCCGCTTCGCTCCTATGGCTTACTTGTTCACCGGACCTCGAATCGATGGAAAGCTTCTGGTGCTTCACTGTGCGTTGAACCCTACGCCTAGAAGAGATAGAGGGAACCCGTGGTTCAACTCAAATTATTTGTGCTCAAGGAGTGGACGCAGAATAAAGGCGGTGATTTTTAAGTTGGGTGAAACGATACCAAAGAGAGTCCTCGACGGTGACCTTGAGAAAAGACAATTTTTAGATCACAATCTCATTGTTTTTAGTGGTTCTTGTCAGGAAAGTTATGAGGCAAAGGTTGCAGAAGTGGAGTTGCCGCTTGGGCGTAGGTTATGTCGTAAAATTTAGCAACGACCGTTTTCGACCTTTTTTATGTAAGTTTCAGCGCAGTTGATCTAATTTTCTGGAAAGTCGTACTGATGGGATTCTCGAGGGTGCCGCGTCGGCTAGCGCTCACTTCTTGTCTGCTAAACTCACACGAAGTCTAGGACCACAAACTAAGAGAGTCGGGGGTCCTATTCGGCCACGATAGGCTTTCGATTCGACTACTAATCGGTTGGACGACGATATGTCCACGTACTTTCCGTGCGCCACGTGGCCTAATCGTCGTCCAAGTGAGAAGCACGTGCCGCCAATCATAGCCGTTTCACTCGGCCACGATACGCTTTTGATTCGACTACGATGAGTTTGGACGACGAACAAGCCACAGTGCCCATGATTGAACACGTCGATCCATCGCTTCAGAACTGACCCGGCGCATATCAGCCGCACAGCACGTATATAAGGGGCCCGATCAAAGAGAAAGTTCGCCTTTCGGGGCTGCTTCTAGAAGATGACTACGAGTCACTTCCTGGACGATTTTTGAACCGTTAAGGGGTCTCTCCCACGGTCTTCAGCGAGGGGGGGGGTCCCTCGCTGTCGACCGTGGCGAGGGTGATGTCTTTGTCGTGGACTGCTCTGGGGCTGATCCCCTGCTGCGGGCCGTGACTTCGACCGTTTCCTTGTTGGGGGAGACCCGCTTCTATCTAACGGGGGTGGGGGCCCGCCCCCAGCGCCACGTAGTCCTATTGAACAGGACACGTGCTGCTGCGTGGGAAACGGGGACGCGGCAAGGGTTTTGTTTCTCTGCGCCACGTAGTCTTATCGAACAGGACACGTGCTGCGGCGTGGGAAATAGGGTGCGGCAGAGGTTTTGTCTCGCTGCGTCACGTATTGCTATCGAACAGGCCACGTGCTGCCGCGTGGGAAATGGGGGTGCGGCAAAACTTTTTTTTCTGCGCCACGTAGTCCTATCGAACAGGCCACGTGCTGCTTGGAGCAGCACGTGCTGCTGCGAGAATTCCTTTCAACTCGACTAGTTACCCGATTAGAATGCTTATCGTGGCCGAATCGCCCCCCCCCCCGACTCTCTGAGGTAATCATTGGTCCAAACTTGTTTAAACATAGAATCTGTCGTGAAGGTGTCAAAACACCTGATTTTGACTATGGTGGCTGCTTGTAACCTCTACAAGTTTCATGCTAAAACGTGAGGTTGTCAAGACACAGCGTCAAAACAGATCATGATCGCTGAACGCTGCGACTTGCACCGAGAGTCCAACTACGAGCTAGGCTCATCTCTATCAGGCTCATCAAAGATTTAATAATATTTTTGTCATGAGCCCCTCGTATCCTGTAAAGTGAAAAAGTGATTACTCACAACATGCAACCCATATTCCTGATAGAGGTAGAGCAAACATGTTGCAGATATACCAACCAATGTCATTCCAAATGGTCATTATATCGACGCAGCGCGGTGACATGTCCACCAGAGACGACTTAAAACAAGTGAAATTATTTTAAAAGAAGTACATATAGCGTGCTCGCCACGCGACAGTACATATAGCGTTAAACACTCTTGCCCGGAAGGCGTGCAATGCAGGTTCGAGTCCTGCCTGACATCTGAATTTTGCGTTCAATTCAGGTACCTTGTGACACAAGTACATATACTCAATGTCAAAAACTTGAGTTTCCTGGCAATTAGGAATTATAGCACTTACGGAAAATTAGAGCTCAAAAAGGACTGAGATTTTTTAGAAAATGATTTGGCGTGGAATGAAATGGAGTAACGAAAAAACTGGGAAGTGTAGTAAAATGACTATTAATACGATTCGGCGGTCAAGAATAGACCAACTACCGATAAGTTGTGACAGATAATTGATGGGATTTTACAAGCTTCCCAGTTGATTTCATCAAAACAAAATCAAGCGCGCTTCGGAAACAGTAAAACATTTTTTGGAAGGTCTTATACGGCAATCAGCATGGGCCAAGCTTGGTGAACTCAACGCTCTAGTCCATGAAGTGCTTGATTCCGCTTTGAAAAGTTTAACAGAGAAGCTTGTAAAATCCGATCCCTCGTCTGTCACTACTTATCGATAGTTGGTCTGTGCTTGGCCGCCAAATCGTATTTTCAGTCTTTTCACTACATTTTCCAGTTGTTTCATAGCTGCAGATTATTTTACGCCTAAGCATTTTCTAAAACATTTCGAGTCATTTTATTTGCCTTTTTTGATTGCATCCTGTCCCGAAGGTTCTCTTTCTGAATTGATTTGTGCTCAGCGATTTCCATTTAGGAGAGGTGAAACCTCTGCCAGGATGCTTGCAGTCAGGCGTTCGTGCACCGTTCACACAAGAAACGGAAGTCGTTGGGCTCAGATGGTCGATCGATGCATATGTAGATAGTCATTCGGTGAGATGTCGTCGTTAAAAAACGGAGTGAACCAGAGCTGGATGGTCATACTGATGTAGCGTTCGGCCCGAATGCAGCGGCAATGCCTTCGGCTGCCTGCCGCATGGAGCTTCCCCTGTAGAACTCGTCGAGGTTGGGTGTTTGGGAAATTATGCATCCAGCGCAGACGGAATTCGTTTTGCGGCCAAGCACGATATGCAGATTTCGGAAATAAGCAAGAACCGGTTTGTTCTTCATCGATTCGAGCCCAAAATTGTTTTCTCTGAGTGTTTGGGAACTTTCCGGACAACTTGAAGGCAGTGTTCACGATAATCCTCGATTTCGACATTCATCGCTAAATCGATTGTATGGCCTCCAGGAAGGTTTGAAATGACGAAGAAATCGAGAAAAACGCCCGAGAGGGGCTCCAAATCCTTGACTGTCACCTCACCTTTTTACTCTCACTGGAACTGTTCGTTGTGACAATGAAATCTTTTGTGGACCGTTTTTTGCGATTCGCTACTCTCTGTTGCTCCGTTCTTTGCTTCGGACCCTAACTAACACTGTTTTGCCTAAAATATTCTTCCAGTTTCAATTGACCCCATTTTTCGCAGGTGACGACCACCGAATACATGTTCATCCAACCGGACAACTAGTCCAGGCTAGAAAATAATGATACTGAAACAAGATGTTTCAGGACGTTTCTCGCCGTTTCTTCGTAATTATGGTAATATTGGGTGGCCAAGGCATTGCTTTGAGTGAAAACCCGGGAGCAAAAATAATCGTTAACACTGCCTCTAATAGGGTCTTAACTGGCGACAGCGGCATCAGCTGTGCGAGCTGCCGACTGGAAGTTTGTTTAAAACCTTTTATAAATTGAATACGCGCAGATCTATACTTCATTGTATGACGATACACCACGGGCGAACGGGACGACAACAGAGTGAGTAATGAAAAGAGCTGGCTCATATGTGCACAAGAATAGCACTCACCGTTTTGATTCCCTCTCAAATGTGTAGTTGACTATTGAAAAGTTGGCGCCTTAAATGGACTTCTGCGGGCTTTGTCACTTTGATCCTTCTCCCAGGTGTCGTTCAGAGGCATCGTACGCGCAAAAAACCGTATCTTATTACTTCATGTTTTGCGCAGGCGACTATCTGACATACAGGATAAGAGTGGAAAGGGTCCACAAAACCATCAACTTTTGCAGAAAAACTCGTTTCAAAACGTCTAGAATTATTCACTTCCCACCCCTCAAATTTCGATTTCGGTGTGCCTGGTGCAATACGTGGGAAGTTTTTTTTTTCACAAACGTCGGATGTGTTCTTTGCTTTAAACTTATTGAGTGGGTGCATTTCTCTTGCCTTTCGTTCACTGGAACTTATTTGAAAAAAGAAGTATCCATTGGGGAAGTTTGGATGTAAGAATTTCTCGAATTAAACGTTTCAAATGCTGAATAGTCTGCGCTCGTGATGGCGCTTCTGTTCCTGGTGCTAGATGGTTGGTGAACACTGGTGGCGGATCGTCATTTTGAACCACTGCAACTTCGGAACCATATGTTTATGACGCGCAAAACTTCACCGACGTGGTCCTCCGGGCTCATTCATGAAATTAGGCCTGCAAAATGAAAATTGTTTTTTTAGCGCGAACGATGCCTTCAAGGCAGGTCTTTTTCATATATAAGGTGGCCCCAGGCGCAAAGCTTATCCCTTGCGTTCATTTACATCTGAGATTGACTCGTTGAGCTTTTCGGCTCGCAGTCCAAGCTTCGTCTGTTTTCCCTCTTCTTCGCGTCGTGGGTGGTCCTGCTTTCCCCTGAAGGCGAGTCTGTAGCATGAAATGACGCTTAATCAATCCGAAGAAGGCGAAGAAGCCGAAACGTCGGCCGGATAAATCTGCACAGTTTTCAGTTGGGAGCTGCACAAGACAACTGCCAATATCAACTTTGCCATTGCCGACATTTATTGAAAGTCGTACACGGACAGTGGTGTAGTTTGTTTTGTCGCTGGCCCGGTGCGCAGATTCTATAACATATTGCACAGGATTCGCTCCAACACAATGTGCTCTGTCAAGAGGAAAGCCGGACGCTCAGAGCGATTCGTGTCGACTATACAGGAGCCTGCAGAGTACGAGCGCTGGGTGATGCATTGCTGGGATCTGCAGAGTTCAAGTCGCGGCGTTGCTCGCATCGAGGCCGCGACTTGAACTTTGCAGACCCCTGCAATATCGATCACATTCGGCGAGGGGGGCGGCCGACGCAGCGTGAAAGGTGGCGAGGGGGGCACTGCAGTGTTTTGATGCCGCGACAGCCCCGCGTCACTGCCAACGAATCGCAACCGAAGCCGCGACGATAAAATTCAAAAATATTTTTGTTGCTGCTCCAAGGCTGAAGGGGTCTGCTAAGTTGCGGGGACTGGCGAGTGGTTGCCCAGCGTCAACCTAGACGCAGCGACAAAATGTTTCTGAACATTATCGTCGCGGCGTCGGTTGCCGCTCGGTGGCAGTGACGCAGGGTCGCCGCGACGTGAAAACACTCTGCGGTGCCCCGTCGTAGCCCTTCGCGCCGCGTCGGTCGCCCCCGTCGCCGAATGTAATCGATACTGCATCACCTATCGCTGTTCGCCGCTGCGAGCAACGCTGCGACTTCAACTTAGTGGAACCCTTCAGCCTTGACACAGCGGCAAAAATGTTTTCAAACATTATTATCGCGGCGTCAGTTGCCGCTCGCCGGCAATGACGCAGGGCCGACGCGGCGTCAATTTACTCTGTGGTGCCCCTCGTGTTTCTTCACGCCACGTAAATCGACCCCGTCGCCGAATGTGATCAATATTGCTTTACCCAGCGCTGCTCGTCGCTGCGGTCAACGCCGCGTCTTAAACTCTTCGGACCCCTCATGCGTACCTCGACGCGACCGCTAACATCGTACGCAAGTTTTCGCTGCCATTCTTCTGCTTTTTGACTTCAAATCCCCGAATTCGTACCATCAGATTCTCAGCCGTGTTCATTACATGCGTATTGATCTGATTCACTTTTTCTTTGAATTCTCTTGAAGAATATTTCTTGACGATAACGAGCATCTGGCGTTCCTTCAATTCGTTATGATCAATTCTACTACCATTCTATTTCTGGGGAGTGACACTTTTGAACTACCGTGTCTGCGATATCCTTTACATTCTTCTGGAGCGCTGTGAGACTGATCTGAGCAGCATTTTTGTAACCAGCATCCACTCCTAGGCAAGAATTTGAATTTTTCTGAATCTCATTAAAAACTATGCAGGACAAACAATGATTCACCTGATTTTGACGTGCCTTCGTTGAACAGCTTCTGAAATAGATTCAGATTTAGTATCATGGTATGTAGATTGGAACTATGGCGTTAGTTATGGGAACGTTTGAAGTCGCTAACATTACTGTTGGCTAGAAATATTTCATATGACGACTCAGCATCAAAGTCCTCTACTCCTTTCTCCATCTGCCTTCTCGCCTCCCTTACATCCAACAAACGTACTTTCTGAAACAGCAGGGCTATTACAACTATGGTATTGTTCATGCTTGGCCCTAACGCACTTGAATCGCGGCCGGTTGACATTTACTACCAGGGCGATCATCGTGAGCTGATGTAGCGCTATGCAAGAAGACACAGTGACGCTAAACGAGAGGCGCGCCTGCGGCAAGTATGAAACATAAGCCAGTAAATCGGCCATAGCATGGGGTCTTTATAGGTTCTGAGTTTTGGATGCAACCAGCCTCATCATCATAACTCACATCTGTCATGTTCCCCTTGGCCATTAGTGCCGAGCCATCCATCGCGTCGAAGAAGGAATATCCATTTTTGCATTTGAAGAAGATGTCGCTGAAGTTGAGCAGAGCTAGTACTATGCCACATATGCAAGAAAATAGGGAGCACTACGAGACAATAAGTATTGTCAAGAGCCCGACCCATCCTAATTACCATCTTCTGTCGTCTGGCCCCCACCCAAGAAGCATACGCACGCCGCTCAGTGCTTCCCTGTCTGCAGTCGATCAACAACGCTGGGCTACATCCGAGCTATCACGAAGAAGACTCCAGATGGCTGAGCATACGCGGTTCGTGGCAGAGTACCTGTCTGATGCTCAGCCCAACTTAATCTATGGCGGCGTGCCCCCACGAGTCGACGACAGCGAAGCTGGACTACCGAGACGTACCCGAACAATACTCGCTGGTCTGCGATGCGGTCACTCCAGATATCTAAAGGCCTACACTCATCGGATTGATCAGTCAGTCCCTGATAAGTGCCCCGATTGTGAATGTGCTGGACATGATTCATTGCATCTATTTTCATGTCCGGCCAGGCCTACAACCTTGTCTGCTCGAGATCTATGGTACAAGCCGTGTGAGGTGGCTAGCTTCCTACGCCTCTGATGCGATGCTCTGCTCATGGCTGACAAGAAGAAGAAGATGTGCCACAAGCAATGCTATGACGCAGAATTTTAGACAAGCCGCCTGAACGAAATGCTTCTATGTGAGGCAATCTAAACTGTTCCCAGAGAGTCGGGTTTCATCAACGTTACCCCCAGGTACAGGGTAACCTTGTTTACTGTTCGATTAATTTCCGTGATAAGTTCACCCCTACCATGATTCTCAACTTACCTCATTGCTTGAGATAGGGGTAAATTCAGCTTCTGCTTTCTTCAGGATGAAGCTTCGGCATTGATAGAACTATGTCACTGCTATCAATGATAGTGGCCAAGATGCACCGAAAGCTAACCAGAGAGCAAAAGTTGAAGAAGGAAGTTTTGCGAGTTTTTTTTGGAAGACACTTTTTCTAGACGAACTTTCGCAAACGTTTGCAGATTTCGAGCCTCTTTTGATAATAAACATTTCAAGTATAATTTCTTTGATAACATGTGTGATATAAGCTATTCCTACACGTACTGTAGCGCTTGCCCCGGGATTCTTACCTCCTTGTTCATGATAAACAGGGATACTCATAAGCGATGAGCCGATAAGGAGAGCAGGTGAACAGGATAGCTTATCCCTTACCCCCCCCCCGAAAAAAAATGTTGATGAATTCCGACTCAGGTCGATGGGATTAAATCTCATGGAGCACTTCCTGTTGAGAACTTCAACGGAACTATCAGTACTAGAACATCTCAGAAACCTACGATACTCGCACGTTTAGAGAATTTTCTGGCAAAAATATGCTGTCAGTCACTCGGAACACTCGAAGATTCTTGTCTTCAAAAAACCCAACACAGATCGTTACTGCTGCCACGGCGCAAAGAAAAGCTACCCTGCAATGATATCATGAGCCGGAACCAAATTCAAACAGAAGTTCATGGCATAACTTACGATGATAGAATAAAGAGCATGATCGTGATAGACATAGCCACATATCCCATGCCTCCCAGGGCCGCGCCACCAAATCTCGATGCTATTCCGCGATGAGTATTGTCTGGATCCTTGGCTGCCCAGTTGCATATCATCCTAGGAAAGAGATTCGTTCTTCACTGGGGTCTGATTAGTGCATTCTGTGGTGCTCTGATGGATGACACTCACCTAAGAACTAGTATTATTCCGGGTAGTATACATAGAACGAGCAATAGTGCTGGTATTATGATGGCACCAACGAAAACGAATTTGGAGTAGGAGGTGAAGCTCTGAAGACATCATCGCTTTGGAAGATTCCGAAAGCGAATCAGTGGTTAGCAGGTAATCACTGCTGTCGAAAGAGGCAGGATAGTGTAGCAAATTGTGCGAATTACCGCTCAATACGGGTGTTGTCTAACACCATTATAACTTCCGAACATGCCGTCACCGGTCGAATCCTCGATCCGAATCATTGAAATTGCGCAGTGCTCACGGATACCGATGTGGATACCACGCCTTCGATAAGTGACGTGATGTAGATTGCAAGCTCCTACGACTTAAAATAAACCAGGAGAGGACGGACGACTAAGATCAAGACATTGGATGGGTCACCAGCATCTGTGCACTTCGGAGGAGCAGAACTTCAGCAGGTCAACGAGTTTAAATTGCTTGGGTCAGTAGTGCAACAACGAAAAGTTGCGACCAAAGCAGGGTTGCATCAAAATTAGGCAGGCGTCTATTGCGTTTGCTTCGCTTGGTTAGTGTCTGTAGAGAAAAACAGCGTTTCTTGAAGACCATAGCGCGATTGTTCAAAGCGCAGATAATTCCCATACCACCGTACGGCTCGGAAACATAGCTCTGCTAAAGCCAGACGGCGTCAAGCTAGAAGTATTCCAGATTAGATGTTTGCGTCAAATTCTTGGTATTGCGTTATGCGAACGTATCTGTAACGACGATGTAAGGAAGAGCTGTATGGATTAACCGACGGTCAGAGAACAGCTGCAGTTAAGAGGATTGTGATGATCTGGATATGTGTGCAGGATGGAATCTATCCGCCTCTTTTACACTATGCCGTGGCGGAAGCACCCTCCATCGTGGGAAATTCAGATAAAGGCTCCAAAGAAGACGAGTAGAGGAGGATCTGAAGACTCAGTGGTGCTGCGTCCTCAACGCTAAACTTATTGCTGCAAACCGTGCTGAATGGAGGCGTGTCGTTGAGGCAGCACGAACTCCTAGGGCATCTACAGCAGTGTATTGATTGAGAGGTCATCCCGCTCCGATAGACGCCATCTTAAGGGACGAGTGAGTGAGTGAGTGAGTGAGTGAGTGAGTGAGTGAGTGAGTGAGTGAGTGAGTGAGTGAGTGAGTGAGTGAGTGAGTGAGTGAGTGAGTGAGTGAGTGAGTGAGTGAGTGAGTGAGTGAGTGAGTGAGTGGGTGAGTGAGTGAGTGAGTGAGTGAGTGAGTGAGTGAGTGAGTGAGTGAGTGAGTGAGTGAATTCTTGAATCTATCATTAACCAGTGACTGTGTTGCTAACAGTAGAACCGCAGATGTCATACACGCTGCTCGACTTTAGTTTGTGAAAAAGGAAGCACCTCATTTTGTTTCCATCGATCTGAGGTAAGCAGTCGATCTAGTTCTGCTTGAAGTGATTTGGTTCGCTTTGTGACAGCATGGGGTCTCGGTGGCTACCAGGGATCTGATCCGCCAACTAAGCACCTATTTGATTGCCCAAAGAGGCCGACCACTCTGACAACAATGGATTTGTGGACGAGTCCGGTTTCAGTCGCCCGTTTCTTTAACCTTTGACAAAAACCTTCCTGCGGCTGCAAAGAAGAGAAGAGAAGACCGATTTTGAGAAAGCATTCGATTGAGCTCGGCATGAAGTCCGCAGCATGGTATCCGAGAGGAGCTCATCGACTACTTCCGCATTATTTACTCTTATTCAAGAAGTTGAGTCTAAGTTGCTGCCGAGAAGTGTACCGAATCCTCCACCTCCGTGGGTGGCATCGAGAATCTGCTTTTCAATCTCTTCTCTTTTCCATCGTGATGGATATCACTACAAGAGGCATCTTTGAACCTGAGCTGTGGTCAGTGCTGTATGCTGGCAACGGGTGCTTACATATAGAGACATGTAGGTTTCGTCTCGAGCAGCAGGTTCAGACTCGAAGTGATTACCTTGTTGGATTAGGACTTCGACTCGGTGTCAAGGAGGAACCCGGTCAGATTTGGTTGAAAACCCGGGGAGGGGGGGGGGGGGCGGAAAAACCGACCTCGGGTGCATTGACGTGTGCGGGCATAGAGCACTAGTACAGCTTGTGTGGATTGCGGTTCCAAGCAGACGGTCTCAGACGGACTCATTTGGTGGATTTTCTGCACTTGCCTATCACTTATTCGGTGCATATCGGCCGGGTGGGACTGAGTCGATCGACCAGGTGTGACGGTGGTCGAAGACTGGATATGACGACTGATGGAAAATACTGTGTCTGTATCGTCGACATCGGTCTCTGACGCGCTGACATTTTCAAGAACATTGGCTCGACTATGAAATTTCACCGCAGTTGAGATATTGAAGTAAACTATCTTGCCAATGCAGAATGGTCGGAACGGGCTGTCGATGACTGGAGTTTCATACGACAGGAAAATGCCATCTCACCTAAGCTTGAAGATCTATTAAACTGTGGTCCCACCCGTGCCACGGTGCCACTATGCTGCACAGTGCTAGCCTGCAACAAAGGACGTAGAATGTAACATTGGACTAATTTAGTCGGAAAACTGGCGTTGGATTGCTGTTATCAATCCAGGGTCAGACGGATGTTGTCCGGCTGGACCGTGGGATGGACCTAATAAATTTCAAAAATTTGAAGTTTCTTTCTGGGAGGGGGGCGACACAATTCTGGGCCAAGAATTAGAAAATAGGAGAATATTTTCTATGGAGAAAGAGCTTCTGACAAAGTAAATAACGAAAATTCCCATGAAAAGGAATGCACACATATTGTAGTAGGAAGAAAAAGGGTAAAGGGAACAATACCAGCTCTATAATAGTGGAGATGAAGCACTTCCCTACATATAACGACGTAACAGCAATATTTTAGACTTTAGCCAAAGTTTTAGCTCAGCAGACATACTTTCAGACATGTTAAATGCATTAATAGAGCCTATCAACGCTTTAATCCTTTACTTCATAGACTGGACCGCGTACGTCCCCCCGCAAAATTTTAGATTTTTGTAAATCTGAAATAAGATTAAGAGTCCCGTGGAATTCTCTACAAACTAATACCTTACACCCCTCCCATAACCTTAAACTAACGGAGAAAATTGCCTAAAGCACGTTTTCCCGTCGTCCCATACCGTTGTCCAGAATCGCGCCTCCGGCCGAAGCTGGACAACGCAGGTTTTTCCTTTCAAAAAACGATCTTGAGGTCCCAAAGGCTTTTTTAATCCTAGGCCTATCCTCTACAAATTGCGGTCGCGAGGGAAATCCGCATTTTTACGTTTTTAAGAGCAATATTCGAAAATGCACGGCGGCGAGCCGTCGAAATTTGAGGCGCTCGTAGGCCAAAGTGAGCTACGCCGGTTTGGTTTTTAGAAGCGGAAACAGCAGAAACCGCAAGCTGAGCAACAGTACTTGGTAATTGATTCTTTCAACCTGCGAAGGATTGCAAATCACACCCACACAAGGTCTTCAATTGCTTTCAGTTAATTAATTGAATTTCAATTACTTCTCTCTCAATAAAGATGTTGTTACTCTACAGCTTAGCGCAAGTCAAAATTAAACTCCTAGAGGTACATCAGTAGGATAGGGAGTGCAGTAATTATTAAACAAAAAATGTAGTTCAAGAAACATTTTTTTTGAAGAATTCCACTGCAAGATCTGCTAAACGTTTTTTCAGAACCTGGGGGACGTAGAAGTTCTGGAAAATTCTCAAAAAAATTTGATCTCCAAGTGGAGGGACTTACAGTTCATTTACGCAATCGCGTTCAGTTCACAAAGTGCGCGCTGATTGCGAAAGCATGTTGCGGTGCGGTTTCGAGGATCCTCAGACAGGGATGTCGGATCACCCAGGCGGTTTTCGCTTTTTTCGCCACGGCGGCTGTGTTTTGAGGTCGCTTCAATTGCTGAAAATCTCTATGGAGCTGGAATGCTGTAGTTTGACATCACAGTCCGTAAAGCTGTCCTTATTTCAGACGTGCCTGGAGAATGATCTGAAATACGATTGAGGAATGCTGGCTTGACTCAGTGCCTGCCTATTCAAGGCCTGCCGTCGTCCATCCTGACCAAGACCATGGCAGGGATGAAGGCGCAAGCGCACCAAGAGAGTACACGCCGCGCTAACAAGCGGAACAAACGCTGAAGAAGGGTGGGTGAAAGCTGTTAAAGGCCATCTTCGCCGGTGTTCTCTCCATCCGGCGAATCGACGTTGTGGTCTCGACAAATCAGCCGACAGAGATCCCTCCTCGATCATTGTTCAATAAAGCCATTCACGAAGGAGGAGGTGTTCATCTAACTGGGTCCATCTACAGCGATTGCATGAGGACGTACGGTTTCCTCCAGATATTGACTAGTCTTCTGAGATATCATTTTCACGAATTTGGAAACCGTGTCGAATACCTAAAACTGATTATTGAATCAGATCATCTTTAGACACTTTCTCTCAACAATGTTTACCGTAGACATCGTTTCATCCATAGTCGTCAGAAACCTCTCCTTCAGTTGTTCACGCTGATTTCCAAACGAAACAATTCCTTTGTCAAACTGAATTACATAGTTTCGAACATCACGTGACAACAGCTGTTATTCGAGAAAATCTCAGAACTCCACCCGTTCAAGCCCATTCTGCAGTTGTTCTTTATCCAAAATTTGTTTCTCAGGGTCCTTCACTGCATCTACCTGCTTGATCTTAACAGTTATCTTCAATTTCTTGTGTAAAGATTGGATAGGCATTGTCTATATTTGTAAAGACCAACAACGACTTACAAGTGCTTTAAGAGGACCCTGCGATCCTCTCCCTTTATTAATGAGGTCAGTGAGCTTCAGTTCAACGTCATTGGAATTCAACTGAAACGCCCAGATTCACCTTCAGTAAAATATTGTCAAGTTAGATATGTTGCCTAATCTATGAGGTGGCCCTTACTTTGGCTCGATTCCTGTCATACTCGGCTATCCCACTGCGCAATTTCGTCATATCTTGTCGAATCTCTACTGCATGATTGTCTATATAGTCGGCTAATTTGTCGATTTCTCTGTTGAACAGACACCTCACTTGCACTCGTAGCTGTTCGATAAAAGTGCCCACATCTGAAATTGTACATGACCACATCACTCGCGGTTGCTCCAGGTGACAATTTAAACAAAGATTCTTTCTAGTTTCGCGATAGGATTCACTAAACGCCTTACAGAGTTCGACATCTAGTCTGATTTACTAGACCTGTTCCCGCCTAGCTCATTCGAAGTGCGATTCTCATCTTCTAACTTGGTGAGCATCCTCGAAGTAGGTGATTCGCTTGTAAAGCGAAATACTGTATCTCAAAGGGAGGGTACTACGTGTTCGGTCCCGAAACGAAAGGGGTTCAGTTCGCCTGCGCCGCTCATCTCCGATTGGATCAATGCGGCGTCGTCAGTCATCATTCTGACACTGCCGCGTGCGGTAGGTCTTTGTCTTCTAAATTGGAATTCGATCAATGAACAATGACCTTCGGGGTGGCCTGTGTGAACCAGCCTTTAGTTCTGGCTTTGAAAGTCAAAGATTTTTGATCATGAGACTCCGATCTTTTTGGGAGAGGTTGTGCACCTGTGCACGAATTGGCATCTTAGAATAGTAATAAATATACTTAGAGCTCGTTTTTTTTTCGCCAAGCTTTCGTGGTCTTTTTGCTGTTTGCGAGCCAAGCTAATTTTTATGGTTTTCTCAACAATTTTTTCTCTTCGCGTTCACTGCTTTCAAGCACATTGCTCGCTGCAGGGACTTCGTAGAACGTTGAGTGTTAAGTGGGCAATACAGCTGGTTCTGCTCGGTAAGCCTGTCTAGTGAGCAGCTCATCGGTCACAACTTCCGTAATGCGGCGGTATCATGAAATCGCCGTGAGCAATATGTCTGCAGTTGCAGCAACCGAGCGAGCGTCAGGCTCAACGCGGCTCTAGATATATTCTTGAACATTATCGTCGCAGCGTCGGTTGCCGCTAGCTGGCGGTGAGGCTGGGTGATGCAATATCGATCAGATTCGGCGATGGGGGCGACCGTCGCAGCGTAAATGGCGACGAGGAGGAACCGCGGAGTGTTCCGACGCTGCGACGGCCCCGCGTCACTGCCAGCGAGCGGCAACCGAAGCCGCGACGATAATGTTCGAAAACGTTTTTTTTGCCGCGTCAAGGCTGACGCTCGGCAACCAGTCGCCGGTCGCTGCAACTCAGGCCCGTTGGGGTGGAGACAGCGGTCCGAGAGTTGAAAGTTGTTTAGGATACCTGAGTGGGGAATGGTGAAGGTTCCCTACAGACTTAAAACTTCAAAATTTGACGTTTTCTTGATACTCTTTTTCTTGCATTCAATATATTTCTATTTTTAATCATTATTTTGAAACATTTTTTTTTCGTTAGATGACCTCCTTTAGAAATTCACTATTCTTAATGAAATGATCTGCCTAGCTCATGGAAAAATTTCCTTTGAGCTGTCTTGGAGTCAGATTTTTTTCGAAAAATTTTTCCGAGTGATTTTTGAAAAACTACCTGTTCCTTGCTAATAACATTTTCGCCCTTTAAGGTGGATCCTTGAACGGAGCTGTTTCCAGAATCTTCATGAAATTTTGAGTCGAATGATGTTTTCAATTTGAGAAAATACTTTACAATTTCTCAGCCGATTTCAGTTTATGAAATAACGTTTCTTTCACCAGAAGCAATAAGTTTTTCGTCCATAACTTTTTTGTGCTTGGAGATAGATCTCTGGTGAAGGTTGTTTTCGGAATTTCGATGGAATTCTGCGTCGACTAGTGTTCCTAGTTTGGAAAAATATTTCGATCCTTCAGCCTAATTCATTTAACGAAGCACCGGTTTCTGGCCTATAGCTCTTTAAACGTTGAAGATAGGCTTTGGTCAAGGATGTTTTCGAAATCCAAGTAAAATTCTGCGTCGAATGATATATCGGGTTCCTAACTTTGCCGGCTCCATAAGTCAGCCAGGTCGGTAGAGCCACGCCCCGTTGTTGGCTGAGCAGAACTCTGCGCCTCTCATTTGAACCACAGAGGCGAGAGCACCATACGGAGATAACAATGGAGCTCGGCTTGGGCTGAAGGGTCAAGAAAATATTTTTCCAACCTGGAAACACTAGTCAACGCAGAATTCCATGATAGTGGTTCCGAAAACAACCTCACCAAAGATCTATCTCCAAGCACAAAAAAAGTTGTGGACAAAAAACCGATAATTTCAGGCGAAAAAAAAATGCACTCTATAAACTGAAATCGGCTGGAAGAAGGGGAACGTATTTTTTGAAACGGAAAACGCTGTTCGATGCAGAATTCTTCGGGGATTCTGAGAACAACCTTTACCACAGGTCTATCTCTGAGCACAAAGAAGCTATGGACGAAAAACCGGCAGTGACACCCACCCAATCTTGAAAATGACTTGCATGAGCGTTGGGTCACCTTCATTGTTTTTCGGGGCGTTTCACCGGTTGTCACCGGTTTTCCCAATGGTGAGGGCCTTCACCTGCCCAGAGGTGAAGGTTGGTGGGGTACGAAATCCACCTCCACCCAACGAATCTATGCTATACACTGCGGTCCCCTCATCGCCTTCCACCCCGCGCCGGTCGCCGCCATCGTCCAGTGTAATCGATATTGCATTCCTCAGCGTTCCTCTTCGCTGCAAGCAACGCCGTGTCTTCAACTCAACGCACTCCTATAATATCTTCCTATTTGGCTCCATCCTATTTGATATCAAAATTCACCTTTTGAAACGCCCAAAGTTGCCTATGTAGGATGATGAATTTCGCAGGTCTTGTTTGTATTTTACACATTATAGATATTGCATTCTAAATACAAACTTGGCCGCGTGTAGAACGATGGTAAGAGGCGCTACTGTCGCGCACACGGTTGAGTAATCGATCCTCGTTTAAGGCCAACCGAGCCTATCTCTCTGGGGTGCGTAAATTAGTAGCAGACGGAATTTTTCGATAGGATTACGGTAGTCTATCGTTCTACTGATCGCTACCAGAGCGTTTGTTTCGGGTGATGGCATACATAACGTTGATGAAGAGCAGACGGGAAAGTACGGAGCCTAGATAAACTCCGACAGTGATCTGAGCCTGGATGTTGCTGCCGCAGATCGCATGTAACTCGTCATATCCACGGACAAAAGCTTCCCATTCGTTCGGTGCCTGTGTTCAGCACTTCTCGGCTACGTAGATCGTACCACTTCCAAAAGGTCACTACCGTTATCCAAACCCAATGCAGTCTAGTCCATGTATAAAAGAGTTATGCGCTGAAATTAAATTTGAAACACACTTGCTGATGACGTGCTCACTTGATGTGGTAGTTCTTTTAAACCATATGTAATAGAGGCAGCACCGCTAGCTACTAGCACAATGCATGTCAGTGCCATAATGCCGCAAATAATGAACATGGCTCCGGCACAGTAGATATGACTGTTCTTTGGAGGAGTCTATAAGAAAAAAAGGGTGTTTCTCTCAGAAATCACTTCCTGTCTTGGATCCAGTTCACCACATACAGTCGACACGGATCGCATTAATGCTTAGAGTTCCTTACTGTGTTGGTGCCAATTCGGTGTGCATGAATATGTTATAACATATAAGCACCGAGTTGGCGCCAACGTACAATAACAAACTTAAAGTGTCAATGCGATCCATGCTGACTCTACCTCATTGGGATCTCCTCTGCAGCGACATATAACCAACACTACGCATGCGATTAGCATTATGGACGCGATCACAATGCCGAGTAGGAATATCAGGACAATAAGGATCTGAAAAGTCCAAGTTATAGTCAGGGTAGAGACAGTCGGTCACAGTTGCTCAGGAGAGACGGGAAATACGAGTAAGTAGTAGCTTGTCAAATGGACCTACGTTATTTTTGATGATCTCCATAACCATGTCAGCGGTAGCGTCTTTCTCTTGAATAGCTTTAACAATTAACTGAAATTGTCGGGTTAGGTAGCGCTGTGTCAACTCAATTGTTGCGATTCTTTGCCGTTTCGCTGAGGAACATGATTTCAGAACTGAAATCGATGAGATAAATAGATGCGCGAAATTTGGTGGACTGCTCTATATATCTGCGACGCTTTGTCTTGCTTGCTTCACTGCTAAAGTTGTTGGACGGAAAGATCGCGAGCAGTGGATGAAGCAACAAGAATGGATTGCTGCCACACCCTTTTCGTTACCGTCACATCATCAGTATGGCCGCAGAAGGCAGCAGTTCGTTCGTTCAGCCACCGGGAGCTGAAAGGTAACACGCACTTTAGGGTGGCGGGCGTTCTGTCCCAAATGGCCGGAGCCCGGGCGAGGCGTGAGAGTCGTTAACGAGGTGCTAACGATGGCGAGTCGTCGCATTGGCTAATTGCCTCTCTTTACTCGCCACACTAATCTGCCAGTGAGACACCAAATGCTGTGCACTGATGAAAACATGGTTTGTAGCCAAGAAATTATAGCATTTTCTAATAAGAATTACAAATAGGTATTATTACGCTCACGTATTATTACGCATTATGTGACAAAAACCACTATTGACAAATAGACTACATCGATTTACCCGAAACGATACGAGACATCTTGATTATATATAGTTAGGTCCGTGGCCTGTGTCCTCGAGAAAAAACGTTTAAATTCAAACCGCGCCTCATGGTCTTATGGCCTCATGGTCTTCGGAAGGTTCCGATTCCGCAATTTGGTATTTCGATTTTTAAAATGACCGGTGACGAATGTCATTTAATGTTCGTAAAAATCGTTATTGAGACACCGATAATAAAATTATTTGAATTTATATTCGATTCGAACACCAATAAATCATTTGAATTTACTGGAGGAGAAATGCCGGACCGGACATTTTACCAGTGCGGTATGATATCATGGCACTAGCCATTCATTCGACGTGATCAACGGGCGGGTTGGTCATATCAAAGTGTATAGGTTATTTCGGGGGGTGGAAATCAGTTTTGCCCCATATTTGGGGGGTTTACCACCGTTCCTCACAGAAGGAAAACCCCGAGCTGCCGGCTGCTGGTTGATATGACCATTTCGACGTTGATCACGTCGAATCAATGGCTAATGCCCTGGTTTCATACTGCACTGGCAATATGTCCGGTCCGGCATTTTGCGTTTTCATTTGAATTTATATTCGAATCGGTCCCGATTCTTCAGCACATTTATTTATTACACATAACAAACACATGCGTGCTATCATCTTATCCTTAATTTTTACCAATTCCTTTTTGTAACCTACCTGAAATTCAGCACTCTCATACAAACGATCTATTTGGTTGAGCTACTGGTTTCGGCTATTGTGTTGCACAGCTTGTATATAACTTCGGCCTTTTTAACAGATTTGAAACACTACCCTCGAGTTCAACTAATAATTCGAAAATTTGAACAAAAACTATATTTCCCCCCTTGCAAAACCATGAATGTTACTGAATGGTGATTTATTTATTTTATTTATTCAAAGACGTGGATGAAATCACACGTGATCAATACATAAAAATAAACAGAGAAAATAAACTAGCCGCTGAACAATAGCCTTTAGTTGCTGAAATATCACATTAGATTCGTTTTGTTATAAGATTTTTAAAAACCTGCAGAGACGTAAAAATAATGTTTTCGTTTTCATTTAGTATAAGTGATCATAAATGTTTGTATTCGACATTTTTCAGTGTTATAATTTCTTTAATTTCTTCAGTGCATAATATTTGGTGTCTTACTGGCAGATTATTGCGATGAGTAAAGGGAGGCGTAGCCAGCGCGACGACTCGCCATCGTTAGCACCTCGCTAACGACTCTCGCTCAACGCTCAGGCTCCGGCCAGCCGGGACAGAACGCCACGGAGCCCGCACTTCACCGCTCCTGAGATTCATTCATTTCATTCATGCAGCCAGGAAGGCTGGGACCGATTTTAACCGATGCCGATCTCCTTAACGGCGTACAGTGTGATGCCACCTCACCGTGGACCGTGACCGACATAGTGCCTCTGCTTTTGGCCGCGACTGGGATCACCTTCCTGCTCGGACCCGAAACAAGGACTTATACCGCCATCAGATATCTGATATTGAAAGAAAGGTTTGATTTTCATGAATGAATCTTAAGTGACCTCAAACCCAACTACAAATTGCCAACGGCACAAAATTCTCACGGTAAACAAGATTGATGATACCCACTTGATAAATGGTAGGGTATAAAAGAAATGAAGAGCGGTGTGTCACATTTACACACCGTCTTTCTCCAGGGGTAACGGCTCAAGCTCTGAAGAGACTAGCCAGTAGGGAAGCAGTTTCATCGGTGATAAAGATAAGACGATATCGGACTCTAAACATGGAAAGTTCTGGGAAGAAAAACTTCACACCTCCGTGAGAGTTTTGGAGACTATCCTAGACGGCGGGGGGCACTCAAGATTCAAGTCGGGAATGAAATGGACCACCGATCTATAACGCTATCAATCGAAGTATTTCTATAGAATATCATCTACAACAATGATTCATAGCAGCATAAAGCATCTTTTATTAGGTTTTCCATTAATTTCCATGAGAAAATCTCGCGTGCCTCCCCCCCCCGTCTAGGATAGTCCCGAATTTTGTGCCGTTGGCAAAGTATAAACTTGTGTGACCTCACTTTCAACTAGTGTTTACCCAATATTTACCTTCTGGCCGCTTTTGAGATTGTGCTGCTTACATCCTAATTTCGCTACTCACTTAGGTACTCAGAGGGATGACCCACGCCCCTTCGAGGCCAAAAATGACGATTCGCGCCCCATATTTTGAGGGTTCCGGCGAGCAGCGATTCATGCTGCATGCGAAGCACATGCACAGTGAATAGGGGCTCCCCCGCTCATCACAAAGCACTTCCGGCTGAGATGTTGATCGGATTCAGGCCCCCGTCATAGTCGGTCGAAAGCCGGATTCCACCGTCCCTTCCCACCTTTGTGCTCCAGCGCCCTCCCCGGTGTGTCGGATGTATGCAAATCGATCAGGCGAGCGCACTCGAGCGCACTGCGGACGGCGCTGTCCGCCCACAACGTCTTCCTCGGTCCGCCGCAGTCTGCGGTGAGGAACCACCCTCCCCGCTGGCCACGGCGAAAACCGCCCCTCCCCCCCCCCCCCAGCCGTGGAGATACCCCTATCTCCTCAGCGGTCAAAAATATGCTGGCCTCCGGAGAGTGACTCGAAGTCACCTTCCAGGGCCGGCATTAGAATGCCGATTCCTGAAAGTTTAGGTTCCTGGCAAAAGTAAAGATTTGGCATGGCAGTTTTTTTTGAAAAATTAGAAATATACTCAGTTAAAAGGGGAAGGTAAAGAAAAAGGAAAAAAAGTTTTGAAATATTCCTGAGAACGATTTGGCGTAGAATAATTCGGTTTTTGGGAAATGTAGTGAAATAGTTGAAAGTATGATTTGGCAGTCGAGTTTGAACCAACTATTGATAAGAGTTGTGCAAAATTAGAGATCGCATTGTATAAGGTTATCCGTAGAACATATCAAAGCAAAATCACGCGTGATATGGAACAAACAGTCGATTTCATTTTACTTAATACGTGAAGACCGCGGCATTCCAGCTCCCGAACGAGCGTTTACTGCTAGCCATATCACGCGTGATTTTGCTTTGATATGTTCTACGGATAAGCTTATCCAATGCGATCTCTCATTTTACACAACTCTTATCAATAGTTGGTTCAAACTCGACTGCCAAATCATACTTTCAACTATTTCACTACATTTCCCAAAAACCGAATTTTTCTACGCCAAATCGTTCTAAGGAATATTTCAAAACTTTTTTTCATTTTTCTTTACCTTCCCCTTTTAACTGAGTATATTTCTAATTTTTCAAAAAAAAAACTGCCATGCCAAATCTTTACTTTTGCCAGGAACCTAAACTTTCAGGAATTTCATTTATTTTTCCTGAAGGTTTCCTTTCTAACATGGTTTATGCCTGGTGGTGTTAATTCAAAGCAAACCCACTGATGCCCTGCCCCCCCCCCCCTTCTATGACGTCCTGCACCCACGCTCTGATGTCCTGCACACTTTCTACGGCGTTCTGCGTACACCTATTTGGGTCACTATCACGCCCATGTCGATCATTTTTTTTTTCAGGGCTACCTAACCCTCCTTCGAATTTTCCAAGTGTCAGCTTGGATATAGTAAGCACATCGTAGTAGTCACCAATCATGTTTGCACAATTTCCACCTCCTTAGCCACTTTCCAGTGGCTTCTCGAAGGCCCCGGTCATAGTCGGATGAGCCGACCTCTCCAGCCCGGTCGATACACACGGAATGCATTGGAAATGGGATGCAAAAATCACTCGGTGTATCCCCCCGCACCCCCAACACCCCCCAACACCCACCCGGTCGAAACGTATGAACAACATGGTGAGGTAAAGCTGAGAAAATCACTCGGTGTATCCCTCCAACACCCACCCGGTCGATACGTATGTTTAAAATGATGGAGTGAGATTGAGAAAATCACTCGGTGTATCCGACGCGGTCGATATCCATTCTTTACGTGGATGAGAAAATCACCGGGTGGGCGGGTCAATGATAAAACATTGCGTATCACTAGAAAGCTAACCTTACTGCTACCTCCATTACTTCACCATACTCTCCTTCACTATTTCTTTGAACAGGTGCAATCCTGTTGGCCACGCAATCATCGTCATATCTAGTTGGATACACCGAGTGATTTTCTCAACCTCACTCCATCATTCTAATCATACGTATCAACCGGGTGGGTGTTGGGGGGAGCGGGGGGGTGTTGGGGGGAGTCGGTGGGTTGCAGATGCAAATAGCACCAACTCTGACCGGGGCCGAAGAGAGCGGTGTGTGAATGAATGCATACCGCTCCTCTGCCCTTTTATACCCCGCATGTTATGAGCGTGTTTTATCGTTCGTTATCATGTTTTGTTCAATAATGGTTACGGTAGCCTTGCGGAAAAAATGATAGGCATGGGCGTGCTTGTATTTGGGTCCCGCAAACTTTCTACGGCCTCCGGCTCATCCCACTTGGGTCCCACACACTTTCTACGGCGTCAGACGCACTGTTATTTGGGTCCCACACACTTTCTGAGGCGTCCGGCGCACTCTCATTTGAGTCCCACACACTTTCTACGGCGTCCGACGCACTGTTATTTGGGTCCCACACACTTTCTACGGCGTCCTGCGCACTCTCATTTGAGTCCCACACACTTTCTACGGCGTCCGACGCACTGTTATTTGGGTCCCACACACTTTCTACGGCGTCCTGCGAACTCTCATTTGGGTCCCACACACTTTCTACGGCGTCCGACGCACTGTTATTTGGGTCCCGCAAACTTTCTACGGCCTCCGGCGCATCCCACTTGGGTCCCACACACTTTCTACGGCGTCCGACGCACTGTTATTTGGGTCCCACACACTTTCTGAGGCGTCCAGCGCACTGTTATTTGGGTCCCACACACTTTCTACGGCGTCCTGCGCACTCTCATTTGGGTCCCACACACTTTCTACGGCGTCCGACGCACTGTTATTTGGGTCCCACACACTTTCTACGACGTTCTGCGCACACCCGTTTGGGTCCCGCACACTTTCTACGGCGTCCTGCGAACTCTCATTTGGGTCCCACACACTTTCTACGGCGTCCGACGCACTGTTATTTGGGTCCCACACACTTTCTACGGCGTCCTGCGCACTCTCATTTGGGTCCCGCACACTTTCTACGGCGTCCGGCGCACTGTTATTTGGGTCCCACACACTTTCTGAGGCGTCCGGCGCACTGTTATTTGGGTCAGTCCCACACACTTTCTACGGCGTCCTGCGCACTCTCATTTGGGTCCCACACACTTTCTACGGCGTCCTGCGCACACTCATTTGGGTCCCGCACACTTTCTACGGCGTCCGGCGCACTGTTATTTGGGTCCCACACACTTTCTACGGCGTTCTGCGCACTCTCATTTGGGTCCCGCACACTTTCTACGGCGTCTCGCGCACACTCATTTGGGTCCCGCACACTTTCTACGGCGTCCGGCGCACACTCATTTGGGTCCCGCACACTTTCTACGGCATCCGGCGCACAGTTATTTGGGTCCCACACACTTTCTACGGCGTTCTGTGCACTCTCGTTTGGGTCCCACACACTTTCTACGGCGTTCTGCGCGCACCCATTTGGATCCCGCACACTTTCTACGGCGTCCGGCGCACAGTTATTTGGGTCCCGCAAACTTTCTACGGCGTTCTGCGCGCACCCATTTGGATCCCGCACACTTTCTACGGCGTCCTGCGCACACTCATTTGGGTCCCGCGCACTTTCTACGGCGTCCGGCGCACTGTTATTTGGGTCCCACACACTTCCTACGGCGTTCTGCGCACTCTCATTTGGGTCCCGCACACTTTCTACGGCGTCCGGCGCACAGTTATTTGGGTCCCGCAAACTTTCTACGGCGTTCTGCGCGCACCCATTTGGATCCCGCACACTTTCTACGGCGTCCTGCGCACACTCATTTGGGTCCCGCGCACTTTCTACGGCGTCCGGCGCACTGTTATTTGGGTCCCACACACTTCCTACGGCGTTCTGCGCACTCTCATTTGGGTCCCGCACACTTCCTACGGCGTTCTGTGGCCCACTTCTGATTCACACCGTGCGGCGTTCCAAAAAGTACTTCCGAGATCCCGCCGTATTGATTGAAGCGTTGCCCCGTCTCAGGGCGCGTTCAATCCTGAGCAAAAGCCTATCAGTAACAGTGTTTGTTTCATTAGTTCATTTTTACGGATGAGTAAACGTCGGATGGTTTATAAACAGAATTATAATATTCAAACCGCAGATTTTATCCACCGTAACCCAATGGTTGATAAGAGTGTGCAAAACAACTCTGTTCCAATAATAACCGTGACAAGACGTGGGTTGGTGGAACAGTATCCCAGAAGAATTGTTCCAATAATAACCGTGACAAGAAGTGGGTTGGTGGAACAGTATCCCAGAAGAATTCATTCCTACACTCGTGGGATAAGATCTCTCATGACCTTGTTGTCAGCAGTGTCGAGAGCAGCAGTTGGGGCAGCATTGAAACGCAGGAGATTGCTGCTGAAGCCTGGAGCAGCAACAGGAGTGCTTGAAGCGAAAGAGGGCAGCATGTTGGTGCAACTCGTGGAACAGAAAGGCCCGACGCGCTACCCACTGCAGTAGTTGGGGAAGCCTTCGAGTCTTTGTCCTCGATGGCTCAATGTGAATGTCCTTTGTGCGACCCATCAAACACACGGTAATACGAAACCTTATTCCAAGAGTATCGGAACGAACCACAGCACCCGAGGAGCATGACACCATTCCACCGACCCACAGCTCATCATGGCGATAAATGGATGCAGATGTTTTCCACACTCTTATCATAGTCAGTGGACTACGGTGGATAGAATCTGCGGTTTGATTTTTATAATTCTGTGGTTTATAATAACATGTTTACGTGTTTTTGTCTTTCCTGACCCTCAATTTTGAGGTTCCACAAAAATTGAGCTACCAACTTCAAATTTTGACAGGAGCTAGGTGCAATCATAACCAACTTTCTGGCCGAAAATGGCTCAACGTTGAGTGTTCCAACAAGATCGTGTACGCCAACTGAAAAAAAAAGGAGATGAACCCTTTTTTCGACCAAAATGACGTGGTTTTGACAATTTTTCTCGAATTTTTCTCAGGTAACCATTCCGGACCAATTTTTGAATAGTTATTCATCCTCCTAAAGTGTATTAAATGGAAAAAGAACGGTCTTCCTACGTTTACTCTGGACCCTGATACTGAGATCAGGGGGTTGCGCGATGGCGAATCAAAGCCAAATCTGGTGAGCGCTTCGCCCCCCCACAATTGAGGACTCTAGTGAGATGAGGGGCCTTTTATACCGGCTGTGCACGTGATAACCACGTTACGACGTGATCAGTTATGATAATTACCAATTGTCTTTTCAACCGGCTGAATCGAAGATGTCGTGGCGTGTTTTGTGGTTCGCGGGCGAGCCAATATCCGCGCTGCGTGTGCGTCGCATGCAGCATGGTTCGCCGCCGGCCGGCACCCTCGAAATATGGGCGCCGGCCGTCGTTTTCGGCATGGAGGTTCGCCGGCCGTCGCCCTGAGTACCTGAGTCCATGGAAATACTTCGATTTCTGAATGCGGCATCATTCATTCTCCAACTAAATCCGGAGTGCCCCCCCTCCGAACTACCTTCATGCCTAAATCGATTAGGCGAGCACACTCGAGCGCACTGCGGATGGCTCAGTCTGGCCACAACGGGGGGATTTTCACCTCAGTGAGCAATGGTTTGCACACGTATCGGCCGGGGTGGACACACTCAAACGCTAACGTCGGACAGGGAACGAGATTCTCATGCCGTAAAATAGCGTGTTTGGATGCGTCGATTGCGTCCAACACTACTCATTCTACGACATCATGGAAATTTTGCTACCTTTGGGAATTCATTCCTAGGGTGCGTTCCAAGAACGTTCCCACGACGCCGTGGGAGGACAAACAACCTTTTCATGGACAAATTTGCTTTCCGTGGATGCAAATTATAACTGAAAATTGCTCCCACGTGGCCGTGGCTACGTTTATATGGACGCGTTTAGCCATGGGAATGTTCTTGGAACGCACCCCTAGACTTCTTTGTTTTAATTCAATAGAAAACATAACTTATATGATAATGTACGTAGAAGGAGATTAAAATGACAAAACATATCCGATTTAGGCTGAGTGTCGGTGTGTGCAGGCAAATTAAAAGAAAATTGTTGTAAATTGTTTCTATGACGTCGTGGAATGAGTAGTTGGACGCAATTCACGCACCGAAACACGTTATTTTACGACATGAGAATCTCGTTCCCTGACCGACGTTAGCGTTCGAATGGTGGACACGGGCGGGACAAGACGTAGCGGGTGGGTGCACTCCTGACACATCGGGGGGCTTTTTCGACCTTTCGAGTGGCAATGCATTGCATAGGTATCGGCCGGGTTGGCTACAGATTATCGGATGACTATAACGGGGCCTCACAGCGCGGGTGGGGCTAAGGAGTAGTTCGGCTGGCACAAGTGACGCGCGTGACTCAAAACCGCTGCGTTGACGTCATCTTTGGGGCGCGTTGACCGAGCGGCTTGAGTTTCTAATTCGGGGGGCCACTCGAGAAAATGAAGTGATTCAGCCATGAAAATGAAAATTTGGGCTGATATCATATTCCTGATAGCGTTATCAGTCATTGTTTTCGTGAAGACTCCATGGAAATATTTCGACTTCTGAAAGCGGTGTCATTCATTCTCCAACTGAATTCCAAGTGCCCCCCTCCCAAATAGGAATCATACCGACCGAGCGCCATCTAATGATTTTTTCAGGGGGCCCACGGTGAACGAGCCTCAACGGCGACGTGATCGCGGCGGTTTTCCATCGCGCGCGTCACGAGTTCAAGTCGAACTGCTCCTTTACCCCTCCCGCGGTGTGAATTCCATCAACATCACCACACGGCTGCTTATAAAACATGCCACGCCATCTTCGATTGTGTCGGTTGGCAGATCCGTTGATGATCATCATCTTCGCCCAGTCGTCTGAAATGCAGATCCCCTCTCGCAGCGCTTTACTCTTCCGTAGCTCTCCACTGAAAGTATCTGAATCGCCATTTGTCGTAATTATGAACATCCCTGGCAATGCGCATAGCACGGTGATTAGTGTCAATGGAAGTGTGACTTTCTGTTACCGATAATTGTTGGGCCTATCCGGGACGGCGGGGGCACTCAAGATTTACTCATAGAAATGAAGGAAAACTCTGATGAAAGATGCTTGATGCTGCTATCAGACGTCGTTGTTATGAAAACAGTATAGAAATACTTCGATTGATAACTTTTCAGTCGGTAGTTTATTTGATTTCTCTCTCGAATCCTGAGTGCACCCCGTCTAAAATGGTGCCTAATTGTTTGCGACTTGACAGGATGCGTCACTGAAATTGAATCTAAAGAATTCCAGTGTTCTTTGGAAGTCTGAATAGAATAGGCAACCGAATGTTATCTCGTAATTTGATTCCAATGAAAATTTGCCATAAGTCTTAGGCCCCTGTCGGAGTTGGTTGAGAAAACGCCGTGGCCAGCCCGGTTGATACGTGTGAAAAACATGGACTACGGAAGTCACAAAAAACTCCCGGCGTGGGGTGGTCGTCTTGTGGAGCCAAACAGTGATAAGATGAGGCTTATCAGAGAGGGAAGGACTAAGCAGCGCTATTGGTTACCGACGTTGCGCCGACCAATAGCAGTGCCTAGCCCCTCCCTCCGATCCGCCTACTCTCCTCATTGTTTGGCGCCACAAGACGACCACCCCCCGGCGTGGCCAGCTGTGGCTGACGCGGTCACTATGTATGAACTGTGTGGAACGCTATCATGGATATCATTCATTTCTTACCTCATATCTTGTGAGCATCGGTTGGGTCTGCCACATCGGGTGTTTTTTCCATCTCGCCTCATTCATGTCTATCAGGATAATCTACCGGTCAGGCTACACCGATCGGCCAACTATGACCGAGGCCTTAATCGCTTCAGAGACAAGATTACAATTTCTAGTTGTTAGAAAATGACCATCACTGGGAAATTTAGGTGTTCTAAAATGTTCGCAACAGACACTACGGTGACATGTTTGCACCAGATTTCAAAGCAGCAGTAGTGGAACTCATATTTTTGTGAGAATTTCGCCTACCTCAATACTTTCCTCGTCGGAGAAGCGTACAATCAGTTTGACGAGTTTTCCTGAGACATCAAGAAATCCACCAATGAAGGGAGTATAGGGTACGCGGCCAGACTCTGGTGGTGACGGTTCCGAGCAAACTGAAATCGTTGGCTCCATCTCGCTCCTCTCCTGTGATTGAGGTTGACGGCAACGCACCGGTATCGTTCATGACGTTGTTGAAGTGAACATCACTCAGAGATCCCTTGTTTGATAGATTGGTCACAATGGAGATAAGCTTAGGAGCTCACCGGTGTTAACATATTCCATCTGATAATGTGTCCTCCTAGAAGTCGGACGAAACCATGAACGTAGCTGGAGGTAGCGTTTCCGAGTTCTCTTGAGAAAAATTAAGTCCTGTTACAAATGGCAGCATTGAACAGAAAGACATCACTTCCTATTTTTTTTGTATACTGTTTTCGCACTGAGGCACCTGAATATCCTATTGGGCCGAGTGTCTGTGGTGTTTTCCCATCGTGAGAGAAGTCAAGACGGCTGTCGGCTACTTTTACTTTGGTAGGGAAGTTTGAAGACGATAGAATTTCCTTAGAAACAACTGGGGAACAGTGGGGAACTCGAATCGGGGGAGGCGATGGGAACCTCGTGACAGCAGAGTCATACGGGAAAATTCCACGGCAGGTATTCCCTATGATGTCGCAACCACCACCCATTGTTCATTGATTGATCAGAAATCAGATCGCTAAGACTCGCTGCCTCCGCCGGTTCCCTGTCTCTAGAAAGCTGAGCTAGTGAACTAGGGGCGAAAATTAAGACCTCTGAAATCAGGTTACAGAGAAGCGTTTTATCCTGCTTGAAATTCGTACAGATACACCATACACGTTATCTGAAAGGCAGCTCTGCCCCTACAAATCGCGAAGTGCGAGACCATTCTGAGCGAGAACATCTTGGGCAGTCCACATCATCGTATAGCTTTGTTTTCGCATTTGCTTTGCTAGGCGGCGGGGCAAGGAATTATCGCATAGGGGAATTTCCTTGTTTTTCCACTATTCAGTTGTTTCAAATGTCCTTCTTAGTGATTGAATCAAGAGGTGCCTGACTTACATTAGTCAGTTAGGACGTGTTACTCTGCCCTCTGCAAAGCGGACTTCTCTTCTGGTAATCTGTTAGTGACAAAGACGATCCTCTCAGCAAGAATGTTGCAAAACGATTTATTCGAACATGTAAATGTGATGATCGCAATGTGCCCCGCCGCACACATGGTTCTGCACTGATTTGGCGCGGTTCTGAAATGAACGCTACGTGAATTCATGTGGAGCCAAATCCAAATAACGCGATCTGAATGGACCCACCTTTTCGAAGTGGATATGCAGTAGTATACCAAAAGCCTTCAAGAAGCTAATGTTATTACCGGCGCCTGGAATTACGCCTGGCGCCATAACTCTTCAGGTACTTTGTTGCATCAAAGATCGCGTTGAAAATCAATATTGAAACGCATGCAGTGACGACTGGAAGCAGTACATTGAAAAATTGGGTTCTCTCACATCCTACCTCCTCTCAGGAAGGGTGGTACAAGCAGCACTAACAGCATACTATCCATATTCCTGATAGTGGTATAGCGAACATATTGCTGAGGTACCATCCAATATCATTCCAAATCGTCATGATGCCAGCACATCCAGATGAAGATTCGGTCAGTGATGTCTGAAATTGTTGCTTATCTTCGATCGTGTAGTGTCCATGTAATTTAAAGCAATTCCAGAATCTCGCGCACAGCCGTTTTTCTCAGAAGCTTGGCTAGAAGGATCTACGCAACTATAAGCCTTGGTGAGCTTGCACTCGCAAAAATCATCCTTTCGCACAGATCGAGGGCTTCGGGCGAATCTAAACCGTCAGAAGGAGTTGAATGGCGTCAGGGTTATGTTTCAGGAGCTCTGCCACGGCCCTTCCATCGCCCTCTCATCGTTCATACTTCAAATGGGGTAAGGCGATGATATACTATATCGCCCATGCTGTCTATGTACTGCCGCTGTGCAATGGACAACAAAGTCGGTTCTGTGGTACAGAAGTGCCTAATCGAGAACGAAAGTTGTTGTCTTGAACCTCCGCTCATTCGACGGCATTGCCATCAACTGAGCTGATGCAATATTTATTTAGCCTAACGGGGCTGGGACGAGGATTGGGCGGCGAGTTTTTTGGAAGAAGACAATTGATGAAGTGGTCTGTTGCCAAGGAACTCGGATTGAGATTGATGACTCTGTGATCACGCAAACCCACCCTTACGGGTACGTGTGACGCTCCATGAGCATGGAGAAGGACTTGAAAAAAGACTTGGCAGAAAACCGAGAGTAGCAAGAGCAAATCCGAATATCTCAAAGAACTTACAGGTCATTTGGCAGATCCTTCATATTTTTTTTCGACTCAACAATTTTCGCTCTGCCGAAACCTAAATCTACAGAGCGTTCCCTTCGAGTTTGAAAATTACTGACAGAGTGTTCGAGCGCTATATTTCGAAGTATAATTGATGCGCGCAACAGCTGGCCTGATTGTATGATTTGGTCCCACGAAGAGTATCATTCTCTCGCTGCCCAGTATAATACGCACCGGAAGCGAGCCTCCAATGAGCCCACCTTGTCATGAGAAGGGCCGACGATACCCTAAGAGGCTGCCGAGATGTCGTACGTTCGTGCCGTGGCAGTGTGGAGGAAAGAAGATCACCTCCGTGCAAACCGACGTCAATCCCTCCGCGGAGAGGGTTTTTGCCATGGGAGAGGTGCTGGCTGGCTGCAGCTCTCCTGAGGATTCTTCTACAAATGGCCGGCGTCGAAAGGAATCCAGGACCCGCGAAGAAGAAGAAGTACCCATGTGCCACTTGCGGCAGAGATGTCAATCGGTATGGAACCAACGTCCAATGTTTTGGATGCGAAAGGTGGGTGCACTTCTCTTGTTCGGGTCTCAGTTCTGTGAGGCACCACGATTCTTCCTTTCGTTGTATTGTGTGCTCCGCCTCCAGTAACTCAAATTCCTCATCTACCAACCGCCCCCTATCTATTGTACACATCAATCTAAACGGCCTTCGGACCAAGCTTTCTGAATTATCTCTCTTTGCCCGTACTCATCACCCGGATGTTATCATGGTCCAGGAGACCAAACTCTCTCCCTCTGCTACCTCTAGACATCCAAACATCCCGGGCTATACTGCATATCATACTCCCAGGTCATCTCAAGGAGGCGGAGTCTCTACTTTTGTTCTGTCCTCTCTTCCCTCTCACATTATTCCAAACACTCCAGTGGATGGCACTCTCGAGTACATCCCCATCCATCTACCTCTTAAAACACCACTTTCTCCTTTTAATATATATATCCCTCCTTCTTCCTCTTGTCCCTCAACATACAATCCCATCCCCCTTCTCAAGCAGCTGTATGACTGCTCTCTTTCTCCCTCAATTGTCTCTGCGGGTGACTTCAATGCGCACACGTTCTGCTCGTCGCTTGATTCTGATGCTAGAGGAGGTGACGTCGAAGAATGGGCGGAGGAGTGCGATCTGGTTATCTTAAACGATGGCCAGCCCACTCGTCTCCCTGCCAACGGCCGATCATCTAGCCCAGACATCTCCCTCGTCTCTTCCAATCTCTCTAATGCCTGCTCTTGGTCGACATCCACAACTCTTTCCAGCGATCACATCCCTGTCTTTGTCGATATTGATCTCTCTAACTCTCTTGCTCCCTATACAGGTGTTCGTCATCGTTCTTATCTTAATTTAGGCCTTGCAGACTGGAGCCTGTTCAGGGAGGTTGCGCTCCGCCAAGCGGCTGATTATCCGTGGAATGGCGATGTACACCAGAAGGAGCGCCACCTATCTGATGCCATCTTGAAGGCTATGAAAGCTGCGATCCCTGAAGGCCGCGTTAAGACCTTCTTTCCCAATGTCACCAGGGAAACACTGCAGAAGATAAGGACAAGGGACGCAAAGAGAGCCGCAAATCATCTTGACCCAGACATCGCTGCGATGGATGATGAGATCAGGAACGACCTTGACAGGCACAAGAAGGAAACTTGGGAAAATTTCACTGAGAAGATGAACTTCAGAAATGATGCAGCAGCAACGTGGAAGGCCTTGAAAAGGATCTCCGGAAAGTTCACCTCCGCCGACAATTCCACGATTGAGTTTGAAGATGGAGTCTTCAAATCAGGGAAGGAGGCCGCAAATGCTCTTGGGAAGCATTTTTTCATCACTAGAACCAAAAGAGAGAAACAGAACAGAATAACTGTACGGGAACTCTGTAAGTTGCCTCTCATGGATGTAGATGATGCAGTCACGCCTGCACAGGTCGAGAAGGCGATAAAGGAGATGAGCAACTCGAAGGCATTAGGGCCAGACAGTTTGAGCCCTGCAGTCCTGAAGAGACTGCCCAGTGAACTACTGCCCTTTATTGCTGACGTCATAAATACATCGTTTCGTACATGTATTTTACCCCAAAATTGGAAAGTGGCTCGTGTTATTCCACTGCCGAAGCCGGGAAAGTCACCATCCACGGCTAAAGGGTACCGGCCGATCAGTCTGCTCTCACCCATCGTCAAAATTGCCGAAAAACTGGTTGTGGAGGAGCTTGCCGAGCATAACAGCCAACAGCAGCACCAACATGGTTTCCGTAAATTACATTCCACCACTACGGCCTTGTTGGAAATTGTGAGCTATGTGCTGGACGGCTTCAATGCCATCAAACCCCAACGTACTGTTGGTGTGGCCCTCGACTTAACAAAGGCATTTGACACTGTCAATCTAGGCCTACTATCAGAGAGTCTGTTGAAGTCTACCATCAAGCCATGGCAGAAGCGGTGGATAACTGCCTTCACTAAAGGACGTCGGGCAAATGTGCTATTCCAGGGACATGTTTCCAATAGCATCCCCATCGCCGCTGGTGTCCCTCAAGGAGGAGTTTTATCGCCTGCACTTTTCAGTTTATATCTAGAAGATCTGCCCGTTCCCCTCAAGACATCAAGGTCGTTGCATACGCGGATGATATTACTATTCTGTGCCGAGATCGCGACATTAAGGTAGCCACCAGTAAGATCAATGACTACTTGATCGAGTTGAAATGTTTCTTCGATCGCAAAATGCTCACAGTCTCTGCCTCCAAATCGTCCGTCACCGTCTTTTTCCACTGATAATGCAGAGCACAGTGCACATCCTATGGTGAAATGGGACGAAACTCAATTGCAGGCCACCCGATTCCCCAAGCTGCTTGGACTCGTGTTGGATCCTTCGTTGAAGTTTCATAAGAACACTGAGCAGAAGCAAGCCACAGTGAAAACAAGACTCAACGTCCTGCGTGCTCTCTGTGGAACGTCCTGGGGATGCAATAAAGAAACGATCCTGACCACGTATAAGGCTATTGTGCAACCCGCCTTGGAGTATGCTGCGCCAGTCTGGCAGCACATCGTGTCGGACACCTCTTGGTCCAAGCTGCAGCGCGTCCAAAATTGTGCTCTGCGAATTGCAACAGGCTGTTCCAAAAGCTCTCCAATAGAGCACTTACATGCCGAAGCTCGCATATTGCCAGTTAGGGACCACTGCCAACTCCAGGCGCAACAAATGTACATTAACATCGTGAAGCAGCCGAATCATCCTTCGCGAAGAAGTACTAAACCCGGTGAGAGAGAGATGTATCAGAAAGCCTTTCGCTGATGCTCCGTCGAAAGTAGATGTGCAGAGATGGACTGAAGCACAACAAGAACGCCTCCGTCTCTTGCGCGCGGAGCATACCCGATTCGTGAACGAACACTTGAGCAGAGTTGCCATAAACCCCATCCTGGGAGTCGCACCTCCAAAGGTCTCCGAGACAGAGATGGAACTTGGCAGGCGTGCCAGGTGCACCCTTGCATCGTTACGCTGTGGACACTCCCCCATGCTTATGTCATACTTGCATAGGATTGACAACAGCAAACCTGACGAGTGTCCTGATTGCGGTAGTCAAGGGCATACTACTGCGCACCTGTTCAATTGCACGAAAAGACCGACTACATTGACGACAATGGATCTGTGGACGAACCCAGTGCTAGTGGCCGTGTTTCTGAACCTATGACAGAACCCCTCTCTGTGGCTGCAAAGAAGAAGAAGAAGAAGAAGATACCATAAGAGGAAACGCCGAATGGGCTCCAGTTGAGCACTTGCGTTTTAGGGGCATGAGCTGATGCGTTCGTTGAATCTCTCAAATGACTGCCGTGGCAGCGAGCATTGTCTTTTAAACTCTTATTGTTCGTTATTGTCTGGCAAGGAAAAACTTCGAATCGACGTAAGGCTTCGTCCATAGCCCATGCAGTGTGTCTGAGGACGGCAGGGGTTGAGGATGGTATTGCTAGCTAATATTAGTGACAGCCCTACCGCTGCGATGCCCCACCATCAGCGAAAGCACGGCTGCAGCGGTAGTTAGGGAGTGAAAGCAATAGGAAATGTTGAAGATGCGATTTCTCAGCGTCATTTGAAGTTCGTCGTTGGAATGTGGTTGTGGAAGTGAGAACGAAGTCTTCCACTTCGTGAAAACGTGGTGGCGTAGTGGCGAAATCGCCGAAATCTATTGTAGTATCAATCAAATGGCGCGTGTAAGACGGTGGCGGGAAGCGCTACTCTCATGCAGGCGGTCGAGTGATCGATTCTCGCCCAAAGCCAAGCAAGCCTTCAATCCCACCGCGATCGGTAAATTGGTACCAGACTTGTATATGATTTTTAGAAACACTGAATTGGACATTGGCTGGCTTCCTCAAGCCCCGTATGGACCCAACGCACATTTAAAATCTCGACGATTTTGAGTGAAAGTCGAATGCGTGGCGCATTCCCAGAAGGATTTATAAACGCCGAGAACTTCATCCTGTCAATCAATCAATGCATCGTCGTCGCATTATTAGTTGCTTAGCGTTCTTCTCCAGTGAGGTCCGTAGCCTCACCGCCGAACCCTGGTTCTAAGAAACAAACCATCAAGTTGTCGACCGCTCCCATCATATGCTCGTTGGTCGCATTCACTTTCTTGTCGAATTCTACAGAAGTGTATTTCTTGACGATGTTGAGCATTTTGTCTTCCTTGAAAAGCAACTAAATGACTAATCCGTATTTAAAATGGAGAGAGTCTACTCTGCTTACAGTATCCGCGATATGTTGCACATCTTTTTGGAAAGCTGTAAGACTGGCCTCGGCCTCCGCTTTGACCGCAGCAACGACATCTGTGAATGCAGTTTAAGTCAGATTCTCCATTTTCATCACGAAAAAATGGAATTCACCTGGATTTGAAGTGCCATCCTCGAACAACTTCTGAAATGAATATTGTTTTAATTCAATTGGGCATAGTTTGGAGAGCCTAACTAGCCTGGCTGGAGTTCAAGAACATCGCATATGGCGACACGACGGTAAAATCTGCTACGGTTTCCATCTGTTTCCTTGCTTCCGTGACGTCCAACAGTTTAACTTTCTGAAAAAAACAGGCAGCTGCTGGTTCATTTCATCCTGCGCTATCTCAACAAAGAGCGGATAACGTCGACTCACTTCTTTTATTTTGTCTCTAGGTATATGTTCCGAGGCATTCATCGCGTTGAGGAAAGAGTCCCCGTTGTTGCAGTTGTAGAAGATATCACTGAGATTTGAATAAATGAAGCAAAAAAGGAAGAGTTAGGTTATCCGTAGGCTCTGCCTCTCTTCTTGATATTATAAAAAAATCAACTCACGACACTCGTACGTCCAGCGAGTTTTTGGGAATTAACAGATTATCAGTGACACGGAACACTCGCAGGTCCTTGTCATCGAAGAAACCCACCCAAATCATGACTGATGCTACAGCGCACAGAAACGCGATCCTATAATCAGAATTAGATCTTATGTAGATTTGCGTGACAACATGAACAAGGGCTGAACAAAACTTACGATGACAAGACAAAGAGTAATATTGTGATGAGCATGGCCACATATCCCATGACTCCCAGAATCTGGCCACCAAGTCTCGATATTATTCCATGACGAGTGTCCTCATAATCTTTGCAAGAGTTGCCCATCATTCTTGAATAACCTTTTATTTCGCACGTACATATAGTATCCGTATTCATTTTAGTCTGACGCATGGACCAGGCCGCTGGCAGTGCGGTCTTAGCCGCTACACACGCCAATGGGGTTTCGATCGCGCGCGCGGTGATCTACTGTCGCAGTCCCGTCCATTCGTCAGTCTAAAATTATAACGTGAACTCTACGTCTGGAGTAAAGTCGGTATGGAGCCTCAAGACTCGCACTGCTACCTTATCTGTCGCTTCTCAGTAGCAAAAAGGAGGGTGAACTGTTTTGAGCGCATGGGCTAACGCAAATCATTCGCTTTTGGCCCAATAGTGAAATAAACTTATACAAAAAGGAGCTCGAAGCCCACGCCGTTTTAACCACTTTCCCACGAACACGCGATAAGCCTGTGCTAGCCCTCCTGACACGTCTATCGCGGGGATAAGGGCTGGATGATGCCTATAACGGGCGAACCGTGCACCCCAGAAAGAGGCTCGACGGCCACGATGCCCATTTTCAAGGGTAGCATACGACGCACTCTTGAGCCAAGACTCCGATGTCGGCAATTTCGTCGGCTTTAATACCGAAGGTCGCGGTGTTTGGCTTTGCCCAGCCGATGGAGGCCCCTTCCCACCACTGGAGGCTCGACTTGGTGCTCGCACACTGGTGGAATCGCGTGTCAGAGTGCCGACCGCGTCGGGTGCTGATGGGCCAACCGCGTTGCGTGCTGGTGAGCCGGCCGTGTTGCATGCCGCTGCGCCGTGTTTATATTCGTGAGCTTCACTCCCAGCACATGAAATTCAGAGGGAATCGTCGGCCGGGCCTTTCAGATTCAGCAGCTTGTCGCCCTCGTATCAAACAGCTGCTCGCTTGCGACAGTCACTGCCGCGCACGTGTTATCCATTGCCGCTGACATTAAAACATAGAATTTTGGACTCCACGGCCACGATCCTGCACACGACGACGGCTTTCTAGCGGAGCGTTGTGCGACTTTCTGCCTGAGAGGATAAGAATAGGCAGTTGGTATCTTCAACTCCCTAATGGAATGCGCCACGCATGTGACTTCGTAATATTAGAGGTCGAAATGTGTTTAGGGCCCATACATTAAATTGTCGGTGCCAGCTGATTTAAGTGTCCAAACTTATATGGTCCTGATAAGTTCAATTCACCGACCTTGGAGGGATAGAAGGCTTGGTTGACTTGAGGATCGAACCCTACCGTGTGCGACGAAAGCAGCGCCTCCTTTTCACTGCGCAACATGCGCCCACATCAGAGTACGGCATAAGAATATCACTGTAAACTACTTAGTGCAGTGTATGCAAAAGATTTTCAATCAAGATCACCAAGAACCAGTTCTGACTGCACCGCCACCGATGCCATTGAGCGGCTCTACTATTGACCGAGATGCACCGCGAAAAAAATAAGACGCTCCATCTCGCTTCTTCGATGTGGAGAAGTCATATGATCGAGTGGCGCAAAAAGTGATTCGTTTCACTTCGCGACAGCATATTGTCCCGGAGGTGATCATCGACTGCATCAGGATTCTTCATCTTGGTTTAGGAAGTCGGGTTCAAGCTGCCGCTGGAACGTCGACCAGGCTTTCCACTTTTGTTCATGTGCACCAAGAATCTGGTCTGTACCGCTTCTTGCTGTCGTAGCGAGGAGCACCATCACACGAGACTTGAAGAAAGCGGCGCCGTGGTCGCTCTCTTATTCTGATGACGTTCTGCATCTAAAAATAATCCTGACCTTCAACGACAGTTGCAAGCCTAGAATAACCTGCTGCCTCGATACGGAATACGCCTCAATATCAGAAAAACACATAAAATTGTGCCTGGATTACGACCTAGAGAACAGCAGAGACAACTCTGCTTAGACACTGCATCCAAATTAGAAGGCTAACGATGTCCACCAGGCCCATGAAAGGGGTTAATTGCGCTAGCGTATCAGAAGGGAGACCCCGCTTAGAAGGGACAATCGCTAAATAAAAAGCGAAAGATTCTGATGTGATTTTGAAGTAAACATAGTAGGTGTCGCAAAACTAGGGCATGACGAAACCAACTACCTGCCACTGGACTGAGCTGTATTTCAAAATCAATGTGTGCTACTGGCGCGCCTATACCGGAGATGAGGACAACACGTCCTATTCGACGACACACGTAGAGAAGGTATGGGGTGCGCCCGAGGAGGCACTCTAATATGGAAGGGGCCTGAGAGCGCATGGCGTGCGCACCTTCTCGCGGATGAGTCACACTTCAGCGTGCTTCTTTACATCGGGGTGCGTTTTTCTTGAATACTGCTGGAATTATCAGCTACCTCAACCGACTTCGTCTCTACTGCCGCCCAGACGTTTGCCATTTCTGCGACTTGTTTTTCTCATCCACGAGAATGCGTCCACGAGAAGGCGCGCGGGCCATGCTCTCTAAGGACCGCCCACAATGGAATGACTCTGATTCTTCCCTTTAGCGTATGCATGGAATTACGCGTCAAAATGCAAATGTGCTGAGCCGCGTCGCGACCGCATTTATTGTAGTGCCGATCTCCTAACTCTATAACGTTTCTTTCACTGGATTCAGACACCTCAACGGGTATCAATTGTGTTTCCAAATGATGGATGACACTCACCGGAAGAGAAGCATTATCACAGGGACCACACATAGAAGAAGCAGCAGAGACGGTATAACGATGGCACCAATGAACACCGCTTTGGAATAGATCGTGAGCTTCTGCAAGAAGTGGAGCCTCGTACAGAGCTTTGGAGTTTTACAAGTTTGCCCAGATCTGGCCTTTGGGTCAGTGTTCTATTACGCAAAAAGAGACGAGTTGACCCATCTTTGCAGATTGAAACATCAGGCTCAAGCCGGGACCACTTTAGTAGCCTGATATCTCGATCTGCAAAAGACGCCCGTTTCGTCGTACTGGTATGCTGTAGGCCTAGTGCATAGTTCGCGCGAAGATCGTTACGACGCAATATCGCTGCCGTGCGTCACGAAAGTTCTGTGCTACCTACAAACTTACGTCTTCCTCTAAATATTCAAGAGCCTTATCAGATAACGATCTCACGAAATCGGAGACTGAGTCGAATACCTTAAAATCATAATTAGCGCCTCATGGAAAGGACATTTGTGCAATTTCGCATTGGAGCTAACTTTTGACGTTGTCTCATCCACTGTGGTCGAAAACTTCTCTTTCAATTCGTCACACTGATCTCCATACTTGCCTATTCCCTTGTTGAACTGGAATGGAGATTTTTTTTGGCTTTGTCAGGTTAGCATCTTTACTAACTGCTTTACCTCGGCGATTCCCTTCTTTAGTTGTTCCTTGTCGAATATTTGTTTGGGTGGATTTTGAACTAAGCCGACTCGCACGATCTGAATGTATTGCTTGATCGGCGTCGAGTGACCGATTAACACTCTAAAACCGACACTGTACAGTACAACGCATGCATAATTATGTATGTCCATGAACACACAACACTATGAAAACCTACCACGACGTTGCGCTACTGTTGAGACGTCTTGAAAACGATGACCTCTTCTCGAGGAAACCGTTTAGTGGACTGACAGCAAGCTGTGTCTGCGATTCACGTTTCTCACGACTTTGAGAATGTGCAGTGACGATGGGGGTGCGAGTGCCTGACGCATACATTTAAGATAATCTAGGGATTTAGGCACCGTTCGAAGGTCGTCGGAGCTGGCACACATTCAGACTCAGACCCCCGGAAGAGACTGACCTAAACGAGTCGCGTGAGAGTCCGGCTCGTTTACCCAATCGGTCGCTCGGATTCTGTTGCTGTCTGTGCCACTGCTGATGATGTCCGGGCCATTACTGTTGCTGTCCAGGCTCCTTCAGTCCGCCCGAACAGCAACAGGAGCGGCCCAGGGGAAAGGACAACGAACCGAACTGTCAAAGCGGCTCTGATTCCTGTTCGGTGCGGCTCGGGGCCGAGATTCGCCTGGGTGCCTGAGAGATATGGTTTTCTGCTATTCTCTAGTGTTTGCTACTACTGCATGGTCTCTGTTTTTGTGGTTATTTTTGGATTTATTTCCGCTCGACGTAGCATCTAGTTTTTTCATAAGAAGCCAAAATTTTGGAAGAGCTTATGCATTTCCTATTCGCTTTACTCATGGTGAATCAGTTATGGTGAGCTAAGTTTTTTGGGTGATGTATGATTTCCGTTTTCGATTTAGTCTGACGCATGGGCTCGCTGGCCGTGCGAGGATGGCGGCCTCACTGGAAAAGGGGGTTTCGAATCGCGTGGTGTGATTTGCCGTCGCAGCCCCGTTCATTCATCAGACTAAAATTATATCGTGAACTCTACACACACGTAGATTATGATGGTAAGTTTATAAGGTATTTCACAGTTAATTCTTTTTCACAATGAAACAAAGTGAAAAATTTTGAGCTTTGCGGCTCGAAAAAAGGTGATTACCGAAAGCTCCAGATGCACGCTAACGCGCTCCAACTGTAACTCCCTTAGTACTGTAGAACATGGCTTTTCTCGCCTACCATCACACGCGACGACGGTGTGGGAACTGCAGTACACCTTTTCTCGAGTGGTCGATCCATGTAAGCAGAGGGTTCACGACTTCTGACTACCACCTTTATAAAGACGGGTTGTAGGCGCTGTACACAAGAGGAAGGAGGTTGGACTAGCTTTGCGTTCTGACGCGATGCGCGCGGCTAAAATCCGCTCTGTTTGCTCCATCGCTGGAATGCCTCTACTATTATCTCTAGAAGAATCATGGAACGGTTACAGTGAGCGCCCTCTAGCGACGGAGAAAACAGAACGGATTCCCGCCGCGCGCATCGTTTGAGAACGTAAACTCGTCCAAGCTCCTCCTCCAGTGTGTAGTGCGCACACAACCCCAGAAAGACGGTCCAGGACGCCAACGACTTCATCGTAGAAGGCATATTACACGGCTTTTTCGAATGCTTCGCGTTCTAGCTGCGCTGTGGTACCCAATCATAGATTTCCTAAAGAATTCCTCCAGTTATTACCAACTTGATGGTTGACAACATATGGCGTGAAAAAACTGTCATGGATATTGACCGCAACTTCCATAGTAACTCACCAATTCTTGTATTGGAGCAGGTGTAGCTTTCCCAACTTGAATTAATTTCGTGAGCTTCAATTGCAAGTCATTTCCATCCAACTGAAAGCACAAAGATCACTAATCATGGATAGTATAACGGCCAGACAAACTATGACGCCTGAATTGTAGATTTCACCGCACCTTTCTTTGAGCTGAATCATAATCGTTTTGCCTATTACGTAAGTCTATCATATCTTGCTGGATCTCCTTCACATGATTATCGATATAATCTGTTAGATTGTTCACTTCCTTTTTGGACAGACACTTAACTTGCACTTCCAATTGATCAACGAAATCGCGGACATCTGAAAGATCAAGTGGGATGATATTCAGATTTGCTTATTACCACCGTTTCCAGGAGCGACATGTAGAGTTCGCGCAATAATTTTAGTCTGATGAATGGACTGGGCTGCGACGGTAGATCACCACGCGCGAATCGAAACCCCATTCTTCAGTCAGGCCGCCAACCCCGCACGGCCAGGTGCCTGGTCCATGCGTCAGACCAAATCGAAAACGGAGACCATAGTTTGAGCCTGAAAGGGGTTCACTATGCAAGCGCAACTGGGCATATGTAGATGTCGCGCCCCATTGCTAATCGGTGCACAGCTACTATGCTTCTCTGGGCCAAATTCCGGTCCGCGATTGCGTCTCGACACGCTTTGCGGCCGAGCGCTTTCGAGTCGGAAGAGTTTCCAGCGCCGCAGCCGCCGATCTGTTGACTCCAGGTGGGTTTTAGAAACTGGAAACTAAACGAAATCGGAGAAAACCATAAAAAAGCCATATCGAGTCGGCTTGGACGCTGGAAACTCGACTGACTCGAGCGCGTGCGGCCGAAAAGCGTGTCGAGACGCAATTGCGGACCGGAATTAGGCCTAGAGGAGCACAGAACTTTTGGTTTTGTCATGTGTCGGAATCGATTCGCAAGGATTGTCTTTCTGCACCTTGGTCTGCGTCGTATGTAATGGTGGGGATGTGATGATTGGCTCGCCCTATTTCCATTACTATGTTTCATATTCAACTGCTGTTTCTATTCAAATTTGAATGCTGGCGCGTCCTGTGTGGGTATCCTTCCATATAATAAAAGAATCGGAGCACAAAGTACGGCCACCTGGGCCTCCATCACTATAGCACTATTTCGTCACATCTCTAACCACTCCAAAACAGTATTGAGCTGTAGGTGCATTTCAGTCCACCAAAACCTTCAAAGTATAGTTAGGCTCATACGATTGTGCACTCATTTAGGGGTAGGTTGGGGGATTACGTTTTTCTGTTCTCAACATTCTGTCATCGAAATAGCCAAAAAATCAGCGAGAACTTCGAGTTCTTTTCCTTTCTTCAGCCAAACGACTTCACCCTCATTGCGTGGGGGAGATTCAGTTCTCGGCATCACCTGGGGTCACGACCTTCGTGCGTTGGTGACACGACAGGATCATTGACGTGACTTAAAACCACCTCCCGGACTTTATACCCCGCCCCAAACCCGGTGTGGAAGGAATTCAATTATCATTGAAGGCTGAAACACAAAATTTTAAGAGAATTCAATTCATGTGTATGGGCTTTACCACTGTCGAAAACAAAGTGGTTTTCATGGGCGATTTTGATAAGTTGAAAGGTGAAAGGAGTGGCAGTCAGGCTAAGACCCTGCAGAGACGGGTTTTGTTTTTTTATATGGGGCTCTGGAAGTTATGGGGAGGTGCGGACGGACGACAAAACGACATTGAACAATAGTCTTTGTTCAGTTACTGTTCCACTCCAAATGCGCGGTAATTCATAAAAGCCTAGAGGCTACTGATCAGGGATGAGCGAAAATCTTTTTTGAAACTTTGGAATTCGGAAATCGGAACGACCATTTGAATTTCGGGAATCGTAATTCGGAAATCGGAAGGCAAAAAACCATCGGAAATCTTAAAATCGGGTAATCGGAAATAAGTTCACCTGGATGGATTCCAACCACCCATGGTGGCTGTGTGTACCTACCGTACTTCTAATATAATGAGCTTTCAAAACTGTTCTTAATCTCTAGCTGGGAGGAGATCTCCTCCCAATAAAAACACTTAATGATGCTTAATATTTTTTCTCATTTTTCACGAAATTCGCTTACACGACCAAAACCGAGAAACCAGACAAATCTGCTCAAATTTCGCTTCAATTAATTCTTTTCAGGTAGCACACTTTAGATACTTCGAGACAACACTCACTAATTCACTGTAGCCCAATAAGTTATCATTTTGTGTAATGTAACTTAAATAGTGAGTGTAACCATTCTATAACAAGAGCTATGTATATAGCTATGTATACCATTAGAATCACAACAAGTACATTTGAACAAAATACTATAGTAGATAATGGCCACTTTCTAAACATTGTCTAGCGGATGGGCGAGGCGCGCTCATTGCGGAGAGCAGTGCGGAGTTTGCAACACCCCGGCAAACAGAGTTTCGATCGCGCGTCTGCCCTTCGCAGCCCCGTCCATTTTTTACACCACACATTCTGAGAAGATATCATACGTTCACTCTGTTCCTACTGTCTCCACATAAACATAAATACCGCAGGACCGTATTAGATTCAATAAAAGCATGGACAAATCCGAATATCTCTGAAAAAGAGCCCAGTTTGAGAATGGTTCAACATGAATTTGAGGAAAAGAGCCCAATCACAGTGAGTTTTTGGTTCATTTCAAGAAAATATAGTTCCTATTGACATATGGAACCTTGTTCCTTGCTCTTTTTTAACATCAAAACAAACCTCCGGTTCAGGTTAAGCCCTTAAAGAACACCCTAAATGTCTTGCAGAAAACAATGCGTAACCTCCTGAAATTGTAATCTTCTACTCATTTCCGATTCTTTCCGCGTTTTGGGGCATTTTTTTCGGAAATCAGAAATCTGAAGGCCAAAAACCATCGGAAATCCGCTCATTCCTGCCACTGATCTATCGCGACAAGGCACAACGCCCTATTGCCTCAAACTCTGCCTGCGACTGCCTTAAACATAAGTGTGTAGTGAGCTCACACTATGTTTAAGGCAGTCCCTTAAAGGCACAGTCCAACCTCAGAGGTAATTTTTGATATTTTGGTCCAGTCGCCGTCTTTAGCAACCCTGCCAAGCGCGAAATCTTAGTTCGCTCAAATAAGCGAGAAAAAGCTAGGAAAAAGTCGGCCACGCCACCTTGAAAGAAAAAATGGGCAACGCCCACTGGCAGGTTTCCGATCTCAGTTGGGAAGAGACGCGCGAATGATTTTGTTCAAAATCTATGTTCTTCGTTTTGTTTTCGGTCTGGCTTTATATTGTGACCTTATTCAGAATGATGGCTGCAAATAACGAGAAAATACAGGCCCGAGACAACTCGTCCGCGAACTTCTAATAGTTCAAATTCAAAATTTTTGAGGAGCCGTAACTCAGTTTGTAGTGAGTTCTAAGCGATTCTGAAAACACCATTGTGATCAGCGTGAAATTTTCTACAAGATAGGCAAGGATACGAAAAATCAATTCTGAGCTTGGACTGTGGCTTTAAGGCTGGATTTTGATCAACGTCGTTCTTTCGTTGGCCAGTCCCCTCCTCACTGTTTTCCGAATCGCAGTTCCGGAAAAAAAAACAAGAAATATGGCGAGTCACCGCTCTTAGCTGCTCTGAACCCTGCCATACATACCAGCGCGCTACTACAGCACTCTGCAGGTACGCAATCACGTTACTTACGCGGTATTCATTCTACGGTAATCATGAAAACTGGAGCAATATACAAAAAAATTAAGGGTTAGCGGAAACAACTATAAATTTGGTGTTCTGAATTACGGTGTGGCAGAAACTGTGTAAGAGGCGTGACTGAGTAACCGCAGGTGGGGAGATAACAATGCTTCTTGGGACTCTCCACCGGGACGGATTATAGGGTTCAGAAGCAGCAAAACTTAGCGTTCAGTAAGGGAAGTGTGATGCGGTACTGGAAGTTTATTCAGGACCAAACTGCTTCACTAATCCCTACACAGGAAAATTTAGATGCAAGTTCTCCTGCGGTGTCTTCCTTTTTTTCTCAGTTGTTTTTTTAGAGATTTTTGCAATTAGGAGAATACAGTTTTGTTACTCTGAAATTTGAAAATCTTACTAACCGACTAGAGGTCTCTATTGAGCTAGGAACCCTAGCTATGGTGTCACATTTGCAGCTTCACCTACAACGGCCTTTTTCGGACTTGAACGGTAATCCACACGTCAAAGTGGATCTTAAATTTTGGTTATGAAGAAGTTTGAACGAATCGTTCGTAAAACACAAGGATGAAGGGGAAACTGTGGAGAGTTCCGAAAAATCGTATCAGTCTGTAAGTAGTGTCGTTATCGGAGTGAAATTACGGTCTGGAGCTGCGCACTGCCGCGTTTGAGACAGGCCCGCCACACAAAATCGTGCAAGGATCACGGCCAAATTTTTAATTCTTCTGTGAAAGCACTCCTGAGAGAAATGCAGTTTCAAAAAGTCATTAAGTGAAATATAAATCATTAATGGAAATCTGAGGATAGGAAAGTGTAGTGTTTTCACACACTACTGGACCTCTTTGTAAGTGGCAGAGTTGTGGCGGACCATTGACATAATTCGTGTAGAGATAGTGCACGCTTCAGTCAATAGGGATTTTCTCGAAAAGAAACGGTAACTGCAATTCTACAAATCGTTAGGAGCAGGACATCGTGATTATAGGGCTCCCGGGACTTTAATACCCACCGCCATCCCCCGTTTCAGGTGTTTTATAGTTACTTTGAAACAGAAAGTTGGCGCTTTGGCCGGGGTTTTCCTGACCGTGAGGGATTTAATTCGTTCAAAAAGCCACACAGTTTCCGGACAGAGCGCCGCGAAGCGTGAACCAACTTATGGTTCCCGGACAAAGCGCCGCGAAGCGCTGCTGGCGCAGGTTTCTGACCGTGAGGGATTTAATTCGTTCAAAAAGCCACACAGTTTCCGGACAGAGCGCCGCGAAGCGCGAACCAACATGGTTCCCGGACAAAGCGCCGCGAAGCGGCGCTTTGGCCGGGTCAAAAAATAATCCAGGGCATTCTACAACGTGTTCTCCTCTGTATCCTCTTCACCAAGTGTGTTATCTGTTTTTCTTCAACTTCATTTCATTGCATAGAATGTTCTAGAAAGCCTAGTCAACTTTCAAATAGCCAGACTAATGTTGTCACTATGAACAAGATTCTTCACAATGAACTTCTGCTACCATCAGCTCTGGCTCAACTCCACATCAATAATTCAAGGACGCTATAAAGATCAAATAAAAATCCACCCGCAAAAACCCTGGTTAGGGTATCCACGATTATTTACGCTTGATGATCATGGATTTTGGGCTGTGGATAGGTTATGTATTTAATTGACCTCTTCATATGTCTGCCCTAACCCTTTGTTGGATTGATGAATTATTCAAGGGAAGAGGTATGGATGTGAAAAGAAAAGACACCTACTTGCTGCTGACTTATTGACTTGGTGTGGTAGCTCATTTATGCCGAAACTGATAGATTGAGCGCCACTGACGACTAGCACTATGCAGACGACTGACATCACGCCACAGATAATGAACATGGTTTCCGCACAGCAGATGCGACTGTTTTGTGGAGGTTTCTGCAGAAAAAAAAACAGACCATTCCTAGTGAAAACACTTTTTTCCCGAGTCTATCCGACTACCTTGCTCGGGCAGCACCACCTTCCTATAAGCAGGCCGATACAGGTCAGGGCCATAAGGAAGGCGATCACAATGCCTAGCGAGAACAGGGCAACGATCAGAATCTGAAATGAAGTCGGTTGGAGACCAAAAGGTGGCCTCAAAATCGGTCAAGTGAATTGTAACATCACCCTACGTTGTTCTTGACTAGATCCGTGATCATTTCCGCACTGGCGTTCTTCTCTTGAATGGCCTTTACAATCGTCTGAAATTAGTGCTACTTCTTTAGTTTAGCATTGAATCATTCCTGAAAAAAATCATTCTAAATGTGTGGTAGCCAGGAGTCTGGAAGATATGGTATAGGTGTTACCCAAACGCAGTACTTTGAGTAACAGGACTAGGTTGTTTGTGTAAAATTCTGCTGTCGCTTCAAGGTAGTGCTCGTGTTTCTGCTCATTCTTGCAGACGTTTGAGTGGATAGGTCTTCTGTCAAACAATCGTTGAGGCGGTATTCAAAGCCATCAGAACCCTCTCTCAGAACTTCGGTGCCGTAATCGACTCTCCGCTTCGTGATTGGCTGTTCCACGCTTTGCGCGCCGATGAAGTCCGGGGGAAGCATGGACGTTTTATCGACGACAAGACGAAGGGAACAACAGCAGCGGATCGCACATCTGTGTGATTTACGTTAGCTTCCGATTTGAAAGCAGGAGTAAAGCAAGCAGCTGTGGTAGGACCATTTATTATCGACACTGTGTCTGATGACAGCAAGCGTTGAGTTGCATAACAGTTTCTCGCTGACGTGGTCTTATCAGCTTCAGGACGCTCCCTTGTCTACCTGGAGCACAGCGAAGATATTGAGCTACTCGCTGATAACAAAGTAAAACTGCAAGGGATTGTGAACCTGGTTTCGAAGAGTAACGCTATCTATAAACTTTGTGTTCGTTCCGACGACTGCAGGCAGATGTGGGTCTCTCAGTGGCCTTCAACGGGAGTTTGTGTGGAGGATAACGTATTGAACTTGTGGACGGTCTCTGTTATTTGGGCTGATGCAGTGGATATTCAACAACTTCTTTTTCTTCAGCGTTTGTCCCGCATAGTCCCAGTTTCCGTTTCTCCTGAACGTTGCCGCCATTCGACCTTGCCGTTGGCTTTATCAGGATGGAGGCCTGTAATTTTTGTGTCGTTGTGCATGACATCCAACCATCATTAACTAGGTCGTCGTTTCGGTCGCTGGGCCATCACTTCTAGCTGCATAGCCTTTTGAGCGATCGAGTGCTCTTTGTACACACCAGCGGTCAATTTTCGCGAAGCTTATCCAGAATTGGCGCAACACGAAATCTCTTCCCTCTTCTTCATTTCGGACTCGGTCTATCCGGGTATTTGTTACCATGAAGCCACGTCTCTGTTCCATTTCCTTAGTTATGGTCCAACACTCTGTTCCACACAGTGCGACGGGCCTCACAACCGCAGATCTTTGCATCTCCTCGTGCATCTTCTCGTGCGCGCCGAAAACCGTATATAAATTTTTTATGTTTTTGTTTAGCTTGGGTTTTTCAGTTAACGAAAAGGTTGGAAAGGCTAATGGAAAACCTTCTTTTGTGAAGCAAAGTCAGTCTGAACACTCTGAAAATTGTATTTAGATTTCGCGCCAAAATCGTTTTCGAAGTTTTTCTGCATTTGAAGACTCGTCACGGTCATTTTCGAAGATTTTCTGCATGTGAAGTTTGTGCCGTAACTGTTTTTCATGTTGTTTGACGACAATCTATGAAAAAGTGTTAGATGACTGGTGAGAAGTGGTGGCGGATCCTCATCTTTAACCTCTTGCAACCACATAATCCTACGTTTTTGATGCGCTGAAGTTTACCGGTATGGTCTACCGGGCTCACTCATGGATTTGAGCCTGAAAAATGGAAATTGGTTACCAGCGCGAACGATGCCTTTAAGCCTGTCGCTAACCTTTGTGTCATAGAATTGTACTCCACTTGCTGTGCGTCGCTTTGACCAAGTTGTTGTGGTCACTGCATCAATCTCATCTGCCAACGTTCCCTTGTGTGACGATCTAAGATGCCGGAATGCACTTTTTCGGGCAGTTCAGTGTTGCCGACTTGAATGGAGTCCTCACACTCCGCCTCGGTCGTCATGTATTTGGTCTTTTTCCTAATTAGTAGAAAACCGAAGCCAACTAGCATGTCATGCCAAGCTTGAGCCTGCAGCTGGAGAGCATGTGTGTCTTCTGAGGCCAGCATTAGGTCGTCAGCATACAGCAGGGTTCAGCGTGGAGTACGCTGCAGGTCTTCGGTGATGGCGTCCGTTACGATAATGAACAGCAGCGAAGAAAAAGCGGATCCTTTTTGAATCTCTACGGTGATCTGAAACGGTTTGGATGTTCCTGCAGCGACTCTTATGCAGCTCGTAGGGCGGATATTCAACAGCAGTGTAAAAGATACATATGCATTCAATTCTCTAACCAAGTGTTTGTCGTCTACCCCCTATTGCGCAGGAAGCCAAATTGCTCGTCTACCTAACCGCTATTCACTACATATTATTATGCAAGGATCAGAAACGTGGGCAGCTTAGAAATCACAGATAGAAAGGTTTGATTGCACGAATGGGAAGTGCTATTTCTGGTCGTGGAGGTGCCGTAACTAAAATCCTACAATGAGTTTGACGCAGTACACCAACTCACGCAAACCATGACGAGCGGAACCGGCTTCAGATTATGACGTCACCGCCCGGAGAGATGCCGAGGGTCGAAACGCAAGCGCTGTTCTCGCCCCGTTGCTGTAGCGGCCTTGGCTCCGGTCCGGCTGCTCTCAGGGCGACTGCGGTGCGATCGCGAGAGCTTGAGAGACTCAGGATTGGTTGTTCCTTAAGTGATAATGTGCGGGAAGCGAGATCAGCGGGTATAAAAGACTGCTGTTCTTGTACAGACCTTGTACAGACCTTGTACTTGTACAAAAGTTGACCTTTTGAGGCCGCTCCTGAAAGGTGACTTTGGGTCACTCTGAAGAACAACTTTTAGCGGCCTAGGGGATCCCCCATGACCCGCGTTGAGGAGGGCTTCTTCAATACGGACCATGCCGGGATGGTATCCTTGTTGCGGCTTGGAACAGAATTAACCTCTATGCCCACAGGCTGCGGCAAATACCGTATCCTCGTAAAAAGCGTCATCTTTTTGAGACGAGGCAAGTATAAAGAAACATCAGCGGTTGGGAAATTTGTTAAAATTGCCCGGGCAGCAACCGTGGTTGAAAATGCGGCCGAATATCGCTCCGAGCTGAACTGCGCTTGCCCGGAAGGAAGCAGCGGTCGCCCGAATAGATAGCTGATTTGCGCTTGGAGCGGACAAACAACTCTACTCGCGTCGCTCTTTAGGACGGCTCGGAGCGGCGAATCATTTGAGAAAATTCGATACGAGAGAGGTGCAAGCATCTCCCACGCGTTCTCAAGCAGCTATGGAAGGTCGGCTTTGACAGTTCGAGCATACATATACTACAAAGAAAGCCAGATTGTGCTGTTTAAAACGCTTACAGAATAATGCCGACATGTAACAGAACAAACTGACGCCTGGAAATAAGGGAAAGTTTTGGAAGATCAAAGTGAGATTTCAAAGTCACTCGGCGTCGAAAGACTGTTCAGACACGATGTTTCTCTGGGAGGATGTAGAAAAGTGAGTATATCGAATGCGGTCAACATTCGCAGTTTTGTTGTTTCAAAGTCGACATTATCAGTCGTCGTACCTCAATGGTTTTGTCGTCAGAAATACGCACAATCATATTCATCAGACTCCCTGATGCTTTGAGAAATGGCTCTAGAAATGGAGTGTAGTCCACTCGGCCAGAGTCTGGCGGCAGCGGATCCGGGCATACTGGAAGAACAGAAAAATATATTTTAACAATTCACGAGTAAAATCGATAGGAAATTAACACACCAGAATGGTTCATGATGCTGCTGAAAAATGTCTCACCAACAGTTCTCTTTTATTATGGAATGACTCAGAGGAAAATATGAAGAAGCGCCCTAAACGCAAAGAAGAAATGTGTGGGCAGAGCTGAAGGCAGTGATCGCTTTCAGGTTACCTTACAGAAAACATTAAAGAGGGGATAAACGAACAGCAGGAAGGCGAAGCTATGGTTGGGTAATCACACGTTAACTCTCGACTGAGAGGTTTCCGAATGTGCTGATAACCTTTTTCTTGAATCAATGTGATGTCACTGAATAGCTTTGATGTTTGAGGACATGTACTCCACCCAGTTCCTCGCTATCAGTGTGATGCATAAAGACAAATTTAGTCAGGAAAGAAAAACAAAGAAGTGCTGGCTCTCACCGTATAACATTTCACATTCGCAGCTCCGTTTCACAACATTTCCAATGCAAGCTTTCGAAAATGTTGATTATCAAAATATAGATAATTTCATAATTTTAGATAAAAGTAGGAAGCTAATGTGAGGTAGTATCCTTGCTTTTAATAGTCAGAAGATTAGAATCTTTATTTATTTTAATTTTAATTTATTTCATTTTATTTTTTTTTGAATTTCTTGTATTCATTTATTTCTGTTCTTCTTTTTTCCTATTCTATTTTAATCTTTTCTATTTTTAGTTCTATATATTTTTTTATTTTTTCATTGACTCGTTCATTAAATTTTTAATTTCTTTTCTTTCTTCTTTTCTTCAGGTATTCTTAACAGGATAAATTTTTGTACGGATCATTGCGCCCCTGTCTTTCGGCAGTCCATATTCCTGACTACCCTGGGGTACTTCAGTGAGGAGGGCAAGTAGTGCAAAAATTATATTCGAAAAGTAAATAAAATATAATTTTGACGTTGAAAAGCTTCTAGAGTTTTTTCTCAACTTTTCAGGTATTACATAATGAGATATTGATTTAAAGGAGAGACCGCAACTTTTTTCTATTTGAATTTCCAATTTGAATGGATTTCAAGCTATCTCATGATTTAGTGGTTGGAAGAAAAAAGAAGAAAAGTTGCAAGCAGAGGAAACAAGAAAAGGAAGAGGAGGAAGAAGAAAGTGAAAGAGGAAAAAAGGAGAGGAAGAGAAAAAAGAAGGGGAAGAAGAAGAGTGAGAAAAATAGGAGGAATAAGACGACGACGATGAAGATGAAGAAGAAGAGGGAGAGCGATTCGAGGAAGAAGAGGAGAAAGAAGAGGAAGAAGAAGAATGAGAAGAAGAGGAAGAAAAGGAGGGAGAATAAGAGGGAAAATAATTGGATAAAAGGATGAAGAGGTAGAAAAAGGAAGAAGGGGAAGATTGGAGAAGAAATCAAGAAAAAGAAGGAAGAAGAATATGGGGAAGAAGAGGAAGAAGAAAAAGAGAAATAAGAAAAAGCAGATGGAGAGAATTAAGAAGAGGAAGAAGAAGAGTAGAGAACATCATGAGGAAGAAGACGACAGAAGAAGAAGATGAAAAAGAAGAGGAAGAAGAGAATAAAGAAGAAGAAGAAAATAAATAAGAAGAGGAAGAAGAACAGGAAGAGAGTAGAATGAAAGGAAGAGAGGAACAAGAAGAGGAAGAAGAAAGGGAAGAAGAGGAAGAATGAGGTGGAAAAGAAATCAAGAAAAAGAGGAAGAGTAATAAGGGGAAGAAGTAGAAGAAGAAGAGGGAGAGCAGTAGGAGGATGAGGAGGAGGAGGGTGAAGATGCTGAAGAGGAAGAAGAAGAGAAGGGAGAAAAGGAAGTTGTGGAGGAAGAGGAAAAAGGAGAGGGACGAAATAAAGATGAAAAAGTAGTTCAAATTATAAAAAGTATTCTAGAGGTATACAGCAAGTTTTAAAATGGTTTCGGCGCTGAGATTGACGTTTATTGTCTTTACCGAAATGTAATTCCGAACCGTAGTTGCGGACAACCACTGTTGCTGCATGCAACGCAATCAATTTCGTGCTGGGACCACTGGTGATCGTGGTGAGACCCGGCCAGATTATCTTGAAGGCAGTGTTCACGATAATCTTCAATTTCGAGATTATTCGCTATATTGATTAAGTGGCTCCCGGGTAGACCTAAAATGGCGTAGAGATTGCGAAAAACGCTTCAGAAGTACACGGGGTCCTTAGGTATCACCCCGCCTCTTAATTATCACAGGAAGTGTTTGTTGTGAAAATGAAATCATTTGTGAACCCGATCTTTGCAATTCTCTACTCTCTAGTGCTCCGTTCTTTCCTTAGGGCCCTAACTAGTCCTGCTTTGCATGAAATCGCTCCAGCAGCGAAGCGGCTGGAGAGGTTTGGTTTTGCCTAAGCCTTGTGATCACTTAGAATTTTATAAAATAGTTTATAGAATCTTTAAAACAGAATTTCTGAAGATTTCCTTCTGGATATACCTGAAGGGGTCGAGAAGACACCTGCTGTCCAAATTTCAGCCAAATCGGTTCACAAATAACAAAGTTGTGAGCCCGAAAGCTTAAGAAATTTTCATGTTGTGCGCCGTAGGCCGTAGGCCGTGGGCCGTAGGCCGTAGGCCGTCACGCTTTTCAGTCCTCACTGCTAATAGCCACTGCCGATGGTCGCTGCAATCAACTTGGCAGACAGGTAAGTTGGTAGGGGGTACGTAGGCTGGTAAGTATTCGATTTGTAGGTGAGTGGGGATTCTGATGACGTCATCGGGACGTCGTGAAAAGTGCTTCAGGCTTCTGATCACGTCATCGGGACGTCGTGAAAAATGCTTCGGGCTTCTGATGACGTCATCGGGACGTCGTGAAAAGTGCTTCGGGCTTCTGATGACGTCATCGGGACGTCGTGAAAAGTGCTTCGGGCTTCTGATGACGTCACCGGACGTCGTGAAAAGTGCTTAGAGCTTCTGATGACGTCATCGGGACGTCGTGAAAAGTGCTTCGGGCTTCTGATGACGTCATCGGGACGTCGTGAAAAGTGCTTCGGGCTTCTGATGACGTCATCGGGACGTCGTGAAAAGTGCTTCGGGCTTCTGATGACGTCATCGGGACGTCGTGAAAAGTGCTTCGGGCTTCTGATGACGTCATCGGGAAGTCGTGAAAAGTGCTTCGGGCTTCTGATGACGTCACCGGACGTCGTGAAAAGTGCTTAGAGCTTCTGATGACGTCATCGGGACGTCGTGAAAAGTGCTTCGGGCTTCTGATGACGTCATCGGGACGTCGTGAAAAGTGCTTCGGGGTTCTGAGGACGTCACCGGACGTCGTGAAAGTGCTTAGAGCTTCTGATGACGTCATCGGGACGTCGTGAAAAGTGCTTCGGGCTTCTAATGACGTCATCGGGACGTCGTGAAAAGTGCTTCGGGCTTCTGATGACGTCACCGGACGTCGTGAAAAGTGCTTAGAGCTTCTGATGACGTCATCGGGACGTCGTGAAAAGTGCTTCGGGCTTCTGATGATGTCATCGGGACGTCGTGAAAAGTGCTTCGGGCTTCTGATGACGTCATCGGGACGTCGTGAAAAGTGCTTCGGGCTTCTGATGACGTCATCGGGACGTCGTGAAAAGTGCTTCGGGCTTCTGATGACGTCATCGGGACGTCGTGAAAAGTGCTTCGGGCTTCTGATGACGTCATCGGGACGTCGTGAAAAGTGCTTCGGGCTTCTGATGACGTCATCGGGACGTCGTGAAAAGTGCTTCGGGCTTCTGATGACGTCATCGGGACGTCGTGAAAAGTGCTTCGGGCTTCTGATGACGTCATCGGGACGTCGTGAAAAGTGCTTCGGGCTTCTGATGACGTCATCGGGACGTCGTGAAAGGTGCTTCGGGCTTCTGATGACGTCACCGGACGTCGTGAAAAGTGCTTCGGGCTTCTGATGACGTCATCGGGACGTCGTGAAAAGTGCTTCGGGCTTCTGATGACGTCATCGGGACGTCGTGAAAAGTGCTTAGAGCTTCTGATGACGTCATCGGGACGTCGTGAAAAGTGCTTCGGGCTTCTGATGACGTCACCGGACGTCGTGAAAAGTGCTTCGGGCTTCTGATGACGTCATCGGGACGTCGTGAAAAGTGCTTCGGGCTTCTGATGACGTCATCGGGACGTCGTGAAAAGTGCTTCGGGCTTCTGATGACGTCATCGGGACGTCGTGAAAAGTGCTTCGGGCTTCTGATGACGTCACCGGACGTCGTGAAAAGTGCTTAGAGCTTCTGATGACGTCATCGGGACGTCGTGAAAAGTGCTTCGGGCTTCTGATGATGTCATCGGGACGTCGTGAAAAGTGCTTCGGGCTTCTGATGACGTCATCGGGACGTCGTGAAAAGTGCTTCGGGCTTCTGATGACGTCATCGGGACGTCGTGAAAAGTGCTTCGGGCTTCTGATGACGTCATCGGGACGTCGTGAAAAGTGCTTCGGGCTTCTGATGACGTCATCGGGACGTCGTGAAAAGTGCTTCGGGCTTCTGATGACGTCATCGGGACGTCGTGAAAAGTGCTTCGGGCTTCTGATGATGTCATCGGGACGTCGTGAAAAGTGCTTCGGGCTTCTGATGACGTCATCGGGACGTCGTGAAAGGTGCTTCGGGCTTCTGATGACGTCATCGGGACGTCGTGAAAAGTGCTTCGGGCTTCTGATGACGTCATCGGGACGTCGTGAAAAGTGCTTCGGGCTTCTGATGACGTCATCGGGACGTCGTGAAAAGTGCTTCGGGCTTCTGATGACGTCATCGGGACGTCGTGAAAAGTGCTTCGGGCTTCTGATGACGTCATCGGGACGTCGTGAAAAGTGCTTCGGGCTTCTGATGACGTCACCGGACGTCGTGAAAAGTGCTTAGAGCTTCTGATGACGTCATCGGGACGTCGTGAAAAGTGCTTCGGGCTTCTGATGACGTCATCGGGACGTCGTGAAAAGTGCTTCGGGCTTCTGATGACGTCACCGGACGTCGTGAAAAGTGCTTAGAGCTTCTGATGACGTCATCGGGACGTCGTGAAAAGTGCTTCGGGCTTCTGATGACGTCATCGGGACGTCGTGAAAAGTGCTTCGGGCTTCTGATGACGTCACCGGACGTCGTGAAAAGTGCTTAGAGCTTCTGATGACGTCATCGGGACGTCGTGAAAAGTGCTTCGGGCTTCTGATGATGTCATCGGGACGTCGTGAAAAGTGCTTCGGGCTTCTGATGACGTCATCGGGACGTCGTGAAAAGTGCTTCGGGCTTCTGATGACGTCATCGGGACGTCGTGAAAAGTGCTTCGGGCTTCTGGTGACGTCATCGGGACGTCGTGAAAAGTGCTTCGGGCTTCTGATGACGTCATCGGGACGTCGTGAAAAGTACTTCGGGCTTCTGATGACGTCATCGGGACGTCGTGAAAAGTGCTTCGGGCTTCTGATGATGTCATCGGGACGTCGTGAAAAGTGCTTCGGGCTTCTGATGACGTCATCGGGACGTCGTGAAAAGTGCTTCGGGCTTCTGATGACGTCATCGGGACGTCGTGAAAAGTGCTTCGGGCTTCTGATGACGTCATCGGGACGTCGTGAAAAGTGCTTCGGGCTTCTGATGACGTCATCGGGACGTCGTGAAAAGTGCTTCGGGCTTCTGATGATGTCATCGGGACGTCGTGAAAAGTGCTTCGGGCTTCTGATGACGTCACCGGACGTCGTGAAAAGTGCTTCGGGCTTCTGATGACGTCATCGGGACGTCGTGAAAAGTGCTTCGGGCTTCTGATGACGTCATCGGGACGTCGTGAAAAGTGCTTCGGGCTTCTGATGACGTCATCGGGACGTCGTGAAAAGTGCTTCGGGCTTCTGATGACGTCATCGGGACGTCGTGAAAAGTGCTTCGGGCTTCTGATGATGTCATCGGGACGTCGTGAAAAGTGCTTCGGGCTTCTGATGACGTCATCGGGACGTCGTGAAAGGTGCTTCGGGCTTCTGATGACGTCATCGGGACGTCGTGAAAAGTGCTCCGGGCTTCTGATGACGTCATCGGGACGTCGTGAAAAGTGCTTCGGGCTTCTGATGACGTCATCGGGACGTCGTGAAAAGTGCTTCGGGCTTCTGATGACGTCATCGGGACGTCGTGAAAAGTGCTTCGGGCTTCTGATGACGTCATCGGGACGTCGTGAAAAGTGCTTCGGGCTTCTGATGACGTCACCGGACGTCGTGAAAAGTGCTTAGAGCTTCTGATGACGTCATCGGGACGTCGTGAAAAGTGCTTCGGGCTTCTGATGACGTCACCGGACGTCGTGAAAAGTGCTTAGAGCTTCTGATGACGTCATCGGGACGTCGTGAAAAGTGCTTCGGGCTTCTGATGATGTCATCGGGACGTCGTGAAAAGTGCTTCGGGCTTCTGATGACGTCATCGGGACGTCGTGAAAAGTGCTTCGGGCTTCTGATGACGTCATCGGGACGTCGTGAAAAGTGCTTTGGGCTTCTGATGACGTCATCGGGACGTCGTGAAAAGTGCTTCGGGCTTCTGATGACGTCATCGGGACGTCGTGAAAAGTACTTCGGGCTTCTGATGACGTCATCGGGACGTCGTGAAAAGTGCTTCGGGCTTCTGATGATGTCATCGGGACGTCGTGAAAAGTGCTTCGGGCTTCTGATGATGTCATCGGGACGTCGTGAAAAGTGCTTCGGGCTTCTGATGACGTCATCGGGACGTCATGAAAAGTGCTTCGGGCTTCTGATGACGTCATCGGGACGTCATGAAAAGTGCTTCGGGCTTCTGATGACGTCATCGGGACGTCGTGAAAAGAGCTTCGGGCTCCTGATGACGTCATCGGGACGTCATGAAAAGGGCTTCGGGCTTCTGATGACGTCATCGGGACGTCGTGAGAAGAGCTTCGGGCTTCTGATGACGTCATCGGGACGTCATGAAAAGGGCTTCGTTGGGCTTCTGATGACGTCATCGGGACGTCGTGAAAAGTGCTTCTGGCTTCTGATGACGTCATCGGGACGTCGTGAAAAGTGCTTCGGGCTTCTGATGATCTCATCGGGACGTCGTGAAAAGTGCTTCGGGCTTCTGATGACGTCATCGGGACGTCGTGAAAAGTGCTTCGGGCTTCTGATGACGTCATCGGGACGTCGTGAAAAGTGCTTCGGGCTTCTGATGACGTCATCGGGACGTCGTGAAAAGTGCTACGGGCTTCTGATGACGTCATCGGGACGTCGTGAAAAATGCTTCGGGCTTCTGATGACGTCATCGGGACGTCGTGGAAAGTGCATCTGGCTTCTGATGACGTCATCGGGACGTCGTGAAAAGTGCTTCGGGCTTCTGATGACGTCATCGGGACGTCGTGAAAAGTGCTTCGGGCTTCTGATGACGTCATCGGGACGTCGTGAAAAGTGCTTCGGGCTTCTGATGACGTCATCGGGACGTCGTGAAAAGGGCTTCGGGATTCTGATGACGTCATCGGGACGTCGTGAAAAGTGCTCCGGGCTTCTGATGACGTCATCGGGACGTCGTGAAAAGTGCATCTGGCTTCTGATGGCGTCATCGGGACGTCGTGAAAAGTGCATCTGGCTTCTGATGACGTCATCGGGACGTCGTGAAAAGTGCTTCGGACTTCTGATGACGTCATCGGGACGTCGTGAAAAGTGCTTCGGGCTTCTGATGACGTCATCGGGACGTCGTGAAAAGTGCATCTGGCTTCTGATGACGTCATCGGGACGTCGTGAAAAGTGCATCTGGCTTCTGATGACGTCATTGGGACGTCGTGAAAAGTGCTTCTGGCTTCTGATGGCGTCATCGGGACGTCGTGAAAAGTGCATCTGGCTTCTGATGACGTCATCGGGACGTCGTGAAAAGTGCTTCGGACTTCTGATGACGTCATCGGGACGTCGTGAAAAGTGCTTCGGGCTTCTGATGACGTCATCGGGACGTCGTGAAAAGTGCTTCGGGCTTCTCATGACGTCATCGGGACGTCGTGAAAAGTGCATCTGGCTTCTGATGACGTCATCGGGACGTCGTGAAAAGTGCTTCGTGCTTCTGATGACGTCATCGGGACGTCGTGAAAAGTGCATCTGGCTTCTGATGACGTCATCGGGACGTCGTGAAAAGTGCATCTGGCTTCTGATGACGTCATTGGGACGTCGTGAAAAGTGCTTCTGGCTTCTGATGACGTCATCGGGACGTCGTGAAAAGTGCATCGGGCTTCTGATGACGTCATCGGGACGTCGTGAAAAGTGCTTCGGGCTTCTGATGACGTCATCGGGACGTCGTGAAAAGTGCATCTGGCTTCTGATGACGTCATCGGGACGTCGTGAAAAGTGCATCTGGCTTCTGATGACGTCATCGGGACGTCGTGAAAAGTGCTTCGGGCTTCTGATGACGTCATCGGGACGTCGTGAAAAGTGCTTCGGGCTTCTGATGACGTCATCGGGACGTCGTGAAAAGTGCTTCGGGCTTCTGATGACGTCATCGGGACGTCGTGAAAAGTGCATCTGGCTTCTGATGACGTCATCGGGACGTCGTGAAAAGTGCTTCGGGCTTCTGATGACGTCATCGGGACGTCGTGAAAAGTGCATCTGGCTTCTGATGGCGTCATCGGGACGTCGTGAAAAGTGCATCTGGCTTCTGATGACGTCATCGGGACGTCGTGAAAAGTGCTTCGGGCTTCTGATGACGTCATCGGGACGTCGTGAAAAGTGCTTCGGGCTTCTGATGACGTCATCGGGACGTCGTGAAAAGTGCTACGGGCTTCTGATGACGTCATCGGGACGTCGTGAAAAATGCTTCGGGCTTCTGATGACGTCATCGGGACGTCGTGGAAAGTGCATCTGGCTTCTGATGACGTCATCGGGACGTCGTGAAAAGTGCTTCGGGCTTCTGATGACGTCATCGGGACGTCGTGAAAAGTGCTTCGGGCTTCTGATGACGTCATCGGGACGTCGTGAAAAGTGCTTCGGGCTTCTGATGACGTCATCGGGACGTCGTGAAAAGGGCTTCGGGCTTCTGATGACGTCATCGGGACGTCGTGAAAAGTGCTCCGGGCTTCTGATGACGTCATCGGGACGTCGTGAAAAGTGCATCTGGCTTCTGATGGCGTCATCGGGACGTCGTGAAAAGTGCATCTGGCTTCTGATGACGTCATCGGGACGTCGTGAAAAGTGCTTCGGACTTCTGATGACGTCATCGGGACGTCGTGAAAAGTGCTTCGGGCTTCTGATGACGTCATCGGGACGTCGTGAAAAGTGCATCTGGCTTCTGATGACGTCATCGGGACGTCGTGAAAAGTGCATCTGGCTTCTGATGACGTCATTGGGACGTCGTGAAAAGTGCTTCTGGCTTCTGATGGCGTCATCGGGACGTCGTGAAAAGTGCATCTGGCTTCTGATGACGTCATCGGGACGTCGTGAAAAGTGCTTCGGACTTCTGATGACGTCATCGGGACGTCGTGAAAAGTGCTTCGGGCTTCTGATGACGTCATCGGGACGTCGTGAAAAGTGCTTCGGGCTTCTCATGACGTCATCGGGACGTCGTGAAAAGTGCATCTGGCTTCTGATGACGTCATCGGGACGTCGTGAAAAGTGCTTCGTGCTTCTGATGACGTCATCGGGACGTCGTGAAAAGTGCATCTGGCTTCTGATGACGTCATCGGGACGTCGTGAAAAGTTCTTCTGGCTTCTGATGACGTCATTGGGACGTCGTGAAAAGTGCTTCGGGCTTCTAATGACGTCAGCGGGACGTCGTGAAAAGTGCTTCGGGCTACTGATGACGTCATCGGGACGCCGTGAAAAGTTCTTCGGTCTTCTGATGACGTCATCGGGACGTCGTGAAAAGTGCATCTGGCTTCTTATGACGTTATCGGGACGTCGTGAAATGTGCATCTGGCTTCTGATGACGTCATCGGGACGTCGTGAAAGTGCTTCGGGCTTCTGATGACGTCATCGGGACGTCGTGAAAAGTGCTTCGGGCTTCTGATGACGTCATCGGGACGTCGTGAAAAGTGCTTCGGGCTTCTGATGACGTCATCGGGACGTCGTGAAAAGTGCATCTGGCTTCTGATGACGTCATCGGGACGTCGTGAAAAGTGCTTCGGGCTTCTGATGACGTCATCGGGACGTCGTGAAAAGTGCATCTGGCTTCTGATGGCGTCATCGGGACGTCGTGAAAAGTGCATCTGGCTTCTGATGACGTCATCGGGACGTCGTGAAAAGTGCTTCGGGCTTCTGATGACGTCATCGGGACGTCGTGAAAAGTGCTTCGGGCTTCTGATGACGTCATCGGGACGTCGTGAAAAGTGCATCTGGCTTCTGATGACGTCATCGGGACGCCAAGAAAAGTGCATCTGGCTTCTGATGACGTCATCGGGACGTCGTGAAAAGTGCTTCGGGCTTCTTATGACGTCATCGGGACGTCGTGAAAAGTGCTTCGGGCTTCTGATGACGTCATCGGGACGTCGTGAAAGGTGCTTTGGGCTTCCGATGACGTCATCGGGACGTCGTGAAAAATGCTTCGGGCTTCTGTTGACGTCATCGGAACGTCGTGAAAAGTGCTTCGGGCTTCTGATTACGTCATCCGAACGTCGTTAAAAGTGCATCACGCTTCAAATGACGTCTTCAAGACGTCGTGGAAAGTGTAGAGCGTTTCATGCAATATGTGCGTATTGCCGCGAAATGTGAGTTGCGCTTCATTTGTTGCGTGCTTCAATTCTCACGGAAGTGTAGCAGTTTTTCTTGCCAGAGTTTTCCACGTTTAGGCCTAGATATCGTGACATCTTCATAACCGGTGAGGTTTTTTCCCTAATCCCTAGTCTGTTCAGCTTCAGCCGCTCACCTCCAGAGAAAGACGGTGTGAGAATGAAAACACACCGCTCTCAATTTCTTTTATACCCTACTCTTTATCAATTGGTTATCATGAATTTTGTTTACGGTGAGAAATTGTGCCGATGGCAACTTATAACCGTCTGTTGATTGCTTACTGATTATAGTATCAGTCCAAAAAGGTTGATAAGTGATGCATATTTTTGAGGGATATTACTGCGTAATATCAGGAAAAAGTGAACAATTCTATCCAAAAGGGGTCTTCCAAGCGAAAGAGGATTGGTTCGCGTCAGAAACGTTCCAACCAAAAGGGAACAATAGGAAAGTGAAGCGAGGAGAGTGTACAAAAAGTGAACAATAATTTTTCCAAGCGATATTCTCGGTCGACTCTTCTATACAGCGAAAACAAACCGTTGTGGTATTTTACGAGGAAGAACATATTGGTTTTTGATGAAAGGGCTTTTTATTCGTTCACGAGATTATATCGGAATACTCTTGCTTGATAATGTATTTCAAATGTTTCATTTTTCCCAAGAGCTGGAGCTAGCCGTCTGCTCTGGCCAGTTTGACATCATCTTTCAATGAAAACTATCAGATACAAATACATGTATATTTTTAACGGTTCTCGCATGATCGGAGTTATTTTTGAAACTACAAAGTACCTCCGAGTAGAATACCGCAACGGTTTGTTTTCGCTGTATAGAAGAGTCAACCGAGAATATCGCTTGGAGAAATTATTGTTCACTTTTTGTACACTCTCCTCACTTCACTTTCCTAATGTTCCCTTTTGGTTGGAACGTTTCTGACGCGAACCAAACCTCTTTCGCTTGGAAGACTCCTTTTGGATAGCATATTCTTGTATTTTTGATTGACCCAACTTTCCACCGGTGACAACCACCATGAACATGTTCATCCAACCGGACAACTAATCCATGTTATAGAATAATGTCACAATGTCACTGAAATACAACGTTTTAATGCGCTTCTCGCCGAATCTTCGTGGTTTTGGTAGCACTTGGAGGCCAACGCAGTGTTTGATGTGAAAAACTTGGGGACGAAAATCATCGTGAACACTGCCTTCAAAGACACTTGCTGCAACAGTGGTCGTCCGCATTCGCGCATAATTCGAGTCGCTAAGGACAGTGCATGTTTAGCAAGACGTCAAATTCATGCTATGTCATGTTTCCAAAGCTGATCACCGTTCCTAAACTCAGTACTCGACTAAGCTGACAATTCTCTATGCGGTGCAATTATAGCCACCTCAAGCAGTTGCTAGCGTTGGTAGCTCTTGTAAAGCCTTTTTGCCAATCAGATCGGGACAGGGGGTCGGCGTACGTTACCACCGTGGCTCATATTTGCAAGAGGTTCCGAAGTGAAGCCGGAGTTAATTCACCGAAGTTTTCAGCCCCAAACTGCCGAAAGCACCGAAAATGTCTAAAATCTCACTTCTTTGACACTACCTCCTGTTGAACGCCAGAAAGGCAGCCCGCAATGTTGACAGCTGGGTCATGCGTCATAGCTTTTACGTGTTAGTGCATTAACGCGTTTAGAAGTTTTTGACCAGAAATTAAGGACTAATGCTACACCAGAAAAGTTGCAGAAATCCGTCCATCTGCCTCGTTAATTGTGTTGTAATGAAGGTCTATTGGATGATGAAGATGGCGAAAGAGCCTTCACAGAACCGCTACTTGTAGAGAAAACCGGAGTTCAACTTAGTCGTCAGAGGCGTTTAAATTTGTGCCATATCGACTTTTTGACCGCGGACATTTCTTCCGGTACATGATGGTGTGAAGGAAGTTCTATGCTGTCGTTATCGGAGTGGAATTTCGGTCCGTAATTGCCCCAGATCCCATAGCACTCAAAAATTTTCCTCCAATTGTGTTGAAGCAATCTCCGGACAGTGACCGGAGATCACTTGCTAGTGTCAAACCCAAAGTGCTGAGTAAGCACACTAAGTGAGATGATGCCCCTTAGATGCCCGTCGAGTTTGTGATTAAGGTCACGATACGTTTTGCCGGCCTACAGCTGGTGCGGCGGCACATAGCCGACCGATAACCAGCCCTGGCGCAATCAGCCGATGGCAACCACATTACCAGCTGTCGGCTGGTAATGTGAACAAGAGGTGGATTCACGAGGCGGGACTTTTTTCATAGAAGGGGGAGTTTTTTGAGCCTGCCCGAAATTTTTTGCCTTCTGATTACAAGAACTTCAGATGTTGAACGCCTCTGAACCTTCTACCGATCCTCATGAGTGTGCGATTAATGTTTCTGGGATCGGGCCCTTACCCTTTTTTTTTACTCTGACCTATTTGCAAAGCGTCTCCCGAGTATTCCAAAGGTTTTAAATGTAGTTTTCCCAACTGACAATTCCTCTACAAATTGAACTTTCTTTTCCCCATTTAAGTCAGAAAACAGGATATGGTCGCCGAAATAGTGGAGAGAAAGTCCAGAGTCGCATTAGTATTTTTAAAAAAAAACGAATTTCATATGTCAGAAGGGTGTGGTTCTTCTGATACTGGAATTTAGTGACGCGAGAATTGGGGAAATTGTACTTGGGCAGGTGTTTTGTTCGCTGGTGCTGATAGCTTTTTTCACAGACCAATGCAAATAGCACTATTCGATATTGTCGAAGCGCTGGGGTGAGTCATAATTGGATGCGTTTTTCTAATCCATAATGGGAAACGCAAACGCTCATGCCAGCATTCCACAGTATGTTTTGTACAGTTCGAAAGGTCCAACTCTGAGTGGCCCCTCAAACCTCAATCGCTGGGTACATCGGGATAAGTCGGAATTAGTGGCGGTCGGATCACCGGTCGAGTGCGAATTGGCCCGTCATTGCTCTTCGGTCCTTCCGGTGTCGCTGTCTGACTAGGGATCGACAACTATCCCTCAGAAACGGAGTTACTCGGCGCAGCGTCTTCATCACACCTTCCAACCATACAGAACGCTGGCGCATAGGCAAGCGTCTCGCTTCTAACCAAGTAGTCGAGGGGTTCAATTTCCATAGCATCATCTTTTTTTGCATTTTATCAGAATTATTGCTTTTTTGGATTCGGTAACATTTCTAAATAAGTTTACCTCATTTCAGACTCTCATCAAACATTTTGTGTTGACCTACGTCGAGAATGTCTTCTTCAAACTGAGCCATGTTGAGTGAGTATGTTCAGTTGGGCGGAAAGGTAAGGGTATCTACCAGGGCTGTGCGTTATAACGTTTACGTGTTAACGCATTAACGAGTTAACGCGATTTTCTTCTCGGAAAGTAACGATTAACGCTTCACGAAAAAGTCTTGAAATCACGTTAATTCAGTTCGTTAATTGTAGTGGAATTATAGCACTAAATGATATGGGAGCTATGACGATTCATTGATTTTTATGTGGTCGGGTAATGTTTTTTTTCTAACGAAATGCGAAATTAAGGCGTTAACGTACCAACGAGTTAGAGCTATTTTTTCGAAAACTATTGATTGTAGTTTCGAGCAAGAATGTTTTCCGTTAACGCACACCCCTGTTACCTACCATTCCGGTAATTTTAGGGTGTTAAGAAAATATATTCTGGGTCCTGAACACGAATATGAGGTTTGTTTCTCGGCATTCTGAGGCTTACTGTAGGTTACGATAAATATAGTTCTATTCGGCTATCGTAACCTACGTTAGTGAATCCAAAATCTATAATTGCACCACAGAATCGTTTTTAGCACCCCTTCCAATCTCCACAAAGAAGTTTTGAACCAAATCTGAGACATTTACCGAACTACGGCATACCCACCGTGAATAACCGTAATCTATCAAAAATCGATAAACGGACTTTGAATTTGTATTGAAGGCTACAGATGAGTTCCACGGACAAGTTCTGAGCCAATTCCATCATAATGTTCTGGAAACCATCAAGACGCATTTCGTCCCGAAGATTTTCCACGGTGAGAGGCTTTGGGGCTGATTTGTCGAAATTCCCTGGAAGGATCTCAGTTCAGGACCCGGATAATATCCAGAAAAAAGTTTTGGGCCAGATCCGAAGCTAATTTTCTGAACACCCTAAAAATTGCTCGGTGGTTGCACTAGGGCCCAACTGAGTAAACCTGCTTAACTGGGTTTAGCGAACTTTTCGACGACTACAAACATATATTAAAATACTTCATTGAGAGCAGATCAACGGGTATGAGTTCCGGATCACTATATTACGCTACATATAAGCAGAGGCTGGGTATCAATTTGCAGGTATGGGGCAGTCCTGTGGCGCTGAAGTGGCACCGATAGCATTGAATGACTCCATAACTTTCTGCACAATCATGGCCATCGTGGTCAGCACCGTGAAGCCGAATCCTAAACATGGGTCGATAAGGCGATTCCAGCGGGTCAGTGATGAGCCACTCACCTTCCGTCAGGTTAACAGCAGTTGGAAACTGTGATCTGATATCCTCCTTGGTCTCGTTGTTCATCGTCTGCACCGATAGCGCAACATCCCGAAGGAATTGCAGTCTCTTGGCGGCGGACTCGGCTGGAGTCTCACCCTCCAGGGAAATCGCCTTGTCTCGCCACTGAAAGTGCAGACTGAAAGGTTATTCTAGTTGCGGACAACGCGGGCGATCGCGTCGCGTCACGCTCTGTCGTATTTTTTAGGTAAAAACCAGAAATTTCAGTCATGCGTCTCCTTCCCTTCTCAACAGGTTACTTGATGCGTGCCGCTACGCGACCGCTCGCACTGTCTGTATTTAGGCGAGCACCCTCGGACATGGTTTTACTTCCCAGAGGTCACCCGTGAGCTCCCGAAAATCTCAGTTTAACCGTGCGGAGCGTGTCCTGTGTCTCAGGCTTCAATTGCAGGAACTTATTGTAGAAAGTTGTGTTGAGCGCGTCGATTTTCTCGTATACCTGGAAATCGATTATTGATTTTTTCAGAATCAAAGTTTGTATGTAACCTACCGTTGGAAGTTTCTCCTGGATCAGCTCAACAATCTCAGCTTTGTTTTCCGGCTTCTTGATTCGACCGTTGTACCAGTCCGACATGAAGCTCACCAGTTCACCCTTTTCCGTGAGGTTCAGCTAAAAAATAGAAAAAAATCCAAAACCGAAATTAAGAATAAAAAATTCGATATTTAATAGACAGCTTACATTATCAATAGTCTTCATTAGATCCTGCGGAAGCATTCCTGAATTGAAAAGAAAATTTAAATTTTTTCTTGATTTAAATTGAAGTTGTAAATAGTCGAATTAGTATTTGATGTATAAATTCCATTACCGATTCTCGAGTACAGTCATCCGGAAGATGTTCGCCCCGCAGCGACTGGCGCGAGCGGTCGCATTGCAATTGCCTATGTTTCATGATTCTTTTTTTACCTGCGCCGCGGATAGGCTGGCGCAGTGTAATCCCATAATACCGTTTATGTAGCGCGGCGCAATCGGTTCTATAGAACTGCACTTTCTTGGTCGACGGCGGAACTATGAATGAGTCCTTAAACGACACTTGCCGCGTCGCGACAGTACACACTACGCAGTTGTAGGGATATGCTCTGCTCGTACGTTACGCGACGAGCGACAGCGACCGTGCGTTTCATGAATATTGACTCGCGATCGATTTTTGTGCTGCTTTGATGGTATTGTGTCGCGTCGACAGTCGCACAATGTAAGAACCCTGCCGATAGTGCACTAATAAGCAAAATTTATACATTATCAAGAAAAAAAACTGAACAAGAAAAAAACACAAAAAGACCCTTATTTGAAAAAAAGGATATGGCAAGTGAAACAAAACAATAAAAAGAACTTAATCTGAAAAAAAAACATGAAAAGTGAAAAGTGCGAAGTGAATAGGAAAGCAAACGAATATACATCTGTTATTTTCAAAAACTTTGATACAACTCGCATCGTTGGTGATGACAGAGCTTTAGGCCATCATTAAACAGCGCGAGCGGTTGACGTTAGTCTGAAGCTCTGTCATCGCCTAATTGCAGATAGCGCGAGCGGTCGCGTCTCGTGCACAGAGTAATCTTCTAGATAGAGCGAGAGAGAGAGAGAGAGAGAGAGAGAGAGAGAGACGGGGCGCTCTGCTGTCCAGCCTCTTCTCTCCCTTGAAAATCAACTTATACATGCCGCGACGCGACCGCACGCGCCGCTCGCAGCTAGGCTATCGCTCTCGAACACGACTGCAGAAAGAAGTACAAACCTCGGAACATCTTGAGCATATCCAGATAACCATCTAGTGCTTCCACAGTCAGCGCTGAAAAAAGTTTTTTTCAAAGGATAATAAATCGCTATTCCATCATCAATTTAATAAGGACGCTGAGAGGTTACATTGGGTTAGAAATGTGTCCACTGCACTGCTGCCGACCCCAGGCGTTGTTTATAATTTCGAAAACAGCGATGTGACGAAGTGCGAGCCTATATTATCTATCGTGATCAATATTATACAACTGCCCTATGTCGCATCGATCCGCGGCGGATCTATAAACAACGCTTTGCTCCCATTTTTTTTTCAACCTGGCTACCGTGCCAGGACCATAACTCTAGCCTAGAAAGATTGACGGCGCAGAGTCCGCACCGAGAGATAATCTGCCGTTTGGGGCACAATTCCAGTGCATACTTCATTCGCATGCGCGCGACAGCACCAATTCTTACCAGTCATATCGATTTTCGATCCATATCGATAACAATGAGTAATATGTGTTGCTCTTTGCCAAAAGCATGTACTAGGTCTCATAGTCGAGTGTGGCCGCGCTCAGCTAGAGGCTCTATCTAGGAGTTTATGGAAGGGTCTATGGCATGACCGCGCGTGGTAATGATTATTACCGATTGAATCTGAGGGATCAGTGCGAAGTCGTAGGTTGCCTCATAGTAACTTGCGATTCCTACTTCTTTGGAAATACGTAACCGTACAATTGTGTCCGTAGGTGAGCACCTAGTCGCTGACAGCGCGAGGGGTTGCGGTGCGGGACGCATCGAGACTCGGCAGTCAAACGCCCATTCTGTTTGCAGGATTTTATTTGACGCGCGCCGCGACGCGACCGCTCGCGGTGCCTGCAGCTAGGTTCTCACCTCGGAAACGGCTGTTCATGATAGCTTGACTGTAAACTTACGCTGTTCCTCCTTCTTCTCCATGGTCTCCTCCACAAGTGGCGCAGAGAGACACGAAAGGCAGATGCTTAGAAAGACATAGAGCCTCATCGTTCCTGAAACACTAAAATTCAGTGATAACATAATTGGGGCTGAGCACGGGGCGGAGCACAAGCAATCTCGTGGTGAATAGGTAATCGACTGGAGAATAAGCACACATATCAGAAAAACGGCTCTACTCCGAATTCGCACTTGGATAAAGCCTTTTCGTATGAAACTGTCCGCCCACGTAGTCGGCGTGCATGTCGAAGATTTTTCGGACGAGCCTTTCCACGACTGCAGACAGCTGACTGGCATGTTATTCAGAATGCGCCTTAGACGTCGTTTATACTTCCGCCGCCGAGCGGCGCGGCGGAGTGCATTCCTACAATATCGATCGTGCCGCGCCGCATGATCAATATCACAGAAATGCACTGTACCGCACCGCGCTGCGGCAGAGGTATAAACGACCCCTTGGAATCATATTAATCGGTTTAAAGGTCGGAAAAGTGCCTTTGCGACGCTCACTCGACGCGCACGCCGACTGCGTGGGCGGTCAGACTCATTCGGGCAGACTTGACAGACCGGTTTATAAGTTTTGCAAATGGGTGCATAAGGGCACCATTTAACAGGCACTTTTTAAGGTATTTAAATTTTTTTTTCGGATTCTGTTCGAAGGTTATTTTTGGCGTTTTAGGCTGCTAAAGACAATTCAAAGGGCTGTTTGTCGACATTTTGAGGTTTACTGTAGGTTATGGTGGGTATCGTGACATTTAGGGGGCGAAGCTTGCTTTACAGGCAGCTTCCGCGCAGAAAACTACATTTGGTATTTTTTTCGCAATCCGATCTTTCAACCAAGTGTAGATGGTCGGCGAAGCCTGAGACTCCAATGTTACGTATGCATAGTTCAATAGCCCTGTGAAAACTGCTCTGTGGTCTGAAGACGCGTTTGCCCGTTTGATCACCCAGCACGAAGACAGGCCGTGAAAATCCAAAATTCTACTTGATTCGAGAAATCGTCGCGTTAAAAACTTCATATTTTAAGTTTCTTGTTTTTGAAGCGTTCTTGACAATGGAAAGTCCGGAAGAAATAATCAGTCTAAATCAGTTAATGGGGCTAAACCATTTCAGACGCCCAGCTCTCCGACAATTGTGTATTACAAAAGACACACCTTACAGACGTGAAAAAGCTGAATGTTCCGGGTTTTCAAACGAGTTTTTTTCCGAAATTCGAGTGTTTTGGGTGGCTCCTCGGCGATGTATCACAACCTGGTAGATCTACCTGCAAAAAATAGTAAAAAAAATTGAACGCGGTTTCTCGCGCGTACGCTGTCTTTGAGTCAAAAACTCATCAAAATCATCAAATAAACTTCAGATTCGAGATCAGCACCCCAAATACCCTTACTTGGGGAATTTGAGTGGAATCTGGACCATTTTCCCAAAACGCTTCCAGAACCACCTGATTGATAAAAGCAAACGCTCAACCAACAATCGGTGCAAGAGGAAAACGCTATCACTCTGTGCTAGGTTCTAAAAATGCGCATTCACCCAAACTTTGTACGCTAGGATTATTTTGGGCGCTGAACATGATTATGAGGTCCGTTTCCAGATTTTTCGGAGATTACTGCTCGTTCTAGAAGTACAATAGGCACTGAAAACATCCACCTTGAGCTTATATCCTCTTGGAACCAGCAGCTCGGAACGAAATAGTACGCAGTTTTACGATAGAGATCCAAGAGATACTAACTTGTGAGGCCTAATCTCTGAAATAATCTCTGAAAAGCATTCGAAAGGTCAAAGGTATCTTGGTGTGGATGTAGAAATCTTGTTGTAAATAGATAAATTTGTTTGAAATAAGTCTGATTGTGAGTGGAGAAGCCGTTTGGCAGCAGCTCATGAAGAAAGTCCTGGCAGACGATGGCAGCTGTCCGATTTCCAATGAGCGAATCTCTTCGGCTGAACAACATGAATAATGCTCTTGTTGCTCTTCTGTCAAGGACACCGGCTTGGGTGTGTGCAGGAAACAAATGGAAGAAGTCAGTATTCCAATTGATATAGTATGCCTACAATTATGCAGTCTCTGATCGATTTTTGATTAAAATCTCAAATTTGGCCTTTACAGCCGCGCTCCGTTAGCTGAACCTACGTTTTTTTTTAAATATTCTATACACATGAACTTCACATACGTCGTAGTGTAATTTATTTATAGGCGTTTATTGTTCGGTCACCATACTTAATCTGTATGAAAACTGAAAATGGACTTCATAATCGTGTTCTGCGCTCCAGATGATCTGCCAGGCCAGACTTTGAGCAGAAAAGCTTCTATTTCCGGCACCCCAAAAGCCCACAGAGGCATCCCGCTTAAACTCTGTATAGAGGGGCTGAAGACAAATATGGGTCCTTCTTCAGTTTTTTGGCTATGTTATGTGATAACGGTACGGTAAGGTCTTTTACTCACCGCAACCAATGTGCATTGGGTTGAGAACCTTGAGCCACATTCATAGGTGGTCGCTTCGACTAGTCGCGGCACTGCCAACAGTTACGAAACCCATCGCGATAACAGATATTGCACTGAGTCGCGACGGTTTGGACCAGTTTGAAGTTTCAGTCGCGAGCGCCTAGCGACTGGGGTATTTCATTGCTGGTCGAAGCGACCTGCTTTATTTTGTTAGGTCGCTTCGACTAGTGGCGTCGCTTCCATGATGGAAGCGATTCGTCTAGTCGAAGCGACTAGGCCGTAATCTTTCGTCAAGATGTAGGGTATTCGGCGCCGAATCGCAGACTCCACACTCAATCTCGCGGCATTGTCCAAAAATCTCCGTCATGTTTTACGCTGAAATGCATCCCCACGAGCGATAGAAAGTCGCGCGATGATTTGAAATCGCTGGACGGAGCGATTTGAAATCGCGGCAAAATCGTAGTTCGCTTCCACTTCAAGTCGAAACGACCAGCCATGATTGGGGCTTCAGAAAACTGTCCTAAAACGCATTTCATTTTAAATGGCCGGTTTGTCCGAGTATCCTTCCCCAGTCAGGAAATTTTTGTTTATATTCTTCTCAGAGCTTGAGACAATAAAAACTTGTGTTCTATTAGATTGTGGATTTGGGCGTGAGAAGTTTAGAAAATAGTGCGAAATGCGTTAGAAACTGCCTAATTTTTCCTTGAGTAGAGCATAATTATTGTAGTCCGCGAATTCATTTATTTTTTGAAACTTCCTCGTTTTCGACTATTATGTCAAATTTCGAGTGAATATTCGAACATTTGAATAATTTCATAATTGCTCACAAACACTACTGAAAAAGGTTTTCGAAGTCTGATTATATAAATTTCGTGGATTGAAATGTGCAAAAAAATACGAGATTTGACTCTTCAATTCACTGCGACTATTCTAACAAGGAAAATTAAAATAAAAATTGGAAAAAATAAAGGTTTTTCGGCGCTGTGAGAGTTGAACAAAATCAAGTACATAACGAGCATGCTCATGCTACGAGTAGTATAAACTGTGAGTGACCCAGGCCTTAACCTAGGTATATAAAAGTTGTAAGCTCGAAACGTTAGGATACAGTAGTGAAATGACGTTCTCCTCAGTGTAATCTCCCCCAGAAGCATCGGCCGGAGATGATCCTCATATTCGTATTCGGCGCCTCTGATCACCCACCCCCCTGACGAAGTTTTAATGAGTTTCAGAAGATTGTGAGCGAGAAATAAGAATTTGGGAAACCCATGGCGGCAAGTGGGGCCCTGCATCATCTATCCTGAGCTGGAGGGAATGGCGAGCATTCGCAGTGTAGTGATGATGGGTCGAAGCTCATAAGCAAGATACTAGAGTTCAAATCCCCTGGTCTACAAAATGTTTGCATTTTGTCAAACGTTTCTATTCGACCTTAACATTAAAACTTTCATGTTATTCAGACTCTTTAATGTGCAGTATAACCTTGTGGTTAGGAACAACGATCAGAATATGAGCCTGAAGATTGTGTTCTCCAATAAGGCTTTCTCCTGAAATTTTGAGTTACCAAGAAGTTAAATTTTAAACGTTACAGCGCATTATATGATATCTATCATTCCGTGCAATATCAACTTTTGACAGAAGTATCGATGCAATGCAACGCGACTATCGATCGAAAATCTATATATTCCCCTGGGGCAGCCGCAGCCCAGCGACGTATGGCCCTGACCCGAAATCGCTGCTGCTCGTTTCAACCTCTTGAACTCCGAGACTTCAAACTTTCTGATGAGCTCAGAGGTGTTATCTGAGACGTCGAACACAAAAACGAGAAGCAGTTTTCTTTTTTTTTGGAGATTACAGCGTATTGTGGGGTTATAAATGAACCTTACTCACACTAATCGTTCGGAAAACTGAAAACCGACCTTATTTCCATGTTCAGCACCCCAGAAATACTCAATGAGCAAAGTTTTTAGCGAAAATTCATTTTGACCTGTGGAACCCCATGAAGAAGTAGCTGTCAGTCCCGTTTTTTGGGGCCAGAACCCAGAATTCTTTTTCTTCCTCGAACTGCGCCCATGGAGTTTTTTTTGTGCAGTGAATTGGAACATGATTTTTTGAGATATAGATTTGAGCCGAAGTCACTCACAATTTTTATTGCTGCTTATTTACTTCGTTTTGCTAACCTTGGACTACACTAAAATGGTTCCTTTTGTACGAGACGCTATTTCTTTGATTCTCCGTAATATTCGGATAATCGAATATTGAAGGTATTCGAATAATATATGGCTTGGTCCCAAGTTCGAAAAAAAAATCATTCATTCGGAGGTTTTAAACTTACTTATGTGACTTCTGCATTCATTCGAAAACCGTGGTTGAATACCCATACCTACTGTCAACTTTGGCATCTATCCAATCTCCATGTCTAATGTGGTTCATTATCAACACAGAGTGTGACCACAAGGGATAGGGCCTTGACACCGATAACGCCCAGTGCTGAGATTTCTTCCTGGGGCAATACCTAAGGACTAATTACCATCACAGCACTAAGCCAATGGCTATCTTATATACGTCTACTTGTATAAATAGTAGGTAGGTTTCGCCAGATCCATCACTCGCCTACTGTTCGTCCAGTCGTTCCCTCTACAGTCCTCTACAGTACCGTCGTTGTAGCCTCATAAGGTCTTCACCGGGTGTATTGTAGTGGACAGGTGGGGTTCTATTCTGCTCGTATTCATGTCCTGCTCCATGCTCTATGGTCAAGGATAGTCTGATAGAAGGTAGGTTTAAATTTGTTTCTTCTTATTCTTACAATTGTACTATCTCTTTTCTTACCCAATACATTAAGAACCAAGACATATAATAAGTTCATTTTTGGAATCGTTGGTCCACTATGGTCCTGCACCTCATATCTACATATGTATCTGTGAAGCAGAATTAATCGAAAAGTCGTATGCGGGCAGAATTTCGTGGAAACCTATGCTAGCTTTGAAACAGATGAATGATTCGTAATTATTGGGTAGGGGAGTAGGTCCCCACACTTGATTGATTCTTTTCTCGCCCTTTTCTGTTTTGTTTGGCGAAGTGTCATAGAGCATTCGGAAGCTTATCTCCTCCTCTATCTGATTCTGATCGTCGTCTACCGTAGAAGGCTTACTATTCAGAATTTAACGTTGAAATTTAGTTTGTGGTTCAAGTATAGGATTTCTCAAAATGTTTGTAATCGCCCCTATCAAAGTAACAAATCAGTCTTACTGGGGTTGATTTCTTGAATCACCCGGCCATTTGCAACGAAATATAGGTAAACTAGGTGCACTCTTCTGGGACTATTTGTAAATCTAAGCTTATAGCTTCTATAGAGATCTTCGAACCCGGTTACGGCGGGTTTTCTCATCTGGGCAAAAAGGTAACGGTCCCAATTACCGACAAGACCATTTTTTGCTAAGCAGCAGGGGTGTACGTTAACGGAAAATATTTCCGTTAAGTGATAGTCGCTAATTTTTGAGAAAAAAGAATCGCGTTATTGTATTTTTTAATTCCTTTGAAAAAATTTAAAACCTTACCTGACCACAGAAAAATACGATAATTCATCAGAAGTGCCAAATAAATCAGTGCCATAATTCCACTACAATTAACGAACTAAATCAACATGATTTAAAACATGACTTTTTCGTTAAGCATTAATCGTGATGCTTAAAAAAGAGAACGCGCTAGGACGGTAATGCCTTAACACATTTAAGTAATTACGCACATCCCTGATGTCCAGATTTTTTTCCCTCTTTGATTGAAGGCTTTTCCTTAGGGGTGATTGGTTGCGTTGAATATGAATTAGGGACCAGTTTCTCGACATTCCGAAGAAACTGTAGGTTACGGTAGATATGATGCCGTTTAGTGAGCGTAAACCATCTTACTATTCCGAAAATCGATGAGTAGACCATACATACGTGTTGAGCACCCCCAAATAACCCTCTCAGTGTCATTTTCAGCTGGATCTGAGACTCCGAGCCAGCTACCGTATAACCGTAGCCTACTGTCATTTATCGGAAATATATGGGATGTCAGGCTTTGGTTCAGAACCGCCAATTAATTTCTACAGAAAACATTCAAGGCGAATCCGTCCTAGCGTTTAGGAAATCATCGAAATTCACATTTCGCTCCGAAAATTTGCCCCAGTGGGAAGCTTCGAACCAAACCTGTCGAAGTTGTTCGAAGGTCGAAAAATTGACCTCGAGTCCATATTCAGTATCCCTAATAACCCTCACGAGAAGTCTTGAGCCGAATCCGGAAATTTTTTTCTGATCCATTTCTGACCATTTTCTCCCGCCTCATCCCTACTAGTGGCCTGACCGAGAAAAACCCTTTTGTTCGTCGCCTCGAAGATATCTATAGCAGCTACAAAGTTGGAATCAGAGACATTCTCAGAGGTAAACCTGGAGTGTTAGTCTTAGAAGTATATTTACTTGAACACGGCTGGTTCGCCCAATATTAATTCCCTTGTTACTTGACTAAACCCTCTGAGGACCAGATGATACGTAACACCAAAACAGGTTCGCGAAAACTTTCAATTGGGTGAAATTTCCATGTGTTCAGAAATTGCAAATAAATTTGTAATTTTTTGGAGCTGGGGGAGGACGCAGTTCGGAGTGGCGTCGGCGCCAGCCGGCTGGCAGCAGTGACCGATCGCGGCCGAGTCGCCCCAACGGCGAGATCGATGGCTCCCTCGCTCGTTGATTGGCGATCGACGGACATCACGCACGCAAGATCAGAGCCTGTGCGTGGAGAACAATCGTTTCTTCGCACAAAATGGGTGACGACTTTCTATATTAAAGCAAATGAATCATTGCGAATAATCTGAGTGTATATAGTACTAGTATTAGAGCTACAGTAGTCGACAAAAGCGTAGAATATTCGCACTCATGTCAGAGTCTCGCTCACCCGGAGGTCAACCCCTTGAAAAATCGTGGAAAACTTCGCACGTGGTTCCAACCCCTTGAAAATTTGGGGAAAATTTCGCACTCGTGTCAGAATCTCGCCAACCCGTGGTTCCAACGCCTTAAAAATGGAAAAAAACTTCGCACTAATGTCAGCTTCTCGCCCAACCGGGATTCCAACCCCTTGAAAAAATCGGGGAAAGCTTCGCGCTCATGTCAGAATCTCGCCAACCCGCGGTTCCAACCCCTAGAAAAAATCGGAGAAAACTTCGCGCTCATATCAGAATCTCCAACCCGGGGTTTCGACCCCTTGAGAAAATCGGAGAAAACTTCGCACTCACGTCAGAATCTCGCCCAACCGGGATTCCAACCCCTTGAAAAAGTCGGGGAAAGCTTCGCGCTCATGTCAGAATTTCGCCAAACCGGGGTTCCAACCCTTAGAAAAAATCGGAGAAAACTTCGCGCTCATGTCAGAATCTCCAACCCGGGGTTTCAACCCCTTGAAAAAATCGGAGAAAGCTTCGCGCTCATGTCAGAATCTCGCCAACCCGGGGTTCCAACCCCTTGAAAAAATCGGAGGAAACTTCGCACTCAAGTCGGACTCTCGCCCACCCGGGGTTCCAACCTCTTGAAAAAAATCGAAGAAAGCTCCGCGCTCATGTCAGAATCTCGCCCACCCGGAGTTCCAACCCCTTTAAAAAATCGGAAATAATGTCCTCCCTAGAAAGTAGTCTAACCCCTCAAAAAACTCGGGGGCTGTACGCTCTAAAGGCACAGTACACCCTCAGATATGAATTTTGAGATTTTCATGTAATTGTGTAGAAGACGCCTCCTGTATAACATGTGCCAAATGCCTGATCTCATTTCCTCCAAATAAGCGAGATATAAGCGACCACCACAGGCCCGACCCCCTTCGCACACCACCACAGGCCCGACCCCCTAACAGAATTTCGAACTCGATAGCGGCTCGATGGATGGATAAATTCCAACAAGTTGTTGTTTTTCAGTCCATTACCGGACTGTCTCCTTATCCTGGCTTTCTCTCACGGAACGATTGCGAATGATGAGAAATACAGGCCTGAGACAACTCGTCCACCAATTTTTCACCCTGAAAATCTAGGCATTTTCGAAGAGCCATACCTCTGTTCAAAGGGGGTTTTGGACGATCTCAGGAATACCACTGTGATCAGCGACTCCAAGATCTCCAAGACTGTCTCCAAGATAAGCATAAAATCTGAAAATTAATTTTTGGATGTCCTGTGCCTTTAATATAGGAAATCATCACCCTTTTTGTTCGAAAAAACGATTGAGTTCCACGCACAGTCTCTGATCTCGCGTACGTGATCTCCTCCGATCGCCAATCAACGAGTGAGTCAGCGATCTCGCCGTTGGGGCCACTCGGCCGAGATCGGTCACTGCCAGCCGGCTGGCGCCGTACGCCATCCCGTACTCCGTTCTCCCCCTGTACCAATTTTTTTGCAACGACTTTGAGGCATCAAACTTACTAGTTAGGTACCACAAGGTTTTCCCTACTCAACGATGTTTATTTTACGAATTATCCACCACTATCGTAAAAATCGGAAGATCAAAGTAAAAATCGATTTTTGAAAAAAGGTTGGTAAATGGCAAAATATTTGTCCTTGAGGAATACCTCGGAGTCAAATAGTGGTCGAAAACAACTCATCAATGATGCCGAATGGAAACAGGTAAATCTGCAGGCTTCATAAAAACTTTATTACACTAAAAATATATATAACAACATTCGAAGACATACATGCATTCATAAACTCTGCGTTAAGACACTCCTTAAAAAGTTTGTCTTTGCAGCAATATTATTCTAATTCAAAAATACCCGCGTTCAATAATGATATAAAACAGTTATGCGAAACAAATTCGAGAAGAAAAACTAAATAAATGCAGCCTGCCAACCAAAAACGAGTACAGGTGGAGCTAGGTGGAGGTGAACGCGGTCCGCAGCGCTGCGCATTCGAAGTAGATCACAAGTCAACTTTGCTGTTCTCATCAGTGACTTTTCCTTGATTGCTTTTAAGTGTTGTTGTTGTAATCACCCCTTAGGTAATTGGAAGCCGAATGAAAATCGGGTAAGTCATCGGCAAGAATGGAAAAATTGGCTGCTTGCGTAAACTCCAACTGGCTCCGCCCGCACTCTTTTGGGTTTTTATCATTGATTACGATTGTGGGCAGAGCATAGGTACATCAATGGAATCGGTTTTTTCACCGAGGACGAGAAGCACTGAAGGGTCTCAGGTTGAGAATGAAAGACCCGTGTGTGTTTGCAACTGCTTTCGCGATGCCGCAGTGTACGCGTTTTGGCTCGCAAACGTGTGTGCGGCCGCCGCAGACACTTAGGCGTCGTTTATACTTCCGCCACCGAGCGACGCGGCACAGTGCATTTCTGCAATATTTATCACGAGGCGCGGCACGACCCATATCATTGGATTTGACTTCGTCGCGCTGCTCGGGGACGGAAGTATAAACGACTCCCAGGCAGTATTCACACCTCCATCGCGACCAGGGGTGTGCGGAAATTTTTCAAAAAATTTCAGAAAACAGAAAACAGAAAATCGAGTTTGTCAGAAAACAGAAATCAGAAAACAGAAAGGCCAAAACGGCCAGAAAACAGAAAACAGAAATCAGAAAACAGAAAATTTTCAGAAAAAATACTCACTGCATTTTAACTTTTTTTCAAGAGGAAGGAGAGTGTAATTCTGAACATCTTTGCTATACCTGTAATACAATATCTACGAGACTGGACAATTAACTAATAAGACATTGATAGTAGCGATGGCACGTCAATGACAGGTCTCTTTGAGAGTTTTAGCCGAGAATTAGCTCACTAAGCTCCACAGCGGTTCTTGATGTGCTATTTCTCAAATCTTTCTTGATTGTTTCTGGATTATTAGGCGGCCAAGATCATGTTGTTCACGAAATAGCCTAGAAGTAGCCGAGCAATAACGGAGAAATAACCAAGACGTGACAGGCACACCAACACGCGACGCGGCGTTTCCCGGCTCGCCGAGCAGCCGCCTTGGCCTCCTGCAGCTCGGCGGGCCTCCTGGTGCTAGGCGTGGTCCAAGTACCGCCAACTAGGGTAGTTGAACCAACAGAGGTGTTGACATCCAAATCATGCCTCAGGAATGCATCGTGTACAGTTCAACTCCGTATTGCCGTTCAGTCCGCAAAGTGCACGCTGATTGCGGAAGCGTGCTGCGGCGCGGTTGCGAGTATCCTCAGACATGGATGTATGGATGTATTGGTGCCCAGGTGATCCGCCATCCCTGTCTGAGATACTTGCAACCGCCCCGCAGCACACTTTCGGAATCAACGTGCAGTTTGCGGACTGAACGGCAATGCGGAGTTGAACTGTACATCCCTTGGAGAGCATTATTTGGCGTCCAATTCGCGGCGAACATTTTTTTGCGGTTATTTCTAGGCTATTACGCGGCAAACAGCTACTTCCCGACCATTTTCCGGCTATCACGCAGAAAGCAGGCATTTCTTGGCTATTTATTGTCTATTGATCGGGTGAATTTCCCAGAAAATGCCTGTACGTCAGCACAGTAGGGGTTGCATCCCTCGTTGTCAGCAGCTGCAGCTGACAGCTAACAGCAGCAGTTGTTATTGATATCGAGGGGTTCAACCCCAGCAAGTGTTGGAATCATATACCGCTGTCAGCAGCAGCTGCTGCTGACAGCGAGGGTTTGCACTCGATCTTTGCCCTGGGATGCAACCCCTATTGTGCCGAAGTACTGAGTAGGTGAGCAGGGTTCGCGATAAAATCAGTTGCTGAGTTCTCTTCATGATAATGCAGGTTTCACCATCACAAAAGGGAGAAAAGTGAAAAGTTGTAGGAGAAACGCACAAAAACAGCTTAGAACAGCTATTTGGTGGGTGTTCGCAAGCCCCAACTAACACGATTCATATAAGTGCTGGTTTTTTCGTTTAGCAACCTATTCATGCTTTTCCGGAAGCGGCAAATGCCGCGCAACATCAGTAGAAAAATGAGAAATCAGATGTTCGATACCGTTACCGAGCCCCTGATTTCTCATTTTTCTAGTGATAATCCGCGGCATTTGCCGCCTCGCAAATGTATGAATAGGGTGTAACAGCAAGGCGGAAGACGGCAGAACAAACATACATAGAAATTTAGTTAATTGTGGGTAAGGTGACAATCAGCAATATTCTGTTCCTGAGCGTTTTTCCTCTGAGTTTTCACCTATTTTCACTTTTATGATGATCATGTCTACCATTTCATGAGGATACCATAACAACCGTTTCTTATGGTAAACCCTACCTTTAGCAGCAATCGCACCATTGAACGCAAGTAGTACCTCCGCTGTTCCACAGATCCGGATTTCGTTGATTTTTTTCTGATTTTTTTTTCTGTTTTTCGAAGGTTTTTCAGAAAACAGAAATCAGAAAACAGAAAGGCCAAAACGGCCAGAAAACAGAAATCAGAAAACAGAAAACAGAAATTTCCGCACACCCCTGATCGCGACGCGACGCGATGATATAACAGTGGTGAGTGTCGATGTATGCCGCGTCAAGTGCGGATTTGCATTCAGAGCATGCCGTCACCTTGCTTCGCGATGGAAGTATAATCTTGGTCTCCAAATGTTGTGCAACAGAGACGACCATAAGGGCCTATCACCAAATTTAGTCGAGCAAAAGGACCAGACGCGATCATTTGCGACCGAACGGCTTTTACGACCGCACTGTTCGGTTTTTCAACCGCGAATGACGACGCGGTCCCGTCTCTTTCATAGACACAATTTCGCGAAAGACCTATATGCACTCGCCCACACGTTCAGGTGCCTTTGTCGACCATGGCGTATTGTCGGACAATCCGAACAGGTCGATCTCGTCCAACAGCGGGATTTGGAATGCCGCGTTCATGCTTCGCGACATATTCACTGACCTTCCCGCGAGCGACGCCAGCGGGAAGCGACGAGACGCGTGTAATAGCTTTACGTGGGCGTGGCGGGCTTTCCAGTGAGATCGAACGGCATCTTTCGTCGCGGTTCTGTAAAAAAAACAAGAAGATTTAAATCAAGAAGATTTGGTATTGTCAGGCAGAGGGTTAAGGCGGCTGCACCCAAATAGATGCATGAACTAAATTATAAACTAAACAAGGCACTAGAACTAAGGACACACGAACTGAAAAGCTTAGGTCAGAGTCCTCTAACTAAAGTAGAACATACGAAAGCTCAGGTTTGACTTTTCTTTCTCGCACCGATCTTTCGACGGGTATCGTCGGAATCGCTCTGTAAGTCCTAGTTCTCAAAAAAGGTTTTAAAAAACTGAACGCAGTCCCATAAACGTACCGAAAGTATGGTCTCCAATTGGTCATGATCCATGGATGTGCCGGTTTGTGCCTCGGCATTGCTGAAAAACACTCCATCTTGTTGTCGATCGCAGGTCGATAGGGTGCGCCGGGCTTATTTGCCGCGAAAGGCTTGCGCTTTATTGCGAAAAATTACCTGATTTTGTGACTCATTTTTCGTCGTGGTTTTGAGGACCGCCTTCGTTGTAGTCCCTTTATATCGAAGTAGAAGCCTCGACTCTCGGACGGTCGATCGGTTCTGAATATAGTTAACGTGGTCCTAAGCTCCATAGGGGAGGAGTCTAGGATTGGTTCATACTTGAACGGTTCGATGTCTCTGGAGCCGAGAGGAGCCGCGGCAACTACCGGTAGAAACTGTGTACGATTCGAGCGATACTCGTCGAGGCGTCGTGCGATTTTCAAGTACGAGTCATCTGTTTGAATGATTACTTCCTGAAATATGAAAACTACATTTTAGGGAGGGATAAAGTGGGATCTGGTCTGTCCGATCACGCAGTCGGCGTGCCTGTCGAGCGGCCGTCGCGAAGGCCTTTTTTTTAGATAAGCCTTCCCACGGCTGACTGGGATATTATTCACCATTCGTCCATTGTTTCTGCAAATCGATTTTCAAGCCTGATAAAGCCTTCGCAACGGCTGTTCGCCAGGCTCGCCGACATCGTGCGCGGACAGTCTTATTCAAACAGACTTTATGCAGTAGTATATTTTATGGGCGCGTTTCTAAAAGACTATTATATGTAGCTACACGGTAGACTAGCCGATGTCAAAGGTTGCGGCAAAACGTTATACGGAGACGTTTTAAAACGCACTGACCAGGGATGTGAGAAATTTTCCTCTTGAGGAACAGGAAACCCAGTTCGATAAAACAAGAGAGATTTTTTCCGAACGTCATCAAGGAATGCTCAGCTCACGGCAGGGGAAAAAAGGCGCTGATGCAGTTGTGTACCCTCTATAAAACGTCGTAATTCACATCAATCGAGGCGCCAGCGGCGCGCGCGATGCCTCAGCCTCCGTCTGCCCTCCGCTGTCTCACTGTCTCTAACCTCCGCTCCGCACCAGCACGCGTAGGAACCATGTGAGTTTCGCCGTTTTATAGCCTGTAATTTTGCTAACAACAGAAGTGCTTAAAGCGTTATTATAAGCGTTTTTCAAGCCTCGCGGAAAGGTAAAGGAAAGGGTAAGGGAACAGGCATCAGATAATTTTTGGGATGCTTCGAAAAAATTCCTCAATCGCCCCAACTTTTATGCAGGGATCAAATAGGGTACTGGAAACGAATCTGGGGTCCGTTTGTCGGATTTCTGAGGATTACTGTAGGTTACGGCAGATGCCATGCCATTTATGGAGGCAAAAATCCACCCGATTAAATCCAAAATCGGCGAATGGTCATCAAATTCACATTCAGCGCCCAGAATAAACCCCGCATAGGATTTTTGAGTCAATTCTGGGGTTTTAACGGAACTACCGTAGACCCACCGTAAGCTGTTAAGCACTGCAAATGACCCCAGTGAAACAGTTTGAGCCACATTAATCGTAGCGTTCCAGAGTGGCGTGCAGGAATGCGGTGGATATGGTAGGGACACGCAAGGTAGCGCACACAAGCCATAATTTGAATTGAAATCGTGACACTTGCGTGTAGCGTTGCGCTATCTGATCCTCGATGCCTATATCATCCCCGGAAATCGTCAAAAGTCGCGTTTTGTTCTCAAATCGTCCCCGATGGGAACCTCTGAACGAGTTTAGTCGAAAACTTTGGGATATCTACAAATAAACCTCAGATTCGTGATCAGGACCCCAATTAACCCCCCCCCTAATTGGAAAAATTTTAAGTCAAATCTGGAACATTTTTCTGAAACGTTCTGTGAACTCCATTTTTGATATATGCACACAAGCAACCGCTCAACCAGCAATCGGTGGAAGTGGATCTGTATTACCCTGTCCAAAGTTCGGAAAATGTGTTTTCTCCCTCTTTTACAGGGGGGCAGGGGTATCTTGGGCGCTGAACACCAATATGAGGTCCGTTTCCAGATTTTTGAAAAAATACTGAGCGTTTTGGCGTACAAGAAGCGATGGTCTTGAGCCTATAAGTTCTTTGAACCAGGAGCTCGAGAAGGCATACTAAGCAGTTTGACTATGGATGCCAGAGAGATACCAGCATTGTATAAATTTGTTTTCGCAGGGGCATTTAATACTCTGAACTCTTCCTTTGTAAGCATATTGTAGCCATGGCTGGCTTGCTTCCAAGTTTGCCATTAAACGATAACTAAACCGCCGGTATCTGTTTCTGGGTTATGATTTTTCTGTTTCTTTGATTTTTATGTGTTGATCCTGCGTGTATCTATAGCGGGTGCCTTAACCCCAAAATTGAGAGAAGGTCAACATTCTCGTCGGATGGGATGCGCACCACCGCCTTTTTTCAGTGCTGTGGACTTTTCACCATATGAGAAACTCCGAAAAATTACACAAATTTTTCAATAGCCTTTGGCCGTAGTTATACACCGGCGGGACGCTGCGGGAGTAGCAAGACAACTAGCACTTATGTACGTTTCAACTGTGCTGAGGCATGCCAAAAGTAAGAGTTACCCCAGAAAAACACGCCGGACGACCGCACCGAGCAGTTATAGAACGCCCGGATATTTTTAGTCTGCAATATTGCGTCACAGACGTCAAAGACGCAATATTGCGACGAGTCCCTGATTCACGCCGCAAGCGGCAACAATGTCATTGCGGGACGTTTTCATTCCGCTGGTGTATGACTAGGGCTTTTATGTGATCAACTCGCGCACCGATGGGGTCCGATTCGACCACATTTAGCTTTGAGCAAGATTACAAAGAGGTCTGTAGAACGATATGACCACGTACTCCCGCAGCATTATGTGGCCGTATCGTCGTCCAGATAAGAGCACGGGCCGCAGAACTCAGGGTGTTCAATACGACAATAGGGCCCACGCAGGGCATGTTAATCGGTTGTTCTCCATATGATTATGCGCACGGCAACTATTTATATGTATAGGGCGCCCCATCTCACAGGCCCAAGGCCGTGTTTATACTTCCAAAGACGCGTGACCGCAACAGGGCATATCAGATATGTCGATTTCCTATCGTTTTAGACAATAGAAAGTACGTCGCGCGGCTCGTTGCGCTATCTTTGCACCAGACCATGGAAAGCGCAGTTGGCCTTTCGGAACCGATCCTGGAAGGTGATCTCGACATGCTCTCTGAACAATTGCAACCGCTGAGAGGTTCTCTTTTACAGTCCACGGCGAGGGAAGCCTAGTCTTATCTTGCGTTCAGAAGCTAGAAAAACATTGAAAAACCGAAACAAAAGACCAATCGTCACATTAAAATTTGACTCGATAAAATTGTCAATCGATAGTTTCGTCTGTGTCAGCGCTTGCGTGCGCGCTCGTCACTGCACCCTCTGGCTCCTCTCTGCTTTCTCGCTATCTCCAATCTTAGCTCCTCTTACCACGGAAATCTTGTTTTTAAAAAAATGTGTATGTGCTGCCCATAAAATCCCCTTACCTGTCTTTCGTCATAAATACTCGTGCCCAATCCGGACGTTGAACTGGACCTGGCACGCGTGACGCTGAAAATAATTCATTACAAAACAAGGTTGACTAGTAACTACTCACTGATTATTTTTCTCTCCCCCACCCTTCCCGAAAAAATTATCGCTCATAGATCAGCCTAAACCTCACATTGGTCCGAACGGTTTGCTGTTCTGTGTAATGGTCGATCGTGTCATTGGTGGAGAGTATTGAGTGCTGTAAGAAATTCCGGTCTCGAAGGGAAAATAATAGTAAATGCTCGCTAGTGACAAACCTCATCTCCATACTCTCCATCATTCGCCCCTCATGATAGCTGGCACTACCCCGGTGGTTCCAGTCGGTCGCTGGGTGGTAGGGTTCTGCCTCTGGAATTTTATAGCTTTCCGCTATTTTTAGGTGGGTTGTTTCAAATTGTGTATGATTTAGTTCCGCAATCGCGTTCAGTCCGCAAAGCCTCATTATCACAATCGTAGAAGCGAAGCGGTTGTTTTGAGAATGATTTCTTCATTTTCATAGTTGAATTTCTGAAAGTTGGGCTCCGCAGAAAAGGTCAAGGATTTGGCATTGCTCCTAAATGTTGTGAAATTGTTTTATTGGATTTGGCTCTCAACTTGATTTTTCAAATGTAGTGAAATTGTCGAATTGATTTGGCTGTGATGATACTATATGCAGATAACATAATCATTAAATGTAGTGAAATTGTTGCAAACGGATTTGGCAGGAGCTCTATCAATTATCACAGTCAAATCACGCGTCAGAAGGGGTTTTCCTTGGAGCGCATATTGAATCGAATGAGAACAGGAATAAACCTAGCAGCAAAAACGTTTCTATACAATGCGAACCGTGAAAGCGTTGAGGACACGAAGACATAGAGTCAGTAGCGAGTAAATTGCGTTAGATTTCGTTTTCATGATTTTTATCTCATCGGTGAGGGAAGGTCTGGTACCTTATTGTTAGTGGGAGCTACACTGAAAGGGCAGAATAGCATTCGGAAACCTTAATTCTAGCCCATAAGGCCACGTTTCGTTCAGCATTGTTGACTGAGGATTATTATTTGTTTCTTTTTGTCTTCATTCGCTCGCCAGAGGACCTTCTGACGCGTGATTTGACTGTGATAATTGATAGAGCTCCTGCCAAATCCGTTTGCAACAATTTCACTACATTTAATGATTATGTTATCTGCATATAGTATCATCACAGCCAAATCAATTCGACAATTTCACTACATTTGAAAAATCAAGTTGAGAGCCAAATCCAATAAAACAATTTCACAACATTTAGGAGCAATGCCAAATCCTTGACCTTTTCTGCGGAGCCCAACTTTCAGAAATTTCACAACTTTTTACAAGGGTTTCCCTTCTACAATATCGTCGAGCTCCAGAAGTCAAGTTGTTTGTTTTTCGAAAACATAGTGGTTGAAATGAAGAAACAACCGCTCCGCTGCTAAGACTGCAAGATAATTGTTGCAACGCGGCTTCCTACAAATAGATGCAAGGCATATACTTTTTGAATTTAAAAGTCGAAAAATGAAGAAATGAGTTTCAAAATGACCCAATTGTACAGGTTCTAGGCACTCTTCTAGACGGGGGGGGGGCACGCACCACTCAAGACAGAAATGGAATGAACGGCCCATTGGTGAGGCTACCAGTCGAAGTATTTCCGTAGAGCTCTAATAAAAACAATGATTGATAGCGCAGTATCAGGCCTCTTTTATCAGAGTTTTCCATCATTTCTATGAGTTTTTGCGTAGCTTGGCCCCTCTAGTGAAAGAAAATGTTGAAGGGGCCCATGAAAAACCTTCATTTGTAAAGAAAAGTCAATCGGACCACATTGTAAATACGAATTTGAATTTCGCGCCAAAATCATTTTCGGAGTTTTTCTGCATGTGGAGTTCGTGCCGTAACCAATTTTTCCTGTTATCTTACTGTCGCACCAACATTCTAGGAAAAAGGGCTAGATGACTGGTGAGAATTGGTGGCGGATATTAACCTCATCGTCCAACGTTTTTGACTCGCCAAAGTTTACCAGTGTGGTCTACCGGGCTCAATCATGAAATTGAGCCTGAAAAATGGAAATTGATTTCCAGCGCGAACGATAGTTAAGTGCGCCAGAAGAGGACTACCGTAATCTCAGGAATGATGTTATTCGGCTCTCGTAAACAAATTTGATGATACCCAATTGATCAATGATAAAGTATAAAAGAAGTGAAGAGCGGTGTGTCTTGATTCACACACCGTCCTTCTCTAGGGGTCAGCAGTTGAGGATCTGCCTGGACTAAAAAGCAGGGAAACATCACCACCTGTAGGGAAGATGAAGCGAAATCGGAGTCAGAACTTAGAAAATTTTAGAGCCAACTCGAGTGAGATTACGGTAGCCCTGTTCTGGCGGACTTAACTATCGTTCTTGTAGATTCGGAGGCCTGGCTTGCATACGGTGTCCTGAACATTGAACTTAGGTCCTGCACACCCCTACTGAGATCCAGCACACATTCCATGAAGTCCTGCTCATCCTTACAGGGGTCTTGCACACGTTTCATGATGTCCTGCACACTCCTACTGATGTCCTGCACACATTCCACGAAGTTCTGATCATCCTTACAGGGGTCTTGCACACGTTTCATGATGTCCTGCACACTCCTACTAAGGTCCTGCACACGTTCCATGATGTCCTGCACACTCCTACTAAGGTCCTGCACACATTCCATGATGTCCTGCACACCCCTATTGGGGTCCTGCACACGCTTCATGATGTCCTGCACACTCCTACTGATGTCCTGCACACATTCCACGAAGTTCTGATCATCCTTACAGGGGTCTTGCACACGTTTCATGATGTCCTGCACACTCCTACTAAGGTCCTGCACACATTCCATGATGTCCTGCACACCCCTATTGGGGTCCTGCACACGTTCCATGATGTCCTGTGTAATTTTACTAAGGCCCTACACACATTCCATGACGTCCTGCTCAACCCTACTGGGGTCCTGCACACGCTTCATGATGTCCTGCACACTCCTACTGATGTCCTGCACACATCCCATGAAGTCCTGCTCATCCTTACAGGGGTCTTGCACATGTTTCATGATGTCCTGCACACTCCTACTAAGGTCCTGCACACGTTCCACGAAGTTCTGATCATCCTTACAGGGGTCTTGCACACGTTTCATGATGTCCTGCACACTCCTACTGATGTCCTGCACACATTCCACGAAGTTCTGATCATCCATCAGGGGTCTTGCACACGTTTCATGATGTCCTGCACACTCCTACTGATGTCCTGCACACATTCCACGAAGTTCTGATCATCCTTACAGGGGTCTTGCACACGTTTCATGATGTCCTGCACACTCCTACTAAGGTCCTGCACACGTTCCATGATGTCCTGCACACATTCCATGATGTCCTGCACACCCCTATTGGGGTCCTGCACACGCTTCATGATGTCCTGCACACTCCTACTGATGTCCTGCACACATTCCACGAAGTTCTGATCATCCTTACAGGGGTCTTGCACACGTTTCATGATGTCCTGCACACTCCTACTAAGGTCCTGCACACATTCCATGATGTCCTGCACACCCCTATTGGGGTCCTGCACACGTTCCATGATGTCCTGTGTAATTTTACTAAGGCCCTACACACTCCTACTGAGGTCCTGCACACATTCTACGACGTCCTGCACACCCCTACTGGGGTCCTGCACACTATACTTTGACCGAATCGAATGATTCGAAAAGTCATTCGACTGAAAAAGTCGACTCCGAGTTATTCGAAAAGTCGAATATTCGAAAAAGGCGAATTCCCGAATTATTCGAGAAGTCGAATATTCGAAATGTTCAAAATCCCGAATTATTCGAAAACTCGAATATTCGAAAACTTCAAAATTCCGAATTATTCGAAAAGTCGAATATTCGAAAAGTTCAAAATCCCGAATTATTCGAAAAACCGAATATTCGAAAAGTTTAAAATTCCGAATTATTCGAAAAATCGAATATTCGAAAATCTACGAAAACATTCGAATGAATTCGATAGTCGGATTTTTCGAATAAATTGTTTTTCAAGAACATTCCATGGACCCAAGAGCAGTTCGCGCGCCAAGGATGCACACTCTCGCAAATCGTAGGTGTTTTTCGAAATCAAGGCAGAGCGAAATTATCGATGATGACTCACTCATGTGGCAAGCGACTAAGGAATCTTTCAGTCCTTACCGTAAGGACTAGTGCATACTTGCGTCGCGGCGACGGTGCTGCGGTGTAGGAACTGATACATACCGCCGCGCCCAGCGAAGCACTCAATCGCGCCTAGCACCGACAGTCGTCGCGCGCGACGAATCTAGTGGGAGCTGCTATACGCGACGGTGTCATGGCTGTGTCGCGGCCAATCTACACTTTTCACAACGTGCGCGCTGTTTAGCGCCAGCTGGATGGTGTGTCACGTCGTCGTGCACTGCACTACGACATCGCTACGCAAATGACAGAAATCCGGCCTGGGAGGCAGTACTATGTTCATTTCAGAATTTTTCTATGTAACGACCATCTTCCACTCCAAGGTTTTCATTTTCCTGAATACTACCATGGATTTCTTCATGATTTCGATCATTCCAGAATTTCTTTTTTTATGATTTTTTATGCAATGAACTATTCCTTCTCCAAATGATGTTCGCATTGACATTCATAGAGAGAGACGCTTCATTTGGAGAATGAAAATCACGAAAATGGAAAAATGGCATTGACTTTCACAAAAACTGGCGCCATCTCACTTTTTAAAATTCGGTTGAAATTTTTCGCTCGGGGCTGCTGCCAGGGTTAATTTGGGCGGTCAACCCGAATATGAGACTTCTTGGGACGATTTTCAAAAGGGTGGGGAAGGTCACGCCGAAACGAATAACTTCATCGGTGGGTAAATGTTCTGGATTTATGGAGATGCAACATTGCACAGAATGAGTCTTTTGCGTGTTGATCACTATGTAAGTCACCATCGGCTCGAGATTTTTCATGGATCGCAAATTTTTTCGGTGTATAAAACGCCATTCAGCCACCTTACATGACTATCTCACATTGAAAGAAGTATCTTATAAGTGATCAGTGCCTTGGAACTCTGCATAGATAGAATTTTAGAAGGGTTAGGCTCCGCGGAAAAGGTCAAAGATTCGGTATTTTTAAAAATGTTGTGAAATTCCTTTTGATGGATTTGGCGGTCGACAAATTTTTTCAAATGTGGTGAAATTGTATCGCTCCAGCCTCGAAGCGGCTGGAGAGGTTTGGTTTTGCCTAAGCCTTGTGATCACTTAAAATTTTATAAAGTAGTTTATAAAACCCTTCAAACAAACTTCTGGCAGATTTCCTTCCGGATATAAGTGACTGGGGCGAAAACACACCATCTGTCAAAATTTTGGCCAAATCGGTTCACAAATAACAAAGTTGTGATTCCTAAAGCTTAAGAAAAACTCATGGTGTGCGCCGTGAGCCGTAGGCCATCACGCTTTCCATTCACTGCTGATGGAACTCCTCAGAAGTTTCAACCTTAGTTACATGTTTTCCTCAGTAACATACATTGAAGGGCGCGCAAACAGCCGGCAAAGAGCAAGGGTAAAAAAGTGCCTTCTCGTATTTTTCTGCAGTTTTTCCTGACGCTGCTGTCACAGTAAGCTCTTTACCTATCATAATCTGTAAGAAACTGAACATACACAATTTATCGTGTACATTGCCTTTAAGTAAGTTAGTTGTGTCCTTCAATGTATATTACTAAGGAAAACAGGTAACTAGGTTTGAAACTTCTGAGTCAGAAGTAGCCACTGTCAATGATAGCAGGCGATCAATTGGGCAGGCAGGTAAGTTGGTAGGAGGTATGTAGGCTGGTCAGTAATCGCTTTCTAGGTCTATCGGGCTTTTGATGACGTCATCGGGACGTCGTGAAAAGCACTTCGGGCTTCTGATGACGTCATCGGGACGTCGAGAGAAGTGCTTCGGGCTTCAAATGACGTCTTCAAGACATTGTGGAAAGTGCAGAGCGGTTCATGTAATATGTGCGTGTTGCCGCGAAATGTGAGTTGCGCTTCATTTGTTGTGTGCTTCACAAGTTGATTGCACAAGTTTATAATTTGCCATCGGCACACAATTCTCACGGAAATGTAGCAGTTTTTCTGTCAGTTTTCCATGTTTAGGCCCAGATATCGTGATATCTTTATAACCGGTGAGGCTGTTTCCTAATCTCTTGTCTGTTCAGCATCAGCCGCTCACCTCCAGAGAAAGGCGGTGTGAGAATGAAAACACACCACTCTCAATTTCTCCTATACCTACTCTTTATCAATTGGTTATCATGCGTTTTCTTTACGGTGAGAATTTTGTGCCGATGGCAGCTTATAATCGTCTGTTGATTGCTTACTGATTATCGTATCAGTCCAAAATGGTTGATAAGTGTTGCATATTTTTGAGGGATATTACTCCGTAATATCAGGAAAAAGTGAACAATTCTATTCAAAAGGGGTCTTCCAAGCGAAAGAGGTTTGGTTCGCGTCAGAAACGTTCCAACAAAAAGGGAACAATAGGAAAGTGAAGTGAGAGTGTACAAAAAGTGAACAATATTTTCTCCATGCGATATTCTCGGTCGACTCTTCTATACAGCGGAAACAAACCGTTGTGGTATTTTACGAGGAAGAACATAATGGGTTTTTTTAAAAAAGGACTTCTATTCGTTCACGAGATTATTTCGGAATACTTTTGCTTGATAATATATTTCAATTGTTTCATTTTTTATCAAGAGCTGGAGCTAACCGTCTGCTCTGGCCAGTTTGGCATCATCTCTTTCAATGAATTAAAACTATCAGATACAAATTCATGTATGTTTTTACGGTTCTTGCATGATCGGAGTTATTTTTGGAACTACAAAGTACTTCCGAGTAGAATACCGCAACGGTCTGTTTTTGCTGTATAGAAGAGTCGACCGAGAATATCGCTTGGAGAAAATATTGTTCATTTTTTTTACGCTCTCCTCACTTCACTTTCCTATTGTTCCTTTGTTGAAACGTTTCTGGCGCGCACCAAACCTCTTTCGCTTGGAAGACCCCTTTTGGATAGAAGTGTAAATTAGATTTGGCGATCAAAGAAATCACTGAAATATTGTGAAGTCCTTTTAAATGAATACAGTGATCAACGAATTTTTCGAAATGTTGTGAAAATGTTGAGAATAGAATTTGCGGTGAACAAAGTCATGAATTGATGTGAAAATTCTCTTATTGGATTTAGCGATTATCGAAACATTTTGAATGTTGTGAAATTGTAGAAAAAAGATTTGGCAAGCGCAATATAAATATGAAAAGTCAAATCACGCGCCAGAAGGATTGAGACGCCTTCTGATCAGTCAGGTCCAACACGGTCTCCGAAGCCGCCGGAGCTGACAAGACCCGCTCCGGAGGCTTCGGCGACCGCGTTGGACTTGATGCCCACGTTAGGGGTCACATTTTTAGTTTGGATGGGGGTCTATCGGGATGAAAAATTGCTAGCTAACATACATAACTTTGTGGGGCGGTTTCAATGGTATACTGCTCATTTTCCTTACTTCAATGTGAGTGGGTGGACTCTATGTGCGGGTTGCGCGCGGTAAGGAATCAAAGCCAAATCTAAGTGCGCGCTTCGCGCACCACAATTTCAGTCGAATCTAAAATTGAAGAAAATCATCTAACACACAGCGTAATCAGTTAAAAAGGGGACAGGACGAAAACAAAGTCCAGCTCCGTGTTAAGCATCAACAAATGAACCGCTTTTAGATTATAGGACATTAGACCCTATTATTGATAGGAGATCTCTGTCAAGAATATAATGTGTGCATTTGGTAGTGGACGAAATATTGCGTCAACTCCATTTGCAAGGCGACCGGCCGATGACCGATCACGTCGCTGAGGACTCTGTCGCGGCGACGCCTCGCACACGCGACGAAGTATACAGAAGGGCTGAGGACTCTCTGTCGCGGCGACCCCGTGACGAAGTATGCACTAGGCCTAAGCGTTGCACGAGCGGTGGACTATGAAAGTTCTCACCGCGCGGCACGCACGGGACGCGCGAGAAACAACTGAAATCTCCGGCGGCATCGGCACGGCGGTGAGGGTTAAAGTTGGGCGTTAACTGTGACATACACAGAAATTTCTTGCTTGCACTTGCGTATACGGCACCGTAGGATAGTCTCACAATTTTTGATGTTAGAGTGTACCTGAACAGAGAAGGAAAAAATCCTTATACTTGGAAGCAGTTATGTCCCGATGTGTGTGTGTGTGTGTGTGTGTGTGTGTGTGTGTGTGTGTGTGTGTGTGTGTATGTGTGTGTGTGTGTGTATGTGTGTGTGTGTGTATGTGTGTGTGTGTGTGTGTGTGTGTGTGTGTGTGTGTGTGTGTGTGTGTGTGTGTGTCTGTCTGTGTATGTGTGTGCATGTATCCCGCATATCTTAGGAATGGCCGATCAAAACTTGTATGAAATGGTACCAACATTTAGGTAGGTGCGACATTTATCGATTACCAAAAAATCAGCCCGAGTCACCTCTTACGTGCCTCGGGGCAACCGAGTTTGTCCGTGGAGCGCACTTTTAGCTGTGGGTCATGATAACTTCTGCGAGTCGTCTAGCGATGCAAAAAATGCAGGGCGTCATAAAAGGTGTGCAGGACCCCAGTGGGAGTGTGCAGGGCGTCATAGAAAGTGTGCAGGACCGCAGTGGGAGTGTGCAAGACGTCACCAAGAAAGTAGAATTTGAAAGTTTTTTTAATTTTTTTTATGCTAAATCTTAACCTTTTGTGGAGAGGAAAACAGATAGGAAAACATGAATCTTGAGAAGCCTGCGACGCGTTTTGAGATTGACGCAGAACACCTGAGACATTTTCTTGCCAGTTTTAGGAAACGAGCAGCAGCTGCAATTCCGCACCTTCTCTGTTCGCCACTCATTGCAACCGCTCAGTCATTTCGAATCCCCAACTTCCAAAAACCAGTTTTATATATGTTGCAAGTCTGAGCTTATCAAAATCTGCACCACAAAAACATAAACAACCACCTACTAATTTCATTCATTGAGAACAAGGGCATGATGTTGGTCAACTAGGGAAACATCATGTAATATGAGAATGCGTTTTTCCTTATCATGATAGAGACGGTAAAGCGAGAACAAACTTTAAAAATTGGAAGAAAGGGCAGTGGGTAGCGACGTAAGTGAAGGAAGTACAGAAGGGGTTGTGAATTTTGTGCCGGTAGCAACCGACGACTTACCGCTGGCTTCTGTTTTGCTTTATGATCCCGCATTTTGATACCCCCACGGCCTGCTGTAAATGTACGGCACCCTGCTCTGCTCAGGAGAGTCCATACGTAACATCGGCATGGATCCTGAAGAGACTTTGCGTTCCCCATCGGAGGTTGGCGCAAACCCGGTGCACCTATGTTATAGCATATGGCACCGAGTTTGCTCCACCCTCCAACAGTGAACGCGAAGTCTCTTCCGGATCCATCCCGACGTTACAGCTAGTTTCGGGTAGACGGAAGTCAGTCACCACCGTTCCAACAAACTAATCCGTCTCAGGTAGTTGGCTCACGCAAAAGTTTCTGTGGTGAAAACTTCGCTAGGTCTCGCTAGTTGATTGACATGGCCGAACCGCCATGGCGGTTCGGGCAGTGCTGCTATGAAGGCGCTGGATGGGCGGCACGGCGTGGTGAGAACTTTAATAGTCCGCCGCGCTTCCAGCGCGTCACGAGCCGAATAGACTCCCGCCGTGGAAATACGCGGCAGCATGCAAAGGAGGGGAATCGATCGTCCGGTGCCGCATGATCAACTCTATTCCATTGCATGCTGCTGCGCCTTTCAGAGGCGGGAGTCTATCCGGCCACTAAGACGGCAGCGGCGGTGGGTTTTAATAGTCTAGTTGTGGAATTTGTCGCATAATTCGTATATTTTTCAGACATTGCCAGCCGTCTCGTGAGTAGTTTGTTTGCTTCCCTATTCGACAGTTTGGTTCAATCTAAAAAAAAGATAGATAATGCTAGCTGAAGTAATATGGCTTCTCTCTGGAAAATAGTGGCGATGACATTTTTTTGTATTACTCAAAAAGTCGAATGGAAAAATCCGAAAAATTATTCGACAGTCGATTGAAAAAGTCGACTTTTTATCCGAAAAGTCGAATATTCGAAAAGTTCAAAATCCCGAATTATTCGAAAAACCGAATATTCGAAAAGTTCAAAATCCCGAATCATTCGAAAGGTCGAATATTCGAAAACTTCAAAATCCCGAATTATTCGAAAAGTCGAATATTCGAAAAGTTCAAAATCCCGAATTATTCGAAAAGTCGAATATTCGAAAAGTTCAAAATCACGAATTATTCGACAAGCCGAATATTCGAAATGTTCAAAAACCCGAATTATTCGAAAAGTCGGATATTCGAAAAAAATCTGAAAATGTCAAAGTATACTGCACACGTTCCATGATATCCTGCGCACTCCTACTGAGGTCCTGTACAGGTCCCATAATGTCATGCACACTCCTACTGAGGTCCTGCACACCCCTACTGGGGTCCTGCACAGGTCCCATGATGTCCTGCACACTCCTACTAAGGTCCTGCACACATTCTACGACGTCCTGCACACCCTTACTGGGGTCCTGCACAGGTCCCAAAATGTCCTGCACACTCCTACTGAGGTCCTGCACACCCCTACTGGGGTCCTGCACAGGTCCCATGATGTCCTGCACACTCCTACTAAGGTCCTGCACACTCCTACTGAGGTCCTGCACACATTCTACGACGTCCTGCACACCCCTACTGGGGTCCTGCACAGGTCCCATGATGTCCTGCACACTCCTACTAAGGTCCTGCACACTCCTACTGAGGTCCTGCACACATTCTACGGCGTCCTGCACACCCCTACTGAGATCCAGCACACATTCCATGAAGTCCTGCTCATCCTTACAGGGGTCTTGCACACGTTTCATGATGTCCTGCACACTCCTACTGATGTCCTGCACACATTCCACGAAGTTCTGATCATCCTTACAGGGGTCTTGCACACGTTTCATGATGTCCTGCACACTCCTACTAAGGTCCTGCACACATTCCATGATGTCCTGCACACCCCTATTGGGGTCCTGCACACGCTTCATGATGTCCTGCACACTCCTACTGATGTCCTGCACACATTCCACGAAGTTCTGATCATCCTTACAGGGGTCTTGCACACGTTTCATGATGTCCTGCACACTCCTACTAAGGTCCTGCACACATTCCATGATGTCCTGCACACCCCTATTGGGGTCCTGCACACGTTCCATGATGTCCTGTGTAATTTTACTAAGGTCCTACACACATTCCATGACGTCCTGCTCAACCCTACTGGGGTCCTGCACACGCTTCATGATGTCCTGCACACTCCTACCGATGTCCTGCACACATTCCATGAAGTCCTGCTCATCCTTACAGGGGTCTTGCACATGTTTCATGATGTCCTGCACACTCCTACTAAGGTCCTGCACACATTCTACGACGTCCTGCACACCCCTACTGGGGTCCTGCACAGGTCCCATGATGTCCTGCACACTCCTACTGATGTTCTGCACACATTCTACGATGTCCTGCACACCCCTACTGGGGTCCTACACAGGTTCCATAATGTCCTGCACACTCCTACTGGGGTCCTGCACAGGTCCCATGATGTCCTGCACACTCCTACTAAGGTCCTGCACACTCTTACTGAGGTCCTGCACGCATTCTACGACGTCCTGCACACCCCTACTGGGGTCCTGCACACGTTCCATGATATCCTGCGCACTCCTACTGAGGTCCTGTACAGGTCCCATAATGTCATGCACACTCCTACTGAGGTCCTACACATCCCTACTGGGGTCCTGCACAGGTCCCATGATGTCCTGCACACTCCTACTAAGGTCCTGCACACTCCCACTGAGGTCCTGCACACATTCTACGACGTCCTGCACACCCTTACTGGGGTCCTGCACAGGTCCCAAAATGTCCTGCACACTCCTACTGAGGTCCTGCACACCCCTACTGGGGTCCTGCACAGGTCCCATGATGTCCTGCACACTCCTACTAAGGTCCTGCACACTCCTACTGAGGTCCTGCACACATTCTACGACGTCCTGCACACCCCTACTGGGTTCCTGCACAGGTCCCATGATGTCCTGCACACTCCTACTAAGGTCCTGCACACTCCTACTGAGGTCCTGCACACATTCTACGGCGTCCTGCACACCCCTACTGAGGGGTTGCTGTAGTTCCACGACGTCCTGCATACTCCTACTGCGGTCTCGCATAGTCAACCGACACTTCAGCACACCCTGCGACGACTTCTTATCTTTGGTGCGCATGGTACAAACACGCGCCACGCTCAAAAACAACCCTTCCGCATAGCGTCCTGTTCCAAGCCGGACGTTTAGAGTACACCACCCTAGAGAGCAAGGTATTTATATGAAGTCTCTTAGAAAACAATGACTGATAACGAAAAACCCGTCATTTTTATAAACTAATCTTGAGAGGCCGGTTTCCGAGTTTCAAACGCCCGTTAGGGGCCCAGAAGTCATTATGGTGAGTTCTGACAATTATTTTCGTCATTCCCGTGGTCTATTACATCTAGTCACAAATTTTCGAGCGATTTGGTCCACGCCTTCCAAAAAATGGTTTTCGACGGACGGAGGTGGAGGCGGAGGCGGAGGCGGTGGCGGAGGCGGAGGCGGTGGTGGAGAACGTTTTTGCGTACTTTGAGAGGTCATAACTTCAGAAAGCGGGGACCAATTGGGATGAAAAGTTGCACACATATGTAATTTCTTGCAGCGCGTCGAATAGTGTACAGCTCATACCTCTGTTGACGGTATGAATAGGTGATCTCATTGTAGGGCATCCGCGCGGGAAGAGATCAAAGCCAAATCCTGGTGAGCGCTTCGCGCTCACCACAATTTTTTCAAAAACAACCGCTTCGCTTCTACGATTGTGTTAATGAGGACTGAACGCGATTGCGGAACTGAGCTATACCTTCGTCTGGTCCGACCGCGGTAGTAACACTTTCCACATTCCTTGCATCTATTATATCGAGTGAGGTCTGCTGAGAACTAAATATGTGCTTTCATATTTCAAAGAGAAGTCAAATTCGAATAAGGTAAAGGTTAGACTCTCACCGATCTATGACGTCTTCAGTTGGCTCATGGATTGAGCAGTCCACAGCAATAGACATCATTGGAGCAGTCATCCGTTCCATGCAGTCCGGCGCCATCTGTGTCCACGCGTCGCGGTCGGGACGTGGCGGTCGATCTATACTTGGAGTTGTTTGCAGCTCCCGATCACAGTCCGAATGAGACCGCTCGATACTTCGAGAGGTCTGCAGCTCACGATGAATGCCATTCGGCTGGGCTCGTTCAGCAATGGGTGAGGTTTGCATTGAGCGATCAATATTAGGGTCAAGCAAGTCGATCAGTTCCGAAGTTTGCTGTGAATGATCAGCGTGAGACGAATCCACGGACTGATTGGCGTCAGCAGTGCGGCAGAGGAGACGTCGAATCACTGGTGAAGTCATCATATCCCTATGTATTTTCTCCGCAAACGATCTGTTATCCGCCGGTAGATCCGCACACTCGCTCCTGAAAGAGGAAGGTGTTAACGAATGGGCACTGGAGTTAGCAGGTTACAACTCTGTTTGATATTGACATCTATACGGGTAGAACAAGCGCTGCATGGGCTATGATGTCCAACATAAGGGAAGCAGCTCACCTCGTCCCCGACAAAAGAATCCGTGCGCACCTCTTCGACTCCAACGTTTTCCCCGCTATATGCTGTGGAGCTGGAATTTGGGCCATCAACAAGTCTTCTGCCATTCTGATGACGCTACCTCAACGAGCCCTCGAACAAACGCTGCTGGGTACGAACCGTCGGGAGCAAGCAAAACCAATACCTTCGCAGCACTGTCTTCCGCTAACAGTCAGGAATTCGGGATGCTGTTTATTATATTGCAGCTGCAAAACATCGTTGGGCATAAGAAGAACCAAAGACCGCTGGACGAAAAGCGTGACACTCCGGGACCCCACGGAACATCAAGCAAACGTTTGGTCATCCCGCAACGAAGATGGAGCGATGCCTTCGGACATCTGAACACACCCAACGCTAAATGGTTGAACTGGTTGCAGATCGCGCAAAATCGAAGGAGATGGAAGATGACAGGTCCACCAAGCTACCACAATGATCGTGTGCCACCACACAACTAAAGACGTGTGCCCGCCGCTGAGAAGATCGCCCGCTAACTACGGGCAATCGAATATCAAGTAACTTTGGGGGTATCAGAGTAGCCGAACTTCATCAACCTGGCTTTCACCCGACTCTTTCGTAGGATCTTGGGTGGGCGACAGAGATCGCGGTGCGCCAGTCCTGAGAAAGCAGAGACGCAGAGGAACGCTACGCTCGTCACAGCCAAGCATCGATCAATCAGTCTCCGCAGGGCCAATGGTTACATGCGGCTCTTTCGCGCAGATTCATAGCAGAAGACCGATTCCTCCCGACCAGGCAGTATGGAATGGTTTCTCTATGCCATTATACCTGCGAAAATACAGGTCGAGGTGGCAGCATTACTGCTAAAATGCTGAGACCTCTCGCTTGTTTGGGATACGTGAAATGACTAACACCATCCGTGCCATATGGACGAGCGAAAGGATACCTGATTTGTGGGGACATATGATCGTGTAACCTCTTCCGAGAGAGAGAGAGAGAGAGAGTTATGCGTGAGAACCTCAGAACTATAGATGAATCTCTCTACTGCGTGTTATGTACAAGATTTTGGAACATATCATCAGTTAACGACGCATAATTATCATGAAGAAACTACACCGGAGACGGAGATGGAAAAGTAGCTGCAAGGGGATCAAGATGTTGAGGCGTTTTTTAGTATTTCCGGCCACGAATGTGCCACAATGGAGAACCTTTCCAAGAAAATCGACGTGATACACAGAAGCTTGTCCCGACAAAGGCACTCGCTCCTTCCAACGCTTTTTTGTGATGGAAGGCTCACTTTATTTAGATGGACAACAATCAAATAACAACGCCAGCACGTCTTGCTCAACACAGTCTGAAAACGCTTCTGAATCTTGCTTGAAACTGGCCGCTTGGACACTGGCGAAAACTTCGAAAAGATATGGTGTGGGAGGAATTGAAATCACATGGCACTGAAAAAAATTTGAGGCGCGATTTTCACACTTCAGGAAGTGAGATAGCGACAAACGAATGGATTCAGTTTAAAATGTGGCTAATGACTAAGACAAATGAGCACAGCTCATTATTATGGTGGCACCTCGGCAAAGATGCCGACTGTCTGCCTCATAGGAAAGCTTTCGCATTACGAGTAGGAAGACATAAGGGAACTACATATATGCCACAAACCTTGATGTCTCCATACTCCTGTCCACTACCAGGGCTGTATCTGTTCCAACACTTTGATTGATAACATGAGGAGTATCGGTTTCGATGGATTGCGTACGGCAGGGAGTTGGATATGTCGACACACCACAGGATATATAGCTATGCTGCTGTGTCATCACACCAAGATCCTGGAAATTCTAGCTGTAAGATGAACTCGTTCATTATTAAAGCTATAAGCTCACCTTCGAGATTTTCTGAGGAACTGGATCAGTTTCCATTGACTTGGTAATCATTTGCATCATTGTAGTCAGGATCTCCTTGTCCTGTGAAGCAATATTTCAGCCTACAATTAAATAGAAACAGTGATAACTTACCGTCATTTCGCATACACTCTTCTCTCCAACCGGCTCTGCTCCATTCTTCTTTTTGGATTTCTTCCCGACACATAGCAGTGATGGCTCCACATCCGAATCCCTGTCTTCCAGCTGGGCTCTGTTGGCCTGCAGACTGTACCTATTCAAAAGCTGCAACATTCGCGGAGAAAATTTAACCTGCAGAGCCGCTAATCGCAGTATGATCTCGTCGATTTGAAACTGCGCTATGTCTGTCTGTACGTCCTGATCTATGACTTCAATCATGTCCTCTCCCTCCTCATCCTCCTCCTCCATGGACCCGCTTCTGAAGGGTAAATTTCCGAGAGATCCAGAGCCGAAGATTTTCTTTCAGGGGTACATACCTCGATGTATCATCGTGCGTCTGTTCCACTCCAATAAAAGCAACTTTCTTAGGACATATCGGTTTTGATTTGCAGAAACTGGAAAGTGTAAGGTATGTGTCAATACATCTTCTGGATTTAAATGAAGAATGCCTCGTCACTACCACTCCAATATACATAAGGTCTTCAAATTCTTCGAGGACTGCAACCAACAAGGAAATTCTTGTGTACCTCAAAGAGTCTAAAGGTAGACTGGTAGCATCAGACATTGAATCGCGATCATCTTCATCAGAATCAGCATGATGGAGGTGTACCTCGTGAAGGATAGACGATTTCTGTCTGGAGTTTATTTTTTGGAGCTTTACATGAAAACCTCAAACTACTCTGCTCAATACATTGATGAGGCGTAAAACTTTGTCTTTCTCATTTTTTCGATGGTGCCGATTTGAAAAAAAAGGGGCAGACTAGCTGACCGGCCAACCCTTCTACCATCGCAGATCATCAGATTCTACAAGCCTTTTCTCAACAAACAGATCATTGACGCTGCAGGTGTCATCTTCCACCAGGCTGGATCTGCCAAAGCTGCGGGACCACAGACGTGACTTACTCTGCCCAACTTCTCGTGGCTTACCTCGATTCATAAGACTTCAATGCTTCGCCAATGATAAATGCACAAAGAACTTGTTCCATGGGTCCAGCTGTTCTCTAATGGATGATACTGAGCCCACTAGACAAGTTCCTTCACGAAGGTTCAAAGGACCGAATCCAGAGCGCTGCAGGAACATAACAAGCTGCGCTCACCGCTCTTGTGTTTGTTCTCGCCATGGACCTTTGACATCTAGAGTTTGACGTCTTCCTGGCTTCCAACTACAGAATCTGCCTCAGTTAACTGGCCCAGAATTGGCACGTCTGGCCCGCGGTACATGGGTTTTTATTGAGTACCTGACAACAACCTTTGCCAGAAGCGGCACGATTACAGATGATAATGACGCTATACCGCACATCTACAACCTCAACCATCCCACTGACGGCAGCTCGTGGCACGGGATTACCGATGAAATGGCGCATGGCTGCTGACGTACCTCGTGACTACCGGATGAAGAATTACACGATTCCGAATTTTTATAGCTCTGTTGCTTTACACGCTATCTTCTACGAAACAGAATGCTGGTTGATCAAGAAGACTGCAAAAACATCGCTTAGGGGTCATCGAGATGCAGATGATGTGGTGGATCAGCTGAATCTTTGACCGTGCACTGCGCCTACGACGATTTTGTAGCGAAGATTGACTGAAATATCAGGGTTGACGGAAGGCGCCTGAAGGGCTGACCAGAGCAGCAATAGCTTAACACGCTGCATTCCTACCCTCAGTGCTCAGAACTCCACTACACTTGGACCCTAGTCGTCAAAGCTTGCAGAACCTGTTCCCGAGCAGAAGGCTAAAGATAGTGATTGAACAAGACTAAGACGTATGAAGAAGGTGAAGAAGTGACAGAGTAAGTGCATTAGACTGGCTGAAGAATGAATAGCCTCAGTCTGAACACCTGTTTCGGAAACCGCTTGAAATAATATGTGTGGGCATTACCATTGAAGCTGAACGATAGCAGGGTCTGGAAGTCCTTCCTGGGCAATCTCAGTTTTCAACAGCTGGTCGATGTGATGCCATATCACAAACCGTCTTCTGTTGAAAGCAAAACGAGTCTTGTGCACCGTAAGAAATCTGCTAATCGTTCCGGACACTACCAGTTCTCCAGCCATCTGCGTTCTATGTATTACCTCGTGCTTACTTCTGGTGCAGTTATCGCTCTAGACGAATTGACATTATATTTGCCATTCATATCTACAGGCCATAAAACGGCCAATGTCTCACCGTCGACTGCGTACCACGCGCTGCGCGACCGCACGTGCGTCGGAAGCAGACGAGTTTTGGCCGCCGCGCGACGAGTTTCGGCAGCCGCGCGACGCCGAAAACGTCGCGCGGCGGCCAAAACTCGTCGCGCGGCGGCCAAAACCCGTCTGCTTCCGACGCGCGTGCGGTCGCGCAGCGCGTGGTGCGCAGTCGACGGTGAGACATTGGCCGTTTTATGGCCTGTATCGAAAATCGACATGGCTAGTATGCGTTGTGGAATGACGACAACGTTTTTCGCAACCTGCGTGTATTTCAAAATGCTCCGGTTAATTCACGCTAGAAAACCCCTATTGTACTTGTTGAGATTACCATCCGTTTTGTAAGATCACCTGAATAAGAACAGAAGGAGGAAAGAAAAAGTTGAGAACAAGAGTAGAAAAGAAGGAGAGAGGGGAGAGAGGCCTTATATTGTTGGGGTAACAACGAAACAGATGGCTGCGACCAGGGATGAGCGGAATTTTTTTTTGAATTGCGGAAATCGGAACATCCTTCCCAAATTCGGAAATCGGAAATCGGAAATGGTCAGCGAAATTCTTAGCCCTCCCCTGGTGATTGTTCCTGCCAAAAAACTCGGGCTTATCCAACTTTATCGAATAAGATGTACACCCACGCGTACTTGTAGGTTTGTATCGTCACGCTTAGAGTCATTGCAGAATCAGTTAGGTCCCACACACTTTTACAGGCGCCTGCAGCACTTCAAGGCGGTCCAACACAGTTTCCCTGGCGATCGGTACGCTCCCAGTAGAACAGAGTCCCACAAACTTTTATTCCCGGCACTTGGCGCTTTCCTAGTTGGGCGCAACACACTTTTCTCGGCGCTTCACGCACTCCTGGTTGGGGTGCCACACACTTTCGCCGGCGCACGGCGCATTCCCAGTTTGGTCCCGCACACTTTTCCAGCGCTTGGTGCACTCCAAGTGAAGCCCAGCGCACTGTTTTGGCGCTTGACGCACTTCAACTCAGAAATTGCTGAGCAGGTTACCTGAGACTTCAACGGAAGTTGCATGATGGCCTCACGCAACTTGCTTTGAGTCCACAAAAAACTTGAAGCGATGTTACGTGTAATTTGACGAGATTTTTGATTAAAGTAACGTGCGCTAATAATAAATACACCACATTGCGAGTAACTTGCACTGTTGGTGCATGTTACTTGACACGTACACGCGACGTGGCCGGTACATTGACAAGCGACGAGGCCAGCACACCGTCACCCGACGGAGACTGCTCGGCGAGAACGATTGGCCCGGCAGCGGTTGGTCAGGCCTCCAGCCGGTGTGCGGGGCCGAGTACCTCAAAACTTGGGTAACTGAATGGGCGACGCTGCCCACATCTGAGTACTGCCTCCAGAGTGCATCGTATACCTCTCTAGGGAACGTCACGCCGCTTAGATAAGTTACATGTGCGATAAAATAACACATTCAAGTTACACGCCATTGCTTTATTGTCACTTGTAACTCAACTCGCACCATGGAACACATATCCAATGTTTAAGGTCAAATGTAACTTAAAGTTATAAAGACAGGTTGCCGACAACATGTGTAGAGCCCTTAATTCGCATGTGACTCTGTCAGAAATTCCTTACATGTGGAGTCCCGCACCCTTCCTTCGGCAAACTCACAGCGGGCCTTAAATCTCGCATGCAACCGTACATGAAACCCTTCAGCGATCTTTTATTTAGAGAACTGATTATATCGTGTTATCAGTACACGCCATCCCACCATAATAACAACAAACCGAATCGCTTCATTTTTGAAAGAAAAAAACGACCGAATTTCCGTTCCATCTCACAAACACGCACACACACACACACACACACACACACACACACACACACACACACACACACACACACACACACACACACACACACACACACACACACACACACACACGCACACACACACACACACGCACAGAGAGAGTTAGGCAAATATATGTAGATAGTAGGATAGTTATTGAATAATTTTCCTGTAAATGCACTCAACTCTAGCTTTCTGAAAAGTGGAGACGGACCTGGAATTCGAATTCAGCGCCCCAGATATTCCTGGGAATTCGGCAAGGAAAGGGTTCAAAAATCTAAATTCCGATATTTCCGATTTTTTCCGTCGAAGTCGGAAGGCCAAAAACCATCGGAAATCGGAATTCGAAAATCGGAATTCCGCTCATCCCTGCTGCGGACACCTCAGCAGGCTGCGCTGCGTCGTGTGCACCCACGATGAATTTGGTGATCGATCGGCGCACGCGACAGACGCTCGGGCTGCTGAGTGGTCCGCGGCCATCTGTTTCGCGATAGACACCCACCATAGCTACCGTTCCCCGAAGGCGTCACAGTTAGTGCGCTCCAATGCGACCGCGGCGCACGGGCCGACGTCACATAACAAAACTTTTTAGACTATGGATGATCTCATTTCTTTCTCTGTTGGGTCAGTTATCATTTAATTTACTTTTTCTCCAAGTTTCTCACAACTCTCTTCCAAGAGTATGCAAATGTCAGAAGGGCAATAGGGTTTAGTCACCCAAGTTTGAGGTCGAAAGCCAAGCTGCGCGAATCGACTGGTTGAGAGAACCCGCTGAATTACTGACAAACCGATTCCACGGCCATCAACACCAATTGGACCAAATCGAGATTAGAGTGAGTTTTCGAGTCTTAAATTTAATATGAATATCCCTACCAGAGTTCTCAGTTTCGTCGAAACTGCATTGTTGCTGTCGAGTGAAGCATGAACTGGGCCGTGGCTAGCTCGGTGATGAGCAAACAATAGGTTTTGGTGTAAGGAAATAAGAATTCCTCCAGTCAATATTCTAGAACCAGGTTTGAGTAGAAAGTTAACCAACTTTGACCACTGAGTTTCTCCATTGGCATGTGTGACCTTCTCGGATGCTGACATAGGATCGCATGCGATGCTCTAGAACGGCTCAATTAGATGTAGCCCATGCAAACCACCCAGTACGTTTAACCCAAACTGAGTCTAAACTCACATTCGCCTCGTTTTCAACTTGGGTGCCCGCGCCATATGCGACTGGCATTTCCGTCTGAATGTTTTTGTTGTTTGTCTCGCGTACAATCCTTTCAAATTGTTCCGCCTAAAAAGATGTGCTCTAACCATTGGTCGCTTGGATCAATTTGACCTACAACACCTTTTCTTCAATCTTCTCCTTCTGGTCTTCGGACATCAAGTCTGGTCCAAAGAGTTTCATCAGTAATGGCTGATCCTCCATCGCCTTCCGTCGTATCTCATCATGATCGAACGGCATTCCATTAGCCAGCTTTCGCTGATACTCTTCCTGAAACATGTATCTTTCAACTACTCGAAGTTTTCGGTCTATATCAGCAAACAAACAAACCAGAGAAAAATTTAATTGAAACTGACCTGCATTCGTATCATAAAGTTATAGAGGCATTCCTCGAATTTGATCTGGATAACCGTGAGCAACATGGACACAATGGAAAGACCAATAATCACTAACCAGAACATTAATATCAGCATATGCGGGTGGTCCGGGACAACATCGCCTGAAGAGGAGACGCCACTTTTTGAGGAAAACTTGGAGCTGTTTGAACTTACCCAACCCAATTGTCGATAGGGAGATGAAGAAAAAGTAGAGGCTGGTGAAAAATGTCCATCGCTTCTCCCAAATCAGAAACAGCGCGGCACAAGCACAAACCCAACTGACACAGAAGAGCAACGCCAGCCAGATTGGAATTGTTCTGAAATTCATTTATTTCAAAAGATTATTAGAGGAAAAGGGTAATTCTGGAATCAAATCTCCGAATTTTGTTATTTAAATGCTGGTAAAGCGTCTGATCCAGAAGCTTATATGTGTAATGATCCTCAATTGTCCTCCATAAATGTGCAGTCAGTGTCAGAACCGGTTACGCGCCATTGGGGCCCTTGATCCAGTTGAATTTCGCGCTCTGCTGATGAACGGTTATCCGACATCGTGTCCGGCACATCGAAATTGGAAGGTTCTTGGACCTAATTTCTTCATTCTCAATGATTTTCTTTCTTTTTTTTACTGACTTCTTCATTTCGACTACTTTCGCAGGTCCTAATTTGAGTTGCTTAGCAGTGCTCGGAAGCGAGCGCGGTGGACGAGTTGTCCGTCACACTGAGAAGATGAGAGACTACCAACCACATCATTAAGAACACAGCAAAACCGATTTTTTCAGACAGGCTCCAAGCGAGGCCCCTTTTCTTCTCAATACGAGGCTATTCGCGATGGCGAAACGCGTTTTTCTCTGAAGATGACGATAATATGAGTTACGAGCGGAGTTGCCTTCCGCGTCCTCCAAGAGGGTTACCTCCGAGTTACTGCTACACCCTTGAATTTGTCAATTGTCGGAAACAAACGACCTCGACTCCTCCAATTTGTTTTCCTCCAGGTGCTCCGAACGTTCCATTTGTACTACATGTTTGCCCTCCTCGAGGTCGTTTAGTGACGTGCTAAAACTATTACAAAACTTCTAATGCAAACAAGCTGTAGAACTATCGTGGTGCATGTACCCTTTCTTCGACTTGTAATGAAGACGATTCCGTGTTTTCTTATGCGCTTCCTTGATTTTCTCGCGATGCTTCAGCCAAGCCTTTGTGATCGTGTGCTCGAGAAATTGACCGAACCGTGAAAGTATCGCTAGTACCAGAGGAATGCCTGAAGCTAGCAACTAGCCTGGATGAACCTTGATTTTGCGAACAAAAAATTACTGGGAGAAAATTGCTGACCAATGATGGCATACACGACAGACAAAGCTCGTCCAGTAATTGTCCGAGGAACGATATTACCATAACCTAAACATTAACATTTTAGCTTACGCAGCATTGGGATCCAATTATAATATTGCATTCAAACATATAAGGTCACACAAGTGAGAAAAATGAAAATGTCGCGTGAATAAGTCACCTATAGTCGTGAAGATCGTTCCTACATAGAACAACGCTCCCCACATGTCCCATTCCAGCGCTTCGGGCAGTTTCAACCTCTCCAGCTCTTTCTCGTACCACAACAGCAGGTCCCTAAAAAATTCAACGAAATTTCATTATTTGAATATGGCACAACGTTCATCCGCGCACAATGCCAGGTTTGGGCTGTAACCATTGTACAAGAAGCCTTTTTTTTGTGCCTTTTTGTCAAACTTTGCTTCACTTTGACATTTTGCCGGCTGATCTTCACGGATTCTGCGAGCAGAACAACTTCTATTCGTCTCGTTCTCTCACAGTCGTTGGCCATGGTGGTGGTGTTTCGTCTTGCCATTCGATAACGACCACTGAGCCAGAAAACAAAAGTTCGCTGCCGAAACAGTTTATTAACAACCTCGACAGGAAAACATCTGCCCATCTAACACGCGGACGAAGTAAGCGCCTTATCGGAGTCCATTCTGCCGTTATTATTGTCCATTTATCGTGGGCTCTTCTCTAAACGTGTACAAACCTATGAAATTTGGTTTTCGATGCTTATTCCACTGGATCACGAAGGAGGGATGTAACGTCGGCATGGATCGTGAAGAGACTACGCTTTCACTGTTGAAGGTTGGCGCGAACTCGGTCCACCTGTGTCATAGCATATGGCACCGAGTTCGCGCCAACCTTCAATAGTGAACGCGAAGTCGCTTCACGATCTATGCCGACGTTACTTTGAAGGTCTGAAGTCCGTAGTCCGGCTTGATATTGGGTGCGCCGGTTATACTTTGGAAGACAACGCTTAACGCTCCGAGGGTAACTTGCAAAGATCTTGACGGACGCTGTGTCAGCACACGTTCCGACTGCGTAGGAGAGCGCAGTGGGAGCTGCTGTGTAGACCAGACGAGCGCGAAGTTTCGTGTCAGCCATTTGGTCAGTGGCTTCTTTGAGAAACCCGAAAGCTGCCTATGCTTTTCTTGTTCACCTTCCGAGTTCTTCCTCCCAGTAGTCATCCATATACATTCAGCGTCCAAGATACACCTAGGAGTTCGTTTCCGTGATTGGTGAATAGTCAACCTCAATCTGAGTTCCTTCGCACCAGGCAATCTTCATGAATTGCTTCTTCCGGTTGATCCGCAGTCAAATCCTTTTCTCTGTTTCGTTCAACTCCGCTAGCCTCATCTCCGTTTCATTGGTACCATTCAACAACATGACACTGTCGGCAAAACAAAAATTCGATAGGATTTTCCCATCCACCAAATGCCCTTTTCGTCCCAGTCGAGCGACTGCATTATTGATTGAAAAGCGGAGGTGAACAGCTTGGGCGATATAGAATCGCCTTGTCGAATCCTAGCAAACGGTGAGAGGGCGATGGAAGTCGCACAGCTTCGGTTACAGTCGACTAGCATGCTTAACGAACATAGAACGTTGGTACATAGAACGGCTCCACTCCTTGATCGACTGGAGCTGACAGAACGGCATTCACTTCGGGTCTGTCCAGGGCATTTTCGTAATCGCGAATGTCTTGTCATAACTGCATCTGGAACTCTTTCTTATGAAATAGTGAATGGCTTACTCTTGAATAATATATGTAGGCGAAATGAGGCTTAACGTGATCAACGCGATTTCTAGATTCTCGCAGGGATGAGTGCATGTGTTTGTATCATCGCGCCTCCTCGCCTTGTTCGAGGGTAAGCCATGCACCATTTTTCTAGAAATAGGTCTCTATGTTGGTTTCATTCACCTCTTTAGAATTCCAAATGATCTATGTAGAGCAGAGTTATTAAAGGCAGTGGTCGCGCTCAAATATGCTCGTCTTCTTTTCCTCTCTAAACCCTTCTCTGGGTATAGAGTAGTAGAACCTGTAAGAAAAAATCGCGAAAAAATTGCTGTTCTGATCCAAATTCGAAGCCTGAACTTTCATGTCTTTTGATGGTGGACGAGTCTACCCGCATCATCGGCATCGATGATCTCCAATATCAAGAACATCACCTGGCTTAAACTTGAATTTCAATCAACGAACTTTCGGATTTATGTACACATCTAGTCAAAAACATGGATTGAAGTGCTTGCTTTCACTGTTCAACTGTTTTATTAGGTAAATTTGCATTTATTTCTTCCTCTGAGTGTCGATGATTTTTGATTGCTTGGCATGAGACTGTGATCTTTCTGTGCACGTGTGCACGAACTGGAAATTTAGGGTCTTAATAACTCTATTTTTAGCCCGTTTTTCACCGCGCTACCTTCATAGTTTTTGAGCTGTTTCTGATCTGAGCTGATTTTTGTAGTTTTTTCGATAAAGTTTTTCATCGCGACCACTGCCTTTAAGTGTATCAATAAGTTTTGAATTTTTTTTTGTAAATTGGAAGTTTTGTCTAGAGAACATGGTAGAATATATTTCACTCAATTTGCTGGCAATTCTTAGCTAGGTTTTCACTGTATTTTGAGCAGCATAAGGATTCGGCTTTGGGAGAATGTCTCCTTTTTTGAGTTGATTCATAAAGTGACCAGTTTTCGGCTTCTCCGTAAAAAGAGAAGTGCTGCCTGGCCCGGCCATGAGTCATCTTCAGGGACAAGTGCTAATAAGGAAATGCAAAGCCTAGTGAATGCAGCGGGTGAGGCAGGACTTTACCCTGAAATTTCCTGAACGATTTTCTTAACATGCCACCTGGAGTTCACGTGCTGAAGGACAGCCTTTTCACGCCTTTTCGCATATTGGGGCGCTCAGACTTTAATTTTGGGCGTAACTGTATCAATTGCTTTTGTTTGCGTTCTTGAGTGATAGTGTCCATGTGCTGCAGCAGGTGGTCAAAATTTTGATTTCCTAAAAACTCATATCCCTAATACAGTGCGTTTAAAATTTCTCATTCTGAGGTAACCTAGTACACATGCTTTTCTTGTTTTTTCTTTCGAATTTGTGCGTGTATTTTAGGATAACTGTAAGAATTTTTCTTTCGAAAGGAAGTGGGCACTCAAAAGAATTGACAAGACAGAACAAGTTAAATCTTGTCAAATCATGATTGGCCGGGAAAACTCAGTATAAAAGCTTTAAAGGCACAGTCCAACTCCAGAGGCAATTTTTGATATTATGGTCCGGTCGCCGCCTATAGCAACCCTGCCAAGCACGAAATCTCAATTCGCTCAAATAAGCGAGAAAAAGCTAGGAAAAAGTCGGCCACGCCCCCTTGAAAGGAACCATGGGTAACGCCCACCTCCAGGTTTCCCACCTCATAAGGGAAGAGACGCACGAAGGATTTTATTCAAAATCTATGTTTTTTGATTTGTTTTTGGTCTGGCTTTATATTGTGGCCTGCAACAGAACGATGGCTGCGAATAACGAGAAAATACAGGCTCGAGACAATTTGTCCGAGAACTTCTATCCATTCAAAATCGAAATTTTTGAGGAGCCGTAACTCCGTTCGTAGGGAGTTCTGAGCGATTCTGAAAACACCGTTGTTATCAGCGTGAAATTTTCTCTAAGATAGGCAGAAGAGCGAAAAATCGATTCCGATGTTGGACTGTGTCTTTAAATATGAATCTTTGAAATTCTGTACTCTTGCCTCTTCACGGTATTTTCCTGTCATCTGAAGAGCAAGCTCGGATTGGTGCTCTAGACAACGCTGAGCCTTTAAATCGTGCCACAGATCGTCAGCATGGCCGATCGCCCACCAGTGTCAGAAATTACTCTCGAAACCCTACTCTAGCGTTCCGTGTTTGTGCCAGAACGTCCTCGTTCACTTACTGTCCAAGACGACAGGTACATATATGTCATGTATGACCTAAAAGCACACTACCCGAAACGCAGAGGTATAATCGGTCTTCTAGGTACCTTGATCTAGCAGGGCGTTCATTTCGTCGTTTGTTCTGGAACAGATCCATGAACCGCAAGAATGAGTTGTGCCGTAGATGCTCCAAATCATTTGTTTCTTTTCTGGAAATTAGGATTGAGTTCCCTACTCGGGTAACTAAAAATTCAGTCTTCATATAGTCCGATTCCATAGTACGCGAAAATGTTAGGAATAAAGTTTTTACTTTGTTAGACTCTATTATTTCAAACTTTACAGACTACTTCAATAGCGCAAATCAGCTTGTAAATAATGATGGTAAAAGCTCTAAATACATGCCGAAATTTCAAAAAGTTGTTTTTAATTGATTTAAAGAATAATGGAAACTCACATCTTCATCTCCTTCTCATTCTCGTACTCAACTAAATAGAAAATCCATGCTCCTAGTAATGAATAGAGGAACAGCAGAAGAAATGGCGCGAAATATCTGCAGTTGTAACGGTCGTAGTAGTATTTTGCCTGAAACATCCATCAGATTTTTGTGTTTCTGATTTTTATGAGTTCTAGAAAATATATTCAATATAACTGAAAACAGAATTATAATCCGATCAAACGATGTAGTTTCTCGAAAATCGTTTTAAATTTCAGAATGTTCACAGTTCTGTTCTAGTTAACGATGTTTCATTTTTTTCCGCTTCCGCTTTCTCCAAAGCCCTCAACAGTCAGTTGTTGTCGGATTTTATTTCATTCACGGCTCACTCGAGAACGAGCTCATATTTCTGGTTTGTTCTCGCCGGCAACTCTATGTCTAGGCATCCCATTAGGAACAGCTGTGAGCAGTAATCCACGCTCTCTGAGAAACTAGCAGATCTTTAAAAAGCTTCAGCATATGAACTAGTTTCACTTTTCCTTTTGAAGAAAAAAAGTGAACTTTTTAATTTATCGGAATCTTGATCTACAGTACATCACGCAACAAATTTTTTTGCTATGTACGGTCACAATTCTTCCCCGCTGGGTAGTGTCATACATTCGCAGGATTAGATATATGGGGTGATAGTCGATACGGTTACATAAAGGCCTTTCGCTAACTAAATTAAGTCGAGTGAATAGACGGGGCCGCAGCGGTCGATCGTCGCTCGACATCCAAATCCTGCCGACCGGTGATGTCACGAACGCCAGAGGGTTGCCGGTAAGGAAAACGGTCATCGGCAAAGTTTTAACAAGACTGAAACTGTTTTATATGTACCTACCGTAGTCGCCGATAATTCGTTAAACTGAAGGTGGACCTCATACTCACGTTCAGCACCCATAATAACCCCTGCATAGAAAAGTTGGAAAGTAGTTATTCTCGTCCCCCATAGCTCGAAAAGTGAAATACTGATGGTATTTTACAAGTTGGTGAATGTCTGTAGGCAAAGCTTCTGTGGAGCCTGTGGCCATTTTCGCCTACTGAACAAGCCTAAGCATAAGTATCCGGAAACAGAAAGAGCAATCGCTCCAGCCGCGAAGCGGCTGGAGAGGTTTGGTTTTGCCCGGGACTTGTGATCACTTAGAATTCTGTAAAGTAGTCAATAAAACCTGTTAAACAAATTCTGCAGAGATTTCCATCGGGATATAGGTGAGAGGGTCCAGGAGGCACATGCTGACAAAATTTGAGCCAAATCGGTTCAAAACTAACAAAGTTAGATCGGCGAGTCTTATCAAAAATTCTTGTTGTGCGTGTTACTCGTTCCTGCTTCCTGCTTCGAGCTTTGCGCCTCCTGCTTCCTCGTGCGTTACGCACCCTTAGTAGTGGTCACTGCCAATGGTCGCAGGCGATCAGTTGAACAGGCAGGTAAGTTGGTATGTGGATAGATAAGCAGGCTGATGAGTAGGTAGACAATGAGTACTTACTGTTTAACATTAACTACTTCACTTATTACTGCTTATCATATCATGTGATATTATCATGGTAGATCAAATCGCTAAAACACGTTGTAGGCTGTACTTTTCGATGGGAAGGGACAAGGAAAGTGACTAACAAGTTTATTACTTACTGTTTAACATTAACTGCTTCACTTATTACTGCTTATCATATCAAGTGATATTATCAGTTGGTAGATCAATTCGCTAAAACACGTTGTAGGCTGTACTTTTTGATGGGGAGGGACAAGGAAAGTGACTAACAAGTTTATTACTTACTGTTTAACATTAACTGCTTTACTTATTACTGCTTATCATATTAAGTGATATTATCAGTTGGTATATCAAATCGGTAAAACACGTTGTAGGCTGTACTTTTCGATGGGGAGGGACAAGAGAAGTGACTAACAAGTTCATTACTTACTGTTTAACATTAACTGCTTCACTTATTACTGCTTATCATATCAAGTGATATTATCAGTTGGTAAATCAAATCGCTAAAACACGTTGTAGGCTGTACTTTTCGATGGGAAGGGACTAGGAAAGTGATTAACAAGTTTGTTACTTACTGTTTAACATTAACTATTTCACTTATTACTGCTTATCATATCAAGTGATATTATCAGTTGGTAGATCAAATCGCTAAAACACGTTGTAGGCTGTACTTTTCGATGGGAAGGGACAAGGAAAGTGACTAGCAAGTTTGTTACTTACTGTTTAACATTAACTACTTCACTTTGCTTATCACATCAAGTGATATTATCAGTTGGTAAATCAAATCGCTAAAACACGTTGTAGGCTGTACTTTTCGTAGAGAAGAGACAGGGGAAGTGACTAGCAAGTTTGTTACTTACTGTTTACCATTGATTCCTATTTTTTACTGCTTATCATATCAAGTGATATTATCAGTTGGTTGATCAAATCGATAAAACACCTTGTAGGCTGTACTTTTTCGTAGGGTAGGGACAGGGGAAGTGACTAAAAAGTTTGTTACTTTTGAAGACGTCATCAAAGTGCATGGGGCATGTGAGGACGTCATCAGGACGCCGACGAAAGAGAGTCGCGCGTCATTTGTAGCGCGCGCAACAAGTCAATTACTTACTGATTGTCATATCAATCCATGCTATTCGGAAAATATTGAAGATTTTCAGAGATATTACTTCGTGATATCAAGAAAAAGTGAACAGTTCTATCAAAAAGGATCTTCCAAGCGAAAGAGGTTTGGTTCGCGTCAGAAACGTTCCAACAAAAAGTGAACAATAGGCAAGTAGAATGAGGAGAGTCAACAAAAAGTGAACAATACTCTCTGAGACTGATTTTCTTGGCCTATACTTCTTAACAGCGAAAACAAACCGTGGTATTTTACGAGAAAGAGTTTAGTGTCTTCCGGAAAAAGGGCTTCTATTCGTTTCACGGAATTTTACGGGAATACTCTTGCTCAATGCTGTAATTCTATTCTAAAGTTTCGCTTTTCTTACAGCTAGACCTAACCGTCTGTATAGGTCTTTGCGACATCATCTTCTATTCTGATGGTAAGTATTAGGTTTGCATGCACATACCTTTTAACGGTTCTCGCGTAGTCAGGACTATTTTTGGAACCACAAAGTGTTCTCGCGTAGAACACGGCAACGGTTTGTTTTCGCTGTTAAGAAGTATAGGCCAAGAAAATCAGTCTCAGAGAGTATTGTTCACTTTTTGTTGACTCTCCTCATTCTACTTGCCTATTGTTCACTTTTTGTTGGAATGTTTCTGACGCGAACCAAACCTCTTTCGCTTGGGAGACCCCTTTTTGATAGAATATGTATTGGGTTGATGCATGATTATGAAACTTTCTCTGAAATATTTTTTATTCAACAAAAACATTATTTAATCAAAACATGTTTAAATCTGCATTCGAGAGCATAATCACCATCTACTTAAAGAACTGCTTCCCATTTGCTTGGCAATCGGTCGATTCCACGTGCGGAGGAGTCACGATTCTTGAAGGCAATCCACGCTTTGACATCAGCCACCAAGTCATCCAAGCTGTTGTAGACCTTGTTTGTTTGGCAGTTTTTCATACAGCGATTGACATGATAGTCCGTTGGTGCTTCTGTCGGTGAGCACGGCGGATGTGAGAGCATATCCCTTCCCTTATTGGCGTTGGATTCGATTACACGGCGCTCAGCATGTGGACGGGCTTTATCGTGATGAAACACGATGTAGTTTTTTTGAGCGGTCTTTCCGCCTCGATTGTAGCGTTAAGTTGATGACGCTAAGCCAGATAGACGTCGCTGTTGGTGTTGGATTGCCGCTTGCCATTTCTGTCAGGGAAACTCCATTGTTGCCTTTCATCTGCGTCGTTAACCCAGTAACAAATGCCATTTGAAATGATTTCTCGACGGATGATTCCGCTTTTGTCCCACCACAAAAACACCACATAGCCTTCTTGCAGTGCACGTATTTTGGTATACTTTTGGGGGAACACCTGGCAAAACGCAGATCCTCTTTCTTTTAACGTTTTTGAAGAGGGAAGCCATGACTCATCTCCAGTGACAGGATTCTTCGAAAATGGTGTTTGTTGGTTTCGCTGCAGTGATTCGTTGAAAATTCGAACGCGTTCAGCATTGTTGTTGTCGGAGAGCTCGTGGGGCACCCATCCAGACAGTTTCCATAACTTTCCAAGCTTCTTACGCGTCGAACGATCGTTGATTGATTGATATTAAAGTCTTCAGCCAGCGTTCGCGTTGTCAGGATTTCATCTCCTTCCACGGCTGTCAAAAGTGCTTGAACATCAGAATCCGATGGCCGACCTCTTCCTTCTTTATCCTCAAAACTATTGTCACCTGATTTAAAGCGAATAAACCACTTCCGCACTGCATTGTCAGTAATTGTTCTTTCGCCAGAAAGTTCGCTGAGAACGCTGACTGGGCTGCGGTCCATCTTTTCTCGATATGGTGGAGCATAATATGGCGAATATGAGTATGATTTTCGAGACGCATTTTCAAATTTGAATATTGAGGATTATTCCTGTATAAATATTGAGGACTAAACGCCAAATTCTACTGAAGAAAAGCGCGTTAATAAAAACGTCCCATAATTATGCATCAACCCAATAGATATATGTAGTTTTCGAGAGTTTGGGTTTTATGTCTGTGAGGTAGGCTATGATTGACTGGGTCGCTTACCTTTCCTAACCACGACGTAGGAGGCCTACGATCCTTAATTGGCTTCACCTCATCGGGCGGCACACAACTGAATCGGCGTGCTCCGAGCATCTAAAAAAAGGTTTAATTCAGGACGCCTGTGAGAGAATTTTATGAATTTCGCTCTTCTTCCTTTTACCAAGAATATTTCTTAACTCTGGCAAAAGCGCCTACCTTGACTCTGGCAAAAGCGCCTACCTTCTTTCTAGCAAGGTAACTCATCTTCAGAAATATTAGAGAAGTCTCGGGTCAGAGCTTCACTGTGTTTAAGTGAAGCCGAGGACAGTGGGACAGTAGAAGAGTCGCACTTCGAGAAGACGCTTCCCTACCAGCCTACTATTTATTACCTCTGGCAAGTTATACGTTCCCGTCAATCAACATTTGTTTTCAAGAATCACGCCACCCTTATGACTGGTAATAACGGGAAACTATAAGAAGGTTCTCATAGCCGGATGAAAAAGAGGGAATACATAAATCCTCATGAGAGAATGACTTTAAACGATCGTAAACACACATGAGCACGTGCTTTGATCATCAGCTTTGAGCAGCAGATAGCAGGAGAACTGGCTTTCGATTTTAGGCAAACTCAGTTGTCAACAGCACTTCCCTAGGATGCCTTTCTATAAGATACCTCCATTGTGCAATATTTCCACATTATGTGTGATCCGCGTCAATCAATTAGGAAGCCACGGCACTACTCGGCGGACAAGGGATAGGGGCTCTCTAAACACCGAGGAAGGAAATGCCCCGTTTTAGCAGTTCGACAAGTCACGCTACTCATTTCAAGCGGAGTGGTCCCGAGTGGAAATAGAGCCGCAAAAGGCGAGACAACTTCTTCCTTGGTGTGTAGAGAGCCCCTATAGGGGTCTGCAGAGTTAAAGTTGCGGCGTCGCTCGCTGCGACGAACAGCACTGAGTGATGTAATATCGATTACATTCGGCGACGATGGCGACCGCCGCGGACTGAAGGGCGACTAGGGAGCACCGCAGGGTGTTTTGACGTTGCGAGGGCCCTACATCACTGCCAGCGAGCGGCAACCGGCGCCGCGACGATAATGTTTCGATACATTTCTCTCGCCGCGTCAAGGCTGACGCTCGGCAATCACTCGCCGGTCTCTACAACTCTGCAGACCCCTTATCTCGGCGGAGAAAGTGGCGCGCGGAAAGGCAAAGATATGATGGCTTATCGATCGAATTATTTCGCGCTCTCTAGTTGAATACAGTTTCGTAAATGAATGACATGGACGTTAGAATATTCTAGATCGCCAAGTCGAAATGTTCATGAGCAGACGGTTATCGTTGTCGTTCTCGTTCTTTTTCCTGCCAATAAACTTTTACTACAACTTTTTTCAACTGGTGCTGGTATTCAACTCTATATCTCCAACTCAAGAGCGCATCAAACTCATTCTCTTACATGCACTTGTATTCCGCTAGATTACCGTGGTCTGCATTTGTCTCGGGGCAAGCGCAAAGTTTTTTGGGTGAAACGGACGATATTCCGGACAAAATCGTACGTTCAAGCAACTGCAAGTGAGCAATGTCTTAGCATGAGCGGCGCAGGTTTCGGGGTCAAATCCAAATTCAAAACGACAGTGGTCTGGCGGAACACTACTACGAGCGGGTAAAGGCAGTTCTGCTCAGGAAACCACATTTGGTTTTTTTTCTCAATCCAATGCTTGAACCAAGTGGAGATAGTTGTGCGCGCTCGAGACCCCAATGCTTCGTATTTGTAATGCTGTAGTCCCGTCAAAACTGCTCTGTGGTCTGAAAAGGGGATTTCTTGGACACCACGAGGGGGAGAGGCACAGGCCAAGCAATCCAAAACAGGATAATATCATTTTTAGAGAGAGACCCTCGCATTTAAACGTGCGCAACCACATTTTTGAGTCGAAATCGAGTATGAAATCCATCGTGAACGCTGCCTTTAAATTATTATTTGGATATGGATTGCTTTGACCTCCATAGTCAGACGACTTATGTGACTCACTGCCCCGAGCCTCTGTAGTGAAGAAGGCAGTTAGGGTCTCGATCATTTATCAAACATTTGTATAAAATATAAAATGTATAAGTGCGACTATCACGATCGTTCTCCGAGAGCTCTCCAACTAAAAACCAAGTTTGTTCCAACGAAGCTTCCCCCCTTGTCATTGGACCTGTGTCAGATGGTTTCCGTATTCGATTCAGTCTGACGCATGTGCAAGGCGGCTGGCCTGCGGTGTTGGCGACCTCACTGGCCAGTGGGGTTTGATTCGTGCGCGCTCTACCTTCGCAGCCCCTTCCATTGATTAGACTAAATTTATTACGTGAACCCTTCATAGAAACGCAGGACACAGGACTGGTAATGGGTAGCAAAAAAAACGAAAGTTTAAGAAAACCATGAAGAAAAAAGAAAGGATTAGACAAAGTAGAGAAAATAGCTCCATAAATGAAGGATATAGAGTGCAAGGAGAGGCAGGCCTAGAACTTACAAAGCAATTTAGAAAAAATGAAGCAGATTACTGTAACAGAGGAGGGAAAGGAAACCCGTAGGAAAAAAAGACCAATGATTTGGCATAATGCAAACATGAAATGAAAAGGTTAGAGGGAAAAGTGTTGTTTTTTTTTGGTAACTCGTTTTGTAGAGCAGAAAATATCATGAACGCTAATCCACGGAATTGGAAGGAAAAATCAACAAAATCGCTCCTTTCCAATTTTTTGTGACCACTATTACCTAGTCCTCAGTGGGTTCAACTGTTGTATCAGTTTTGACAGTTTTAATGGAGCGATTGAGTGTAAACATGAGCGCTTAAGTACTAAAGGTTTCCACTGAATTCCAGCATATAACTCGAGAAACACTAGATTTCCAATTGGGAAAAGGCACTAAACAGAAATCAGTTCATGCTTCCGAACGATATATCACACTTGGCCAGAAAATCAACCCTGGAAGTTTTAAAAATTTACAAGGTCAGATGGCTGGAAAATTATCCGACAACCTAATGAAAATCCAATCTTGGGAATAAAATCAAACAAAAATATTCTGATAAGCAACTTACGAAGTGATCGACTGTATCAGGTCGGGATAAGAGCGAGTCGAATGAGAAGCGGATTTTGGAGCCAAGCGAGGTGCCCGACTGCGCCGATGTGGGGCGCGAGAATCTGAAAGAAGCTGATTCAGAAAAGCTGTAATACCTAATTATTTATCCCATCTGAATTAGTAGCCTGTGTGTATAAGAGTGTAATATATTGAAGAAAACAGTCAGGAGTTATCAATTGCAGATGCAACTATCAGCAGTTTCAGTGGAATCACGTAGGTTCTATTGCGTAGATTCGAGCAATCATGGATCAGCAGTTTCTACTCAGACATTGGGAGCAGCGGACCGCCGGCGAAAATTCGTCAGTTGCTCAACAGCTGGGGGATAGCTGGCCAATGGCAATCACGAGGCCAACAGTTGGCATACACTCGGCATGTCATTTAATGCCAACGACGAAAGGCTGGCGAATATGTGCCAGCTGCCTGAAAGCTGCGTGATAAATTGCGATCAGCTGGCAAGGGCAATCAAACCTCGAAATTACCGAGCGCATAAGAACGCAGTTATCCAACAATCGGCACCCGGCTCGCGCGTAACCGCCCAGTGGCCTTCGCTTGGCAATGAGTCGTCACATGGCTGGCACTCGAGAGAGTTGACGACTACCCACGTTTTAACATGTTATCCTTTGATCTCTGATTTCATTGATAAGCCGAGCCGGTATATAAGACTTTTCAGTCCAATGAGTGTTCACTCGGCACTTTGATGCCGGCCCTGGAAGGTGACCTGGGGTCATATTCGCCAACAACCCGCCGAGGGAATGCGAAGGGAAGCGGAAGGGATGATACCGCGCGCGGCAGAGGAGCAGATCAACCCAACTTACACCATGTAAGATGGAAATGCAAACTGTGTTACGTATCGATATCACAACGAAAAGATAAAGATTCCATCGCGAAGCGGCCATTCTTCAGCTATGCGATTCGAAAAATTCCGGCGGTCGCGAGGGAAGCCAAGGGAGGCGAGAGGTGGCCGTGGAGCGCGCACTTTGTACTGAAATTTCACCTGATTTACCCTTCGACTACCCGGCAGGTTATTGGCGAATACGAACCCTGAAGTCACTCTACAGAGGCTAGCATATTTCTGGCAGCTGGGGGGCAAGTCCCCACGGCTAGCGGGGGAGGTGGCGTGGGCCCCCACCTCAGACCGTTGCGTAGGCGATCTCATACGCAACGATCTGCGGTGAAGGACCCCTCTCGACTCATCGGTTTGCCAAGAGACGGGCGGACCGCTGGCAAATGATTGCTCGACAGCGGGCTGCCAGATATTGGACAAGAGACTGCCAGCGGTCGGCCAACGTCTTGGCGGACTGCTGGCAGGGTTTTGGCGGACTGCCGGCTAATGGCTGTCCGACTCCGGGAATGGTTTTTGCTCGCCAAGCGAATGCCGGCGGTCCGCTAATCCCAATGTCTGAGTGCTTTATTGAAAACCAGTGGGGAAGTCCTGCAGATTGGTAGGTGGCGAGTAGATGTTATACATAAAAGGGTAACTGGCAAGAATATTACAAAACCTATACGAATAATATGTGAATGAGGAGAGTGATTTGCCGGGCACAGCTTGTTGAACAAATGTTTTCTAGGCTAGAAAAATCTCTCTCCATGGTTAGCGAAATTCGAGAGCAAGCACTGACAGCGGCCAAAAACCGACGTTTTCAGTCGACACATGTTATAAAGGCAAAACAAAAACTGCATGACGTCTAACCTGGATCAATTTCAGTACATAACAATGTGGGCAAAGATCATATAAGCACAAGCGAAAATTGATGATGTTACACTTGAAGAAGTTCAATGTTTAGATGGACTACGAAGGTGGAGTTGCTAATGCTCGATGCGGCACCAAATCGGAAAGCCTAAATAATGCTACACACTCACACTGCTTATTTTTGTAAAGTCAGCACGGATTGCACTGATACTTGGTTATCACCATTGAAGGTTGGCGCTGACTCGGCGCACGTATGGTATAACATATGGCACCCCGTTTGCGCCAACCCTCAATAGGGAACGCAAAGTATCAGTGCGATCCGTTATGTGATGACTGATTAACCTTGTCACGGCTGATTACCCTTGTCATTTCCTTTCATCGCGTGCCTGTGCGCGCGTACGCTGCGTCTCCTTCTCCCCACACTTTCTTGCTGTCTCTCCGCGCAAGCGCTCGAGAGAACAGAGTAAATTTGCCTCGGAACCAGAGGCTATGAGGTACCATCGGCATGGATCCAAATGAGACTTTTCGTTCCCCGTTAGAGGCTGGCGCAGACTCGGTGCACCTATGTTATAGCATACGGCACCGAGTTTGCGCCAACCTTCAGCAGTGAACGCAAAGTCTCATTGGGACCCATGCCAACTATATATTACCAGTTTTTGCATAAACACCAGAATTGTCAAGAGGAATAGTATGCGTGAAATGCCGAGACATGATCTACAGAGCGGTACCCTTCGGCACACTATGGGATTACGGTATTCACAGATGTGTGCGGAGTTGGCGAGTGATTCTTGAGGTTCAAATCGCCTGCGCCCATCGCAAAGAAAGTCGATACTGGCGTGTTCGGGTCGTGGCTTCTCGGATTCATTCTGCCTTTTTCTCCCTTGGTGAATTCTACGTGTAAGCTTTTCATATTGTCATGATATGACTGCGCATTCCTTGCTAGCCATCACCCCATACTCTCGTGTAATATGTTGTTCCCCTAAGGAGAGTTTCTGTGGTTGTTTAGTACACTGCTGCATGCTACTTGTAGTCATCATGCCAAACTTTTCGCTGCTAACATGAAATATCTACCTGCTATCGTTCTCGGGGCCTAATTCCGGACCACAATCGTGTATTCGACGCTTAGGGGGGGTCAGAAATTTGTGGGCAAGTTCCCGAGGACAATAGACCTGATTTGGTTGTTATCAGGGATGAGCGGTGTTCCGCGTTTCGCGTTCCGAAATCCGCAGTTTCGCGCATTTTTGGCATTCCGCGTTCTGCATTCCGAAAACCGCAGAAAACGCCGCGGAATGCGGAAATATCGGGTCGTCTAGGACGTAAGAAAACATTAGATGACTTCTGAATTTTTCCGCGTTTCGCGTTCCGAGAACCGCATTTCCGCGCATTTTTAGGCGTTTCGCGCCCGATTTCCGAAACCCGAGAAAAAAATTCTGTTCCGAAACCCGAAAACTGATTTCCGAAATTTCATGGTTTTATTCCGCTCATCCCTGGTCGTTATCACTCGGTCGAAAGGAGAGGAGCGAGACGTCCCCCCGGAGGGGGACGTCTCGCCCCTCTCCCCTCGAATTATACACAAAGATAAGACGTTCGAAACAGTCAACTCAGGGGGAGAACAAGGGAAGTTTGTTTCACGGTTGTTCCCATGGCCTCCCCTCGAGCATGATGAACGCGAAAACAAAGCCGCAGCGCATTCGGTGATGCGTCGGGCTTGTCGCGAGGTGGTCTCGCACTTCGCAAGTTGAGGGGGTAGATCTGCCACTCAAGGTTCACGTAAGGTATCTCTGTCTGATTTTCAGAGGAGCTAATAAGCTTCTCTATAACCTTTAGTCAGAGGTGAATATTTTTGGACCGATCGCAGCTTTTCAGGAATAGGAGACTGTCGAAAACAGCGAGTTCTAGCAAACTGATTTTTGATCAATCATTGAACAGTGGGAAGATCAGCAGTCGAAAGCTCGCGGAAAGACCTGCAGTCGGGAGAACAAGAGAACTACTGTTGTGGGAACTTCCCCCATTACTCTGCTGTCGAGACGTCCCCTTCGCCTCCCCCCAACTCGGGGGGAGTTCCCCAGTTGTTTCGGGGGAAGTTCTGCTGTCGTTCTCGGGAACTTCCTCCACGAATATCTGAGTATGTAACACCTTGTTGGAAGATTGAATAATCTACCTTTCTCTTGAGAATAGCGCAACGACCGTTTCTATCGCAAACCCTTGCTATGAATTCAAGAGCGGTTATATATAGGTATGATTTTTCGGAAGCCACGATGCAACTATGTATCGTTGGCGTCTCACAGGGAGATAACCGCGCTCAGCAGTTGGGTGCGAAATCGTTCGATCCATAGCCACTTTCACTTCGTTTTCCCGCGCGCAAATTTTCCCGCCAAGCAGCGTCGTGGTGATCCCTCATCCACTGGTTGACTATACTTAAAATCATTCGATCTATATCCGCTTGTAGTAGCTCACACACTCCCCAGCGCGGCCATACAAGCCATGTATCGTTGATTTCTCACAGGGTGATAGCCGCGCTAAGCAGTTGGGCGCGAAATCGCCCGATCAATAGACAGTCTCCCTTCGTTTTCCCGCGCGGAATTTTCCCCGCCAAGCAGCGTCGCGGCGATTCCTCATCCAGTGATTGACGATAGATGCCTCGTGACTCCCCGAAAATGGTACCGAAAATATAGCATACAGATCTTGCTATTATGTGGGGCATCTGAAATAACCTACAACGCAAACCGTTACGCTATTTTGGTTGATCCGTTGTGTGTCGGAAATGAATGACGTCACTGCACCAGATAATACGTGGTACACTATAAAAACATATGTCAGTTGTCGAGAATGTTCCTGACTATGACGCATTTGTCCCTCGCCCTCACGTCAGCCATTACAGGTTTTTAAATCTGTCAAAGGTTTTTAGGGAACGTGTAATGCATCAAACAACTTTGACAGATGACTGTATTGGAAAACCCAGAGATTGTTAATTTAAGCGTTGAAAAAATGACGGAGTTCACTGAAATTGACAATAGTTGTGACAAAGACGTCTTAAGGTATTGCATATCCTCAAATTACAATGATCAACAAAAGGAACAAGGAATTCCAGGGTGAATGCATCGAATGGATCGAGCGGATTACAACAATGAAGCGCCACAAGTCACAGGAGTTCCAATCGAAAAACACATCATCCCATGGTGGAATGAGTTATTGTGCCTCGGCAAGATCTGCACCTGACCTCAACTGGTAGGACTCTGTATACTTACATAATGAACCTAATTTCCGGAAATCGAAAATCTCTGATCCCATGCTGCTGTAATGTTCGATGAACTTTAAACTAGACAGTGTTGTGGGTATATTCCAAAGTATCGTGTTACCCTCTGTATGACATGAGCAACGCCTCGTGTTTAAGTGCGGGGGATGTTCTAACGGCTTGTGACCCTTGGATTCTTCGACAGCAGCATTCGGAAGACTCAAACTCATTATCCGAGAACCAGCCGAAAGAAAGGTAAGTAAAGATCGGAAGGTGGCCTAGAGTAGGTCAGCGATCAAAGCTTGACATACAATCAATCACACGAAGTTTGTAAGGATAACGAAGGAAAGGATTGCTGACTGACTGTGAGTGAGTGAAAATACAAGAGGGTAACTGACGGAAGAATTCGCTCATGAGGTGGAAAGTTTCGGGGTAACATGAGACGCAGGATCTGCAGATGGAGAAAACGCGCGGCTTTCTACGCAACATGATGGGAAGGACTATTCTCAGGCCACTCTCAAGCTTAGAATGTTGTCGGAGAAGGTGAGCGAGCGGCTTGATGGCAGTGACCACGATTAATGCCATATTCGATTCGACTCAAAAATGGGGTTGTTCTGTCGTAAGCTATCATATAGTGAAGAAACAGCGAAAAAAAGCGCTAAGAATAAGCTAAAATAGGGGTTTCTAACGCACGCGCAGGTTCAGGGCGCGGACGAGCTTACGCGCCCTGCTAGTTTCAGCAAGCGCGCGCTAATGGCGAGATGTACGCGAATCGATCATGCTGGACGTGGCGGACTTGCTTGGCGATTGCCATCGAAAACGTCCGCGGCGCCACAAGCTCGCCAGAACGGCGGGCGGCGCGGGCTAACAGGCGTACTGGGCCAACGAGATTTTCACTTCGCTGCCGCTTTTGTCGATTTCTGGCCCGTTTTCACTGCTCTCTTCGACCCTATCCCCTCAGCATCTGCCAGCGTGATGCTTCACACTGAAAACTTGAAAACGAAATTGAGGTTTGAGGCGTCGGTGCGTCTGATGATAGCAGTGCGAGGGCTGAGGAGGGGTTGGGTTAGCACTGACAAATCGTTCCTATGACAACCCCACCTATGAGGGTAGGGCAGCCGAGACCCCGCGGAGACACCATTGATTGATGACCTCCAACCCTCACACTGCGATCATCAAACGCGCCGACGCCCCAAACCCTGCCCCAACCCCTTCGTAACACTCGCGTTTGTGCGTGCCGCCCCAGATTCGCGTTCAGAGCCCAAAATATTACCCAGATGAAAGGTTTGAGCCAAATCCTGGTAAGAATTCCGAGCAACCCAAAAATTCCGTGACGGGTGCCTTCTAAACTTTCCCCGAAGCAATGAAAGATTTCCTTTTTTTGAATCTCTAGAAGCACTTAGAGAACTTCGAGCACGGATCATATACATGCTGTCACAAACCTACAACAAGGAAAAAATGGTTTTCTAAATCGCAGAAGTGCTGGTGGAACCATTCCTAGTTGGTGATACGTCCGCGCAGACGAGATGCCCGATAGTGGCAGTTGTCCTGTGACTTTGGCCGCTTTCCGCATGGGTACTACTTTAGCCGCTTTCCGCATGGGTATTGAACCTTCAAAATTCGCAAGCAAATTAGAGAATGAGACCAGTCGAATTAGCTTCTGGGATAGGAGACAGACTAAACAGCAAAAGCCACAAATACAATACCCTTTTAGGGTAGCGATTCATGAATAGTAGACCCTGAGCTGCGATTAGGATAGCTACCGAGTACCAATCGCAACTCATGGTTAGCTGCTCATAAAACCACACCTATATAATGAGGGGGCTCTCGAATATGTAAATAGATCATAGTATACAGAAAAATCTATTTTCGTGAGCAGTGGCAGTTGTAGGAGGCAGGCCGTCAAGCAGGAATTAATGACACTAAAAACGATCGCGTCAATCTCTAGACCAGGTCTGAGGCGGCGAGCAGGAAAGCGCTGTGGCCTCAGGGCACAGCTGTCTGCTTGCCACGGGCGCGCGACACCGGCAACTGATCAAAACAAAAACCCCGTAGAATGAGGAATTCGAACGGGTCTGGGTCAATATGATAGAAATATGGGTAATTATGGAGTTTCCGGGATCCATTTTGTTGCCTAAATCGGAAGAAAATGTCTGTATAAATGAAACAGAATAAGCTCGTCATATGATGCGGGAGGAAGCTCTCTTGACCTAACTCCACTATTAGAGAATGGAAGACAAGTGTGCACTCATAAATCACTGATGTTAATGGACTGCAGTCGTAGTCCCGAAAAAAATTGCCTGACTAACTCCGAGTTCTCGAAAACAGCTGGCCCAGTGGGTGGGTACTATGCTGAGAACAGACTTTTTTAGCAAAAAACTTTTTTGCCGCATTTGAGAGTGATTGCACAGCAGGCTACGTGTCCTCTAGACGACATCGCAAATAATCGGTAAGCCAGTAACCCGACCTCTCGAATCAATGTGCGAAACTGATCCATCTTGTCTGGAGTTGACTGCGATTCGGGTTGGAAAACCAGGTTGAGATTGATTGCATCGCAGATTCTGACATTGCAAAGAACTCGCTTTGCAATGTTATTCTTTCTTTTCAGTTTTAACAGGGTGAATATACATCATACATCCATGGAAAGTGTAGAATTTGCACGCTTGATCCAAAAGTCAAGACACTGACAATAGCCATGGCGATATCGCGGCAGAATCGAGGTGCTGTCGCGACGAACCCGCGGTGGGATCGAGCACGTTCTATCAAATGATAAATTGTGGGTTCGTTAGAGTAAATCATAAATCATGAAATGATGGTGAAGTCGCTGTATTAAAGAGAAGTCGCGGCAGAGTATAGACAGAGTCGCGTGGCTATGGAAGGAGAGTTGAGGCAAAATAGGTTCTGCTTTATCTAATTATAGATTGCGGATAAACCAAATACGCTTTATATAATGATAAAACGCAACATCTGCTTGAGAGTCACAACAGAAGCGTGAGCGCCACATCAAATGATCGATCCAGGTAGGGTAGAGGTAGACTTCGGCGCTATCCCGGAATAGTCGCGGCAGAATAGAGTATGGTAGGGACCGAGTTACGAAACTATCGCGGCAGAGTAGCGGGAGAATCAAGGACGCCTTGACAAATAGATAATCATGGCAGGGTCAGGACACAGTCGAAATCGCTTGATCAATAATTAAGCCGCGGCAAGGCAGAGGGTGAGCCGCGGTTATTTCAGCGGAAACTTGGGCAGAATTTGTAAAGCTTCATCGAATGACGAATCGCGGCACAATATAGACAAGATTGGAGGCGCTTCATTAATTGATAGACCGCGGCAGAATAGAGGCAGAGTCGCAGACTGTCGGGGCAGGATCAAGGTCGCCTCGTCAGGGGATAGGTAGCGACGAAATCAAAATTGGCCAACTCAACAGCAAGTCGCATTTCTGTTCAAGCGAAATGGAGGCGCTTAAAAAATTGTTGTACATAGTCGAGGAAAAACCTCGGTGTTAGTGCGGGATAATCACGGCGGAGACGAGGACGCTAATCTTGCCTCTGAAAGGCAGAGTCTCGACACTGTAAGGGTACTACCACGGAACAGTCGCGGCGAAATCGAGGGCGCTTCATTGAATGACGAATCGCAGCTAAAGCCCTTTTCGCAGTTTACCGACCGAGCTCGGACGAATCGTTATCGAATGTGGAATATTTATCTGCCATATCCTCTCCATCTCTTCCTCAGACGATTCTCTCACCAGATCAGCAATGAACAGGAATCGGAGCCTGCTGACACTTTGGCTCTTTTTCCCAATCTCCGAGCCACTGCTGTTGGTGTTCGGGCGAAGTGGAGGAGCCTGGACAGCAACAGAAGCTTTCTCGAGAAATGGGAGAACTAGCCGAGCAGTCAGGCGGCTCTGGGCCAAAAATAGCATGAGATCTATCTTAGCTCATCACATATGAAAGGGATTTCAGTCGAAGCAGAATCAGAAACGTTCCATAAGATGAACTAAGATCGAACCAGGCTAAGTCTAGACGGAATCCAAAAACTTCAGCAAGCACCAAATCACGGCAAAGTCGAGGCTGAGTCGCGGCGTTATCAAGGAAACGTCACGGCAAAATCGAGGACCACCGGCAAAATGATGAATCACGACACGGTGGAGGCGGAATCGAAGCCGCCCAGTAAGATTTCATAAATCACCGCGGAGCAACGGCAGATTCGTGACACCACCGCGGCATAGTCGGGGCGAATTCGATACGCCTCATCAAATGACAATTCGCGTTAGGGTAGCGGCGGCAATGAAATCACGGCGGAGTACAGGAAAAGTCGCGGCAGAATCGAAGATGCTTCGTCAAAATATGAACCACGGCGGAAATCAGAAGCAGGATGGCGATGCAATAGCCGCAGGTTCGAGGTGTCAACATTGAATGAGAAACACCATTCATCAAAAACAATGCATCAAATGAGCAATCGTGGCAGAGTTGCGGCACCACGGGAAAACCGGAACAGAATCTAAGACGCATCATTAAATCAAAAGTGGCGGCATAGGCGTTGCGGAATAGGTGATACTTCATCGATCGGCAAATTGTCGCAGAGTGGGTCATAGTTGCGGCGCAATCGCGGAACAGTGGATCGAGTACACTTTGGTAAATAGTATTGCGCGATTTCCGAAGAGCAATCCAGGCGGAATCAAATATCCTCCATGGTAATAAGAATTCGCGACATAAGCGAGGCAAGGCAGAGGTGGAGTTGTGACACAGTTCGGTGTCGCGGTGGGGTCGAGGAAGATCTGTAGAGAAGCCTATGCGAAAACTATCAAGAAATGTGATGATCACCTCATGTCGTGCCAACCTCAACTCCATCCAACTATCGCTTTATGTAAGTTTTCGGGCGATTTTCGGCCACGAGCCGCCAGACAGTTCGGCTCGTTCTCCCTATCTGCGGGTGGGCTTCTGTTGCTGCCCGAACTACTTCTGTTGCTGTCCGGGCTCCTCCAGTTCGCCCGAACAGCAACAGCAGTGGCACCGAGATTGGGAGAACGAGTCAAACTGTCAGTTGGCTAAGATTCCTGTTCGGCGCGGCTTGGGGCAGAGAATCGCCGCTGTGTTTGCATTCATTGTCAGGTTTTATATGAATGCTTATACTCTGAAAGTTTCTGCCTCGCCTTTTCCGCACCTGTACCGCGATTCCGGCGCGTCCCTGGACTTTGCCGCGATTCTGCCGCGATTCAGTATCAGCACTCCCGATTCAGAAACGCAGTCTTTTTTTTGCGTACGGATGATGTCGCCAATCGAACATCGTGAAATTGACTCCAGTAGGCCCTGTTTTTGCAGCAGAGACCGCTGTTGGAGCAGACGTGTTTTTTGCGTGCATGATGGGTTTGACATGCTGATCGGGCTATTATTACAACGAAATCACGGAGGACAGAGTGTGGTCGAGGAAGAATACGGTGTTAGTTTGACGGAGCACGTATTAGTCGGTGGTGTAACTCTCAGAAAGAACGAGGAGGGGTATGGATGGAGTTTCTTTCAAGCGTTATTGGCACTGGTTAGAAGGCCTCCACGCTTGCGAAACGAACATGGGCGGAAGGCGAAACAGTTTTCTGAGGGAAGGTGCTGTTACTAGGAATTTCTTTGGGACACAGGTAGCCTATTGACATACCATTTTTGCCCACTGGTCACCTTCAAACCCAAATCGGAATTTCTCATACGAATCGAATTTCGCGATGGCAGTTTTTTTGAAATCGGTTCCGAAGAAAAATTTAAGCGGACCCTTTCTTATTGTTCGAAAAAAAAAATTCTAAACTCGCAGAATCGCTCCGACTTTCGCAAGCGCTTTTCAGAACGTTTTTCGGCCTACTCGATAATTTATTCGCTAATTAGTCAAGCACCTAAACACTTTCAAAGTTTTTCAGTTCATTGATGGACTTTCTAGAACTTAACAGATTTCTGCTCTGAGAACATTTGCCTCGCTAGTGCTGTTTTAGGGCCATAACCCTAAACTCTGCCGCCATAGCCCCGCAGCAGCGCCGTGGCGTATAGTTAGTTGTAACAAATGAAATCTTTCAAAAAAAATTTCGAAAGATTTTTCGAAAAAAAAAATTGGTTCGTTTTCGTTTGCTCGAATTTTTTTTCCAAAAAATTTCGGAAAAAAACCGGAGTTTCGAAAGAATTTTAAAAAAATGCGAAATTCGAATTTTCGTACAAATTTCGAAAAAATTGAAAAAAAAATTTGAGTTAGTATTTTCGAAAGTCTTTCGTTCGAAAGTCTTTTCGCACTAATTTTTTTTTCATTTTTCGTTCGTTCGAAAATGTTTCGATCGGAAAAATTTCAGATTTCGTTCGTTCGACATTTTATTCGAAGTTGTACAACTATACTGTGGCGGCTCAGCGCTCTATTGTAATGTGCCTTAAACGCGTTTTCTCTATTGAGTCCATCTTCGATTCTCCGTAAATTCGAAATTGCGTTTTTTTCAAACTTTCCGCGATTTTCGTTATGGCCGTTTGGCTTTTAAATTTTTGAATATGTTTGAATTTTGCCTACTTTTGAATATTTTGACCGTCGATTTCGAACACAATTGTAAGTCGATAGCGAATATTTTAGGGGGGGGACACCTGTGTGGCTTTGATTACGCTTCTGCCGAACTCATTGGCCGAGCCGAAATTCGAAGTCTGTTCGAAATTCGATTTTTCAAAGGTTTTTGGATATATTCGATATTTCATTTTTTCAACTTTACCATTTTCGATAATAGTACTTATCTTTTTATTTATTTGATATATATATATATATATATATATATATATATATATATATATATATATATATATATATATATATATATATATATATATATATATATATATATATATATATATATATATATATATATATATATATATATATATATATATATATATATATATATATATATATATATATATATATATATATATATATATATATATATATATATATATATATATATATATATATATATATATATATATATATATACGTCTCATAAGGCAAGCGTTCTATAAAATGCATGAGTCAAGTGCCAAATGTCAACGATCAGCGCACTAGTAATACAAGAGCTTCTTCCCTGCTTGTCGCTTGAAGGCACGAAACCCAAGTGGGTGGGGGTAGGGAGCCAACTTTTAGGGAAACAAAGATGGCCCCACTTCGACATGTAAAGCTTGAAGATCGAATAGTTGATTTCGTTGTGCTAAACGAGATTTTCACTGAGCTTCCTCATGTTCTAGAGAGTGCAAAGCGATAAAACCTGGAGACTTCCACCCTAATGGAGCCAGCAAGCATTCTGAAGACCATACAAACGTCGCTCAACTGGCTGCGGGGCTCAAGTGTATGCAATTTGAGCATCCGATTCCTTGTTTTGGAGCATGGCATCCTATCATAAGAATAAGAGTAGGCTATAAGAAATAATCTACGAGTAAAGTTTTTCAGAATTCTCAAAAAAGGCCGGTGTCTTTTTTCCTGGAAAGACAAAAGGAGTCTTCCGGGAAAGGGTGCTCCGAGAAGTCAAGCCTGTAGTTATAGCGAATGTTCGGAATTTCACTTTTTTTAATTATTCGGTTTCCACTGAGTCGGAATCGAACATATTCGAGAAGTCGATTGCGAGTATTCGGGAAGCGTCAATGTAAAGAAGATCTCGTTCCGAAGCAGTGAGCCTCGATAATGCCGCGATTTGACCACGCTGGTGCTGCAGAAATGACTTCTCGTGTTAAAGGCAGCATACACGCTCGAAAATGACATCAATTTTATGGAATGAATCGAAGGTCTGAAGCTGTTAATAATGAGAGATAACGAAAAAACCGGAAAAAATCAATTGAAATGAAGATATAACGGTTCGTTCTATGAAAGTGCCCAGAAGTGGACGAGTTTTACCGCATTGGCTGAAATAGCGGAGCTAGCAACAATTTCGTTGGGGTAACGACGCTAATGTACTCGTAAGGCCCTTTTTGGAACTCTTACAACCTTAGAAGCGTAAAAAATGAGAGAAAATGACCGTAATCGAGCATTGAACATCTATATTGATAGGCGGAGCCCGTATCGATGGGCGGGGAAAGGATGATTTTTTGACTCAATACGGCTCAAATACGGGCACTTTAACTCGTTTTCAACTCTTACAGCTTCGTGAGGGCTCTTCTAGGGCCCATACGACCCAACCAATGTAGTTATCTCAACAACTTTTGCGAGCGTGTATGCTGCCTTTAAATGTAGCGGCAGTGATGAGGCTAATTACAGCCGTGGCACTGCGACAGTGCTGCGCCGGCACCTGTGTGCATTAAATTAGAGGGATTTCGCATAGAATTTGCATGAATATCTTCGTGAAATTGCTGCCCGTGAGAAATATGTAGCAGGAGGGCGCAGGTTCACTGGAGACGGGAAAGGACGGCTCAGTCCAGCATTCGGCCGACTATGACGGGGGCTTTAGAAAAAGCCAAGTGAACATAAAAAAGGGTCCACAATGCTGATCGCAAAAATGTCTTCAAGATCGAAGGGCGTCCACCTTGAAGCAAGTTATGAAAAGAATCATTTTTTGCGTTCTTTTTTTTTGTTCATTTTTCTGGCGAAAATTAGGTATAGTGTGCAACAGTCAGAAATTGAGGATTTCAAAATAAGTACATACGGACGTCACATTGCGCAGAACAACAAAATCTAGACATAAAAAAACCGGCAAATTCTTCGCCTTTTCTTTTTTTTTTCTTTGATATTGATTGTTTTCGCTATTAAGCGCCAAAAGCGAGCAAATAGTAGAAAAACGAAAAAAAACACAATGCTGATAAATGACGAAGCTTGGTACGTTGGCACCACATTTCCAAACAGTAATCTCTAGTAAAAACCAGAATCGGTACATTCTGCAGATGTCGAGCTTGTTAGACGACAAAAATTCTACAATGGTGGAAATCTGCTAACAACTAGAATTAATAAACTTGTAAGCAAAAATAGCATTGTGATCCGGGAGCGACCACGATTGCAGGTGCCATCCGTCAGTGGCGTGCAATAGCCGCGGTGGTTGTGTTATTTTTCGGATCTCTCATCTATGTATACGACATCAATTTTCCGAGTTCAAGCTGAACAACTGCCATTCTGATTAATGTGATCTTTTCGTCGGAAGAATTAACTGCTAGGTGCAGTCATCGATTTGCTGTGGCTACGACGGGGAGAACTGACCTGTGATTGTCATACTTGCTGTTTAGCGCATCATCCGTATATCCTTCAGCCAAAATCGTTGTGGTATTGGGCGAGGCAGTAAGATGTCGGTGAAGATTGAACATCGCAAGCGGAGGATACCAAGAGGCCCTGCAAAAAGCAAATAACATATCTAGCAATGTCGAAGATTTTTTCACCAAAGCGGAACTCCGACAAGGGAAGTATACAAAGCTTATGTTGTATCAGCGGAAACGAATTGTATTGCTTGTATCTCTCGGGCATCTGAAGTATGTCCGAATGAGACTGTCCGCCCATGTGTTCGGCTTGCGTGTCGCGCGGCCGTCTGGAATGCATTTACTTGGATGAGCCTGCCCACGGTTGTAAACAGCTGACTTAGATATCATTCAATATTCATCTAATAGTCCTGCTAATCGGTTTGAAAGCCAGAAGAAGTGTCTCTGTCATGACCGCTGGAAAAGCATGCCGATCACGTGGTCGGACAGTGACATTCGGACAAAATTTATGTATAGTGAAACTGCGAAGTATCCCGCCCCGAGCTGTAGGTTTGAAGAAGTTACAAGCTTAAAACGGTCCTTTTTTGTACATTCTGTACCTTCCAGAACGAGCAGTAAACATCCGAAAATCTTAAAATGGACCTCATAATCGTGTTGAGCGCCCAAAACAACCCCCTCCCCCTGAGCAAAGTTTGGGTGAAAGCAGATTTTCCAAACACTATGCAGAATGATAGTATTTTGGACTTCTGCGGTTTTTCGGTAGAGCGGTGGTTACTTAAATCAATTAGGGGTTCTGAAAGCGCTTCAGAAAAAAATGTCAGATTTGACTTGAAATTCTCCCAGAGAGGGTTTTTTTTCGGGCGCTGAACGCGAATCTGAGGTTTATTTGTTGATTTTCCAAAGTTTTCGGCTTGATTCGCTCAAAGAATTCCTGCGAGGGAAAATTTTGGGGGCGAAACGCTACTTTCGAGATTGCCGGATTTCTTGGATAGATATGTCTCATAATCAATCTCTGAGGGTAATTTGCTGTGCTTAACACGAATCTGAGGACCGTTTGCCGATTTTCTACAGATTACATTAGATCACGGTGGGTATATACCGTAGTTTATTCAAAATCTCAGATTTAACTCAAACTGTATGCGGGGATTATTCGGGGTGGCGAATACGAATTTGATGCTAATTTGCCGATTTTCAAACTAGTGAGGTAGGATGTGTCCCCTAAATGGCATATTACCCACCGCAACCTGAAGTAAACCTCAGAATTTCGACAAACAGACCCCAGATTCGTTTTCAGCACCCTAGATTACCGCGACATACAAGTTTTGAGCAAAATCCAAATTTTTTTAAACACACTTAAAATTTTTGATGCGTACTCTTACCTTTTCGCGAAACTTTAAAAACGCTCATGACTTTCTCGGGGTGGGGTTCTGTAAAGATTCACTATAAATGCTCAAGAGATACTGATTCACTGCCGCAGATCCGAACTACGCTTTTTGTACTTTCCTTGTGGGAGTTTTTTGCTGAGAAATAACCGATAAATAGACACGAATTGTCTGCTTTCCGCATAATAGCCGGGAAATACATATGTACCTGGCTGCTGCTAAATGGCCCATCAGAAGCCGCTGCGGCGCCTAGGCTATTTCTAGGCCAAAACTACCAAAGAATTGGCTGAGGACCAAAATGGGAATTCGATGCTAGTTTTTGAATGAGTCTATTATTCGACTAACATGATTTCAGAACACTTCAAATGGATGAATAAATTCGATAACCCACCCTGAAAAATTTCGAAAGAACTAATTTTTCGAATATAACATTTTTAGGTTGTCGAATGAATGAATAAACTCGAATGAATAAAGTCACAGTTTTTGAACATTCCCTACAGCTGCCGAATATTCGAATGCCGTGACCCAAAACTGGCTGAACATTTGAAAAAACCGGACACATTGGTTTCCCAAATAAATCGAGTATTCGACAAACCAATTAGTTTGATTTCAATCGAAAATTCGAATGCGGGAGTATTCGAAATATTCGGAAAAATATTCTATTCTCCCCAACTCTACCCGAGAAAGTTTCGATAAACTATTTGGATAATAATCCAATGATACAAACATTAAAGTATTTGATAATCGATTACTTAGAAAATTTTAGGTTCTCATTTTTCTAAATATTCGATTCAATCTAAGTATTATTTCGAAATACCATATTCCGGTTTGTAGAAAATCCGGGAACAATGACTGCCACGAAGTCATCGCTAAACCCAAGTTAATGTAGGCTTGGCCGATTTCCGGTCATTGACAAACTGTAGTCTGATAAGAAATGCTACCTCCATCCAGTGGTCATCTTTGAGTCCCTAACAGGGATGAGCAAATTTTTATTCTGAATCTCAGAAATCGGATATTCGTTCAGTGGTTTGGGCTTATCATTTTTAATTAAAAGTTTGTCATGTAATTTCAAGCAACCCTAGCTCCGTGAAAAGTGAAAACGGACATCAAATTCGATTTTAGCGACCGAATTAACCGCCTAGAGATTTGGTTAGGAAAAGTGCTAGAATGTCTAACTCCGTAGATGTTTCCGATTTCTTCAGCACTTTCAGGCTTTTTTTCGGAAATTGGAAGGCCAAAAACCATCGGGAATCGGAATTCGGAATTCCGCTCATCTCTTGTCCCCAAGCTTTGTGAACGGTCTCAATCAGGACCAGTTATTTTTTTAGGCACAAAAACAAATGTGACTTTCAATACCTCTGGGAGACTATCTAATGACTCCACCTGAAAATTGCACTGCAGTCCGGAAAAGCCGAACCCTGTCCCTGTCATCTATCATTTCAGAGCAAGATGTCACCCAACAGCGCCTCTTCAGAGGCATCACTCTCATAACGATCAATTCGGCTCTTTCTTCTCAATCTCGTGTTCAAAAGAAGTCCGGGTAGTTTGCAACGGGGATGGTCTGAATGTTGCGTATGCATAATATTATAGCCCAATGACTCCATAACCCGAAGAGGTGGTGCATGTCGGTTGGACGTCTAGCACAAAGGAGAGAAGCGCGGCGACGAACGCGTCCATTCAGTGCTGAATACTCCTAATATTGAAAGATCGTGACATCCGAACATGAGCCTCAGGAATCTCTTTTTTTTTTCAAATAAGTTTTGGTAATAATCAGACCAAGGGAATCGGTTTATCCTCTACTTCGCACTTAAATTTATGTCCGTCAGTCGCGTGCCTGGCGCGCGTATGCTGTGTCTTCTTCTTCCCCACACTTTCTCCTCGTAGCACCCCTCGCTCCGCACAAGTATGCGAAGAATAAAAGTATATTCGTCTCCGAAGTAGGTTATACCTACGAATTTTGAAGCGCAGAGCCTACTCCAGCGCAACTATTTCTGCTACACAAAACACACAAAATAGCCGTGCACAGGATTTTTAATATTTTTTTCAGAGAATTTAAACGTTTTCCACACCTAGTATGATCCGTGGCATTCAATTAGAAAACCGCAACGCTGTACGATGCGAAAAGTAGCGCGCGGTAAAATGAGGGGATGATGGTTATACATATATCTAGCGATTCTGCACCCAATAGCTTAGTTCGGCTCCCTTATTAAATGACACAGACATATTGATGTTGCTCCATAGAACCCTTTGTAATGATGCAATTTTTTCAATTTCATCGAGTTTTTCCGGCTTGAAATTGAATTTTTCGGATATCCGACGTTTAGTTGACCATATTGGAGCATCTGATAGGTACGATAGGTATTATACTTCGGACCGAATCGTATTATTCGAAAATTATTGGAATGATTTTTCGAATTTCGAATCATCCAACATTCGAAATTCGAAATTTTTGGTGTTCGAATAATATTCGAAATTCGAATACTTCATGAAAAGTGATTTCCAATAATATTCAAAATTCGAATACTTTAGTGAGCATATTCAAATTTTTGAAATTTCGAATAATCGAAATTCACAATTAGCACGCCATGAGAAATTCTCGTTTTCTGGTAAACCTTTTACAGCACGCTCTAACAAAGCATCATCTTTACCTACTTACCCCACGCCCGATCTGGGAACACCACACGCTTGGATTGCGGGAAATATCCAAGCGTGTGGTATCCCCAAATCGGGCGTGGGGTGAATAGGTGCTCCAACGGTGGGATAGCCTGGCTCAAATAGCCCGCCAATGCAAACCGTACTTCTCTCATTTTTGCACTTATCATGTAGCTGTCGGCCAGATATAGACAGTACTAGGGCTTTAGCTTCTAAAACTCTACACCTTTGAAGAGAATTAGTAACTTGAAATACAGACTGGAGCAATTGTGCTCACTAATCTACAATGGCTACTCCAAAAACATAAGCCTCAAAAAACTGTCGCTCCAGCCGCAAAGCGGCTGGAGAGGTTTGGTTTTTTCCGGGCCTTGTGATCACTTCGAATTTCGTAAAGTAGTTAATAAAACCGATAAAACCAATTTTCTAGAGATCCCATTCTGGATATAAGTGAGAGCGTCCAGGAGACAATTGCTGACGAAATTTGAGCCTAATCGGTTCACAATTTAAAAAAAAAGTTAGATAGGCGGATGCTTAACAAAAATTCGTGTTGTGCGCGTATAACGTGTATCTCGTGTCCCGTATCTCGTTCGTCGTATCTCGTGCGTTACGCACCCCTGGTAGTAGCCACTGCCAATGGTCGCAGGCGACCTGTTGGGCAGGCAGGTAAGTTGATAAGTGGGTACGTAAGCAGGTAGGTGAGAAATCGATTTGTAGGTGTGTGGCCTTCAGATGACGTCATTACTACGTCGTGGAAAGAGGGTAGCGATCCAGAAGGCGTCCGCAGGACGTCGTGGAAAGTGCGTTGGGCTTCAGATAACGTCATCAGGACGTCGTGCAAGGTAAATAGGGCATCTGATGAAACAATCGTTTTGGAATACTGAGAAACTAGGCGGAAGTTGATGACTAGCTCCTCCGCACATGAAAATGTCGCCACAATGCCCAGATCAACAATGGACACCCGGGCGAAACTGGCACAAAAATGTTAAAACGCGACAAACGCAGCGGTGGCGGCGAAAAAGCTTTCGATCATTATTGTCGCTATTGCGGCATTGGCCGCGTTCTCTGTCTCATTAACAGTTTCGATCGCGAATCGATTGTAGATCTAGGCCTTTCGCAGGCACTCTCATGTGCAAAGAAGCTACATAGTTGACAATTTCCGGCTAATTTTCTACTATTCCAAAGCACTGGCTTCATCGCAGCTCCAAAAGCGGCATTTTCCGCAGCGGCGAAAATGTGAAAACGGTGTAAGGGTTTAAAGCGCGCGCTTTGCCCTGCCCCCTCCCCTTATCCGAAGTCGTGCAAGCTCGGCGGCAGCGTATTCGCATAGGCTGCGCCGTTACGTTGTGGTAGGTCTTGAGAGCGGCGCTAAGGTCTCGGCGGTTGGGTGCGATAAAGCGCTTCCCCAGGGAGGGATAGTGCTGGTCAAGTCTCGCCTGTAGCCAAGTGTCTTGTCTTTACATTGTGGTAGGTTTTTTTTTCAACCAGTTCCGGCACAGTCCGACCCAAGGGACAAATTCTATAACCATCCTGATGAGTGGTTTGAGATCAAGAGTAAGTGTAAACCATAATTATTCCTACACAGTAATAGTCACAGTGAACGACAGCTCGAAATTAATCTTTAAAATCAAAGCTATCATTTGTAAATTCAAATAAAAATGTTGGAAAATTCGAAAAATCATTTGAAAAATCGAAAAAATTGATTTTCGATTCTATTCGAAAATTTGAAATTCGAAAATTTTCACCATTTTTCCCAAGTATAACAGGTTCGCCTTTAAAGGCACAGTCCAACCACAGAATCGTTTTCCAGTTCAAAAAGGTATCTTGGAGAGAATATCGGACTGATCACGTGGGTGTCTCCAGAATCGCCCAGAACCCACTACGAACGGAGTTATGGCCCCTCAAAGATTGTGAATTCGGACTATGAGAATTTCGTGGACGAGTTGTCACGGGCCTGTTTTTCTTTGTCGTTCGTAGTCATCGCGCTGGAGCAAACCACATTATAAAGGTAGGCTGTTAACAAATGGAGGAACATAGATTTTGATTAGATTCCACTTCGCTTCTCGTCCCTATTGAGACCGGTAACCCCGAAGTGAGCGGAGCTAGAGGGTGCTGATTTCGGGGGCGGAGAGAGTGGGTGTTCGAATTTTCTCGCTTATTCTGAAGAGTTGAAATTCCGCGTTAGGCAGGGTTGCTACACAGGGTGTCCAGACCATAATATCAAATTTTACCCACGAGCTCGGACTGTCTCCAGGCTGTAAACGAGTTCGGAATTTTCGCAGCGCTTATACAAGGACCGTGAACCGGGAATTTTTTCCCTGCTTTTTGCAGAACTTTTGAAAATAAATTCTGGCAAATCCCGCCTAAAAATCATCAACTTTTTCAATTCAAATCTCTTTTCTAAACTGAACATTTTGAATTTTCGAACGAAACTTGATAGAAGAATGCAAACACCTTCACAAATTTCTGGAAAGATCGAAGAGCTACAAAAGTATTTTTTTCGTGTGAAGCACAAATACTGCTACTATCGTTCTTTGGGCCAAATACAAGTCCGCATTTGCGGACTACGGCTATTGCATCATGCGACACGTGATAATCGTGCTGGGAAAAGGGCAAGTCGTGCCGAGACCAAAAGGTCCCAGCACGATTTACACGTGTCGCATAGTGCAATAGCCGTAGTCCGCAAATGCGGACCGGAATTTGGCTTGGAGAACGATAGAACGTTGATTTTTTCGACAAAAAACATTGGTTATCCATAATTGAGATATCTCAAGAACTTGATTTTCAAAAAATGAATATTGAACTTTTTAATACAAAGTTTCAAAATAACAGGAACTACATATCAATTTTTTAATTGAAAGTCGTAAACGCTCCATTGAGTCCGAAAAAGATGTTATCCATTGGTATACTCCATGAGAATAGACATCGAAAAAAACGAAGAGGACACTGCAAAATTAGAACAAAAAACATCTGGTAAATCATGAACAAACATTGAATTAAACAAGAAATCAAAAATCAAGCAAGTTAGAAAATGTTCAAAATTCATCCTTTGAAAATGTCTTATCAAGTTTCTGAGAAGTCTCATTTGTTGATGAAGAGTGATTTTTCTCGAAACTTTAGCGTAACAGTAATTGAGCCTCACCCTGGAAAAGCGGAAATCTGAAATGGTTTTCTTTATCGCGAGAAAGTGTATTGTCCTTCTCTCGCATTTCGATCATTACAAAGTTGCCCAGTGGTGTTCGCATGCTTCTAACAAGTTTCGTTCGATAATTCAAAATAATCAGTTCCTCGATTCCTTCTATCCAAAGTTTGGAGATAACAAGAAGTATAAATGAAGTTTTAATTGAAAAGCAGTAAACGCTGCATTGAATCCGAAAGTGGTCCACTTTAATGTTACATTCCATAGAAATCACATACGATGGTGATCAAGAATAGACTCAGATTTTAAAAAAAAACAGTCAAGAGGGTAGTGCGAAATTTGAATAAAAAAAACAAAACAGCAGAATTTAAACGAAAATTGATCAAAATACCAAATAAAAAAATAAACGGAAATAAAGATTGCAATATACAGTACCTGAATAATTTTAAAAAATAACAAATTAAAGTTGGCACAGTACCCCACTTTAGCATCTCGTATATTGTCTCTCTTCTCACTAATTCGATTGATTGTGTCGAACCTTGTTTGAGAATAAGCCATATGTATTGATCAGAGACAATGAACGCTAGATGTTGAGTCCAAAGATGTCTTCAGGTTAAAAAAGTCACTTTGAAGCAATTAAAGAAAAATACTCTCTTTTTGGTTCCGTTTCTGAATTGTATGTTTGTTTTAAACAGTAATAGAATAATAAGATTTGTAGAAATTTTTTAAATATTACATCGTATAAATCATATACTCGTCGAAATAGAATGATTTTACATATGCAATGCATAAGAATATTTTTAGAAATGAATTGTTTCGCCCCTGTCTTAAGTTATGATTAAAAGACGGAAAAAGCAATTTGCCCGTTTTTTTTTCAACTTTTTGACAGGGCTCACAGCGACTATGGTATTTTTTAGGGTGGCTTGTAGCTTATGAGACCTAGTCTCCCAGGAACGGCGAACGTTTTGCAAGAAAATCACTTGAGAGGTTCTAACATCCAAACATGTGCATTATGTAGTTTTTTTTTCAAAGAGGTTGGTGTAAAAGGGAGACAAATAGTGTTCGCATTCCTGAATAGTTCGAAACCAGTTCCTACGTCTCTTATTCTGTTACACCAAAATACACACAGTAGGCGTGGCCGGGGAATTGAATGCGTTCTGGGGCGGCATGCATGAACGCTGCGACGAAGGTCAGGGAGCCGCTCCACGTCTTATGCGCGCAGCGTCGAGCCAGTGGTCACCCCAAATTGCATGGCGTATATTGGTGCGTCGCGGACGAAAATGCACCTTCTACAGCAAACTTTTCGCCAAGCGGAATTATTTGCCATCACAGCCGCTTTATGGCGTTTTTTTTTCATCCTATGCCTCTCATTAAATGGAATTAAGCGCGACTGGGATGACAGAAAGTACACGCATAGAGTTTGCAGTGGAAGGTCATTTACGTCCGCGATACACTAATATACGCCATGCATTTCGCGGCCGTTCCGTGGCTCGACGCTGCGCGCAGTGGACGCGGAGCAGCTCCCTGACCGTCTTCGCAGCCGTTCATGCATGCCGCCCCAGATTTTGGCGCGATTCTTATCAAGCAGCGTGCTGCAGCGGCGTGTTCTCGCAACCGCGAACCGGAATTTCATGTCGATAAGAAGAGTACGTACATGCGAGATAGTATTATAAAGCACGGATTTTGGCAGACGATGACTATAGACATTCTAATATTGTTTTAATTAGAAAGACGGTGGGAATGTATTTAATTTTTTTTTCTCGGCGACCTATGGAATGACGCATGGCTGGGGTACGTCCGCAAGGCAGAAAATCGAGCGCGCGGTTGCGAGGAGGTCAGACATGTAGTGGACTGTGCAGAAGAGAAAAAATTGCCCTATGCTTGGGAACTCGCTACTAAAGTTGTATGTACACGAACGAAATTTTAGAAAAATTTTCGGAGGATTTCTCGTAATTTTTTCGTTCATTTGAAAATTCGTCGAACGAAATTTTTTCAAATTTCGTTTGTTCGAAATTTTTCGAACGAAAATTTTTTGATTCTCGTTCATTCCGATTCTTCGGTATTTTTTCGGCATTCGTTCGTTCGGAATTCTTCCGAACAAATTTTTTTGAAATGTTAAAAATTTTCAACGAATTTCGAAAATAATATGAAATTTCAAAAAATAGAAATTTAGATTAGTTTTGAAATTCGTTCGTTCGATCTCCGCAAGTTCGAAATTTTTTTGGATTTTCGTTCGTTCGAAACTTTTTCGAACGATTTTTTTTCATTTTTCGTTCGTTCGAAAAATTTTTAATTTTCGTTCGTTCGACATTTTTCTCGAAGTTGTACAACTATACTCGCTACATCAAAAATCAGAAGTGGACGAAACAACTGATGGAGTGGCGACCGTTTCTTAAGCGGCCCGTACATATACGTAGACCTAGAGCAAGATGGCGAGATGTTTTCCAGACATATTTGACGACACGAAACTGGCAGAATATGGCAAGAGAAACGACGAAAAAGGAGTGGATGTCAAGAAGGAGGCGCCACATATTGTAATAATCGAATGGCATACAAAAAGAAAAAATTTTCTAATTACTTTTCTAAAATTTTTTCTAATCCGGATTTTTTTCGGAATGTTTGGCAGAATTATGACGATGGTTTTCGAAACTGAGCATTATTTGCTCTATTTCATTGAATGTTTACTGTTTGCATAGTTGTTTTGACCAATTAATTACTAAATTAAGAATATTGAACTGCAGTCAGCGGAAAAAAATTTGGACCTCGTATGTAGTGTCCTCCATAATTTATTCTACTTATTATTATTAACCCAGGGTCGAGCACGTCTGGATCGCTTAACAATGGAAGGTCGTAGAATTTTTCGGGAGGATAAAAAATTGGAAGGAGGGTCGTAAGTTTCTGTGGTGGAAAAAATTCTGTTCCTCAATAAATCAGAAAAAAAATGAAAAAAAGGTAACAGAAAATTATGAGAAAACATAAAACTATAGAAATATATCTCAGATTGAGCAGGTTTAATAATTTTTAAAGCAAAATTCCGATTTTCTTTTCTCAAAGATAGCGTTTATAAGCAAGAATAAATTCCAAAAAGGCTCCCAGACTACTCATTGTGGATCAGTATGTCTAGTATGTGTTTATCAAAGACTAGAAATCCATTTAATTTCAAAGAGTTCTCCGGATGGTCTTGATTTTTAAAGCCAAAAAAAAGCAGTTAATTCCTAGCAAAAAAAACTGTGAAAAAGTAAAGGGAGCAAGTGTATGTACTCTTAAATAATAAATAATTTCTGAAATTAAAAAGTAAACAAACAACTGAGTATAATGAGGCATACATATGTGCAGCAAGTCAAATCTATAAAAAAGTAATAGTCATCATATTATTGGGCAAGAAAGTGGCTAGTAAAGTGTCGGCTATTGAGCAGGATGATGCGCAGAAGAGCCTGTAAACAGCCCGAGAAGGTGGTGTAAGCGCGCGGCTGCCACCTCGTCGGTGACCAGATGAAGACGGGTCAAATTGGATACGCAAGACGCTGGCTGGTAGTGGTTGAGTAAGCAGCGGGACAGGGTTGGTTTCCTCCAGAAAATATCATTAGAGGAGTAAAAATTTGAAAAAATCTGAAATCTCCTCCATGAATTTCATATCGTATGCTGAAAGTCAACTCTACCCTTTTTTAGAAACGAATTTCAGATGAAGCTTCAATCTATTTTTCGTATGAATTTACTTAAGTGCGTCTGAACATTCTCAGCAATCCAGGTTTTCGTTTCTCGTTTTTAGCCGCCCAAGACCTCACCGTATCTGTGAACGATGGCTTTTTGGCATGTGCACTACATTGTAAAATACAATTTAAATAAATTTGTATTGCTATAATGCATACATCAACTATTTCCAACTACTACCTCTGCTCATTTCATGGGACAAAAAACAATTAGTGTCGCAGTCTATAATGCAGTGTTTTCAGCATTCTATAAGAACAATTTGAAAAGTTTTTTTTTTCAGCAATAATTGTAGATTCGCGGCCCCCCCACCAAAAAACCTAATAGCGCATCCGGAATTTCATGATGAACATATCGTTTTCTCGATTTTAAGAGATAAAATAACGATCTTGAAGTTAGAAACAAACGAGTTCTCAGATCGGGTTCTCCAATGATTACGCTCCGTGTAGAAGGTCGCACCAGGGTATAATCTTCTGCACTTTCCTAATTAGGGAGTGACAAGACCTGGCTCGCAGAACTACGCATGTAGCCATTTTTTTCTTATCGATAGCCTTCTGGGTACTTGTGAAAACCCAATTTTAGTTGTTCGAGTAGAAAAATGAAGAAAAAAAGGTAATCTCATTTGAGGTGCTGAATACCAATATGGGACACGTTTCAGAAAACTAGAACGATGAAGACAATATACGGCTGGTAAATTTTACTTTACCTACGGGGCCTGCAACTTCTACGCCCAAACTTTTTTTCTTTTACTATTATTCAGGCTGCTAGGATAGGGTTTTTATGACTACCAGGGGGGTAATCGATCAGAAAAACCTGTGGCCGTATTCATGAAACTATGGGAGCCTACTGGGAAGGTCCAAAGTCCGCTCGCATAGGCTGGCCCTAAAAACCTTCCCGGGAGGCTCCCTGAATTCCATGAATATTGCCACGGGTTTCATGTGTACTTCTGACAACCAGGTCTAATCGTTCCCTTGTAAGGAATGCGGAAGATTATACCCTGATTCGCTTTCATACCCAAAGTTTAATGATTGACGAATACAACAGCCGTCTCCAGTAACGAATACCAGTAACGATTGAATACCAGTAACGATATCGAGATATATAAGGTCAGCGAAACCACTTGCCACGCGGGCTTAAAATACCTCAAACTTGGGTAATTTATCCTTTACTTGAGAAAAGCAAATGACAAAACAACGATGACATAACAAAAATAATGAACAAATATACAAAAAAATAAGATCAACTTCTTACTTGAATTTCTAGATATCAGCAAGATCTGACGTTATCGTGCTCGTGCTTTTAAGTTACGTGTCAACGTGCAATAATCTGCAACTCTTACGGAGCTCAAGAGTGAGAACATTGCACGTAAACTTGACAGGCTTTTATGCAGCCAAACATCAGGTAACACAAAGAATGCCCCGATCGAGACGTTTTTTCAGCTCGCGAGTCTAAACAAAAAGCCTATCGCACAGCGAGGAATTCAAAACAAGATCGACATGGTAATGGCATTCATACTAAGGTTTACATTTCGAATAAGCTAGAAATTCAGACAGAATCAACGATATTGGTACTGAGGTATTGGGTTTAGTATATACAGATGGACGTACAAGGCTCTTCTTCACGAATCGTGCGAGCCCCAGCTCGACTTCCATCCGCCTCGTTCTTTCGCAGTCGCTGGTCATTATGGTGGTTTGTTTCGTATTGCCATTCAATGACGATCACTGAGCCCGAAAAAATGTTCGCTACCGTGGCAGCTTAGTATTTATTATCAATCTGGACAAAAACATCTGCCCACCCAACACGTGGCCTCCCTTTTCGGTGCAAGTGCCCAATGGGAGTCAGATCGGCCGCTCTTCTTGTCTAAGTGCCCAATCGGAGTCAGATCGACCGCTCTTCTTGTCCATCTTTCGTCTGCTCTCCTTCTAACGTGACCGGTCCATCGGAATTTGGGTTTTTCCTACCTATTTCACTGGGTCACGAGGATATACCTCGTAAATCTGAACTGCGTACTCCGGTTCGATGTTGAGTGCCCCGACTATACCTCAGAAGACAACGCTCGCGCTCTGCGGGTAACTTGCAAAGATCTTGGCGTTGACGCTCTATCAGCTCACGTTTTGGCTGCGTATCAGAACGCAAGGAAGGCTGTTAAGTCGAACAGGTGAGCACGAAGTTCTTAGTACGCCAGTCGGTCGGTGGCTTTTTTGCGAGTACCAAAAGCCGCCCAGGCTGCTCTCCTTTCCCTTTTGAGTACTCCCTCCAAGTCGTTAACCATGTTCACTGAGCGTCCCAGGTACATGAAGAAGTTTGTTTCCGTGATCGGTGAACCATCCATCTCAATCTGATTGTGAGTTGCTTTGAACAGGTCGTCCTTCAAGAGCTGAGTATTTCTTCGATCATCCCGCAGTCCAGTCCTGGAACCTACTCCGTTAACATCCGTGAGCGTCGCTTCATTTTCATCAATACTATTTAAAAAATAACGTCGTCAGGAAATCAAGCTTCTAGGGAAAATGTCCATCCTCACGCATGAATTTCCGTCCCAGTCGATCAACTCTATTATCCATTAGGAAGAAGGGGTGGACAATTTGGGACAGGACGACATTTGCTTCAACAAATTTCGAGATTTTTTTCGTAACCGATGGAGGTTAGAACCAGAGGCAGTTGGTACTCCCATATTTCATAGTTATTTACCATTGAAAGAATGACAACACAAATGGAATCACAATCATGAAAAAAAAACGATTTAAATAGAATAATACTTAGTTCTAAGGAAACCAGCGATAGCGAAAAAAGCCAGGCCAAAGCCGGAAGTGCGTCGATCGGTGGAGAAGGGCAGTGGAGAGGCAGCACTGCAAGTCGCGGGCGAGGCGACTCCGGATACCGGCGTGGTTGGTCCACCAACCCAACCGAAGCTTCGGTCCGGCCACAGCTGTCGGCTTGTCTCCATGAGTTGATTGCGATACGGAAAAACAATACATCAAAATCAAGCAGTTGAGTAGAAAAAAAAGGAAAGAAAAAAACATGAAAATGATTGCTTAGCAACTAATTGCTGATAAAAAAAGAAGGCTACAATAGACATAATGAGCAATGAGTAATGAATCAGCTGATGTATCGAGCAATAGCTACATTCGAGGAAACCTTAAGGAAAAAAAAAACGGTAGCGGATTTAAGGAGCCGCAGAGGAAGAAGACTTTTTCGAAAAATTCCGAAAAATGTCTGCTCTACGTCCCATGAAAGGAGCTGGAAATGTTTCGTTCTCGAAAAGAAGCAAAAATTTTGAAAAACCTATAATTTAATGGGAAAAATTCATTGGTGAAAGAGTTGTCCTTAGCCTTTGCGGAAATTCATAATTCGCTGTTCAGTTGTTTCAAAAAACTTATGTACGCACTCCTCAACACCAAAGGCGAAGGAGTGTAGTAAGGTGAAATGGCCTAGGAGTATCATTAAAATTTATGGATAACTTCGGGGAGCAAAGCGACGGTTTGGACTTGGTACATGAAGCTAAATCCTTCACGACCTGATCTAGTGGTTGAACTTCATCTCACATTTGCGATATGCGTTTTTTTTCGGAAACAAATCAATACAATCTGATTATGTAATCCGCCTATGGGATAAACACCAACTCAGCTGTTTGAATGGTGTATTGTGAAAGCGGGATGCTATCGCTTCTCAAGGTAGCCTGAGCGCGGTCTGTCCCACCACGGAAGGAGGATGCACGCGCTTGCCGCTTGCGTCGGACTGACTCGGGCGGCATCACCAGTCTTCGCTGCTGCCGCGACCGGGTGTGGTCGACTCTCCTATTGATTCGCGTCGTTTTTTTCCTCGCGCCGTTCCGTGCTTCGTTTTGAAGCCTTTAACTTCTGAAGATTACTACATTACCTGTAATACAGTTGGCTCATGATGAGCACTTTCGATGAACAAGGTCAGTGGTCATAGTCCTGATTTTCGATTGTGACATATAATTCGGTGGGGTTTCCTTCTTCTGTTATACCATTCTCTCCCCTCTTCTCCTTCCTCCTACTCCAAATGCTCTTCAAATTTTGCTTGAAGTATAGACTGACTTCTGTGGTGTGCCTGTTGTCGTGTACGCGAGAGGTTCTCATGTTTCACTTTATCCATACAATGCAGCCAGAATGCATATTGATTAGTACAGGAAAGCCCAGGTTGGTGGCCCTGGGCTGCCGAAGCTAGCTAGTGGCAGTCTTTATTGAATCATTTTTACAATATGCAGCTTGATGGTTTAATTAGAACAGTCCAGTCATGAAATCTGTTGGAGGACTGGCAGCTAGATTGGGTGACATCATTATGATGTCTGACCTGAGGAAAATAACCACCGATTTGCCACATGATACATGCAATCAGAGCATGCAAGCGCGCTACGCAACAGCACGCGTTTGACGGAACTCTCAGATATTGCTGATCTACCTAATGGTGAAGTTTGGTTGTAGAGGCAATTTCGTCTGGTTACAAGTTTGTGGATTGCTAGAAATTAAAATAGAAAATCGAAAATAAAAGAGGGGTCCAATTTGGCGATAACGATTCTGTCACGAATTTGATTTTTGCGAACAAGAGCGCGAAGTTCGCCGATACTGACATGGAAGCCACGCATTCGTCGAATGATATGGCACAATTCGCGGAATTGTATGAGTTGCGAACTAATAAGGTGAACACCAAAGTCATGACGTCAGACGGTTCTCGTGTTTCTGTGTTCTTCGAAGGAGCTGAGCTTCAGCAAGTCAAGGAGTTCAAATACTTTGGGTCGATGGTTCAAGAGCGAGGGGTGGTGGCCACATCAGAGATAATGTTCGGGAGGATCGGGCAGGCATCGGCTGTTTTCGCTTCGCCAAGCTGGTGTCTGTGGAAGAAGGGTAATGTGTCAGTCAAGGCAAAGATCCGGATGTTTTGCGCGCTTATAGTGCCAATCCTATTGTACGGGTCAGAGTCGTAAACGTTGCTGAAGCCGGATCACGGCAGGCTGGAGGTCTTCCGAACACGGTGTTTGCGACAAATCTTCGGTATAGCTCTAAGAGAACACATACGCAACGAAGTTATCCGAGACACTTGCGACCATCAACCCACGATCGAGGATGAAATTTCAACGAAAAGGTTGCGCTGGTTTGGGCACGTATGCAGAATGGAAACCAACCGACTTCAGCACAGATTGTCATGCAGAAAACGCCCGGCACTGCGGAAGGTTGAGGGAGCAGCCTCGAATAAGACGTGGCTGAAGCAAGTTGAGGCGGATCTGAAGTCTAAACGACACAGTATCCCTAATGCGAATCTATTGCGGCGAACCGCACTGAATGGAAGCGTATCGTTCAGGGGTGCGCTCCAAGAATGTTTCCACGAAGCAAAACTAGTACAAATAGTTTTTTTATGGACAAATTTGTTTCCCATGGCTACGATTTATATCTGCAATATTCTTCCACGCGGCCGTGGCTACGTTTCCATGAAAGCTTTTTGCCATGGTAATGTTCTTGGAAAGCACCCCAGGCCACAAGATCTCCTATGGCACCAAAAGCAGTGTACTAGTTGAGAGGCCATTCCGCTCCGTATGCCGCCAATTAAGGCCACTTTCACAGTGAGATCGCTGTGCGACGCGATGGCATGTTTTGGGTACAGATCGACGTGCGAAGCGATCTTGATCGATGCTCATGATTATCATCCCATCGCGTCGCGCGGCGATTGAACTCTGAAAGAGACCTAACGGGGTGAGTGAATGTGTGAGAATGCCAAATGCTATGTGCCTCCTGTCAACCTCAAGAGCAATCGTGTTTTCCGCAGAAACACCTGCCTGTAGTTTCAAAAGCTTTGTCCAGTTATATTCATCCAGATATTTGCAAATTACAAAATTGTGCAGGAATGTCTGCCCGCGAGATCCTGGTATTTTCTATCTCGTGAGTCACCATCTTTCAGAATTCCCGTTCATGTTGTAGTGTCTTTCCGCTTAGAAGTAATAGCTTTGTCTTCCTTTTTTGCTAAATTCTGCATACAACATGAGCGCACACGCACAAAAGCGACTTATCGGGAAACCCCAAGTAGGCTACATTGCACTATCATAGTTGTCATGTATATGGACGGAGTGGATATTGCAGTAACTACGTACTATTCTATCTTTTTAATCTCATCACTGGCCGTTAATATTCTCCTCCTTTACCTAGTAATCACCAAGAGCCCCCATTCATTCGGTGACTTCAAGGTTCTTCTCATCAATATGGCTGTTAACCAGATATGCGTGACACTGTTAGCCTTCACCATCCAGCAAAGGTATTGTGTATTTTGGGCCAATCTGTGAACATTAACGGTGGCGAGTTGCAGCGCAACTGTTGCTGTTGGGTTAACGAACATTCAGGCACAATTGAAAAAGGCATGCTCTGGTTTGGAGCCAAATTTACCCTGTTCCTTTGCGCCCTTGTAGAGACAGCAAGAAAGTAAGGGGTGAAGGCGCGCAGATGCACACGATGAACGAAAATGAATTTCACTTCGAAACAGAGGATAACTTGGATTGCGTACTCACAAGACTCTAGAGCTTTTACTGCATCTGACAAGGAAAGGATACTAAAATAAAGTGACCATTTCAATTGAAGCTTACGTTTTCAGGACAAATTACGGCGGCGAAGCGTTTCTCCTAAATAGCTATGAGCGTTTTTAGCAGTAAACTCGTAGGCGCATCATGACATGCTCCGTTAATCTTTGGCGCGTGCGGACGAAATCAATATTGATCGAGTTGTCACGGCCTTCACACGATTGAGCTCATCAGACTCAAATTCCACAGACGCAAAACTTCTAAAAAAATTTCGGAGATTGTGGTATTGTAGAGGAGGGGGGGGAGTCTCACCAACTTTCCCCAAGCTCGTGGAAACTGCTGCCATAATCGATTTTTGTCCAACCTGATGCAATAAGCAGAAATTTGAATAGCAAGAACCTACAGAGGTAATCGACAGTCTGTTCTTCTTTTAGGGTTTTTGCTACGGCTGACGTGATGGCCCTTCTGCCAATAGGGCCATGCAGATGGGTCAGTCCACAGTTCTGTTCCGTGTGCTACAGCTTCTACAATGGTTTTATGGTGAACATGGTTTTCACTGTGGGTGCAGCCATGTACTTTCGCTATGCTCTCATCTATTTGACAGTTATGACGCGAACAAGGCTTGTTATCATAATGACAACCTCATATGTCATACCCTTACTTATGGTGAGTCAATTTTATTTGTTGTTTTCTCTGAATTCAATGGCTTCTGGGTCGACTACACGCTCAAACCTCACCTACGGCTGCGTGGCGCCACGCTGTCAGTAGTGCTGCAGTGATGATGGGGCAGCCACGCAGCCATGAGTGAGATGTGAGTGTGTAGTCGATCTATAAGTCTATTCAATGACTTCATGTTCATTGGAATGTTGAAAACAAATCTTCACCCAAATAGAGCCAGTTCCGTATAGTACCGAGCAAATTTTTAGCAGAGAAAGCGTATTGCGGAGTTTTCTACGCTCACAAAGCGCCGCAATGCCATAACTTGCTTCAAAGTTGTCCAATTTCAATTTTGAAGCCGTTTTTGGATTGCTTTAATTGAGTCCTACATGATAGTTTCAAAAAATGACAGATTCAGCCCCAGAAGTTTATCGAAAATTGCATATTTGCACCTCTAAACCCCTCATTATAAACTGATCAGACGGTCATGATAGCAGAAATCTGTCATGTTTTGACCTGTGGTCGATGTGAGTTTCAAAAGGGAATGCACATCTTTCAACAAAGTAACGGAGTTGAAAGGGCTTTATAGACATACAATTACATTCGGCCCCAGAAGTTTATTGAAAATTGCATATTTGCACCTCTGAACACCTCATTATAAACTGATTAGACGGTCATGATAGCAGAAATCTGTCATGTTTTGACCTGTGGTCGATGTGAGTTTTAAAAGGAAATGCACATCTTTCAACAAAATAACGGAGTTGAAAGTGCTTTATAGACATACAATTACATTCGCTTTACTGAGAGGAACACAAAATTACCTGACAAATCCTTTTCGCCAATTTTGAAGGGAGTTATGGCGATGCGGCGCTTTGTGAGCGCAACGCTTTTTTTTTTGCAAAAAATATACTTGGTACTGTACTTTGTACTATCCTCAAAGACAGAGTTCACGATTAAAATCGCTACCATGTTTTCGGCAGAAAAAGTGTCTACGAGTGACAGCTTTGTGAGCCATACTGAAATAAAAAACCGTAAAAGGCTATTGACGCCGAAAAACTGGTAGCAGAAAGGGATGACGGATTCTAAAGTCTATTGCATGCCTAGCACGACGTGCAACTCATCACTGTGGTACTTTGCTTACTTCGATACCTTGACGGCTCGTCTTCACGGATCGTGCGAGCCCCAGCACAACTACCATTCTCTCGCAATCATTGCCATGGGGGTAGTCTGTTTCGTCTTACCATTCGATCACGATCACTAAAAATTTACGCGTGGGGTTGAATGCGTCCGCGGCTGCTACACACCATACAGTTTTCTTCATGTCTTTATTTACCTGCGCATGTTCAGTCCTATATTGCGCCCTCCAAGGAGGTCTGAACGGTACGTGCTGAGTGCCGTAAAGGGGTCAATGTGGTCAGAAAGCGCGCAACTTCATGTGATCGTACTGATGGCGTTCTCTTGGCACGTTCAGTCCCAATCTGTTTTTTTTGCGCGCGCTGTCCAAATGGTTGTTGTACGCGATCGGTACTAAGGGAGGTAACTTTCTCGCAGTCGGCCCTTTTTCTTAGGTCAAAATTTCGGAAGAATCGATGAGAATTGAGAAAACGTGTAAAATAGAGCTGATGGTTCTGCACCTCTAAGCCATTGCCTTAATTTAAAATGTACTTCAAGAGAAATTTTTTTCCTTCTCAACGTCTTCAAATTTTCGAAAAGTTCCTCAGTCGGGGCTGAAAGAAAAATCCCGTTTCAGATGGAACATATATACAGTGCGTTGCAAAATTATACGACACACCGCAATTTCCGCGATTCCAAACTTCGCGTCAATTAAGGAGACAAACGGTAAACGCCAATCGATGCAGCACCCTCGAAGACCCCTGGGTACGAATCTTTATGAAATTAGAGCAATTAGCAGGAAACTGGCAACGGAAATTGTCAAAAATGGCCGTTGCTAAATTATACGACATAGCTGACGTTCTCGCAGAAATTTCTATTCTACGCCATCTGTGTCAGTTCTTTCATAGTAAGAACCCCTAGAAACATCGAGTTATTAGTCTTGAAAAATGCCTTGGCGCTGAATCATTTCGAAAACTCTGTTTGGCATGTTTAAACCCAGCCTTTTGTGAACGCCCCTTTCAATCTGCGCCCACGCTTATAGCGGCTAGTTTCAGCGGAGCCACACGCTCGTATTGTCTGTTCTGGATATAGATTCAACGCCCAATACCTCACACGTTTTCCACAGGGTTGAGGTCCTGCAAACAGGCCGGCCCCTCTAGCAAATCGGCCGGATCGGCCTGAAGCCAAGCTTACGTTGTCCTACTGACTAGAAGTGAAGGCGGAACCGGACTAGAAAGAACTGGAAATGATTTTCCGGCACATTCTGATAATCTGCGGAGTTCATAGGTCATGTCTCTATTAGCTTGTCCAGCTTGAAACCCCACCCGGATTCGGGTCAATGCATTATTCATTCTCCTCCGAAATTCCTACTCAAGGATATATTTGGGTCCTTTTGTAGATCTTTCCAATGCTTGGAATGCTTAGTCAAAAATAAATAAATGTAATAGAATTAAACAAGCTCGCTCGGATTGCACTTGCTTTCGACCGATTAAAAGGATTTTGAAGGATCCACACAAGGAGCCGAACTTATCCTTGAGTAGGAATTTCGGAGGAGAAAGAATAATGCATTGACCCGGATCCAGGTGGGGTTTCAAGCTGGACAAGCTAATAGCGACATGACCTATGAACTCCACAAATTATCAGAATGTGCCGGGAATTCATTTCCAGTTCTTTCTAGTCCGTTTCTGCCTTCACTTCTTGTCAGTAGGACAACGCAGGCTTGGCTTCAGGCCGATCCTGCCAATTTGCCAGAAGGGCCGGCCTGTTTGCAGGACCCTGTGGAAAACGTGTGAGGTATTCTTGGGCGTTGAATCTACATTCAGAACAGACAATACGAGCGTTTGGCTCCGCTGAAACCAGCCGTTATAAGCGAATGGGCGCAGATTGAAATCGCGCCGTGGCAGTGTGGAGGAAAGAAGATCACCTCTATGCAAACCGACGTCACCCCCTCCACGAAGAGGCTTTTTTTCATGGGAGAGGTGCTAGACGGCCGCGTCTCTCCTTCGGATTCTCCTGCTAAGGGCCGGCGTGGAAAGGAATCCTGGACCCGCTCAGAAGAAGAAGTACCTATGTGCCACATGCGACAGAAATGTCACTTGGAATGGGACCAGCGTCCAATGCTTTGGATGCCAAAGATGGGTGCACTTCTCTTGTTCGGGTCTCAGTTCTGTAAAGCATCATAAATCTTCTTTTCGCTGTGTTATATGCTCTTCACCTACCAACTCTGATTCCTCTTCCTCATATCGCCCCCTTTCCAATGTACATATCAATCTCAATGGCCTTCGTGCCAAACCTTCTGAGCTCTCTCTCTTCGCACGTACTTACCATCCAGACGTGATCATGGTTCAAGAAACCAAGCCCTCTCCATCCCCTACCCGTCCTCATCCTAATATCCCGGGCTATACTGCCTTCCATGCTTCAAGATCAGCTCTTGGCGGAGGAGTTTCAACCCTTGTTTCATCTTCTCTCCCCTCCCACCTCATACCCAACACCCCCACGGATGGTACTCTCGAGTACCTTCCAATCCATCTCCTTCTTAGAACACCCCTTTCTCTTTTCAACATATATATTCCACCCACTACCTCATGCCCCCCATCTTACGATCATGTTCCTCTACAAGCAGCTGAACGACTGCTCCCTCTCCGATCCTCAGTTGTCTTCGCGGGCCATTTTAATGCTCACACCTTTTGCTCGTCACTTGATTCTGACGCTAGAGGAAATGACGTCGAAGAATGGGCAGAGGAGCGTGACCTGGTCATCTTAAACGATGATCAGCCCTCTCGTCTCCCTACCAACGGCCGATCTTTCAGCCCAGACATTTCTCTTGTCCCGTCCAACCTCTCTAACTCTTGCTCATGGTCCACCACAACCACTTTGCCAAGTGACCATGGGCCGTATTCATCATTGAAATGCCGGGTAAATCTTACTTTACATTTACCTTACCCGGAGCCGATAACTTACTCACTGCGAAACGGTATTCATCGCACACTTACTTACCCTGGTAAGATCCCGCGCAAAATGTGTTTATTGTGCACTTACCGAAACACTGAATAGGCGTCGTTAATTTGAAATTCTTTCGCCGATTCATACTTTTTTTTTGTTCAAAGGGGCTAAAAAGAAGTGCATTGGTTTGATGATTAATGAAAACTTTGAAGTACATCATAGGGGGCCCCTCCTATATAGAAAATAGCATCATTTAACATTACTGACTATTCAATTTCTTCTAGCGAGATTCTTCCAGAGGCACTCGTCAATTTTTTTTTCTAATCGCTGTCCTACTCTAGTGGAGGATTACTCTATGATGGAATTTTTCCTCTAGGAGTATTAGGTTGTAGATAAAGCTACCCACTACTCATTTTTGTCTTTTTTCGGTCCAGTTTTTCAACCAAATTTGATACACCGTTCAAAAGCGCCAATTTGTTCCTATCTAAGTTTTTTTTGAGCTCTCACCTACTCTTGGTGGTTCACGAGTTTCAGGGGAAAATTTGTTAATTTTTTTTTTGCAAATGTTCACCGATCGGCCAACGATAAATATGCCCTTTCGTGCGTAATACAAATCGACGAAAAAAAGCCAAAGGATTCTTCTATATTGCGTCGTGCCTATTTAATTGTAGAGAAAAAACTCAAACCCATTATTTATTCGGCACAATAAATTTTGGCATTAGAAAGGCGGCTCTCCCTCTGTCGTATACTGCTGGAAGTTTTCTTCTAAAAATCACTTCATTGCGAATTGTCAAGTATTTTTCTTTCAAAATTCGAAGAAAAAGCAGAAATTGGTGGCAGAAAGTTGACTATTCGCAAATTATCTATGGTGGATGAGAATATTACCTGTACAAATGTACTGCGAGATCTGAGGTCCAAACTCAATGCACAGAAAAAAGTTCGAAATGCGAAAATGTCGAGTACTTAAGCCATAAATTGAATTCGAGCGTTAGGATCACAGATTATCATTTTCTAGAAGGAGCGTCAAAAGTATTAAATAAAGGAACGACAGCGTTCTCTGCAGCTACACTATTAACATATGACCTGAGAAATTCAATCGGGCCAAGGATATTGTTTTCTCAAACTATTACTTTCGATTCAACACAATATAACCTAACTCAGTAAGAGTTCGGTGAACAATGGCACGAAGAGTATAAAGCCGATAAGAAAATCTTTAGTTGCATTTTCTGATGCATTCAAAATTTGGTGAAGAAATCTAGTGGACAGAAGCAAGGAAAGCCTACCGCTTTTTCACGACAGACAACAAAAACCAATGAGAACACGGATGAAAAAACATTTATAACTTTCTGTTTGTGGAAAGAAACATTGAATTAATCATAAAAAAAGCAAAATAACCTATAATGATAGTTTTAATTATCGATGAAACGAATGCGCTCCATTGCTGTTTCCGCGGTGAGTGCAGCTGTAGCCGGCTGGGAGTAAAATTTACCCGGCTCCATACGTCGGGTAAATTTTACCTGGATTTTTACTCGAAAATCGCGTGTAAGTAACCGTGCGAATACCGGGTAAGTGCCAAATTCGAAGGACTTTACACTTACCTCGCGGGTAAGTCATTGATGAATACGGCCCCATGTCCCCGTCTTTATCCATATCGATCTCTCCAACTCTCTCGCTCCCTATTCTGGTGTTCGTCAACGTTTTTATCTTAATTTAGGCCGAGCAGACTGGAGCCTGTTCAGTGAAGTTGCGCTTCGCCTGTCGGCAAATTACCCGTGGAATGGCGACGTGCACCAGAAAGAGTGCCATTTATCTGACGCGATCCGCAGAGTCATGAAAGCGGCTATTCCTGTCGGTCGCGTCAAGACTTTCTATCCAAATGTCACAAGGGAAATCCTCGATAAGATCAGGACAAGAGATGCCAGGAGAGCGGTCAACCATCTGGACCCCATCGTTACTGAACTTGACGATGAGAGGATTTAGACAGGCACAAGAAAGAAGAGTGGGAAAAGTTCACCGGGCAGTTGGATTTCAAGACGGACAGTGCACCTACTTGGTAGGTATTACGGAAGCTCTCGGGTAAGAGCTTGCCTGCTACCGTCTCCACAATCAAATTAGACAACGGTGTATTAAAATCAGGAAAAGAAGCCGCTTATGCGCTCGGGAGAAGTTTTTTCATCACCAGTGCAAAGCGTGGTCCGCAGAATAGAGTGACTGTACGAGAGCTGTGCCGCCTTTCGCTTATGAGCACGGCCGAAGCGTTCACTACGACGCAAGTTGAGAAAGTTATAAAGGATATGCGGAATTCAAAATCGGTCGGTCCAGACGTGATATGTCCTGCTGTCTTGGAGAAGATACCGAAAGAAATCCTTCCGCTTCTCACTGATTTGATCATTACCTCGTTCAGATCGTGCATCATCCCACAGAACTGGAAGACAGCTAACGTTGTGCCGCTGCCCAAGCCGGGGAAACCTCAGGCTTCAGTCAAGGGATACAGACCTTTTAGCTTGCTGTCCACGTTCGCGAAGGTAGCCGAAAAACTGATCGTAAAGGACTTGGCGGAGCACAATGAGAAGCAAGTGATTCAGCATGGATTCAGAACGCTGCATTCCACCACGACAGCTCTGCTGGAAATTACAAGCTTTGCCATCAATGGGTTCAATGCCCGGAAGCTACAGAGAACTGTGGCTGTTGCCTTAGATCTCACCAAGGCATTCGACTTAGTAAACCATGGAGTTCTGTCAAGCAACTTACTCGAATCATCAATACCGCCGTGGCAGAAACGCTGGATATCGGCATTTATCAAGGGCAGACGAGCCAGAGTTATGTTCCAGAACCATGTCTCCAATAGTATTCCTATTGCAGCTGGAGTTCCGCAGGACGGCGTTTCAACGCCTGCCCTCTTCAGTCTGTACCTCGAAGACATGCCCGCTCCCCCCCCCCTAGGATATCAAGGTGGTCGCCTATGCCGATGATATGACAATAATGTGTCGGGATCGGGATATACATGTGGCCGCCTCCAAGATCAATGAGTACCTGGTCACACTGAAAAGCTTTTTCGACCGCAAAATGCTAAAGATCTCTGCATCCAAATCGTCGGTATCCGTACTCACAACGGATCCTTCGAAGCACAGCGCTCACCCGCATGTCGAGTGGGACAGAGATCGATTACCTGCTGCCCTCTTTCCTAAACTGCTCGGTCTGGTGCTCGATCCATCGCTCAAGTTTCATAAGAACACCGAGCAGAAGCAGGCCGTCGTCAAAGCGAAGCTTAAAGGCAGTGTTCACGATGGATATCGTTCTTCTGTTTTTCCGCCTATCTTGAAAATGGCTCCATGCTGATTACAATGATGTCTCTGTAATCGTACAAGACCTTCTGGAAATGGAGTTATGGTCCCTCAAAGATTGAGCAAAGGAAACATGGTGGACGAGTTGTCAGAGGCTTGTAACTTCCGTCTTTTACAGCCGATGTATGCGAGCTGATCTGAGTAAAGAGAGAAGTTGAGAATGAAGGGAAGAACGGGACTTTTGATCGGAAATCATCGCTCATCTCACAATCTCGAGCATTCATTTATTCACGTCGGTGAGCGTGGAAAGTGCATCTAGGTGTGACGAGCTGACGGGCGTCCAACTTTGGGGCCGTAGGGGACCGTTCCAAGCTCATTTTTCTTAGTTTAGTTTTTTCAACGTTAGGGTTGTGCTAGGCCCCGCAGCTGCCGATCTCCACCAAAAAATCTGACATGGTTTTTATCGTGGACACTGCCTTTAATGTGCTCAGAGCCCTGGGCGGTACATCATGGGGCAGTAGCAAGGAAACTATTATCACGACATACAAGGCAATAAATCAGCCCGCTCTGGAGTACGCTGCACCGGTGTGGCAGCGCTTGGTATCAGAAACCTCCTGGACCAAGATGCAGCGTATACAGAATGCCGCTTTTCGTATAGCTACCGGATGTGCAAGAAGTTCCCCAGTCCAGCACTTGCATGCGGAGACACGATTATTACCAGTAAAAGAACACTGTCAGCTCCAGGCCCAACAATTTATCATCAATATCGTAAAGCAACACAACCACCCCTCATGGAGAGTGCTGAACCCCGTCAGGGAGAGACGCATCAGAAAGCCATTCGCCGATGCTACAAGCAAAGTCAATCTGCAAAGATGGCACGATTCACAGCAAGAACGACTCCGTCTGTTGCGCGAGGAGCACACACAGTTCGTACGGTGCCATCTGGAAAAGGCGGCGGTAAATCCCATCCTGGGAGTGGTGCCGCCCCGGGTCTGGACATCCGAGTCTCAACTCTGAAGGAGGGCCAGATGCACCCTGGCATCGCTGCGCTGTGGTCACTCTACTATGCTTATGGCATATTCTTTACTTCCGCACTGCCGTTCAGTCCGCAAAGTGCGCTTGATTGCGAAATCGTGCTGCGGCGCGGTTGCGAATATCCTCAGACAGGGATGTGGGATCACCCGGGCGGTGGGATCACCCGGGCACCAAAGGCCAAAAGCGCCCGGGTGATCCCACATCCTTGTCTGAGGATGTTCGCAACCGCGCCGCAGCAAGATTTCGCAATCAGGGTGCACTTTGCGGACTGAACGGCAGTGCGGAGGTGAACTGTATGTCAGCAAGATTGACAGCAGCAAATCGGACGTTTGCCCAGACTGTGGATGCCACGGCCACGATACGGCACATTTGTTTGATTGTCCGGAGAGACCAACCACGCTGACCACAATGGACCTATAGATTAATCCACTATTGGTCGCCCAGTTCCTCAACCAATGGCAGTACCCTCTACGTGGCTGCAAAGAAGAAGAAGAAGATGAATATTCGAATACTATTCGAATTCGACTATTCGCAAAAGGTGAATATTCTAACATTATTCAAATTCGATTATTCACAGAGGTGAATATTCGAACGTTATTCGAATTCGAACACCCGAGCCGATTTAACAAAAAATATGAAAATCAGCTCTAATGTATGAAGGAATCGACATATCTTTCAAGACTGAACTCACTTTCTTCACTACTCCATTGTTCCAATTTTCCGAACGCAAGAGCTAAATTCTTTCCCCACACCGTCTGATGAGGCTACTAGGGCGGTTCTAACAGAGGGAGCCACATGGCAATCGCACTTGGCCACTCACATTTCTTCATGCCGCTACACAGTGATAACACCAATCATAGCTTCGTTGGGTGGAGCTATGTACTCCACCAACCTTCACCTTTGGGCAGGTGAAGGGGGAACATCATTGGGAAAACCAGTGACAACCGGTGAAACACCCCGAAAAAGAATGAAAGTGACCCAACACTCATCATTTTCAAGATCAAGTCATTTTCAAGATTGGGTGGGTGTCACTGCCAGTTTTTCGCCCATCTTTTTTTGTGCTTGGAGATAGAATTCTGCGCAAACTTGCGCTTCCAGTTTTGAAAAATATTTTCTCGATTCTTCAGCCTAATTCATTTTACGAAACACCGGTTTTTCGCCTATAAATCTTTAACCTGGTCAAGGTTGTTTTTGAAATCTACGTAAATTTCTGCATCGAGTGATATATCGGGTTCCTAACATTGCTCGCTCCATAAGCCAGCCAGATAGGTGGAGCCGAGCCCCGTTGTTGGCTCCAGCAGAACTCTGCGCCTCTCATTTAAACCATAGAGGCGAGAGCACCCTATGGAGATAACTATGGAGCTCGGCTCCACCGATCTGGCTGGCTTATGGGGCAAGCAAAGTTAGTTAGGCACCTCGAATTAGCTCCTTAGGCTGAGTTAGAGCGGAAAAGTTGATTTTGTAGCATTCTTTGCGTTGTAGCCCGTACAGGTTTAGAGATGAGTCGTGCCTCATTAATTTCAAGTGTAGGTGGAAATAAAGCTCTAGAAGAGGAATTCAGCTTGTTATTGCCGCTCACTTCGTAGTTGCGCGATATTGCTATGGATGCTTGGATTATTCGTCAATCGATTATTCGAGTTTCGAATATTCGTTCGTTCGAAATTAAAAATGAACGAATTTATTCGAAATTTGTTCGTTCGGAATGAAAAATGAACAAATTTAATCGAAATTAGTTCGTTCGAAATGAAAAATGAACGAATTTATTCGAAATTCGTTCGTTCGGAATGAAAAAATGAACGAATTTATTCGAAATTCGTTCGTTCGAAGTAAAAAATGAACGAATTTATTCGAAATTCGTTTGTTCGGTCTCTTTTCAAAAAGTCCTCACTCTAGTGCACAGCAACTAATAAAGTAGATTCAGAGCATAGAGGAACAATTTTTCATAGAAAACAAAAACATGAGCGTTAGTTCCGAGTAAATGTGAACAATGAAGCTCAACAAAGGCCGAGTCGACGACCAGAAGTCAATTATTGAGTATCAGTTTCGAGTCAGTTGATGACCTATGATACTACAAATCAGCACTAGAGTTGTGCACCAACATTTAGGATTGCTAATTTCACTTCAAATCTGGCTCTGTCCGTGCTTTTTTTTCCTATGGGTCGTATTGCAATGAACGAAAACAAGACTGCTATTGAAAACTCGACAGTCATATTTCTTCGTGAACACTGCCTTTAAGTTTAACACGATTTCATTCTGGTCCTTACTGGTCGGTTTTCTCATATGATTTTTTTCTTCTCTTTCTGTCCAACAAAAGACTTCCAGCTCACACCAAGACTAGGAGCCAAAGAGTACGAGCATGTGATGAGTGTCACACTGGCTGCTTCGCCCGATATCGCAAGCTATGGACCTTTTGGTGGATCGATTGTAACGAACTGGACATACAAAAAGAATAACGGCATACTCATTATTGCGTCCTTTGTTCTACCTTTGCTTATAATATTATGGGGATGTCGTGCTTTAAAACGGTTGAATAAGATCAGTAATCATTTGTCTGAGGCGTCCAAGAAGGGCTCCAAACAATTGGTGAAAGTGAGTTCGCTCAATTATCAATATACACTCTGATCCAATCAAGTCTCGCGATGAAGAGCCCGAATAAGCTGTAACTTTCCTCGGCGACTCCACCCGTGTAGTGTTTCATGGCCGCAGGGACGCAGATGAGGAGTGTCTGCTTCTTTGAGCTCACCATCAGCAAACTCGATTGGAACAGAGTTCAAGGTGCACCACAGAATGCTGATTGCTATACGACTTGCAGGTTCTCTTCTGCCAAGGTCTCTTGCCTACTATCCTTTATGCACCATGCATGATATTCTACCTGATTGCGCAACGTATGGGATTGCACATCAAAATCGCAGAGTATCTCGTCATATTAGTCTCATGCCTGCCTGCCCTACTCAACTCCTTGCTGGCCATACATTTCATTGCTCCTTACAGAATATTCTTGAAGAGGTCCCTGTCACGAAAGGAAAATACAATAACAGCAATACGTGTAGCAGGAAGGTCCAGTCTGAGCACACATGCGTAGTTCAAATTCATCATCAAGCAAGGTTTCCGTTATCTCCGTACTGAATGGCTTTGACTTCATATGGAGGGTGACGCCATAATGACAAACAGCGCCTATCTTTACTATATATAAAGGGGATCTGTCAGTCTGTCACGGTATTTGGTCCATGGCGCATCGTATGTCAACCGTGTTACCAAAAAAGGATACGACGCACTTTCCAGCCATGACTTAGGAGTCAACAACGTCGCCGGTTCAATTACCCAAGTTTGAAGCACTTTTGGCCACGCCCTGTCACCCGGCGGTCCTGCCCATCCGGTGGTGGCCCCGGTGCCGGCCGCGACGCGCGTCGGTGTGCCGGCCGCGACGCGTGCGGTCGAGATTGCCGGGTGCGGATTCGGGTCTGGGGTGCAAGGGAAGTGTACGGTGGAAGCAAGGTCAAGCCTCCTAAAATGCCGAGGCAAATCACCAGGAGTTTCGTCACCCTCCTTAGGTCACGTGTCTCGTGAGTCCTCCCCACACTGCCTCGCCTCCTATAAGAACGAACCAAATCGTCAGGAGTTTCGTCACCCTCCTTAGGTCACGAGTCTCGTCAGTCCTCCCCACATTCCCTTTAGTTCCGCGCGTGGTTTCGTCGTGGATGCTCCAACCAGTCATCTCGATTCTCAGTTTCTCTCTTCTCATCCTCTTCTTATCCCTTCTTTCATATTCACTCTTAACCTGTCTCTATTTTCTTCAATTCAATTCCGACAATTACAGGATCATGAGAAAGGGACCTTCTATAGAATCACAGATTTTTGTTTTGTCCCAGTTGCTGAGCGCTGAGCGCATCCTGACTGAATTTTTTGATTTTTCGATGCATAAAGCTGTTTTCAGTATTGTTGGCGATATCCTCATCCCTCAAACGAAATTTATAGTATTTTCGAGGGCTATATCCTGAGAGATTCTGTGAGATATGCACAGAAAATCTGAAATTTTTGATTTCTCGATGCATAAAGCTTTTTTCAGTATTGTTGGCGATATCCTCATCCCCTCAAACCAAATTTATAGTATTTTCGAGGGCTATATCCTGAGAGATTCTGTGAGATATGCACAGAAAATCTGAAATTTTTGATTTCTCGATGCATAAAGCTGTTTTCAGTATTGTTGGCGATATCCTCATCCCTCAAACCAAATTTATAGTATTTTCGAGGGCTATATCCTGAGAGATTCTGTGAGATATGCACAGAAAATCTGAAATTTTCGATTTCTCGATGCATAGAGCTTTTTTCAGTATTGTTGGCGATGTCCTCATCCCTCAAACGAAATTTATAGTATTTTCGAGGGCTATATCCTGAGAGATTCTGTGAGATATGCACAGAAAATCTAAAATTTTTTGATTTCTCGATGCATAGAGCTTTTTTCAGTATTGTTGGCGATATCCTCATCCCCTCAAACCAAATTTATAGTATTTTCGAGGGCTATATACTGAGAGATTCTGTGAGATATGCACAGAAAATCTGAAATTTTTCATACAGAAAATCTGAATTTTTTGATTTTTCGATGTATAAAGCTGTTTTCAGTATTGTTGGCGATATCCTCATCCCTCAAACGAAATTTATAGTATTTTCGAGGGCTATATCCTGAGAGATTCTGTGAGATATGCACAGAAAATCTGAAATTTTTGATTTCTCGATGCATAAAGCTTTTTTCAGTATTGTTGGCGATATCCTCATCCCCTCAAACCAAATTTATAGTATTTTCGAGGGCTATATCCTGAGAGATTCTGTGAGATATGCACAGAAAATCTGAAATTTTTCATACAGAAAATCTGAATTTTTTGATTTCTCGATGCATAGAGCTTTTTTCAGCATTGTTGGCGATATCCTCATCCCCTCAATCCAAGTTTATAGTATTTTCGAGGGCTTTATACTGAGAGATTCTGTGAGATATGCACAGAAAATCTGAAATTTTTCATACAGAAAATCTGAATTTTTTGATTTCTCGATGCATAGAGCTTTTTTCAGTATTGTTGGCGATATCCTCATCCCTCAAACGAAATTTATAGTATTTTCGAGGGCTATATCCTGAGAGATTCTGTGAGATATGCACAGAAAATCTGAAATTTTTGATTTCTCGATGCATAAAGCTTTTTTCAGTATTGTTGGCGATATCCTCATCCCTCAAACCAAATTCATAGTATTTTCGAGGGCTATATCCTGAGAGATTCTGTGAGATGTGCGCAGAAAATCTGAAATTTTTCATACAGAAAATCTGAATTTTTGATTTTTCGATGCATAAAGCTTTTTCAGTATTGTTGGCGATATCCTCATCCCTCAAACGAAATTTATAGTATTTTCGAGGGCTATATCCTGAGAGATTCTGTGAGATATGCACAGAAAATCTGAAATTTTTGATTTCTCGATGCATAGAGCTTTTTTCAGTATTGTTGGCGATATCCTCATCCCTCAAACGAAATTTATAGTATTTTCGAGGGCTATATCCTGAGAGATTCTGTGAGATATGCACAGAAAATCTGAAATTTTTCATACAGAAAATCTGAATTTTTTGATTTTTCGATGCATAAAGCTGTTTTCAGTATTGTTGGCGATATCCTCATCCCTCAAATGAAATTTATAGTATTTTCGAGGGCTATATCCTGAGAGATTCTGTGAGACATGCACAGAAAATTTGAAATTTTTGATTTCTCGATGCATAAAACTTTTTTTCAGCATTGTTGGCGATATCCTCATCCCTCAAATGAAATTTATAGTATTTTCGAGGGCTATATCCTGAGAGATTCTGTGAGATATGCACAGAAAATCTGAAATTTTTCATACAGAAAATCTGAATTTTTTGATTTCTCGATGCATAGAGCTTTTTTCAGCATTGTTGGCGATATCCTCATCCCCTCAAACCAAATTTATAGTATTTTCGAGGGCTATATTTTGAGAGATTCTGTGAGATATGCTTAGAAAATCTGAAATTTTTCATACAGAAAATCTGAATTTTTTGATTTCTCGATGCATAGAGCTTTTTTCAGTATTGTTGGCGATATCCTCATCCCCTCAAACCAAATTTATAGTATTTTCGAGGGCTATATTCTGAGAGATTCTGTGAGATATGCAGAGAAAATCTGAAATTTTTCATACAGAAAATCTGAATTTTTTGATTTTTCGATGTATAAAGCTGTTTTCAGTATTGTTGGCGATATCCTCATCCCTCAAACGAAATTTATAGTATTTTCGAGGGCTATATCCTGAGAGATTCTGTGAGATATGCACAGAAAATCTGAAATTTTTGATTTCTCGATGCATAAAGCTTTTTTCAGCATTGTTGGCGATATCCTCATCCCCTCAAACCAAATTTATAGTATTTTCGAGGGCTATATCCTGAGAGATTCTGTGAGATATGCACAGAAAATCTGAAATTTTTCATACAGAAAATCTGAATTTTTTGATTTCTCGATGCATAGAGCTTTTTTCAGCATTGTTGGCGATATCCTCATCCCCTCAAACCAAATTTATAGTATTTTCGAGGGCTATATTTTGAGAGATTCTGTGAGATATGCTTAGAAAATCTGAAATTTTTCATACAGAAAATCTGAATTTTTTGATTTCTCGATGCATAGAGCTTTTTTCAGTATTGTTGGCGATATCCTCATCCCCTCAAACCAAATTTATAGTATTTTCGAGGGCTATATTCTGAGAGATTCTGTGAGATATGCTGAGAAAATCTGAAATTTTTCATACAGAAAATCTGAATTTTTTGATTTTTCGATGCATAAAGCTGTTTTCAGTATTGTTGGCGATATCCTCATCCCTCAAACAAAATTTATAGTATTTTCGAGGGCTATATCTTGAGAGATTCTGTGAGATATGCACAGAAAATCTGAAATTTTTCATACAGAAAATCTGAAATTTTTGATTTCTCGATGCATAAAGCTTTTTTCAGTATTGTTGGCGATATCCTCATCCCCTCAAACCAAATTTATAGTATTTTCGAGGGCTATATCCTGAGAGATTCTGTGAGATATGCACAGAAAATCTGAAATTTTTCATACAGAAAATCTGAATTTTTGATTTCTCGATGCATAGAGCTTTTTCAGCATTGTTGGCGATATCCTCATCCCTCAAACCAAATTTATAGTATTTTCGAGGGCTATATTTTGAGAGATTCTGTGAGATATGCTTAGAAAATCTGAAATTTTTCATACAGAAAATCTGAATTTTTGATTTCTCGATGCATAGAGCTTTTTCAGTATTGTTGGCGATATCCTCATCCCCTCAAACCAAATTTATAGTATTTTCGAGGGCTATATTCTGAGAGATTCTGTGAGATATGCTGAGAAAATCTGAAATTTTTTATACAGAAAATCTGAATTTTTGATTTCTCGATGCATAGAGCTTTTTTCAGTATTGTTGGCGATATCCTCATCCCCTCAAACCAAATTTATGGTATTGTCGAGGGCTATATACTGAGAGATTCTGTGAGATATGCTGAGAAAATCTGAAATTTTTCATACAGAAAATCTGAATTTTTTGATTTCTCGATGCATAGAGCTTCTTTTCAGTATTAGTGGAGATATCCTCCTCCCCTCAAACCAAATTTATAGTATTTTCGAGGGCTATATTCTGAGAGATTCTGTGAGATATGCAGAGAAAATCTGAAATTTTTCATACAGAAAATCTGAATTTTTTGATTTCTCGATGCATAGAGCTTTTTTCAGTATTGTTGGCGATATCCTCATCCCCTCAAACCAAATTTATAGTATTTTCGAGGGCTATATACTGAGAGATTCTGTGAGATATGCACAGAAAATCTGAAATTTTTCATACAGAAAATCTGAATTTTTTGATTTCTCGATGCATAGAGCTTTTTTCAGTATTGTTGGCGATATCCTCATCCCCTCAAACCAAATTTATAGTATTTTCGAGGGCTATATTCTGAGAGATTCTGTGAGATATGCAGAGAAAATCTGAAATTTTTCATACAGAAAATCTGAATTTTTTGATTTCTCGATGCATAGAGCTTTTTTCAGTATTGTTGGCGATATCCTCATCCCCTCAATCCAAGTTTATAGTATTTTCGAGGGCTTTATACTGAGAGATTCTGTGAGATATGCACAGAAAATCTGAAATTTTTCATACAGAAAATCTGAATTTTTTGATTTCTCGATGCATAGAGCTTTTTTCAGTATTGTTGGCGATATCCTCATCCCCTCAATCCAAGTTTATAGTATTTTCGAGGGCTTTATACTGAGAGATTCTGTGAGATATGCACAGAAAATCTGAAATTTTTCATACAGAAAATCTGAATTTTTTGATTTCTCGATGCATAGAGCTTTTTTCAGTATTGTTGGCGATATCCTCATCCCCTCAAACCAAATTTATAGTATTTTCGAGGGCTATATACTGAGAGATTCTGTGAGATATGCACAGAAAATCTGAAATTTTTCATACAGAAAATCTGAATTTTTTGATTTTTCGATGTATAAAGCTGTTTTCAGTATTGTTGGCGATATCCTCATCCCTCAAACGAAATTTATAGTATTTTCGAGGGCTATATTCTGAGAGATTCTGTGAGATATGTTGAGAAAATCTGAAATTTTTCATACAGAAAATCTGAATTTTTTGATTTCTCGATGCATAGAGCTTTTTTCAGCATTGTTGGCGATATCCTCATCCCCTCAAACCAAATTTATAGTATTTTCGAGGGCTATATCCTGAGAGATTCTGTGAGATATGCACAGAAAATCTGAAATTTTTCATACAGAAAATCTGAATTTTTTGATTTCTCGATGCATAGAGCTTTTTTCAGCATTGTTGGCGATATCCTCATCCCTCAAACCAAATTTATAGTATTTTCGAGGGCTATATTCTGAGAGATTCTGTGAGATATGCTGAGAAAATCTGAAATTTTTCATACAGAAAATCTGAATTTTTTGATTTCTCGATGCATAGAGCTTTTTTCAGTATTGTTGGCGATATCCTCATCCCCTCAAACCAAATTTATAGTATTGTCGAGGGCTATATACTGAGAGATTCTGTGAGATATGCACAGAAAATCTGAAATTTTTCATACAGAAAATCTGAATTTTTTGATTTCTCGATGCATAGAGCTTTTTTCAGCATTGTTGGCGATATCCTCATCCCTCAAACCAAATTTATAGTATTTTCGAGGGCTATATTCTGAGAGATTCTGTGAGATATGCACAGAAAATCTGAAATTTTTCATACAGAAAATCTGAATTTTTTGATTTCTCGATGCATAGAGCTTTTTTCAGTATTGTTGGCGATATCCTCATCCCCTCAAACCAAATTTATAGTATTTTCGAGGGCTATATTCTGAGAGATTCTGTGAGATATGCACAGAAAATCTGAAATTTTTCATACAGAAAATCTGAATTTTTTGATTTCTCGATGCATAGAGCTTTTTTCAGCATTGTTGGCGATATCCTCATCCCCTCAAACCAAATTTATAGTATTTTCGAGGGCTATATTCTGAGAGATTCTGTGAGATATGCACAGAAAATCTGAAATTTTTCATACAGAAAATCTGAATTTTTTGATTTCTCGATGCATAGAGCTTTTTTCAGCATTGTTGGCGATATCCTCATCCCTCAAACGAAACTTATAGTATTTTCGAGGGCTATATCCTGAGAGATTCTGTGAAATATGCACAGAAAATCTGAAATTTTTCATACAGAAAATCTGAATTTTTTGATTTCTCGATGCATAGAGCTTTTTTTTCAGTATTGTTGGCGATATCCTCATCCCTCAAACCAAATTTATAGTATTTTCGAGGGCTATATTCTGAGAGATTCTGTGAGATATGCACAGAAAATCTGAAATTTTTCATACAGAAAATCTGAATTTTTGATTTCTCGATGCATAGAGCTTTTTCAGTATTGTTGGCGATATCCTCATCCCTCAAACCAAATTTATAGTATTGTCGAGGGCTATATACTGAGAGATTCTGTGAGATATGCACAGAAAATCTGAAATTTTTCATACAGAAAATCTGAAATTTTAGATTTCTCGATGCATAGAGCTTTTTTCAGTATGGTTGGCGATATCCTCATCCCCTCAAACCAAATTTATAGTATTTTCGAGGGTTATATCCTGAGAGATTCTGTGAGATATGCACAGAAAATCTGAAATTTTTCATACAGAAAATCTGAATTTTTGATTTCTCGATGCATAGAGCTTTTTCAGTATTGTTGGCGATATCCTCATCCCTCAAACCAAATTTATAGTATTTTCGAGGGCTATATTCTGAGAGATTCTGTGAGATATGCAGAGAAAATCTGAAATTTTTCATACAGAAAATCTGAATTTTTGATTTCTCGATGCATAGAGCTTTTTCAGTATTGTTGCCGATATCCTCATCCCCTCAAACCAAATTTATAGTATTTTCGAGGGCTATATCCTGAGAGATTCTGTGAGATATGGACAGAAAATCTGAAATTTTTCATACAGAAAATCTGAATTTTTTGATTTCTCGATGCATAGAGCTTTTTCAGTATTGTTGGCGATATCCTCATCCCTCAAACCAAATTTATAGTATTTTCGAGGGCTATATCCTGAGAGATTCTGTGAGATATGCACAGAAAATCTGAAATTTTTCATACAGAAAATCTGAATTTTTGATTTCTCGATGCATAGAGCTTTTTCAGTATTGTTGGCGATATCCTCATCCCCTCAAACCAAATTTATAGTATTTTCGAGGGCTATATCCTGAGAGATTCTGTGAGATATGCACAGAAAATCTGAAATTTTTCATACAGAAAATCTGAATTTTTTGATTTCTCGATGCATAGAGCTTTTTTCAGTATTGTTGGCGATATCCTCATCCTCAAACCAAATTTATAGTATTTTCTGAGGGCTATATCCTGAGAGATTCTGTGAGATATGCAGAGAAAATCTGAAATTTTTCATACAGAAAATCTGAAATTTTTGATTTCTCGATGCATAGAGCTTTTTTCAGTATTGTTGGCGATATCCTCATCCCTCAAACCAAATTTATAGTATTTTCGAGGGCTATATCCTGAGAGATTCTGTGAGATATGCACAGAAAATCTGAAATTTTTCATACAGAAAATCTGAATTTTTTTGATTTCTCGATGCATAGAGCTTTTTTCAGTATTGTTGGCGATATCCTCATCCCCTCAAACCAAATTTATAGTATTGTCGAGGGCTATATACTGAGAGATTCTGTGAGATATGCACAGAAAATCTGAAATTTTTCATACAGAAAATCTGAATTTTTTGATTTCTCGATGCATAGAGCTTTTTTCAGTATTGTTGGCGATATCCTCATCCCCTCAAACCAAATTTATAGTATTTTCGAGGGCTATATCCTGAGAGATTCTGTGAGATATGCACAGAAAATCTGAAATTTTTCATACAGAAAATCTGAATTCTTTGATTTCTCGATGCATAGAGCTTTTTTTCAGTATTGTTGGCGATATCCTCATCCCTCAAACCAAATTTATAGTATTTTCGAGGGCTATATCCTGAGAGATTCTGTGAGATATGCACAGAAAATCTGAAATTTTTCATACAGAAAATCTGAATTTTTGATTTCTCGATGCATAGAGCTTTTTTCAGTATTGTTGGCGATATCCTCATCCTCAAACCAAATTTATAGTATTTTCGAGGGCTATATCCTGAGAGATTCTGTGAGATATGCACAGAAAATCTGAAATTTTTCATACAGAAAATCTGAATTTTTGATTTCTCGATGCATAGAGCTTTTTCAGTATTGTTGGCGATATCCTCATCCCTCAAACCAAATTTATAGTATTTTCGAGGGCTATATCCTGAGAGATTCTGTGAGATATGCACAGAAAATCTGAAATTTTTCATACAGAAAATCTGAATTTTTGATTTCTCGATGCATAGAGCTTTTTCAGTATTGTTGGCGATATCCTCATCCTCAAACCAAATTTATAGTATTTTCGAGGGCTATATTCTGAGAGATTCTGTGAGATATGCACAGAAAATCTGAAATTTTTCATACAGAAAATCTGAATTTTTGATTTCTCGATGCATAGAGCTTTTTCAGTATTGTTGGCGATATCCTCATCCCCTCAAACCAAATTTATAGTATTTTCGAGGGCTATATCCTGAGAGATTCTGTGAGATATGCACAGAAAATCTGAAATTTTTCATACAGAAAATCTGAAATTTTTGATTTCTCGATGCATAGAGCTTTTTTCAGTATTGTTGGCGATATCCTCATCCCTCAAACCAAATTTATAGTATTTTCGAGGGCTATATACTGAGAGATTCTGTGAGATATGCACAGAAAATCTGAAATTTTTCATACAGAAAATCTGAATTTTTGATTTCTCGATGCATAGAGCTTTTTCAGTATTGTTGGCGATATCCTCATCCCCTCAAACCAAATTTATAGTATTTTCGAGGGCTATATCCTGAGAGATTCTGTGAGATATGCAGAGAAAATCTGAAATTTTTCATACAGAAAATCTGAATTTTTTGATTTCTCGATGCATAGAGCTTTTTTCAGTATTGTTGGCGATATCCTCATCCCCTCAAACCAAATTTATAGTATTTTCGAGGGCTATATACTGAGAGATTCTGTGAGATATGCACAGAAAATCTGAAATTTTTCATACAGAAAATCTGAATTTTTTGATTTCTCGATGCATAGAGCTTTTTTCAGTATTGTTGGCGATATCCTCATCCCCTCAAACCAAATTTATAGTATTGTCGAGGGCTATATCCTGAGAGATTCTGTGAGATATGCAGAGAAAATCTGAAATTTTTCATACAGAAAATCTGGAATTTTTGATTTCTCGATGCATAGAGCTTTTTTCAGTATTGTTGGCGATATCCTCATCCCTCAAACGAAATTTATAGTATTTTCGAGGGCTATGTCCTGAGAGATTCTGTGAGATATGCACAGAAAATCTGAAATTTTTCATACAGAAAATCTGAAATTTTTGATTTCTCGATGCATAGAGCTTTTTTCAGTATTGTTGGCGATATCCTCATCCCCTCAAACCAAATTTATAGTATTTTCGAGGGCTATATCCTGAGAGATTCTGTGAGATATGCACAGAAAATCTGAAATTTTTCATACAGAAAATCTGAATTTTTTGATTTCTCGATGCATAGAGCTTTTTTTCAGTATTGTTGGCGATATCCTCATCCCCTCAAACCAAATTTATAGTATTTTCGAGGGCTATATTCTGAGAGATTCTGTGAGATATGCACAGAAAATCTGAAATTTTTCATACAGAAAATCTGAATTTTTTGATTTCTCGATGCATAGAGCTTTTTTCAGTATTGTTGGCGATATCCTCATCCCTCAAACCAAATTTATAGTATTTTCGAGGGCTATATCCTGAGAGATTCTGTGAGATATGCACAGAAAATCTGAAATTTTTCATACAGAAAATCTGAATTTTTTGATTTCTCGATGCATAGAGCTTTTTTTCAGTATTGTTGGCGATATCCTCATCCCCTCAAACCAAATTTATAGTATTTTCGAGGGCTATATCCTGAGAGATTCTGTGAGATATGCACAGAAAATCTGAAATTTTTCATACAGAAAATCTGAATTTTTTGATTTCTCGATGCATAGAGCTTTTTTCAGTATTGTTGGCGATATCCTCATCCCCTCAAACCAAATTTATAGTATTTTCGAGGGCTATATCCTGAGAGATTCTGTGAGATATGCACAGAAAATCTGAAATTTTTCATACAGAAAATCTGAATTTTTTGATTTCTCGATGCATAGAGCTTTTTTTCAGTATTGTTGGCGATATCCTCATCCCTCAAACGAAACTTATAGTATTTTCGAGGGCTATATCCTGAGAGATTCTGTGAAATATGCACAGAAAATCTGAAATTTTTCATACAGAAAATCTGAATTTTTTGATTTCTCGATGCATAGAGCTTTTTTCAGTATTGTTGGCGATATCCTCATCCCTCAAACCAAATTCATAGTATTTTCGAGGGCTTTATCCTGAGAGATTCTGTGAGATATGCACAGAAAATCTGAAATTTTTCATACAGAAAATCTGATTTTTTTTGATTTCTCGATGCATAGAGCTTTTTTTCAGTATTGTTGGCGATATCCTCATCCCTCAAACGAAATTTATAGTATTTTCGAGGGCTATATCCTGAGAGATTCTGTGAGATATGCACAGAAAATCTGAAATTTTTCATACAGAAAATCTGAAATTTTTGATTTCTCGATGCATAGAGCTTTTTTCAGTATTGTTGGCGATATCCTCATCCCTCAAACCAAATTTATAGTATTTTCGAGGGCTATGTCCTGAGAGATTCTGTGAGATATGCACAGAAAATCTGAAATTTTTCATACAGAAAATCTGAATTTTTGATTTCTCGATGCATAGAGCTTTTTCAGTATTGTTGGCGATATCCTCATCCCCTCAAACCAAATTTATAGTATTTTCGAGGGCTATATCCTGAGAGATTCTGTGAGATATGCACAGAAAATCTGAAATTTTTCATACAGAAAATCTGAATTTTTGATTTCTCGATGCATAGAGCTTTTTCAGTATTGTTGGCGATATCCTCATCCCTCAAACCAAATTTATAGTATTTTCGAGGGCTATATCCTGAGAGATTCTGTGAGATATGCACAGAAAATCTGAAATTTTTCATACAGAAAATCTGAATTTTTGATTTCTCGATGCATAGAGCTTTTTCAGTATTGTTGGCGATATCCTCATCCCTCAAACCAAATTTATAGTATTTTCGAGGGCTATATCCTGAGAGATTCTGTGAGATATGCACAGAAAATCTGAAATTTTTCATACAGAAAATCTGAATTTTTGATTTCTCGATGCATAGAGCTTTTTCAGTATTGTTGGCGATATCCTCATCCCTCAAACCAAATTTATAGTATTTTCGAGGGCTATATCCTGAGAGATTCTGTGAGATATGCACAGAAAATCTGAAATTTTTCATACAGAAAATCTGGAATTTTTGATTTCTCGATGCATAGAGCTTTTTTCAGTATTGTTGGCGATATCCTCATCCCCTCAAACCAAATTTATAGTATTTTCGAGGGCTATATCCTGAGAGATTCTGTGAGATATGCACAGAAAATCTGAAATTTTTCATACAGAAAATCTGAATTTTTTGATTTCTCGATGCATAGAGCTTTTTCCAGTATTGTTGGCGATATCCTCATCCCTCAAACCAAATTTATAGTATTTTCGAGGGCTATATATCCTGAGAGATTCTGTGAGATATGCTGAGAAAATCTGAAATTTTTCATACAGAAAATCTGAATTTTTGATTTCTCGATGCATAGAGCTTTTTCAGTATTGTTGGCGATATCCTCATCCCTCAAACGAAATTTATAGTATTTTCGAGGGCTATATCCTGAGAGATTCTGTGAGATATGCACAGAAAATCTGAAATTTTTCATACAGAAAATCTGAATTTTTTGATTTCTCGATGCATAGAGCTTTTTTCAGTATTGTTGGCGATATCCTCATCCCCTCAAACCAAATTTATAGTATTTTCGAGGGCTATATCCTGAGAGATTCTGTGAGATATGCACAGAAAATCTGAAATTTTTCCTACAGAAAATCTGAATTTTTTGATTTCTCGATGCATAGAGCTTTTTTCAGTATTGTTGGCGATATCCTCATCCCTCAAACCAAATTTATAGTATTTTCGAGGGCTATATCCTGAGAGATTCTGTGAGATATGCACAGAAAATCTGAAATTTTTCATACAGAAAATCTGAATTTTTTGATTTCTCGATGCATAGAGCTTTTTTCAGCATTGTTGGCGATATCCTCATCCCCTCAAACCAAATTTATAGTATTTTCGAGGGCTATATACTGAGAGATTCTGTGAGATATGCAGAGAAAATCTGAAATTTTTCATACAGAAAATCTGAATTTTTTGATTTCTCGATGCATAGAGCTTTTTCAGTATTGTTGGCGATATCCTCATCCCTCAAACCAAATTTATAGTATTTTCGAGGGCTATATCCTGAGAGATTCTGTGAGATATGCACAGAAAATCTGAAATTTTTCATACAGAAAATCTGAATTTTTTGATTTCTCGATGCATAGAGCTTTTTCAGTATTGTTGGCGATATCCTCATCCCCTCAAACCAAATTTATAGTATTTTCGAGGGCTATATTCTGAGAGATTCTGTGAGATATGCACAGAAAATCTGAAATTTTTCATACAGAAAATCTGAAATTTTTGATTTCTCGATGCATAGAGCTTTTTTCAGTATTGTTGGTGATATCCTCATCCCTCAAACCAAATTTATAGTATTGTCGAGGGCTATATACTGAGAGATTCTGTGAGATATGCACAGAAAATCTGAAATTTTTCATACAGAAAATCTGAGGTTTTTGATTTCTCCATGCATAGAGCTTTTTCAGTATTGTTGGCGATATCCTCATCCCTCAAACCAAATTTATAGTATTTTCGAGGGCTATATTCTGAGAGATTCTGTGAGATATGCAGAGAAAATCTGAAATTTTTCATACAGAAAATCTGAATTTTTTGATTTCTCGATGCATAGAGCTTTTTTCAGTATTGTTGGCGATATCCTCATCCCCTCAAACCAAATTTATAGTATTTTCGAGGGCTATATCCTGAGAGATTCTGTGAGATATGCAGAGAAAATCTGAAATTTTTCATACAGAAAATCTGAATTTTTTGATTTCTCGATGCATAGAGCTTTTTTCAGTATTGTTGGCGATATCCTCATCCCCTCAAACCAAATTTATAGTATTTTCGAGGGCTATATACTGAGAGATTCTGTGAGATATGCACAGAAAATCTGAAATTTTTCATACAGAAAATCTGAAATTTTTGATTTCTCGATGCATAGAGCTTTTTTCAGTATTGTTGGCGATATCCTCATCCCCTCAAACCAAATTTATAGTATTTTCGAGGGCTATATTCTGAGAGATTCTGTGAGATATGCTGAGAAAATCTGAAATTTTTCATACAGAAAATCTGAATTTTTTGATTTCTCGATGCATAGAGCTTTTTTCAGTATTGTTGGCGATATCCTCATCCCCTCAAACCAAATTTATAGTATTGTCGAGGGCTATATACTGAGAGATTCTGTGAGATATGCACAGAAAATCTGAAATTTTTCATACAGAAAATCTGAATTTTTTGATTTCTCGATGCATAGAGCTTTTTTCAGTATTGTTGGCGATATCCTCATCCCTCAAACAAAATTTATAGTATTTTCGAGGGCTTTATCCTGAGAGATTCTGTGAGATATGCACAGAAAATCTGAAATTTTTCATACAGAAAATCTGAATTTTTGATTTCTCGATGCATAGAGCTTTTTCAGTATTGTTGGCGATATCCTCATCCCCTCAAACCAAATTTATAGTATTTTCGAGGGCTATATCCTGAGAGATTCTGTGAGATATGCAGAGAAAATCTGAAATTTTTCATACAGAAAATCTGAATTTTTGATTTCTCGATGCATAGAGCTTTTTCAGTATTGTTGGCGATATCCTCATCCCCTCAAACCAAATTTATAGTATTTTCGAGGGCTATATCCTGAGAGATTCTGTGAGATATGCACAGAAAATCTGAAATTTTTCATACAGAAAATCTGAATTTTTGATTTCTCGATGCATAGAGCTTTTTCAGTATTGTTGGCGATATCCTCATCCCCTCAAACCAAATTTATAGTATTTTCGAGGGCTATATCCTGAGAGATTCTGTGAGATATGCACAGAAAATCTGAAATTTTTCATACAGAAAATCTGAATTTTTGATTTCTCGATGCATAGAGCTTTTTCAGTATTGTTGGCGATATCCTCATCCCCTCAAACCAAATTTATAGTATTTTCGAGGGCTATATCCTGAGAGATTCTGTGAGATATGCACAGAAAATCTGAAATTTTTCATACAGAAAATCTGAATTTTTGATTTCTCGATGCTTAGAGCTTTTTTCAGTATTGTTGGCGATATCCTCATCCCCTCAAACCAAATTTATAGTATTTTCGAGGGCTATATCCTGAGAGATTCTGTGAGATATGCAGAGAAAATCTGAAATTTTTCATACAGAAAATCTGAATTTTTGATTTCTCGATGCATAGAGCTTTTTCAGTATTGTTGGCGATATCCTCATCCCTCAAACCAAATTTATAGTATTTTCGAGGGCTATATCCTGAGAGATTCTGTGAGATATGCAGAGAAAATCTGAAATTTTTCATACAGAAAATCTGAATTTTTGATTTCTCGATGCATAGAGCTTTTTCAGTATTGTTGGCGATATCCTCATCCCCTCAAACCAAATTTATAGTATTTTCGAGGGCTATATCCTGAGAGATTCTGTGAGATATGCACAGAAAATCTGAAATTTTTCATACAGAAAATCTGAATTTTTGATTTCTCGATGCATAGAGCTTTTTCAGTATTGTTGGCGATATCCTCATCCCCTCAAACCAAATTTATAGTATTTTCGAGGGCTATATCCTGAGAGATTCTGTGAGATATGCTGAGAAAATCTGAAATTTTTCATACAGAAAATCTGAATTTTTGATTTCTCGATGCATAGAGCTTTTTCAGTATTGTTGGCGATATCCTCATCCCTCAAACCAAATTTATAGTATTTTCGAGGGCTATATACTGAGAGATTCTGTGAGATATGCACAGAAAATCTGAAATTTTTCATACAGAAAATCTGAATTTTTGATTTCTCGATGCATAGAGCTTTTTTCAGTATTGTTGGCGATATCCTCATCCCTCAAACCAAATTTATAGTATTTTCGAGGGCTATATCCTGAGAGATTCTGTGAGATATGCACAGAAAATCTGAAATTTTTCATACAGAAAATCTGAATTTTTGATTTCTCGATGCATAGAGCTTTTTCAGTACTGTTGGCGATATCCTCATCCCCTCAAACCAAATTTATAGTATTTTCGAGGGCTATATCCTGAGAGATTCTGTGAGATATGCACAGAAAATCTGAAATTTTTCATACAGAAAATCTGAATTTTTGATTTCTCGATGCATAGAGCTTTTTCAGTATTGTTGGCGATATCCTCATCCCTCAAACCAAATTTATAGTATTTTCGAGGGCTATATCCTGAGAGATTCTGTGAGATATGCACAGAAAATCTGAAATTTTTCATACAGAAAATCTGAATTTTTGATTTCTCGATGCATAGAGCTTTTTTTCAGTATTGTTGGCGATATCCTCATCCCCTCAAACCAAATTTATAGTATTTTCGAGGGCTATATCCTGAGAGATTCTGTGAGATATGCACAGAAAATCTGAAATTTTTCATACAGAAAATCTGAATTTTTTGATTTCTCGATGCATAGAGCTTTTTTCAGTATTGTTGGCGATATCCTCATCCCTCAAACGAAATTTATAGTATTTTCGAGGGCTATATCCTGAGAGATTCAGTGAGATATGCTGAGAAAATCTGAAATTTTTCATACAGAAAATCTGAATTTTGATTTCTCGATGCATAGAGCTTTTTCAGTATTGTTATGATATCCTCATACCCTCAAACCAAATTTATAGTATTTTCGAGGGCTATATTCTGAGAGATTCTGTGAGATATGCACATAAAATCTGAAATTTTTCATTCAGAAAATCTGAATTTTTTGATTTCTCGATGCATAGAGCTTTTTTTCAGTATTGTTGGCGATATCCTCATCCCCTCAAACGAAACTTATAGTATTTTCGAGGGCTATATCCTGAGAGATTCTGTGAAATATGCACAGAAAATCTGAAATTTTTCATACAAAAAATCTAAATTTCTTGATTTCTCGATGCATAGAGCTTTTTCAGTATTGTTGGCGATATCCTCATCCCTCAAACCAAATTTATAGTATTTTCGAGGGCTATATCCTGAGAGATTCTGTGAGATATGCACAGAAAATCTGAAATTTTTCATACAGAAAATCTGAATTTTTTGATTTCTCGATGCATAGAGCTTTTTTCAGTATTGTTGGCGATATCCTCATCCCTCAAACGAAATTTATAGTATTTTCGAGGGCTATATCCTGAGAGATTCTGTGAGATATGCACAGAAAATCTGAAATTTTTCATACAGAAAATCTGGAATTTTTGATTTCTCGATGCATAGAGCTTTTTTCAGTATTGTTGGCGATATCCTCATCCCCTCAAACCAAATTTATAGTATTTTCGAGGGCTATATCCTGAGAGATTCTGTGAGATATGCACAGAAAATCTGAAATTTTTCATACAGAAAATCTGAATTTTTTGATTTCTCGATGCATAGAGCTTTTTTTCAGTATTGTTGGCGATATCCTCATCCCCTCAAACCAAATTTATAGTATTTTCGAGGGCTATATCCTGAGAGATTCTGTGAGATATGCACAGAAAATCTGAAATTTTTCATACAGAAAATCTGAATTTTTGATTTCTCGATGCATAGAGCTTTTTCAGTATTGTTGGCGCTATCCTCATCCCCTCGAACCAAATTTATAGTATTTTCGAGGGCTATATCCTGAGAGATTCTGTGAGATATGCACAGAAAATCTGAAATTTTTCATACAGAAAATCTGAATTTTTTGATTTCTCGATGCATAGAGCTTTTTTCTGTATTGTTGGCGATATCCTCATCCCCTCAAACCAAATTTATAGTATTTTCGTGGGCTATATCCTGAGACATTCTGTGAGATATGCACAGAAAATCTGAAATTTTTCATACAGAAAATCTGAATTTTTGATTTCTCGATGCATAGAGCTTTTTCAGTATTGTTGGCGATATCCTCATCCCCTCAAACCAAATTTATAGTATTTTCGAGGGCTATATCCTGAGAGATTCTGTGAGATATGCACAGAAAATCTGAAATTTTTCATACAGAAAATCTGAATTTTTGATTTCTCGATGCATAGAGCTTTTTTCAGTATTGTTGGCGATATCCTCATCCCTCAAACCAAATTTATAGTATTTTCGAGGGCTATATCCTGAGAGATTCTGTGAGATATGCACAGAAAATCTGAAATTTTTCATACAGAAAATCTGAATTTTTGATTTCTCGATGCATAGAGCTTTTTCAGTATTGTTGGCGATATCCTCATCCCTCAAACCAAATTTATAGTATTTTCGAGGGCTATATCCTGAGAGATTCTGTGAGATATGCACAGAAAATCTGAAATTTTTCATACAGAAAATCTGAATTTTTGATTTCTCGATGCATAGAGCTTTTTCAGTATTGTTGGCGATATCCTCATCCCTCAAACCAAATTTATAGTATTTTCGAGGGCTATATCCTGAGAGATTCTGTGAGATATGCACAGAAAATCTGAAATTTTTCATACAGAAAATCTGAATTTTTTGATTTCTCGATGCATAGAGCTTTTTTTCAGTATTGTTGGCGATATCCTCATCCCCTCAAACCAAATTTATAGTATTTTCGAGGGCTATATCCTGAGAGATTCTGTGAGATATGCACAGAAAATCTGAAATTTTTCATACAGAAAATCTGAATTTTTTGATTTCTCGATGCATAGAGCTTTTTTTCAGTATTGTTGGCGATATCCTCATCCCCTCAAACCAAATTTATAGTATTTTCGAGGGCTATATTCTGAGAGATTCTGTGAGATATGCTGAGAAAATCTGAAATTTTTCATACAGAAAATCTGAATTTTTTGATTTCTCGATGCATAGAGCTTTTTTCAGTATTGTTGGCGATATCCTCATCCCCTCAAACCAAATTTATAGTATTTTCGAGGGCTATATCCTGAGAGATTCTGTGAGATATGCACAGAAAATCTGAAATTTTTCATACAGAAAATCTGAATTTTTTGATTTCTCGATGCATAGAGCTTTTTTTCAGTATTGTTGGCGATATCCTCATCCCTCAAACCAAATTTATAGTATTTTCGAGGGCTATATCCTGAGAGATTCTGTGAGATATGCACAGAAAAACTGAAATTTTTCATACAGAAAATCTGAATTTTTGATTTCTCGATGCATAGAGCTTTTTCAGTATTGTTGGCGATATCCTCATCCCTCAAACCAAATTTATAGTATTTTCGAGGGCTATATCCTGAGAGATTCTGTGAGATATGCACAGAAAATCTGAAATTTTTCATACAGAAAATCTGAATTTTCGATTTCTCGATGCATAAACCTCTTTTCCGTATTGCTGGCCATATCCTCATCCCTCAAACCAAATTTATAGTATTTTCGAGGGCTATATCCTGAGAGATTCTGTGAAATATGCACAGAAAATCTGAAATTTTTCATACAGAAAATCTGAATTTTTTGATTTCTCGATGCATAGAGCTTTTTTTTCGGTATTGTTGGCGGTATCCTCATCCCTCAAACCAAATTTATAGTATTTTCGAGGGCTATATCCTGAGAGATTCTGTGAGATATGCTGAGAAAATCTGAAATTTTTCATACAGAAAATCTGAATTTTTTGATTTCTCGATGCATAGAGCTTTTTTCAGTATTGTTGGCGATATCCTCATCCCCTCAAACCAAATTTATAGTATTTTCGAGGGCTATATCCTGAGAGATTCTGTGAAATATGCACAGAAAATCTGAAATTTTTCATACAGAAAATCTGAATTTTTTGATTTCTCGATGCATAGAGCTTTTTTCAGTATTGTTGGCGATATCCTCATCCCCTCAAACCAAATTTATAGTATTGTCGAGGGCTATATACTGAGAGATTCTGTGAAATATGCACAGAAAATCTGAAATTTTTCATACAGAAAATCTGAATTTTTTGATTTCTCGATGCATAGAGCTTTTTTTCAGTATTGTTGGCGATATCCTCATCCCCTCAAACCAAATTCATAGTATTTTCGAGGGCTATATTCTGAGAGATTCTGTGAGATATGCTGAGAAAATCTGAAATTTTTCATACAGAAAATCTGAATTTTTTGATTTCTCGATGCATAAAGCTTTTTTCAGTATTGTTGGCGATATCCTCATCCCTCAAACCAAATTTATAGTATTTTCGAGGGCTATATCCTGAGAGATTCTGTGAGATATGCACAGAAAATCTGAAATTTTTCATACAGAAAATCTGAATTTTTGATTTCTCGATGCATAGAGCTTTTTTCAGTATTGTTGGCGATATCCTCATCCTCAAACCAAATTTATAGTATTTTCGAGGGCTATATCCTGAGAGATTCTGTGAGATATGCACAGAAAATCTGAAATTTTTCATACAGAAAATCTGAATTTTTGATTTCTCGATGCATAGAGCTTTTTCAGTATTGTTGGCGATATCCTCATCCCTCAAACCAAATTTATAGTATTTTCGAGGGCTATATCCTGAGAGATTCTGTGAGATATGCACAGAAAATCTGAAATTTTTCATACAGAAAATCTGAATTTTTGATTTCTCGATGCATAGAGCTTTTTTCAGTATTGTTGGCGATATCCTCATCCCCTCAAACCAAATTTATAGTATTTTCGAGGGCTATATCCTGAGAGATTCTGAGAGATATGCAGAAAATCTGAAAGTTTTCATACAGAAAATCTCGATTTTTTTGGTTCTCGATGCATAGAGCTTTTTCAGTATTGTTGGCGATATCCTCATCCCCTCAAACCAAATTTATAGTATTTTCGAGGGCTATATTCTGAGAGATTCTGTGAGATATGCAGAGAAAATCTGAAATTTTTCATACAGAAAATCTGAATTTTTTGATTTCTCGATGCATAGAGCTTTTTTCAGTATTGTTGGCGATATCCTCATCCCTCAAACCAAATTTATAGTATTTTCGAGGGCTATATACTGAGAGATTCTGTGAGATATGCAGAGAAAATCTGAAATTTTTCATACAGAAAATCTGAATTTTTGATTTCTCGATGCATAGAGCTTTTTCAGTATTGTTGGCGATATCCTCATCCCCTCAAACCAAATTTATAGTATTTTCGAGGGCTATATCCTGAGAGATTCTGTGAGATATGCACAGAAAATCTGAAATTTTTCATACAGAAAATCTGAATTTTTGATTTCTCGATGCATAGAGCTTTTTCAGTATTGTTGGCGATATCCTCATCCCCTCAAACCAAATTTATAGTATTTTCGAGGGCTATGTCCTGAGAGATTCTGTGAGATATGCACAGAAAATCTGAAATTTTTCATACATAAAATCTGAATTTTTTTATTTCTCGATGCATAGAGCTTTTTTCGGTATTGTTGGCGATATCCTCATCCCCTCAAACCAAATTTATAGTATTTTCGAGGGCTATATCCTGAGAGATTCTGTGAGATATGCAGAGAAAATCTGAAATTTTTCATACATAAAATCTGAAATTTTTGATTTCTCGATGCATAGAGCTTTTTTCAGTATTGTTGGCGATATCCTCATCCCCTCAAACCAAATTTATAGTATTTTCGAGGGCTATATACTGAGAGATTCTGTGAGATATGCACAGAAAATCTGAAATTTTTCATACAGAAAATCTGAATTTTTTGATTTCTCGATGCATAGAGCTTTTTTTCAGTATTGTTGGCGATATCCTCATCCCCTCAAACCAAATTTATAGTATTTTCGAGGGCTATATTCTGAGAGATTCTGTGAGATATGCTGAGAAAATCTGAAATTTTTCATACAGAAAATCTGAATTTTTTGATTTCTCGATGCATAGAGCTTTTTTTCAGTATTGTTGGCGATATCCTCATCCCCTCAAACCAAATTTATAGTATTTTCGAGGGCTATATACTGAGAGATTCTGTGAGATATGCACAGAAAATCTGAAATTTTTCATACAGAAAATCTGAATTTTTGATTTCTCGATGCATAGAGCTTTTTCAGTAGTGTTGGCGATATCCTCATCCCCTCAAACCAAATTTATAGTATTTTCGAGGGCTATATTCTGAGAGATTCTGTGAGATATGCAGAGAAAATCTGAAATTTTTCATACAGAAAATCTGAATTTTTTGATTTCTCGATGCATAGAGCTTTTTTCAGTATTGTTGGCGATATCCTCATCCCCTCAAACCAAATTTATAGTATTTTCGAGGGCTATATACTGAGAGATTCTGTGAGATATGCACAGAAAATCTGAAATTTTTCATACAGAAAATCTGAATTTTTTGATTTCTCGATGCATAGAGCTTTTTTCAGTATTGTTGGCGATATCCTCATCCCTCAAACGAAATTTATAGTATTTTCGAGGGCTATATCCTGAGAGATTCTGTGAGATATGCACAGAAAATCTGAAATTTTTGATTTCTCGATGCATAGAGCTTTTTTCAGTATTGTTGGCGATATCCTCATCCCCTCAAACCAAATTTATAGTATTTTCGAGGGCTATATCCTGAGAGATTCTGTGAGATATGCACAGAAAATCTGAAATTTTTCATACAGAAAATCTGAATTTTTTGATTTCTCGATGCATAGAGCTTTTTTTCAGTATTGTTGGCGATATCCTCATCCCTCAAACCAAATTTATAGTATTTTCGAGGGCTATATCCTGAGAGATTCTGTGAGATATGCACAGAAAATCTGAAATTTTTCATACAGAAAATCTGAATTTTTTGATTTCTCGATGCATAGAGCTTTTTTCAGTATTGTTGGCGATATCCTCATCCCCTCAAACCAAATTTATAGTATTTTCGAGGGCTATATTCTGAGAGATTCTGTGAGATATGCTGAGAAAATCTGAAATTTTTCATACAGAAAATCTGAATTTTTTGATTTCTCGATGCATAGAGCTTTTTTCAGTATTGTTGGCGATATCCTCATCCCTCAAACGAAACTTATAGTATTTTCGAGGGCTATATTCTGAGAGATTCTGTGAGATATGCTGAGAAAATCTGAAATTTTTCATACAGAAAATCTGAATTTTTTGATTTCTCGATGCATAGAGCTTTTTTCAGTATTGTTGGCGATATCCTCATCCCCTCAAACCAAATTTATAGTATTTTCGAGGGCTATATTCTGAGAGATTCTGTGAGATATGCAGAGAAAATCTGAAATTTTTCATACAGAAAATCTGAATTTTTTGATTTCTCGATGCATAGAGCTTTTTTTCAGTATTGTTGGCGATATCCTCATCCCCTCAAACCAAATTTATGGTATTGTCGAGGGCTATATACTGAGAGATTCTGTGAGATATGCACAGAAAATCTGAAATTTTTCATACAGAAAATCTGAATTTTTTGATTTCTCGATGCATAGAGCTTTTTTCAGTATTGTTGGCGATATCCTCATCCCTCAAACCAAATTTATGGTATTGTCGAGGGCTATATACTGAGAGATTCTGTGAAATATGCACAGAAAATCAGAAATTTTTCATACAGAAAATCTGATTTTTGATTTCTCGATGCATAGAGCTTTTTCAGTATTGTTGGCGATATCCTCATCCCCTCAAACCAAATTTATGGTATTGTCGAGGGCTATATACTGAGAGATTCTGTGAGATATGCACAGAAAATCTGAAATTTTTCATGAAATTTTTGATTTCTCGATGCATAGAGCTTTTTCAGTATTGTTGGCGATATCCTCATCCCTCAAACCAAATTTATAGTATTTTCGAGGGCTATATCCTGAGAGATTCTGTGAGATATTCACAGAAAATCTGAAATTTTTCATACAGAAAATCTGAATTTTTGATTTCTCGATGCATAGAGCTTTTTTCAGTATTGTTGGCGATATCCTCATCCCCTCAAACCAAATTTATAGTATTTTCGAGGGCTATATCCTGAGAGATTCTGTGAGATATGCACAGAAAATCTGAAATTTTTCATACAGTAAATGTGAAGTTTTTGGTTTCTCGATGCATAGAGCTTTTTTCAGCATTGTTGGCGATATCCTCATCCCCTCAAACCAAATTTATAGTATTTTCGAGGGCTATATTCTGAGAGATTCTGTGAGATATGCTGAGAAAATCTGAAATTTTTCATACAGAAAATCTGAATTTTTTGATTTCTCGATGCATAGAGCTTTTTCAGTATTGTTGGCGATATCCTCATCCCCTCAAACGAAATTTATAGTATTTTCGAGGGCTATTTTCTGAGAGATTCTGTGAGAAATGCAGAGAAAATCTGAAATTTCTCATACAGAAAATCTGAATTTTTGATTTCTCGATGCATAGAGCTTTTTCAGTATTGTTGGCGATATCCTCATCCCTCAAACCAAATTTATAGTATTTTCGAGGGCTATATTCTGAGAGATTCTGTGAGATATGCTGAGAAAATCTGAAATTTTTTAGACAGAAAATCTGAATTTTTGATTTCTCGATGCATAGAGCTTTTTTCAGTATTGTTGGCGATATCCTCATCCCCTCAAACCAAATTTATGGTATTGTCGAGGGCTATATACTGAGAGATTCTGTGAGATATGCACAGAAAATCTGAAATTTTTCATACAGAAAATCTGAATTTTTTGATTTCTCGATGCATAGAGCTTTTTCAGTATTGTTGGCGATATCCTCATCCCCTCAAACCAAATTTATGGTATTGTCGAGGGCTATATACTGAGAGATTCTGTGAAATATGCACAGAAAATCAGAAATTTTTCATACAGAAAATCTGATTTTTTTGATTTCTCGATGCATAGAGCTTTTTTCAGTATTGTTGGCGATATCCTCATCCCCTCAAACCAAATTTATGGTATTGTCGAGGGCTATATACTGAGAGATTCTGTGAGATATGCACAGAAAATCTGAAATTTTTCATACAGAAAATCTGAAATTTTTGATTTCTCGATGCATAGAGCTTTTTTCAGTATTGTTGGCGATATCCTCATCCCCTCAAACCAAATTTATGGTATTGTCGAGGGCTATATACTGAGAGATTCTGTGAGATATGCACAGAAAATCTGAAATTTTTCATACAGAAAATCTGAATTTTTTGATTTCTCGATGCATAGAGCTTTTTCAGTATTGTTGGCGATATCCTCATCCCCTCAAACCAAATTTATGGTATTGTCGAGGGCTATATACTGAGAGATTCTGTGAAATATGCATAGAAAATCAGAAATTTTTCATACAGAAAATCTGAATTTTTTGATTTCTCGATGCATAGAGCTTTTTTCAGTATTGTTGGCGATATCCTCATCCCCTCAAACCAAATTTATAGTATTTTCGAGGGCTTTATCCTGAGAGATTCTGTGAGATATGCAGAGAAAATCTGAAATTTTTCATACAGAAAATCTGAATTTTTTGATTTCTCGATGCATAGAGCTTTTTTCAGTATTGTTGGCGATATCCTCATCCCCTCAAACCAAATTTATGGTATTGTCGAGGGCTATATACTGAGAGATTCTGTGAGATATACACAGAAAATCTGAAATTTTTCATACAGAAAATCTGAATTTTTTGATTTCTCGATGCATAGAGCTTTTTTCAGTATTGTTGGCGATATCCTCATCCCCTCAAACCAAATTTATGGTATTGTCGAGGGCTATATACTGAGAGATTCTGTGAAATATGCACAGAAAATCAGAAATTTTTCATACAGAAAATCTGAATTTTTTGATTTCTCGATGCATAGAGCTTTTTTCAGTATTGTTGGCGATATCCTCATCCCCTCAAACCAAATTTATAGTATTTTCGAGGGCTATGTCCTGAGAGATTCTGTGAGATATGCAGAGAAAATCTGAAATTTTTCATACAGAAAATCTGAATTTTTTGATTTCTCGATGCATAGAGCTTTTTTCAGTATTGTTGGCGATATCCTCATCCCCTCAAACCAAATTTATAGTATTTTCGAGGGCTTTATCCTGAGAGATTCTGTGAGATATGCAGAGAAAATCTGAAATTTTTCATACAGAAAATCTGAATTTTTTGATTTCTCGATGCATAGAGCTTTTTTCAGTATTGTTGGCGATATCCTCATCCCCTCAAACCAAATTTATAGTATTTTCGAGGGCTATATCCTGAGAGATTTTGTGAGATATGCACAGAAAATCTGAAATTTTTGATTTCTCGATGCATAGAGCTTTTTTCAGTATTGTTGGCGATATCCTCATCCCCTCAAATGAAATTTATAGTATTTTCGAGGGCTATAGCTCCGTTTACACCACCACAATGAAGAAAACCCTGAGAAATTCTGTGTGATATGCGCAGAAAATTCGAAATTCCACCAAGTTTTGTGTAAGTAATTTTTACCTTCTAGACCTTCGCGTCCATATGAATTTTTTCACAGGCAAATATTTCAGTGCGCCCATGCTTATTTCCGCATAAAAACATATACAGTCAAAGAGGGTCTTCATGACACATCCTGAGATATCTAATTATTGGTTTTCATGTCAACTGTTGTATATTACTGGAGTAGATTATGAAGTGTTTTTCTCAAGCAACTTCTCCAACACGCGAGGCTTTTGCATTGCGATTGAAGTATCTTAATTCAAGGCTACCTTCGCTTATGTCGGCGAACTGAAGCGAGCAATAGCTTTCAATCCCCGCATGATTTCAACACAACGTTTCTTCAATTTTGTCAGAAGCTTCGGCGAACAAGACCCTTTGTTCATTTAGCCAGAAGATTACTGCCTATGATTGAAGGAAAGGGCCGGCGAAGCCGGCCCCCCCCGTTTGGCGCAGCCAAACGACCAGCGGCGCAGACCGGCGTCAGCCGGCCGGCGCCGCTGGTTTCGTCATAATCCTGGCCACAGCTCCTAGAAGGTATCTCCATCTGTTGTTATTCAACTTCCTGCAAAGTAAGAGATCGCGCCTGAATTGCTTTCAACGCAAGTGATCCCAAATCCGGCTTCACCACACGAATATCTGAGAACTAAGGCTTGAGGGGCTGACACCCGAAAATGCAGGCCATTTTCTTTCTGCACCATAATGCTACATATATTCATTACTACATAGGCATTTAGCGCCTGTTTCGAATGATGATTAGTTTATAGATCATTTATGGTATCACTTCTACTGTAATCTCAACAATGTGCGCATAATTTTCAAATTCTTTGTTACAGAAATAGTCCGAAAGAAATATAATGATAATATAAATGTGTTCAAACAGTCGAATGAAACATCTGATTGTAATATTCACACAGCACACTCAATGCGATCCATCCACATATCGATCAAGGTAGATGACTCCCAGGTTGACGATTTTCGGTAGAAAAAATGGGAGCACGTCCACTTCAATCACATTTTTTTCGCGGTTGTCAGGATGTGGACAGTTATGTTCGATTCGTAGATAAGCATCAGGAGTGTTGAGAGGGCCAAAGTCAGATCCGCATCCAGATACTAAAAGGATATTACTATAGCCTGGGGATAAAAGGAATGAAAATTCACTAACAAGCTCATGGGCGGAGTCTACGATATTTTTGGTTCGATGTTGCTCAAATTTGGTAGCTCTGACTCTTTTCTGACGCATCCAACGGCGTTAGCGTTCTAATTGGAGCCAGATCCCAATAACATCGTTATTTCAACGACATTCTCGAGCGTGTGTGCTGCCTTTTGGTTTGATCGTACTTCAACCAAAAGCCACATATTTTTACACTTCTTGACCCGGTGCTCCTGGACAATCCACAGAATATTAAAGAGTAGACAAACTTTCGAACAAACCTTATCTCAAATATACAATGTGTATATGTAAAAACGGGGATGTGTATGCAAGTCTGTTGGTACCAGCTCGTTGGTGCCCCTGCTTCTACTGAACCCAGCAGACGTTTGAGTGTAAACAGGAAAGGTTCGAGCGATATAGCGTTCACAACTATATCGCGAAAGTATCTCATACATTGCATAAAGGTGTCGCCGTCCGGCACACTAAGGCCTCTGGTCTATAACACCTTAGGATCCGTATCCATGGAGTTCAGGGAGTTTTTGGCCACATGCCACACTTTCGCCACCCTGAATTGCCGGTCATTGTCGAGTGATATCCAACAATCTGCGCTGTCCAATCTTCTAAGCTATTTCCATGAAGCGTTTGCTGCTCCGCAGGAAACTCGCCTCATTGATGATAGGAGGGTGGGAGGCTGTGCGATAGCTGTAAGGAAGGACTACAATGGAATGATTGAGGAATTAGGCTCAACGTCTTGGAGGAATGCACTTGTGCGACTGCGAGATCAAAGAGGATTCAATCTGTGGATAGTGAGTGCTCGTACGCTCACCGAAACCACCGAAGACAGTTCCAAGGATGCCTTCTACGAGGATTCCAATACGCTGCTAGCCAGGACCTCTTGTGAACATGCTGTTGTCGTGGGATCGACGCAAACGCGAAGATGGGACTTGATCAGGAATCCGAAGTACTCGGTAAATGGTTCTACCCAGTTGAGCAAACATCGGGCTATGGCTACCGCCTTGTCGACATGTGTGAACGCAGTAGTCTGATTATTGAATCGATATTCAAAAGGAATCATCGCCGTAATCAGCTTACGTGGCCGGGACCAACTCAGCTATCTCCAGAAGAGCAGCGGATGCGGAAGATGACAACTTTGAAACCACAGCTCGACTATGTTCTGACTAGGAATATTCCGCTATCGGACATTCGAAGATCTAGAGCTGTGTGAGATGTCGCATTCGATTAGGATCACCGTCCAGTTCTGTTGAACATCACAGCGAGGTTTCATAAGAGGAAGCGAGGGGCTAAACACCAGTTGTACAGCCTAAGAAGAACTTTGCCGACGTCTCAGAAGAAACGACGTCTACTTACATCAGAGTATGTGCTCTCCAAATTCCAGGGAACTTTGTGGAGGAGAAGCGCTTGAGGAGAAAAATGCGTCGGCAGCTTCAAGGCGACCGTGAACGGAAACAGACGTGTAGAGCTGAGTTTGAGAAAGCGTGGGAGGATAAGAACCCGAGGAAAGCCTACACGTTGTTACGACAGTATAGCGGCAAGATAAGCAAAAGGATACCTGGTTCGTGGAGACATGCGATCATCGTTCCTCTTTACAAGGAGTTATCCGTCACGGAGCCCAAGAACTATAGGTGGATTTCTCTACTGCGTTCCATGTACAAGGTTTTGGAACGTATCATTCTCGAGCGACTCATCAAGCATCGTGAGGAAACGACCAGAGAGGAGCAAGCCGGTTCTCGACCTGGAAGATTGACCATCGACCACGTGTTCGTCGTGAGAAGAGTAATTGAATCGTGGCAGCGGTATTCGAAGCCATTACTGCTTGCTTTTTGGACTTTAGAGCCGCATGCGACTCTCCTCATCGTGATCGATTGCTCAACGCTCTGCGAGCAGATAGAGTCCCGGAAAAGTATGTTCGGTTAATCGAAGACATGAACAGAGGTACAACAGCAGCAGTTCGTACGCCTGTCGGGTTTACGTTAGCTTTTGATGCGAAAACAGGAGTAAGGCAAGAAGCTGTAGCAGGACCTTTTCTATTCAACTTCGCCGTGGATGACATCATGCGTAGAGTTGCAGCACAGTTTCCTGCGGACGTGATCCTAACACCATCAGGACGCTCCCTTGTCGACCTGGAGTACGCCGACGACATTGTGTTAGTCGCTGAAAACAACGCAAAACTGCAAAGGATTGTGAACCTCGTTTCGAAGTATGCCGCAGCCTATGAACTCCGTCTTCGTTCCGTCAAATGCAAGCAGATGTGGGTCTCTCAGAGGCTTTCAACGGGAGTTTGTGTGGACGGACAACGTATCAAACTGGTCGTTGATTTCTGTTAAGGGTTCCCCCTTATACAAACATACATATTTGGGCTGTTTGCTGAAGAACGATGGTAGTTATGCAGCGGATATTCAACATCGATGTGCTTAGTCTGCATTCGATTCTCTAACCAAGAGTTTGTGGTCTACCTCCATCGCGAAGGAAGTTTAGTTAGTGAAGCAGGGATGTTTCTTCTAAAAAGGAGGTGTTTAGAGCAAAAACTCATGGTAAGGTCAGTATTTCTTGGGCATCAATGTTTAGTAAAACTTCGTGGTATACCTTAGTAAAACTTCGTGGTATACCCAGCAGGGGTGTGGGGAAAAAGCTTGAAAATGTTCTGAAAACAAAAAACCGACTTTACCAGAAAGCAGCAGGCTGAGAACAGAAGGGACCAAATGGCCAGGAAACCGAAATCAGGAAGAAGAGAATTTTTAGTCATGCATTCATACAGTCGGAACGGATCGCATTGATACTTCGCGTTCCTCGCTGTGAGTTGGCACAAACTCGTTTTGCGTACATTATAACATGTGTGCTTCGAGTTTGCGCCAACGCGGAAAAAGGAAAAAAAGGAAAAGGAAAGCAAAGTATCAGCGCGATCCGCACCGACTGTACGTACCTTCTATTTCGGAGCGAACCTCATCTTGTTCCCTCGTTTGCGTATGCGGAGCGAGGGAGGCCTCGAGATAGTGTGGGGGACGAGGAGACGCAGCATATGCGCGCCGACGCACGTAATCGAACTCAGTGAATTTCACGCCGAAATAGTGAGTGTATATCATAACTCAGCACCATACTGCGATAAATTTTAAGTCTAGAAGAGGGTTCACAACATTTCGGTATATCCAAAAAACAAACCTGTGAATGAGCCATTTTCCACCGACCAAGTTCTTCCCATGATGTCATCAACCTCCATCGGTAGCGCTTAAAAACTATAATCTTTTTTTTTTCGAAGAATTCAAAAGTTAGCGAAGTTTTAGAGAGAAAACGAAAAATACGTAACGAAAAAAAATATTTGCGCACACCAGCGAAAGACTCGCCTTGTTGATCGAACGCACAGAATGGGAGGAGCCTAGCGCTGAGTTCGGATGGCTATTCACTCTGATGCCGTGTTCACTCTGCTAGAGCATCGCGCGCGTCGGATCCAGTCAGCCGGACTGAACCCAAGGCTACTCTCCTTCTGTAAACTGGATCAACAAGCCGGTAGACTCCACTACCAATCGTTAGTGTCATTCAATCAAAAAGGGCAACACTGTTAATGTGCGCGATATCGATCGATCGATACTCTCCCACTTTTTCCACGGCTCCGCGTTAACCGCTTAGCTGGAATGACACAGATCACTAATATGTATAATGATTTTTTTTGCTCTATATTTGGTCAATCTCCGTATTTTGGGAATCCGCGACGCTTCTAGGAGCGCGCGTGTCGAGCGTGTGGGGTGACCCGTCATAGAGAGAAACAATTGAAATTTCGAACAAAAAGCTGTCCTGTCAGAAAGGAAAGCGAGCAACCAAGTTCATTTTCTACGTACAAAATCACTAGACCCGCAATTAATAATAGAGGGAAGACAATTGAAAAGAGTCAACGACAAAGGAAAGACGGGAAGAGAGAAGAGAAATGGGCCATATTGATTGTTTTTCTTCATAACCGGGCCAATCCGTACGCGCTGCACGTGCGCTCCTACTTGCGTCGCGGCTTCCCACATTTTAGAGAACGACTATATTCTCTCAAGCTTCGTGCTCGAGTACACGGAAAAAGTAGGGTTCGATCAGGATCAGCTGTTGTCCATTTGAGCTTCAACAAAATTATGGCATCGTCACCTTTGCGGGTCCTGGATCCAAGATAGGCGGTGAGGAGGAGGGGGGTCTGCCAAGGTGTCGTATTTCAAAAAATATTCTGCTGTGAACGCTTGATTGAAAGCCCAATAAACAACACAAAATCATTCATTTAATTTGAAATTCTCGATGTTAGTGTAGAATTGATGAGTTTAGGGCGGCGATTGAGCGTGGCGTGGGAGGGGCCGCTGGAAGGGTCATTCTATTTGAATTTTCATAACACGGCCCACATTCATGTATTAGACATTTTTTGTGCAAGTGCAGAATACATATAAAGAGAGGAAGTTTGGATTTGAGCAGGGTCGGTTGTGGGGTCGTATTCGGAGATGAGCGGGGTTGGTTGGAAGTGATGGTCGCATTTTAGAAAATGCACAAATTAAAACCATTGATTTTGCTTATAGTAATCCGGGTAAGTGTAGCATTAGCATAAGGGTTGCGGGGCGAAATTTGAGTGTGAGTGGGGCCATATTTTGAAAATGTGTTACTTTGTATGAATGATTGGAAACTCCTTGAACAGCTTAAAAACATCAGTTTTCTAGGAAATTCTATCTGGCTGGTAGAGATTGGAGGAGAGGGGAACCGCTGAGGGGGATCGCATTCTTAGAAATTTCCCAAAACAAGTCGAAAACAATATAATATTCAGAAATTCTCTGTATGGAAGGGATGCTTCTGTCATCGTAGGGCATACACACGTAATGCTAGTGTGGCCAAATAGTATAACCTGAACATCCTCAGAGAAATGTGAAGATTTCTACTGTGGAGAAAGACCATTCGAAAAAAATCAAAACAAATTCGAAAAATAAAACTAAATAAAATAAAATCTAAATCATGAAACACTGCCTACTCTACACTTACGGTCGTCGTCTATGAGGTCGATTTTCACGCCTACGGCTTTTTGGGGATCTGTCGGGCATCGAAGTCTTCCTTTTACCAAAAAACACTCCGTTCGTCCTTCAACATCCAGAAGAAGGCGAGAAAATGTGTAAATTACAAACAGTGAGCGCATTGAGGCTGAAACCGTCGTCGTCGTCGATTGTGGATCCCTCAAGAGGTCAGCGTCAGTGATAACGAGGCGGGATAGGTATGGTAGTTGCGTAGTTCTAGAGTCAGTCCACAGCAAATCGAGAGGACTTAGAAGTGTCTAGAGGGCAAGAAGTAGAAGGAAACATGGTTTGAAAAAAATCCGATTCATATGGAGAGTCGCGGAATTTCACTTGCCCACCTTCGCACTAAATGTGTAGAAATGAGGCGGGCGTAAACTATCCTGTGATATCAAGTTTCCATCGGATGCTGTGTCTGAGCTGTTTTTGGGGGACGTATCAGAATAAACCACCTCGCAGAAGAATACATATAAAAGGCAAACTCACTAATCTGTAATTGATTATATTGCACATTGAGAAAAAATATTTTTGAACAGAGAGGAAGAATTCACTCACAAGGGAATGAATTACCCTCATCAATCATGGAAATTGAAAAATATAGTTCGGGTAACCAGAAAAGAGATAACTGCGGACACCTCAGCAGACAGCACTGCGTCGTGGGCGCCCACGGGAAATGTGGTGATCGATCGGCGCACGCCACAGGCACGCGGCCTGCTGAGTGGTCCGCAGCTACAGGCCATAAAACGGCCAATGTCTCACCGTCGACTGCGTACCACGCGCTGCGCGACCGCACATGCGTCGGAAGCAGACGAGTTTTGGCCGCCGCGCGACGAGTTTCGGCACACGCGCGGCGGCCGAAACGTCGCGCGGCTGCCAAAACTCGTCGCGCGGCGGCTAAAACCCGTCTGCTTCCGACGCGCGTGCGGTCGCGCAGCGCGTGGTACGCAGTCGACGGTGAGACATTGGCCGTTTTATGGCCTGTATCCCTTTCGCGGATACACCCATCATACCATTATCCAAAAAAAACTCTTTAGAGAAAAAGTATGTTTACATTGAGCACACCGCGATTTCATTAAGCCTTTCGACAAATGGAGTATTTTGTAGACGGGGAGTTCACAGAAAAACTGGGCGCTGGTTTGGAGAGCCCTTAAACTGACACCCTATTGGCATGGTACGCGCTGTAATCTCAATCCGACGCACTCTATGAACAGAAACAAATTTCACTCGGAAACAGAGATTAAGTCGCCTCTGCAGCGCTGGCGACACTTTGGTAGGTTCTCTTACCCAGATAAGTTTTAGCTTTCCCTACGCTTTCATGGGGTCGAATTCTTAGCTTTTATCAGATGGATTTATTCACAGTTTCTGCTTATAGCGGGATGGTCCGGCTGCCACTGTAGCCTCCCTATCCGAATGATTCGGAATATTCGGTGTTACCATCTTCAATCTCTTTGATTTAATCGGATGTCTCACTCACTCACTCATCCCGTTAGCTGGCGTCTGGTGGAGCGGGATGCCCTCTCAACCAATACACTGCTGTAGGTGCCATAGGAGCTCGTGCGGCCTGAACGATACGCTTCCAATCAAAACGGTTTGCAGCAACAAGTTTAGCGTTAAGGACACTGCACCGTTGAGTCTTCAGATCCTCCTCTATATGTTTGAGCCATGTCTTCTTCGGGGCCGTTCGTTGAATTCTCCACGATGGTGGGCGATTACGCCACAGCATACTGTACGGGAGACGGGACGGGTCCATCCTACATACATGTCCGAACCATCGCAGTCTTCTTGTCTGCAGCTGTTCTCCGACCGTCGGTTGATTCATGCAGCTCTTCCGTATATCGTCGTTGCAAACATGATCACGAATCGTAATTCCAAGAATCTGGTGCAAACATCGCATCTGGAAGACTTCTAGCTTGACGAGGTCTGACTTTAGCAGAGTCCAGGTTTCCGAGCCGTATAGTAGTACGGGTATTATCAGCGCTCGGAACATTCGCACTTTAGTCTTCAGTGAAATGTTGCTTTTCTTCCACAAACACCAGCCAAGCGACGCAAACACACTAGACGCCTGCCCGATTCTGCTGCACACCTCTGCCGTAGCCGCAACTTTTCGTTCCTGCACTACCGACCCAAGGTATTTGAATTCCTTGACCTGCTGAAGCTCAACTCCTTCAAACTGAACAGATGCAGGCGATCCATCGGATGTCATGACCTTGCTCTTCTCCTGGTTGATTCTTGAGCCGTAGGAGCTTGCAATCAGTGCCATATTGCTTATCAAGGACGTTGCCTCCGCATCAGTATCCGTGAACACTGCGCTGTCATCCGCGAACATCAAATCTGTGACGTACTCATTACTTCCGTATTGAACGCCTCTTCTGTTCTCGAAGACCTTCCTCATAATAGCGTCCACAACAGTATTAAAGAGCAGGGGCGAGACCACATCGCCTTGGCGAACTCCAGCTGTAACGGCAAACTCCTCGGACAACTGATCCCCAACGCGTACGGAACTGGTAGACCCTTCGTACGTTTCCTGGAGGAGCTTGATTATCTTCCTCGGTATGTGCTCGCCTTCAAGTGCTCTCCACAGCGCCGGCCAGTGAATACAATCGAACGCAGATTTGAAGTCTATAAATGTGATAACGACACGCTTCCCAGAGCGAATTCTCTCTTCCATTAGCTGTCGAAATGACGCTGAAGTCTGTTCTGAATAACCCTCATGAAGACTTTGCCAACGATAGACAACAGACTGATCCCTCGGTAATTTTTGCAGTCTCTAGCATCACCCTTCTTGTGTATGGGCACGATTGTGGCACGTTTCCAGGTAGCTGGTATTTTCTCAGACTGCCAGATAAGAGTAATCAGCCGATGAAGTTGGCGCAGCAAGACGTCTCCGCCAGCCTTGATGGCTTCCGCAGTGATTTTGTTCACTCCTGACGCTCTGCCGTTTTTCAGTGACTTTATCGCTGCCGTTAGTTCATCTACAGTGGGTTCTGAGTCGAGAACTGCATCTCCGGCCGCTTCAACTAGTGGTGGCTCGACAAGCGGTCCTTGCGGCGCTTCATGACTGTATAGTTCACTGAAGAACTGTCTCCATCGACGGAGGCGCTCGTCCACAGAGCGCACGAATGACCCATCTGCATTCCTGATACTATCGCTTGTTGGTTTCGTCCTTCCTCCGAGCCGCTTGAGTTTCCGATAGAGAGGTCGATAATCATGCCTGCTCGCAGACTCCTCCAAATCAGCAGCTTCCTTATTCCAATACGACTCTCGTTCCATTTTCAATCTGCAACGAAGCTCTCTGCAGAGCTGACGATATCGATCGAGATCGGTCGATTTCGCTTTCTTCCTTTCTTCTATGAGATGTATGGATTCATCTGATATCCATGGCTGAATTCGCTTACGAGGGGCAGGACAAAGTGGCTCTGCACATTCCACGATGGTGGCTGCTATCTGCTGTTCTTGTTCATCCACAGATGCATCGTCTGCCAACAGCGCGAACCGATTCGACAGTGTCATTTGGAATAACTCCTTCGTCTCAGGTACCATCAAATGTGCCCAGTTGAATTGGCCTTTAGATGGCTCCACAATCCTAGCTCGTTGTAGACGAAGCTTCACTACTGCACGTAGAAGGTAATGATCTGAACCACAGTCGGGTCCTCTCATTGCGCGAACATCCTTGAGCGACGACCTGAAACGCGAGCTCATCAGCACGCAGTCTAACAAAGCTACGTATCCTCCGGAAGGATTTCTCCACGTCAACTGATGCTTTCTGCGATGCTGGAAGTGGCTGTTTCCAATAATGAATCCATTGAAAGCTGCAAACGTGAGCAAGCGCAGACCATTGTCGTTCATGTCACCAACGCCAAATCGGCCCAATACTGCTTCCCAGCACATCCTGTCTTTTCCAACGTGTGCGTCGAAATCACCTGCGACTAGAACAACGTCTCTCTTTGAAATCGTGTTCAGAACGTCCTGAAGCTGAGCGTAAAACGCGTCCTTGTCGGAATCCGGGCTAGGCTCCGTCGGCGCATAAACTGCCACAATATATGTCCTTATAGTTGCTTTCAGCGTGAGGACAGCGATTCTGCTAGAGATAGTCTCGAATGTCACAACGCTTCCAGCTGCTTTCCAGTTCAGCATGAATCCAACGCCTTGATGGTGTCCGTCGCTACCGGAGTAGTACAGCACCATCCTTTCTTGACTATCTGGCACCTGGACAGTCATTGTTCCACTTCCACTGATCCTCAATTTAGACAGGGCGGCAACCGATACCTTCGACTTCAACAGTTCCCTGGCAATGATTTCTTTCTGCCCGACGTAATGCCCTGATCGCATATTCCATGCCGCGAACCGCACCTCCTTCTTCGGCGTTGCCAGTCGTCCACTGTTCTGGCCAGTAGCATACTTGTCACCAACACCCTGGGTCCCCAGTGTTGGCGCATCGGCTGCCCCGGATGCGGTAGCCGTATCGCGTATTCCTATGAGACTCTCCATGGTTACCACCTTAGGTTTTCCAGCCCGTCGGTAGCATGGAGGGGGGCCAACCCTCCTCCTTTCTCATCCGGGCTTGGGACCGGCAACGGCGGAGTTTCTGCATCGGATGTCTGCAAAAGCAGACAGCTCGTTTTGACCATAATCGTCTCCGGATTAGATAAAAACGGGTTTGCGTTGGTGGCTCAACCAGGATGAGGGAGCTTCAACAGTGTAAACACGAAATGCCGGACCGAACATAGTTCCCCTGCGTTGAGACATCATGGCATTCGCAATTGATTCGACGTGATCGACTGCTCGGTTGGTCATATCAACCAGCAGCCGACAGCCCGGGGTTTTCCTCCGGCAGGCTGCACCGTCTCTCAAGGTAAGAAAATCCTGGGCTGTCGGCTGCTAGCGAATCCGACCCGCCCGGTGCTATGTGGGAAAGGGGGGGGGGCGCCCTATGGCGCAATGGAATTGGCCACGCCCATTTTACTGTGCCGCGCTAAATTTGAGCACCTACCCGGGGTTTCCCTCCCCTGCCAAAATCAGGAGAGTCATTACGGCACGGAAAAATGGGCGTGGCCAAGTGCGATAAAACAGTGCCCCCCTTCCCAAATAGCACCACCCGCCCACCCTTTGGTCACGACGAAACAATAGCTGATATCGTCTGATCAAACACGAGTGGCAATTGGTCCGGTGCGGCATTTCTATTCCAGCGAGCAGCCGCGCTACAACGCTAACGCCGTGGCGCAGCTGCGCGCGTTCAACGAAAGAATGTGTCTTAGCATTTTATTTATTGTTTTCTGCATTTTCTTTTTCCATGTTTGTGTTTTCCTCCTTTCATCACTCTCTCTTCTTCTCTTCGTTTTGTGCTGCATTTCATCATAAAAAAAACTTTGCCCGAACTTTGTCATACATTTACCCAATATTGTTGAAGTTGAATACAGCTTGACACGAGGCTGTATTCAACTTCAACAATATTATACTAATGCCGAGGTTCAACGAGAGTCGTACATGGCAATTTACCCAATAGTTTAACGGCAGTATCCCTACTTTTCCTGCAAAATGGAAAATGTATTTCTCCCAAACTTCAGCTGCTGTGTAAATCGTGGTGTTCACGCGGAAAAGTTCTCTGACAGCCATCGTTAGCGAAGGCGGTGAGCATCCCGTTGATCGAAAACAGCACATATGAACGCCGTCATTGACGGTTGGGTGAACAGGATGCTAAACAACTTATGACGTCATTGTTTAGCATCCTGTTCACCCAACTGTACATAGCGTCGGCATGGATGCGGAAGAGACTTCGCGTTCATTGTTGAAGGTTGGCGCAAATTCAGTGCCATGTGCTATAACATAGGTGCACCGAGTTTACGCCAACCTCCAATGGGGAACGCAAAGTCTCTTCAGGATCCATGCCGATGTTACTTCGTGTTCCCGGTCTCGTATATCGTTGTTACATTTTATTACTACGCGTTCGTTTATCTTGTTCCGATGTCAATACGCAGGGTTACCCTGTAATAAACAATTACAACAATTGACTGAACGGGATGCTAAACCACGAGACACAATCGATAACGCCACATACGACACTGGGCGACCCTCCTATGCCAGCCGCTATGCACCCACCTGGCCAAACCAGGTGCTAATCAAAAATTAATCAATCAATCGTACGAATGCTCTGCCTCTTGTCTGCGCCCAGGATAAAGCACCCATGTTGGTGCATGAGTAGAGAAGTGCAGGCACTCACATTCCACTCAACCCGAAGGCAGAGCCCGAGGAGTGCACACTTGACATTGGAATGAATCGATCTAGCCCCACGCCGAGACGGCTAGAATGTACCGCTGGTTTGATTTTGGCTTCAACGTTACGCCGTAGTCGTCTTCTTCTTTTTCTTCTTTGCAGCCACAGAGAGGGGTTCTGTCATAGGTTCAGAAACTCGGCCACTAGCACTGGGTTCGTCCACAGATCCATTGTCGTCAATGTAGTCGGTCTCTTTGGGCAATTGAACAGGTGCGCAGTAGTATGCCCTTGACTACCGCAATCAGGACACTCGTCGGGTTTGCTGTTGTCAATCCTATGCAAGTATGACATAAACATGGGGGAGTGTCCACAGCGTAACGATGCAAGGGTGCACCTGGCACGCCTGCCAAGTTCCATCTCTGTCTCGCTGATCTTGGGGAGGTGCGACTCCCAGGATGGAGTTTATGGCAACTCTGCTCAAGTGTTCCTTCACGAATCGGGTATGCTCCGTGCGCAAGATACGGAGGCGTTCTTGTTGTGCTTCGGTCCATCTCTGCACATCTACTTTCGACGGAGCATCAGCGAAAGGCTTTCTGATACATCTCTCTCTCTCACCGGGTTTAGCACTCTTCGCGATGGATGATTCGGCTGCTTCACGATGTTAATGTACATTTGTTGCGCCTGGAGTTGGCAGTGGTCTCTAACTGGCAATATGCGAGCTTCGGCGTGTAAGTGCTCTATTGGAGAGCTTTTAGAACAGCCTGTTGCAATTCGCAGAGCACAATTTTGGACGCGCTGCAGCTTGGACCAAGAGGTGGCCGACACGATGTGCTGCCAGGCTGGCGCAGCATACTCCAAGACGGGTTGCACAATAGCCTTATACGTGGTCAGGATCGTTTCTTTATTGCATCCCCAGGACGTTCCACCGAGCGCACGCAGTACGTTGGGTCTTGTTTTCACTGTGGCTTGCTTCTGCTCAGTGTTCTTATGAAACCTCAACGAAGGATCCAACACGAGTCCAAGTAATTTGGGGAATCGGGTGGCCTGCAGTTGAGTTTTGTCCCATATCACCATAGGATGGGCACTGTGCTCTGCATTATCAGTGGAAAAGACGGTGACGGACGATTTGGAGGCAGAGACTGTGAGCATTTTGCGATCGAAGAAACATTTCAACTCGATCAAGTAGTCATTGATCTTACTGGTGGCCACCTTAATGTCGCGATCTCGGCACAGAATAGTAATATCATCCGCGTATGCAGCGACCTTGATGTCTTGAGGGGGAACGGGCAGATCTTCTAGATATAAACTGAAAAAAACGGCCGATAAAACTCCTTGAGGGACACCAGCGGCGATGGGGATGCTATTGGAAACATGTCCCTGGAAAAGCACATTTGCCCGACGTCCTTTAGTGAAGGCAGTTATCCACCGCTTCTGCCATGGCTTGATGGTAGACTTCAACAGACTCTCTGATAGTAGGCCTAGATTGACAGTGTCAAATGCCTTTGTTAAGTAGAGGGCCACACCAACAGTACGTTGGGGTTTGATGGCATTGAAGCCGTCCAGCACATAGCTCACAATTTCAACAAGGCCGTAGTGGTGGAATGTAATTTACGGAAACCATGTTGGTGCTGCTGTTGGCTGTTATGCTCGGCAAGTTCCTCCACAACCAGTTTTTCGGCAATTTTGGCGATGGGTGAGAGCAGACTGATCGGCCGGTACCCTTTAGCCATGGATGGTGACTTTCCCGGCTTCGGCAGTGGAATAACACGAGCCACTTTCCAATTTTGGGGTAAAGTACATGTACGAAACGATGTATTTATGACGTCAGCAATAAAGGGCAGTAGTTCACTGGGCAGTCTCTTCAGGACTGCAGGGCTCAAACCGTCTGGCCCTAATGCCTTCGAGTTGCTCATCTCCTTTATTACCTTCTCGACCTGTGCAGGCGTGACTGCATCATCTACATCCATGAGAGGCAACTTACAGAGTTCCCGTACAGTTATTCTATTCTGCTTCTCTCTTTTGGTTCTAGTGATAAAAAAATGCTTCCCAAGAGCATTTGCGGCCTCCTTTCCTGATTTGAAGACTCCACCTTCAAATTCAATCGTGGAATTGTCGGCGGAGGTGAACTTTCCGGAAATCCTTTTCAAGGCCTTCCACGTTGCTGCTGCATCATTTCTGAAGTTCATCTTCTCAGTGAACTTTTCCCAAGTTTCCTTCTTGTGCCTGTCAAGGTCCTTCCTGATCTCATCATCCAGCGCAGCGATGTCTGGGTCAAGATGATCTGCGGCTCTCTTTGCGTCCCTTGTCCTTATCTTCTGCAATGTTTCCCTGGTGACATTGGGAAAGAAGGTCTTAACGCGGCCTTCAGGGATCGCAGCTTTCATAGCCTTCAAGATAGCATCAGATAGGTGGCGCTCCTTCTGGTGTACATCGCCATTCCACGGATAATCAGCCGCTTGGCGGAGCGCAACCTCCCTAGACAGGCTCCAGTCTGCAAGGCCTAAATTAAGATGAGAACGATGACGAACACCTGTATAGGGAGCAAGAGAGTTAGAGAGATCAATATCGACAAAGACAGGGATGTGATCGCTGGAAAGAGTTGTGGATGTCGACCAAGAGCAAGCATTAGAGAGATTGGAAGAGACGAGGGAGATGTCTGGGCTAGATGATCGGCCGTTGGCAGGGAGACGAGTGGGCTGGCCATCGTTTAAGATAACCAGATCGCACTCCTCCGCCCATTCTTCGACGTCACTTCCTCTAGCATCAGAATCAAGCGACGAGCAGAACGGGTGCGCATTGAAGTCACCCGCAAAGACAATTGAGGGAGATAGAGAGCTGTCATACAGCTGCTTGAGAAGGGGGATAGGATTGTATGTTGAGGGACAAGAGGTAGAAGGAGGGATATATATATATATATATATACATATATATATATGTATATATATATATATATATATTAAAAAGAGAAAGTGGTGTTTTAAGAGGTAGATGGATGGGGATGTACTCGAGAGTGCCATCCACTAGAGTGTTTGGAATAATGTGAGAGGGAAGAGAGGACAGAACAAAAGTAGAGACTCCGCCTCCTTGAGATGACCTAGGAGTATGATATGCAGTATAGCCCGGGATGTTTGGATGTCTAGAGGTAGCAGAGGGAGAGAGTTTGGTCTCCTGGACCATGATAACATCCGGGTGATGAGTACGGGCAAAGAGAGATAATTCAGAAAGCTTGGTCTGAAGGCCGTTTAGATTGATGTGTACAATAGATAGGGGGCGGTTGGTAGCTGAGGAATTTGAGTTACTGGAGGCGGAGCCCACAATACAACGAAAGGAAGAATCGTGGTGCCTCACAGAACTGAGACCCGAACAAGAGAAGTGCACCCACCTTTCGCATCCAAAACATTGGACGCTGGTTCCATACCAATTGACATCTCTGTCGCATGTGGCACATGGGTACTTCTTCTTCTTCGCGGGTCCTGGATTCCTTTCGGCGCCGGCTATTTGTAGAAGAATCCTCAGGAGAGCTGCAGCCAGCCAGCACCTCTCCCATGACAAAAACCCTCTCCGCGGAGGGATTGACGTCGGTTTGCACGGAGGTGATCTTCTTTCCTCCACACTGCCACGGGACGTATTCTACGGAGCCTAGAAAACCTAATTCTCCCAGCGCTCGCCCGGCCCGGCGCGTCGCGGTCAGTGTGATTCAAGCGCGCTGCCTCGCTGTATCACATATCAATAGGCTGTATTGCCAACCTGACACAGATTTTAATAGCCTTCCTGATGTTATTTTCGTTTTTCTAAGAAGGACTAAACTTTCAGAGGAGTATTACGTATGTTGAAACCAACTTTCACGAATAACATTTCAACGGACGTAATCTGGAGCCCACCTGCCGATATTTGGAAGATAAACTGTAGGTTCCGACGGTTATAATGTCATTGAACTGAGGTAACCCACCTTTATATTCCAAAGGTCGACAAATAGACTTCAACTTTGTCTTTAAGTCCCGAGTGACCCCAACCGGAGAAGTTTTTGGTAAAATCTGACAAGGAAACCACTACTAGACAAAGTGGCCATACCAATTCAAATGTATTTTTCTAGAACAATTTTTGATTGTAGGGGGTAGATATGTCCTTCACAGCTGCCCAGAATCACTCTGAAAGATATATAGGAACTTTTTCCCTGATATCCGTACCTATTTAGCCTTTATAACGCAGTTGTCATTCGGAAATCTGGAAACTGACCTTATAGACGTGTTCAGCGCATAAAACAAATCCTGGGCAACGCTTAGAAGAAAGCACAATTTGCGAAAATGATAGCGTTTTTCACCTGTACGGAATTTCGGTTGAGCGTTTGCTTATGCCAGTTAGAGGAATCAGAAAGCGTTTAAGAAAAAATTCCCAGATAAGACTCAAAATTCTCTCAGGAGGGTAATTTGGGGCGCTGATCACGAATCTGAAGTTTATTTCTCGATTTCCCAAAACTTTCGACAAATTTCGTCGAAGCTTCCCATCGGGAGGTCAATTTGAAGGCGAAACTATTTTTGACGTGTTCCAAGATGCTACGATTGGTGTGGCTCAAATAATTTTGTGAGGGTTATTTGTAGTGCTCAACATGAATCTCAGGACAGTTTTTTTTTTCGAATTTGACAGCTTACGGCAGATTGCGGTGGATATACAGTAGTTTGGTCAAAGCCTAAGATTTGCCTCAAAATTTCTATGTGGGTGTAAATCGGGATGTTGAATACGAATTCGATGTACATTTCGACAAAAATCCGATTTTTTTTTTCAAATTTCAACACACCCTAAAAACTGCCTCATGGGTACCCTTACTTTTTTGCGAAGCTCTGAGAACGCCTATCACTTATTTGAGAAAATTCAGGCAGCCGCGAAAGGCATATTCGGACTCTACGTCTAAAAAGTACACTTCATTTGGAATGGCCGCTTTGACCAAAGAGAGTTCCCTTGTGAGACTCTAGCCGAACTACCATACAACACCCGTAGACCCGTAATCTATTGAAACTCGATGAGAGGGCCCTAGGTTATAGGTGGGCACACCCAATAATTCTGAATGATTGGTTTTTAGAATGGTATTTCCGAAAACTCCGTCCTCAAATGTCGCGTTTTCCGCCCCCCCCCCCCCCCTAAAAAAATTATCTTCAATGGGAAGCATTGAATCAAATCTGTCAGAATCTTTTGAAAATCAGCTAATCAGCCTATTCCGGTCAATTAATTCTTAGTTGTACTTTTGCATCGCTTATGTCAACTCGATTTTATTCTGCAGAAGGCAGGACCACTACCCGCAGATCTTTTTTCGCAATGCCGAAGTCTCGAGATGACGGAAAATACTCTGATATTATGCGTGTATGCATATTACTAACATTTTTTACAATTTGCGTATGCATCTGGTCGTACCTGCTATTTATGCGTGTATGAAATCGTCAGCTATTACATAATCAGCGCGCAGGCGCGCTCGAATCATGCTGTCCGCGACGCGCGGGGCCGGGCGAGCGCCGGGAGAATTAGGTTTTCTAGGCTCCGTAGAATACGTCCTGCCACGGCACGAACGTACGACATCTCGGCAGCTGGCGGCACTGCCCACGCGACCCCACACGCATTGACCAACGCCACCTCCGATTCCGAGCTCCGCTTACTGATTCTCCAAATCGGCGACCCTCCGACCCAAAATTTCCCGAATCTCTTACGGGTTAGCAGACGAGTTTTTGCCAGAGTGTTCTTCTCAATTCGTAGGGAAGGTTACGACAGGTATGCAGTAGTTTATTCCGAAGTCTCCGATTTGTTTGAAACTCTGTCGAGAGAGGCTATTCACAAATTTCATTCTCGAAGGATTATGATAGATTACGATGGTCAAACAGCAACCAAGCCCACCGTAATCAACCGGAGTTTTTCGAAAATCGAAAAAACGGTCATCACCACCTCCAGAACCATACTCTAGCAAAGTTCCAGCCAAATTTAAAGTCGATCTGCGGAATATGCTTTATTTCGGAGCCAAATTTGTTCTGCTCCTTCGCGTGCGTATGCGGAGCGAAGGTAGAGATCACGGTAAAACGTGGTTAATGGGGCGTAGCAGTATTCGGGCGCAGACGCAAACGATCGGCGGAAATAAATTCCACTCCGAAACACTGTGTACCCTCTATAAAACATCGTAATCCACATACCGTATTTTCTCTTTTAGAAGTACATGTACTTCTAATACTCAGACCCCTATTTTGTATGTACTTCTATTAGAGGTGTACTTCAAATAGAGGCTGTACTTCTAATTCTCAGCCCTCTCTTTTTGATGTACTTCTAATAGAGGGTGTACTTCTATTATTCGGCGCAATTTTTTGAATTTCCAATGGTAGACTCTTCACATTTCTTGATTCCCAGTATACCACCGAAAACTTGTATTTAATAAAATTTCAGAACAGGCTCAATCGAACTGATGATTCCACAATCTCTGATATCATATATTCACACCTTTCCCAAATTAATTTCTTTCAAAAAATGTATAAGTTCGTTTTCGATTCTGTTGACACGTGCTTCATCGACTTGTTAGGCTTAAAAACAATTTAAAGGCAGCGTTCGCGATGAACACCAGCGGTGACTTTCCACAGTGCAATTCTATGCGAGAAGGATTCTAGGCTCCCAGTGTCGAAAAAACGAGCCAGGAGTGGCAAAATAGCAGCTGCAAACAAGCGTTTTGGCGTCCTAGAACCGCCCAGTGCTCCAGATCCGCCCCTTCGAAATGAACAAACGAAGACTCAGATAACAGGAATGATCAAGTCAAGGAAGTGCTGATAAAAGAGCTGATAGCTTCATTGCACTGATAGGTATCATCCTCCTAGCGGTCAATTCCTCCACTCTCAAAAATCGGCGTAAAAAAGGGAGGGCCTATTTTGGCTCAAAAACGCGTCTTTCGCGTGCTTTTTAGGCATGCTTTGCTATACAGGGCACCAGACCTTCCGTAAACCGTGGTGATATCGGAAGTGAAATTTATCGTGAGCACTGCCTTTAACTGATCGCCTTTCGAGCCGTCCAGAGAAAGCGCGGTTGTTCAACCACCTGACAATAGCTTTTCCAGGAGCAAGTTCTTTGCGTCCACAATCCACTATAGGTAAAGTCTACCATTGGTGGTTCCTGATTTCCTTGTAGTATGAGCGATTTCTCTACACAAATGATCCAATCTTCGTAACGCTGGGAAATCTTGGTTTTTCAAGCACCGCTAAAGTCAACGTCTAGGGCCAAAACAAGTCGACTTTGATCGACTAAGACCCTATCAAACAAAAATAATTGTAAAGAACCTAAATAAACTCAGTGCATTCGCCGCAAATAACACCAATGTGAAACTTTAGCTTTGCGTTTTTTCCTGGTCATTTGAAGTTTGCTGAGGTCTCATCGTAAGTTGTCCCATACAAGCAATCTTTGACAAAGAAAGGGATAGCCGATAGTTTTTTTTGTATTCAAACCGCATATTGTTGAAAAAAATCTTGGGCAAACTGGTCTCTCTCAAATGCCACATTCGAGTTGCCAATAACCTACCCAAGTACCGAGGGTCCCCTCTGAAAAGAGGTGTACTTCTAAAAGAGGTGTACTTCAATTAGAGGGTGTACTTCTAATACTCAGCCTTCCCTTTTAGGTGTACTTCTATTAGAGGTGTACTTCAAATAGAGGTGTACTTCTATTAGAGTAAATACGGTATTTGAGGAGCCAGCGAACGGCGCGCTCCTCAAATACCGTATTTACCGAAATCGCTCCGCTGGATCTCCGTCTGCCCTCCGCTCTCTCACTGTCTCTAAGCTCCGCTCCGCACCAGCACGCGGAGGAACCATGTGAATTTTGCCGTTTTATAGCCTGTAAATAGCGTAAGCTAGCGTATTTCTCCAGAGAAAAAAAACGGACAGTTGGCCTCATCCCCATGTTCAGCATGCCCAAACTACCCATCTATGCAAGTTCGGGCAAAAAATTATAATTTCTGAGATCTGAAAATTGAGCTGGCTCTTTGGATCATTCTGACTTATTCATTCCTGGTTATTCACCAGTTGTCCTTATCGTATCAAAACTCAGGTCTGCAGTTACGGAAAACCACGTTTGCAGCGTACTCCTGAAAATGATCATGCTGGTACCCTGAGGTCTCGGTGGGACTATTTTTGACCTGCTTGCTGCAAGAGCCGTTGCCCGCAACTGCGAACCTTAGTTTCGTTCCTATCAGGACTATATATCAGAGTTCTAATTGTCATCGAAGTATTATTTCAGGTACTAAAAATCACGCGTGATGCAGTGCGATGACATCACGTGGAATATACTTCGGAAGGGTCAGTGCGCCTTCAAGGCATGGTGGGAGTTTTTTTCCGCAATTTTATCCTAAATTTTGCAGCTTGAATCGCAGGAGTACGAAATTGAGAGCCTGTTCCTTGTTTACCATTGAGCATTACCTTTTTGGTCAAGCTCGTGACTATCACGTTAACATGTGGGGTAAGAGGAGCACTTAGCCCTGCAGCCTTTAGTCGTTTGAAAGGTGATGTGGCCGAGTTAAACGTTTAATGCACCCACACACACACACACACACACACACACACACACACACACACACACACACACACACACACACACACACACACACACACACACACACACACACACACACATACACATACACATTGACAGTCTCATTAGTTGGGGCTCATGCTGCAGTTTCGAGCACAAAAAAAGCACGTGCTCCGCGAGCAGCGCGTCCCCTCATTGTATTCAAAGGCGTCTAGTCTTCTAGTTGAATACAGCGAATGAGGCTAATGAATATCAGTGTTCCAGGACGAAACCAACTTTATTCTGTCGAAATGAGATGAATCTGACTGGTCTGTGCAATCGAGCCTCATGTCCGCTGGCGAATTCACAATATGCGACTGTCAGAGAGGAGAATGGTGAGCTCGTTCATAAGTTGTGAAGCATTACATTGATAACTTAAGATGGAAGGAAAATTTGTTTTCCATGTAAAAAGTTCAGTTCTCTATGAAATCTTGTCTTCTCAAACTAAATTATTTCTTATCGCCATCTCAAGGCAGTGTTCACGATAAAAGACCGATTTTTGGTTCGATGTCTTCTTCTTCTTCTTCTTTGCAGCCACATCGAGGGTTTTGTCATAGGTGAAGAAACTGGGCGACCAGTAGTGGATTCGTCCATAGATCTATTATGGTAAGCGTGGTAGGTCTCACCGGACAGCGAAATAAATGTGCTGTATCATGGCCGATAGTACCGCAGTCCGGACAGACATCAGATTTGCTGCTGTCGATTTTGCTGACGTAGGACATGAGCATTGACGAGTGACCGCAGCGCAACGATGCCAGTGTGCATCTAGCCCTTCTTCCGAGTTGAGTCTCGGATTCGCAGACTGGGGGCGGTACTTCTCCTAGTATAGGATTCACCGCCGCCTTTTCAAGATGACACCGTACGAACTTGGTGTGCTCCTCGCGCAAAAGACGGAGTCGTTCTTGCTGTGAGTCGTGCCATCTCTGCAAGTTAACTTTGCATGGAGCATCGGCAAATGGCATTGTTTTGGCTCTCTCTCTAACGGGGTTAAGCACTCTCCAGGACGGGTGGTTTGGTTGCTTAATAATATTGATTCGTAATTGTTGGGCTTGCAGCTGACAGTGCTCCTTCACAGGCAATAGACGGGCTTCGGCATGCAGATGCTCGACTGGGGAACTCTTTGCACATCCGGTGGCAATGCGAAGAGCGGCATTTTGTACGCGTTGCATCTTAAACCAGGAAGATTCTGAAACTAGATGCTGCCAAACCGGTGCGGCGTATTCCATGGCTGGCTGAAGAATCGCCTTATACGTCATGAGTATCGTTTCCTTGCTGCTACCCCATGAGGTACCGCCTAGGTCCCTGAGAACATTGAGTTTGGCTTTAACGACAGCCTGCTTCTGCTGGGTATTTTTATGAAACTTGAGCGACGGATCGAGCACAAGACCGAGCAGTTTTGGAAATCGAGCAGCAGGCAGACGGTCTCCATCCCACTCTACCTCCGGATGAGCTCTGTGCTCGGATGGGTCCGTTGTGAGGACGGATACTGATGATTTCGATGCGGAGATCTTGTCGTCGAAGAACCTCTTCAGCGTCTTCAGGTACTCGTTGATCTTGGTGGCGGCTACCTTTATATCCCGGTCTCGACACATGATTGTTATATCATCGGCGTAGGCGACAGTCTTGATATCCTGTGGTGGTTCAGGCATATCTTCTAGATACAGACTGAAGAGAGCTGGTGATAAAACACCGCCCTGGGGGACTCCAGCTGCCATAGGAATACTGTTGGAGACATGGTTCTGGAACATGACTCTTGCCCGTCGACCTTTGATAAAGGCCGATATCCAGCGCTTTTGCCACGGTGGTATTGACGACTCCAAAACGTTTCTTGACAGGATTCCTAGGTTAACCGTATCGAAAGCCTTGGTGAGATCCAACGCGACAGCAACAGTTCTCAATGGCTTCAAAGCGTTGAACCCGTCGATTGCATAGCTAGTAATTTCTGGCAACGCAGTAGTTGTAGAATGCAGCCTTTTGAACCCGTGTTGAAACAATTGTTTCTCGTTATGCTCTGCTAAATTCTCCACAATGAGCTTTTCGGAACCCTTTATTGACGACTGAGGTTTGCCTGGCTTCGGCAACGGGATGACGTTGGCTGTCTTCCAGTTTTGGGAAATAATGCACGAGCTGAATGAAGTGTTAATCACATCAACGACGAGTGGGAGGATCTCAGTCGGGAGCTTCTTCAGTACAGCAGGACAAATGCCGTCGGGACCGACAGCTTTGGAGTACCGCATGTCCTTTATGATCTTCTCTACGTGCGCCACAGTGTACGCATCGGCCGTGCTCATGAGCGGGAGGCGGCACAGCTCTCTAACTGTCACTCTATTCTGCGAACCACGCCGTGTACTTGTGACAAAGAAGCTTTTTCCAAGAGAGTAGGCGGCTTCCTTACCCGTCTTGAAAACGTTATGATCAAATTCAATGGTGGATACGGTAGCTGGCGAGCTCTTTCCAGATAGCTTCCGTAGTACCTTCCACGTAGTTGCACTGTCCGCCTTGAAATCCAACTGTCCCGTGAACTTTTCCCATTCTTCTTTCTTGTGCCTGTCCAGATCTTTCCTGATCTCGTCATCGAGTTGAGCAACGACAGGGTCTAGATGGTCGGCTGCTCTCCTGGCATCTCCAGTCCGAATCTTTTGGAGAATTTCTCTGGTGACGTTTGGATAGAACGTCTTAACGCGGCCAACAGGAATAGCCGCCTTCATGGCCCGGCGGATTACATCAGACAGGTGGTGCTCTTTTTGATGCACATTGCCGTTCCACGGATAGTCAGCCGCTAGGCGGAGCGCAACCTCGCTGAACAGGCACCAGTCTGCTTGGCCTAAATTGAGATAAGAACGTTGTCGAACACCAGAATACGGAGCAAGAGAATTTGAGAGATCGATGTGCACAAAGACAGGAATATGATCACTAGACAATGTAGTCGAGGTAGACCATGAGCAGGTGTTTGAAAGGTTGGAAGAGACAAGAGTTATGTCTGGGCTAGAAGATCGGCCGTTGGCAGGGAGGCGAGTGGGCTGATCATCGTTTAGTATGACCAGGTCGCACTCCTCCGCCCATTCCTCGACGTCACTTCCTCTAGCATCAGAGCCAAGAGACGAGCAAAATGTATGAGCATTAAAATCGCCCGCAAATATAGACGAAGATGAGAGGGAGCAGTCGTAAAGCTGCCTGAGGAGTAGAATAGGATCATAGGATGGAGGGCATGATGGGGTAGGGGAATATAGATGTTGAAGAGAGAAAGGGGAGTTTTAAGGGGGAGATGGACCGGGAGGTACTCGAGAGTACCGTCCGTGGGAGTGTTAGGTATGAGGTGTGAGGGAAGAGTAGATAATACAAAATTGGAAACTCCTCCACCAGGATTTGACCTTGGAGCATGGTAAGAAGTATAGCCCGGGATATTGGGATGAGGATTTGTAGGGGATGGAGAGAGCTTGGTTTCCTGAACCATGATCACGTCTGGATGGTAAGTACGTGCAAAAAGAGATAGCTCAGAAAGCTTGCCACGAAGGCCGTTGAGATTTATATGTACAATGGAAAGGGGGCGATTGGAGTTTGAGGAATCAGAGTTGGTAGGTGAGGAGCACAAAACACATAGAAAAGAAGAGTTATGATGCCTCACAGAGCAGAGACCCGAACAGGAGAGATGCACCCACCTTTGGCATCTAAAGCACTGGACGCTGGAATGTCTCCTGGTAACATCCTTGCCGCACGCGGCGCATAGGTACTTCTGAGCGGGTCCGGGATTCCTCTCCACGCCGGCCCTTTGCAGGAGAATCCGAAGGAGAGCCGCGGCCGGCCAGCACCTCTCCCATGACAAAAACCCTCTTCGTGGAGGGGATGACATTGGGTTAACAATTGAACTTCGATGTCTTAGAGTAGGCAAGTCCACGAACTAGGGGTTAGCAGGAGAGTGTCCCCACAAAACTCTCAAATATCTGGGGAAACTTTGAAATATTCAATCACGCGTATCTGGTGTGTTTTGCGGACTTTCGACAATACAAACGTCGGAAATTGTTTTGTGCGTCGAAAATCTTAGTTAAGTGATTTTGTTTTCCGTTTCTTGTACCGAAAACTCTTGAAAATAAGATGGTTCAATGCGCATGGTTGGGTATTCGAATGCTCCGAGAAAAGAGTAATAAAAAATTTGGCATCTGTTTCTTCGGAGAAGTGCTGTTGGGCGGAGTGATCCAATGGGGCGTGGTGATCCAATGGGTTCGCTTGTCCACGAGATTTTCGCCCACGAACACTGCCTTCAATATCCGAGATATCTAAAAAAAAGGGAAATCGGAGATCATTCAGGGGTCTGCTACTTGTACTGCAAAGTGATAGAAAGAAGTCATTATCCGAGGAGACTATGGGAGAAGATAAAGCTGTCTAAGGATATGAATAAGGTGATTCTGTCAGTTTTTCAATCATTGTGTTCTGAATCGACTGCATAGCCTTACCAGATATGGGTTAGTCGAAAACCTACCGTAGACGCGCTGGTTTATCGTGACCATAACAGAATTGTAGACTGTTATGGGCAATCGACTACAAGCAATGGTCAATAATCTTATCATCATATCAAGATATATCATGTGTAAACATGGAAGTGATATCATTGCATTCGTGGCCTATAAAAGCCGTTATTCTCTTCAGTATGTCTCAGTTGTTCCAATAAACCTTCGTCTGCACCTGCCTACATACAACAAGTGGCGATCAGGCATCTACTTACTCTCCGCCTACCCACTCGACGTCGACCATGGATTCAACTACACTGCGAGCCGTCCTGGATGCAGTGATGGTCCAGTCAGAAGAACGCCAGCAGAAGACACTGAACGCTGTGCTGGACCAAGCCGCACGTCAACAAGCGGCAATGATGGAGCAAATGGAGCGCGTGATGTCGTCGATTGGTACCAGTACGCCCTCCGCTCCAGCATCTACGGCGGAGTTCGTCACCAACTCGCTGTCCACAAGACTCCCGGAGTTCAACTACGATCCAGATAATGGCGGAACGTTCGACGTATGGTACAATCGGTATGAGGATGTTATTTCAAGAGAGGGTTCAACCCTGGATGAAGCAGCCAGAGCACGATTGATAGTCTCGAAACTCGACTCCACAACGTATGCAAGATTCTCCAGTCATATTCTACCCAAGAAATTGTCCGAAATCACTCTGGAAATCACGGTCAAAACACTCAAGGAGCTGTTTGGACACAATACATCAATATTCGCTCGACGTTATTCCTACCTGAAGACACAGCACAATGGTGAAGCTCTTCGCGATTACACTGGAATGGTAAATCGACGCCACGAAATGGCCGAGTTCAACGAAGTGACACCTGAACAGATGAAATGCCTGGTTTGGATATGTGGATTGGTCGCTCCAGAGGATGCCGATTTACGCACACGAGCACTCCGAAAGATGGAAGACAACCCGCAAACCACACTGAAGGAACTCAGCACCGAGATCCAGCAATTCATGGACATTCGACAAGATGCAAGGCTTCTCGGAATTCAGCAACAAATTCAACCCCAAAGCCGTATCAACGCTGCCAGTGCCAAAACAAATCGACCGAAGGATCCACCTTCACCTTGTTTTCGCTGTGGAGGCAGTCACTGGTCCAAGGATTGCGATTTCATCAACAAAACATGTCATGACTGCAAAATGGTTGGTCACAAGAAAGAGTTCTGCCGCAACTTCACAAAAGGGAAGCACAAGCCGAAGATGAGACCTAGACAAGCCAGCAATGTTGTTGTCATCGCATCCACAGCTTCGGAAATGGCAACTGTCGACCGCATATACCGAACCGTAACGATAAATGGATGTGAAGTGAGAATGCGACTCGACACTGGTGCTGATTTTACCTTACTCAGCTACAAGGACTGGATAGCAATCGGTCGTCCCCCACTGTTGCCGCCCTACGTCACACTGAAGTCAGCAAACAACAAGAAAATAAACGTGAGTGGACATTTGAAATGCAACTTTGTTCTCGATGGTCAAAAAGGGAATGGAAGCTGCCACGTTGCTGACACAAACTCGTTACTGGGCCTCGATTGGATCGCACAACATGGAATACTTTCACGAAATCTCGCTGAAAATGTCGTCCGCAATGCTGTATCCAATTCAACGTTAAGCAGTCAACGGTCATCACTTACCACGAAGCTCCAGAAACAGTTCCCCTCAGTTTTCGCACCAGGACTAGGACGCTGCACAAAGTCGAAGGCAACGCTCAAACTGAAGACGAATGGCAAACCTATATTCATGAAGGTACGAACTGTTCCATACGCTTCTATACCTAGAATTTCACAGGAAATCGAAAGGCTGGTTGCTGCGGACGTTCTCTCGCCCGTCGATCACTCTGACTGGGCCGCTCCCATAATCGCCGTTCAGAAGAAAAATGGAACAATTCGTCTATGTGCAGACTACTCTACTGGACTGAACGACGCACTTGAAAAGCACCAGCACCCTCTTCCAACGCCCGACGATATCTTCACCAAACTGAATGGTGGACGATATTTTTCACAAATCGATCTTGCCGAAGCCTATCTACAGATAGAAGTAGATGAGGATTCACGGTCACTACTGACGATAAATACACATTGAGGACTTTACCGTTTCAATCGCCTACCTTTCGGGGTCAAGGCCGCTCCTGGTATTTTCCAACAACAAATGGATTCCCTTATTTCCGGATCGGACGGTGTAGCAGCTTACCTCGACGATCTCATTGTAACGGGCAAGACCGTCGACGAACACAACACACGCCTCGAAGCCGTATTTCAACGAATACACAACTACGGATTCCGTGTTCGTCTGGAAAAATGCGCCTTTTTGCAGACTGAGATCACATACCTTGGATTCGTCATTAATGCTGAAGGACGCAGCCCCGATACTCCGAAAATAGAGGCAATGCGAAGAATACCACCGCCTAAGGATGTAAGTCAACTTCGAGCATTTCTAGGATTGGTAAACTTCTATGGAACATTTGTCAAAAATCTACACAACCTCCGTGCTCCAATAGATGCTCTGACAAAAAAGGATACTGTATACACTTGGAGTCCGGGGTGCCAAGCTCCTTTCGATCGCATCAAGGAAACGCTCAACTCGGATCTACTTCTGACGCATTTTGATCCAAGCCTGCCGATCATAGTCGCCGCAGATGCCTCAAATTACGGAATCGGAGCAGTTCTGACCCACCTTTTCCCAAATGGAACTGAAAAAGCGCTCTACCACGCAAGCCGCGCTCTGACACCTCCACAGAAGAATTACAGTCAGATCGAAAAGGAAGGACTAGCTTTGATTTATGCTGTGCAAAAGTTTCACAGATTCCTCCATGGGCGCCATTTCACATTGAGAACGGATTACAAACACCTTCTTGCAATTTTCGGAAGCAAAAAGGGTATACCAGTCTACAGCGCCAACCGTCTCCAGAGATGGGCCACAATTTTGCTGAATTACAATTTCACAATCGAATACGTCAATACGAAGGATTTCGGACAGACCGATGCGTTATCACGTCTCATTGGGTCACGTCCGTCGGAACCTGAGGATCGCGTGATTGCTGCCGTGGACTCTGATATTGCTGCTGAAGTCATGGACAATCTTCGCCAACTTCCGCTCTCATCAAAGATAATTCGCGATGCAACTACCTCAGATCCTATACTTACAGGTGTGATCAAATACAACCGAACAGGAAGATGGCCGAACATCAATAATGACTCACCATTATGGCATTTCTACAACCGTCGTGATTCTCTATCAACTCTCGATGGTTGCCTTCTGACTTCAAATCGCCTCGTGATTCCAAAATCCCACCAACGCCGAGTTCTCAATTCGCTACATAAGGCCCACCCGGGACAGACACGGATGAAAATGCTAGCTCGAAGCTGCGTCTACTGGCCTACGCTTGATACCGATATCGAGAGCCTCGTCAGAACCTGCAGTAAATGCGTGCTAGCTGCCAAAAATCCCATCAAAACAGACTTACACTCCTGGCCAAAGTCAACTTCCCCATGGACACGCATACACGCTGATTTCGCAGGACCGCTTGATGGAGTCTATTACTTGATAATCGTGGATGCTTTCTCAAAATGGCCTGAAATCATCCAGATGAGCTCCATCACTACAACCGCTACGATGGATGCAATGAAGAAACTTTTCGCAAGTTTTGGCAATCCAACTACACTCGTCACGGACAACGGAACACAATTTACCTCAGCAAACTTCGCGGAATTCTGCCGTTCCAGAGGAATCACGCACGTCCGTACCCCACCGTTTCATCCACAAAGCAATGGGCAAGCCGAACGTTTTGTCGACACGTTCAAACGAGCTCTAGTTAAGATGAAAGGGGAAGAACCAACAACAGACGCCCTACAAACATTTCTGATGGCCTACCGTTCCACGCCCTGCCCATCAGGACCAAACCACCTCTCACCAGCCGAGAACTTTCTCGGACGCCGACTTCGAAGCACGCTGGACCTGATGATGCCATCAACTGAAAATAATGTGGGACCACACGATGTCAAAATGGAAGCTCAATTCAACCGACATCATGGAACCCTCTCACGCCATTTCGAAGTCAACGACAACGTCTTTGCGAAAGACTACCGAACATCAAAAAGCACATGGACTCCCGGCACTGTTGTTCGACGTATCGGAAAAGTAACCTACCTCGTTCGATGCAAGGACCTCTTATGGACTCGACACGTTAATCAACTGAAGCCTCGCCATTGCCAGTCAACAATCAACGAGTTTCTGGATATCTTCGACCTGCCATTACACCAGTATGGAGATGCCGCCGTCGCCGACAATGCGCCCGCTAATGACGCAGAAATCGCAACCGATGGAAATTCAGGAATATATGCAACCATACCGCCAACGGCAACCCCTCGACGTTCGTCACGCAGCCGTCGAGCGCCGCGTCAACTCAATATCGATCCGGTCCGGAAAACGTACCGTCTCTAACTGAGGAAAGGAAGGTGTTATGGGCAATCGACTACAAGCAATGGTCAATAATCTTATCATCATATCAAGATATATCATGTGTAAACATGGAAGTGATATCATTGCATTCGTGGCCTATAAAAGCCGTTATTCTCTTCAGTATGTCTCAGTTGTTCCAATAAACCTTCGTCTGCACCTGCCTACATACAACATAGACCTTCTACAGCACAGGCATTGCCACTGTTAACAAAGAGGAAGATTTCCCTGCCTGTTGTCATGGGGGAGTTCCTCTCAAAGGACAAAATTCTCCCAAAGGGTAACTAGGGGCCACCTTTTCAAGGCTTTTCTATAGCAGATTGCTTCGACTAGTCGCTTCACTGCCAACAGTTACGAAACCCGCCGCGGCAACAGATCTTGCGCTGAGTCGCGACGGGTTGGAACAGTTTGCAGTTTCAGTCATGATCACCGAGCGACTGGGACATTTCACAGCTGGTCGAAGAGACGTGCTTGATTTGGTTAGGTCGCTTCGACTAGTCGCGTCGCTTCCGTGATGGAAGCGATTCGTCAATTCGAAGCGACTCGTCCGCAATCTTTTGTCACAACCTTGCTTATGTGGCGCGAAATTGCAGACGTCACAGTTCACTCGCATAAAATACGGCTTGTGAAAGGGAAAACGAGTATTTATCATTCATTTACGATGAGAGAAACGAGAAAATGTAGTGAGGCTACCGAAAAATTACATTTCATGCCGGCTTCGAGCAACTAGAAACTTTATCTTCTGTTTTATGTTGCTCTTCAAGCAAATTCCACCCTGTCGTCTTTTGGAACCATTTTTTGTTTGTAAACTATGAAAAACTTTTCTATATAGAATGTAAGGGCAACACTGTCACAAAAAAAAGTAGAAATGCCGAAAAAAAAACTTTTTATCATTACCACGGCCTGGTCCGCATTTGTCCGTCTGTTTCACGCGAAATTACTTATGCCCGAGCGATTTGAAATCGCTGGATGAAGCGATTTTAAGTCGCGGCACGGAGCGATTTTAGATCGCGGCAGTATCGTTGGTCGCTTCGACTTTGAGTGGGAGCGACCAGCTATGAATGGGGCTTTATGCGTTGGTGATTATCACGTCAGCGCTTAACTAGGAAGAGCATGTGGTCCTCTAGTCGTCCGAAACGTCATAATATGGTCGGTTTGATGTGCAAGGCACATGCGTTGAATGCCTGGCTTGCTGGAGCACAATAGGAGGACGTGCTTTTCTGGGCAAAGTGTTCTCTTACCGTCTCAGACAAGCGCCGCATTCGCTGCGTGTCGAGTATGCTTTCAACTCGAAGACAAGGCGGTTTCGAGCGCTGCAATAAGACGCGCTGCTAGGGAGCACGTGCTCCTATCATGTTTCAAATTACAGCACGTGCCCCTACAATCAAAGCATTCAATGCATGCATGATACTCATTCAAATCCATGGCGAAACGGTTTTCAAAAAGAAGGGAAAGCATTCGACGCACTTTTGAGGCATTACTCGGATGTCTGGAGCTTCTACGGTTCAACGGCACAAGTGTGCGGCACTGTGCCCGCTCATCCGCTGGAAACCTCGTGCAACCCACCAAATGGTGCTCAACGAGCCGGCCGCGCGGCATTTCGGTGTGCCGCTACGATAGCGCTGGATTACATTGCTGCTGCGATCATATTTTGCAGCACGTTCTCCTTCAATGCGAGTTTGCAGCTTGTGCTGCTGTGGAGCACGTGCCCCCGTGATGGAGCCTTTCTATGGCAGTGGTGACTCGAGTTGATTGCATATTCGACACGCATGAATGCGGCGCTTGTTTAGTGCCTAAGCCTTCCAGTGTTCGAGTTGAATGCATATTTTATGTCTCACTGAATGGGTGAATTATTCGTGAATGTTGGAGTTCGCAGGCTGGCCACTCAGGTTTGCTCAAGAAGTGGTATCCTGGCTCGTCTTAGATCTTTTCAACGATGTTGGCGTTGTGGAGCAATTCGTACAACCTAATCCTTGTTGCTAGCTCAAGGTCTACGAGCGCGTATGCTCACACCCATTCGCCGCATCTCGTTAGACTCGAATCAGGGGCACGTGCTGCAAAATTTTGTTCTAGGAGCACGTACTGCGAATCAGTCCCCTTTAGCAGAAGCAACTCGGCAGAAGGAATCACCGAAAAAGATTTCGATTTTTGCAGTCGTCCCCACCCCCTCGGATTGAATCGTAGCACGAGCTCTAACAAGTAGGACATTGAATGCATCTGCTGTGCACATGTATTTACTTTGCTATTTATTAGAGCACGAGCTGCGATCTGGAGCACAATAGGATGTCCCTTTCCTGTAGCAGCACGCCTCCTAACGGTGCTCAAAGGCGCCTAATCTCAGTGGTGAATCTAATTTGGACACAATTTTTGGTGCGGTAAATGGATAGGCTGCCGGAATGTGTCAGGGTATGACTACGGGTATCCCACTATGTACATATTAAGGCGCTGGAGCAAATCAGTGACAACCTGCTTCATTGGAGTGAATATGTGCGGCATAAGTGCAAAGCTCGTCTGATCCGAATTCATCAATATCTTATACGAATGAGAAGGATGGCGATCAAGGGGACGTATGTGCCTTCTATTCCTGCTTTTGTATTTCTAATACTTCTTTCCTTCATTCCAGGCAGAAGAAAATCATCCCTGTAGCCCGAAAAGTTGAAAGGCGTGAGAGGCGTCGTGAGGAGAAGGCATTGGTAGCGGCGAAATTGGATAAAGCAATTGAGAGTGAACTGTTGTCGCGGTTACGGTGAGCAGCTGACATTCTGTTTTTTTAATTATATCTTCAATGAGCGCTCACAAATTCAATTTTCAGACAAGGGACATATGGAGATATTTACAACTTCCGACAGGAGGCATTTGAACATATGCTGGATGAAAATGCGACAAACATTGAGAGAGAAGAGGAGGTCGAGGTGGAGGACGATGAGGTGGTTTCTTCTTCTCGGCTGAGTTAGTTCGGATAAGAACATTACCTTACGGTGTTTATCTAGGATGTGGGTCGGATGCAGTACGTTGCCGACTTCGAATCGTCAGATGAAGAGGATGAGGCGGAAGATATTGAGGAGGCGGCGGGTGGCCACTGGACACCACCGGATACAGATAGTGAGGATGACGATTGGCAGCGACCACAAGAGGTGAGATTTTTGGCCGTTATGTATTCGTCAGAAGCCCCACAGTTCATAGGAGGGGCTTCTGCTACTTTCAGGAGCAGGTGGGCGAGTTCAGCGCGGTCACGGGCTGCAAACCCATTTTGTGTTAGTAGGAGCCCGTTGTTCTGTCACAGAGGCAGATGCGCGAAACTCTCGTCGAGCATATTGCTGTCGTAGCAGCTTGTCGTCCTGTAACAGTATCACACGCTGGAGACGAGGAGAGGTCTCCCACAACAACGATACGGCCTGTGCTCTTTCCAGTTTTAAAGAATTGATTACTGCCTTTTTTAGAGTGATGAAGAAGATGAAAGCGATGAAGAGGAGGAAGCCGACGAGCCACCAAGCAAGAAACCGAAAAGGAAAGCTGACAAGAAGAAAAAGCAGGGCAAACAGATCAAGGTATGCTTTATCTTCAGAAATTTTACACTTTCCTCGGGTTTTGCCATCAAGCTCAGGCGGGCCTTTATGTAGGCTTTCAGCAGAACTACGATTATGGACCCTCGACGACCAGAACTTTGTACGATTTCCTCTCTGAATTTTCACATTTTAAACCCTAATTTTCACTATCCCCGCACGAAATCTTTATTTTTGGGCTGGTACTTTGACGACCCCTCCCCCTCACACAATTGATGCATTATTCAATCACGATTAATCCTTTGTGTTAGTGTTTAAGAGGAATGTGCAAGCACAGATCACGTGAAAGGTGATAACTGTAAAATCAGTACAATAGGCAGCAAAACTTTCATCATTGAAGTTTCAAACCCTTTAAATACTTATGTTTACATAAGGTGCTGAGTTGATCGCAAAACGCTTGGCTACGGGCTTCGGTCGCATATTTACCGAGCAGTTGAGCGAGAGCGGCGGTGGGGCTTCTGTGGTGCAGTGCGATAAGGCGCTCCCCGGAAAGGGAATATGCTGATTCAATCTCGCCCGGATCCAAGCGTTTTGCGATCAACTCAGCACCTTGTGTAAACATAGCATAACGTGCACTGCGACGTTGAACTGCTGTTACGGCAGAAAAACATCCAAAAATTGTGTCAGACTTGACTAGGGCATCACCTTGACAGGTCTACGACTTCTAGATAGTCTCTGGCGGTATACCTGTTTCATGCCGTTATGCGGGTGAAAGGATGATTACTTTGACGAAGATTTACCGAGCAGTTGAGTGAGAGCGGCGCTGGTGCTCGGGTGGTGCAGTGCGATAAGGCGCTCCCCCGGAAAGGGAATGTGCTGGTTCGATCTCACCCGGAGCCAAGCGTGTTTTGCGATCAACTCAGCACCTTGTGTAAACATACCATTAAGTGCACTGCGACGTTGTACTGCAGTTACCGCAAAAAAAACATCCAAAAATCGTGTAAGCCTTTGAATACTGTTCAGAATCATGGTACCAGAAGTTCTCTTTTTTATGGTCTTTTTTTGGCTCCGAGAACCTGCCCTACATCAGGATTTACTCAGACCCCCTAAGAGCGTCATTTGGTCAGATTTTTGGCGATTTTCTCAGACCGCTTTCCACCCTGTGTAATATGGTGTTTCAGGTCTGAGGAAGGCTCGCTGGCTCTAAAATGAACCATCAGAGGGATTTTCAATTTTTTTGCGAGCTCAAGTCAGGACAGTTCTCGAAAACAGTTGAACATTAGTGAGAGTTTTGCAGACTCTTGTATTACGTACTTCCTTCGAGGAACATGAGGATCAAGCATAGCACTATTCTCATATTGAATTAGAGCCGCGTAGTTGCGCATAGAGTGCAGCGAGCCGTTGTGTCTGAACTCGGTGGAGCTACGACCCTCTCGTGGTGGCCAAAAAATGAGATTTTCTCCTCACGCTTTACCTGGAGAGTTCACTTTCTGACCCAAAAAAACTACGACCTCTCACAAATGTTCGTTTTTCGCGCCGAAATTTGTAAGGCACCCCAAACAGTTGACTTTGGCGACGAATACGGTAACGCTAGAATTTTTCAGTAGTTTTAGGTTTTTAATACGGACTAACCCTTAAAGCCGTTAGAAACAAAGACATTCTGTGTTGGTTAAAGGAGCCATATATGGCTAACGCTTTTTTTCCAGATTTCTGAGATGTTTCGTGCCACATTTGCCCTTCTCAACCACGATCAAGTGGTTATTGTCCTGCGGGGCAACGAGGGGGGGGGGGGCGTAAAAGTTTTTGAAAAATTTTAAATTTGGGGATCGGGAGCGCACAGATGTTGCGCGAAAAATCAAAGATATGCGTTCTTTTTTAATCAACAGAAGTTGAACTGACACTTTGCGGCGATTGCTAATTGGGTAAGGAGTATACTAAAAAGTATACTAGAACTGAAAATCTTCGAATTTTTGAATATATTCGAAAATCATCTTTTTCGAATTTCAAACTTTCGAATAAATTCGAAAATGAAATTTTTCGAATTTCGGATTCTCGAATACATTCGAAAAACAGATTCTCGAATTTCAAATTTTCGAGTATAATCGAAAATCAAATTTTACGAATTTTCGAACAATTTTTTTCGAATTTTCGAATAATTTTTTCATTTTTTCGCATAGATTCTCTCGAATTCAAAAATGATAGGTTCAATTTTAAAAAAGGTATTTTGAGCTGTCATTCTCTGGGTCAGCCGCGGAGTTGTTGAGGCTTAAAACACTGCAACTGAATCGTCTCGGCGCACTGATGATCGCGAATCCGCCGTGGTACTATCGCGGCGCATTCGAGAGTAGCGGTAGTTTCTCGGCACCTTCGCGGCGATTTTTCCCAGAGGCGGGCTGAGTTGGGAAAAACCGCTGTAAATTTCTCTTTTTTAAAGCACCCTATGTCTTCTTTTTTTCAGTAGCTCATTTTCAGGTTTTCGACAAAAAAAACATCTCTCGAGTTGTATTCTATTAGTTTTGAAATGTTTGACTAGCGTTGTTACATCAGAATATCGATGTTTTGGCCAAATTCGCTCAACTGTCAAAACCGAATCTGTCTAAGCTTGGAAGGTACAGAAATGGACGTCAATTCGCTAAACACAACCCATTATACCCATGCGAAGTTAGTATTTTTGTAGTAGTCATTGTAGATAAGTTAGCTCAATCGCTCTCCTAAGTATTCCAAGAGACTTGTTTCTTGGGAAAGGGAGGGTTTCGGAGGCTAAAACCCTGGTACTCTCTATATCTGGCTGGCAGCTACACAATAAATGTGAAAAAGAGAGAAAAACAGTTTGCATTGGCTTGCCGTTCAAGCCAGCCTATCCAACCGATGGAGCACGTAATACGGTGACGAAATATTTTTCACGCGATCCAAGCGTGCGCTATCCCAAACCAGGCGTCGGACGAATTGGTCAAGATGGTGCTTTGATAAAATGTGCTTTCGAAGGACGATCAGAAAAACAAATTTCTAATGAAAGGATGATTGTGCATTTCGATTATTCGAATTTCAAAAACTCGAATATGCTCTTAAAAGTATTCGAATTTCGAATATTATTCGCAAGTCTGTTTTTGAAATATTCGAATTTCGAATACTATTCGAAAGCCCTTTTCTAAAATATTCGAATTTCGAATATTATTCGAAAACCAAAATTTTCGAATTCTGAATGATTCGAAATTCGAAAAATCATTCGAATAATATAATTCGTTCTGAAGTGTAGTAAGGAGTGTTGTCTTATAGTCTAGTTTGCCAAAAGGAATACATCTGAAGACGAAGCAGAAGCGGTCGGTTGAATATAAATATGCACGAAACTATACATAGATATCCAACCGACCGCTTCAGCTTCGTCTGTAGATGTTCGCGTTCTGTTAAACTAGACTAAAATACAATAATATACGAAAAATAGAGCACGCGTCTCATTTTTTTTTCTAGAAAAACTTACAGTCCAGAATTGTCGAAAGTATCTCCACCTACGGGGGTCGTTAAAATTTAGCATTTTTTTTCGCAAATTCTGGTCACAATGGAGAAGGGACGTAGCTTCTTCGAGGTTGGGGACAACGGCCTGTTTGTCCCTGCCCTCACCATTAGTGTGACATATCTCCGAGTATTGAGAGATCAGAATGTTCGAATCTAACCACTGGCTTCTTTATAGGCTCTCAAAAGGAAACGACCGCATGTTGAAATCGAATACGAGGACGAGTCAGAGCTGCGGTCGAAGCTCAAAGCGTAATCGACACTACCAAAATTGTTTATTCCTTCTGATAATAGTCCTCAAAAGATTGTTTTATGCTGCTGAAGTGTATGTGATTGTCCTTGACTCCAAACTTTCGGAGTATACTGTGCTGTTTGTTAACTGAGTGTGTTGTTATATGTTGTTCAAGATTGATTAAAATGTTTTCTCACTGGTTTTTCGTTATTTGGTTGGTTGCAAACCTTAAAATATTCTAAATTATCGTGAAGAATATGTGTGAGCTTTGTGTTTTTTGTCTTAAAGAGCCACAAACTCTTCTTTCATCTAGTTAGCTTGCCATGCCTCTCGATCCGTCCACGGGCCTCACCTGTGTGGCTTGCCAGCTGGTTTTCAGAACAGCTGATCTTCAACGGGATCATTACAAGACTGACTGGCATAGATACAATTTGAAAAGACAGGTATGTTGGTGGGAATTGGCTTTCCTTGTCCTTCAAACTGGTATACTATATCTTTTCGGTCCACTTTCCGACGTAGAATTTGATTCGTTCTCACGTGAGCGGTTCTCCGAGCGGAGTTATCACTATTTTAAAGCTTCATGGATGGGGGTACTCGCCAGGCAATTCTCAGTGTGTTTTAAAATTCTTTCGCATTCGGCTCAGAACTCGCGTGTAGGGTCAATTTAAGGTGCTGAACACGAATTCGGGGTGAGTTTATCGATGTGCTACCGTAGCTTTCCTTAAAAGCAACATTCATGATAAATCCCAGCCCAAGTTTTCACCGAAAATGGGAAGATCCTGGGCCTATTGCAGTAGCACTGTCGAAGAAAAAGGGTGAAGAACAAGTCATGAATACGTCCTCCAAACTTGAATCTGGCATGCCCGGTCTGCACACTTCTCTGATGGTGTTGAAGAAGCGAGAGGAGCCGGCATGCGCTTGCTCAGGGTCGGGGCCGATGTAGGGCAGGCTTATTATTGCTCGTTTCAAACCGTTTTTTCCGACTTAGATGTTGCAATCCGTGCGAAATTTTCTGTTCTCTTTGAAAGTTTTATGAATTCAATAGCAAACAGAAAAAAAACTCGTGACGGCTACTTGTATAGGGAACACCGCGCGTATTGGCCTATCCAAGTAGCCAGCTCACGTGTCGCGCCATTAATCCATATGATCAATGGATGACGTGGCAAGTGAGCGTTCTGCGGGCAGTCTTGCTGTGAGGCGACTCCGCACGGAGGGGACGATAGCAAGAGTGGACTAGTGTTACGGCATAGTTAGATCAAAAGGTAGAAAACGCGAAACTTTCTACTCGAGCGGTAACGAAGCCCCCTGTACCATTCACTCAGCATTCTGGTGCATGGATTCAATGCTGTCACCACGCAGCCACAAACTAGTCCAGTTGTGGGGTTGCGCTTTAGCACATCAGGGGTTGAACTCTTGTGTTCCACCCCTCTTTGTCTGCTGCTAATGGCACCACGAGCTGCCAATGAAGGAAGGCGGAACCCAAGACGCGTGGGTGTCACGTGCTATTGACAACGAGAAGTTGAACTCCACGTGGTTATTGGAGTTCAACCTCTCGTTTCCAATGGCGCATTTTGCAAATGGAAAGACACCTCGGGCTAACGCGCCTTTCAAGCTGACCAGGTACGTTCCTTGTCACGGCCAGCATCAAAGAGGTTACCTGAACATAGCTTTCAGAATGTTACTCGAAATCACCATGCAGGACCGCCCTCGAAGTACTGGCTGCCTTCTCAGTGAGAGGTAGTACCTTATCTACAGATGTCGCCGTCTTAGAAGAAGATGCTGTCGAAATCATCTGTAAAAATCTATGCAAGGGGAACAAAAGGATCAGTAGCATATTGTGGGAGGAGCTGCTTTACAAGACACCGCAAATGGAGGACGGGCCGCCTTGGAACGTTTTACTTTCGTTCCGCGAGTTCTCCCTCGGGTTCTGTTGTTTTCGTTGGCAACCCCATGAGTGCGTGAGACAGTTACGGATATTGTCAGCTTCCTAGGCAACTCATTACGTCGAGTTTTAATAGCGTTTCCAGTGATAAAAGTGCTCCAAATTCGCCCCTGAGCCAAATCTGAGACGTTGACCGAAATGCCATATACCCACCGTAACCCACCGTAATCTGTCGAAGCACGATTTGCGGATGTCAGATTTTTGCTGAACACTCCGTGTGACCTTCACTAAAAATTTCAAATCTCGTTTGGGAAGCGTCAAAAGCTGTGTTTGGCGTCCCAAACTTCACCCGCGGTGGGAATCATGGAACCTAGGGCGAGAGCTTTCGAAAATAGACAAATGGTCCCAAATTTGTTAAGCTCAATAACCGTATTTATTGTTTTTGCGGGCAATCATTAAAGGCAGCATACACGCTCGTAAACGTGATTGAGATAACTATGGAAACGGAATGGTATGGCTCCGAACACAACGTCTACGCGTTTTGAAGCGTCAAAAACGCCCCGAAATGCCGTTACAGGAGTAGCAAGTTCGACCCCGCCCGTATTTTCACGCCCCTGTATTTGCTTTTTGCCTCTAACTCAGGGTTGCTGGGCCATCTTCGCCGTCAGTGACGTGTGTGGTTCACCTGTTAGGCAATTCACCAACAGTACCGACGGTGAAGATGACCCAGCAACCTTGCGTTGCAGGAAAAAGGCAAATACAGGGGGCGTGAAAATACGGGCGGGGCCAAACTTGCTACTCCTGTAACGGCATTGTGGGTCGCTTTTGACGCTTCAAAATACATAGGCATTATGTTGTAAGCAGTACGGTTCTATTCACGTTGTTATCTCAACCACGTTTACGAGCGTGTATGCTGTCTTTAAGTCAGATTTAAAAGTTTTTCTCTATTGATTTCAGACCCTCCTGATTGATACACGTAGGATCAGATCACTCGACCGCGAGGGTAGACTCCAGAATTCTTCAAGCCTGTAAATCATCAACTCCTGTCTCAATCTTCCGAAAATCGACAAACTGACCTTATATTCGTATTCAGCAGTTCTAATAAGCCTCGTAATCAATTTCTGAAGCAATTATGCAAATCTACTAGCATTGGGTACGTCTTGCCAACAGAACTTTTATAAGAGTTAAGCCCCTGCATATCCGATCAGAGTTTGCGATCAGAGTTAAGGGCATATTCGGATTCTGCGTGAAAAGCGGCCCTAGTAGAATGTATTTCTTTTGTGAAGTGTGCTCTTCTTGTGAAGACTTTTGTGAACATTCAATTCAGCAATACTGTATTACAGGTTAGTGAGCTACCTCCTGTGACAGCTGAGCAGTTCCGTGACAAGGTTTTGGCGTTTAGGAAGGAGGAAGAAGTGGGTTGCTTCAACAGGTGGCTCTCCATATCAAAGTTAGGCAATTTTCATTTTCAGGCCTTAAAAAAAGAGGAAGAGGAGGTAGCTTCTCTATATTGCTCGACGTGCCGCAAGAAGTTGAAGTCTAAAAATGCGTTGGCGGATCATATGCAGAGCAAGAAGCACAAGGAAATGGAGACTAGGGAGCCTAAGGGTCCGCGACAGCCGAGGAAGGTTGTTTGAAAAGGGTTCAGTTCTTTGATGTCATCGGTTTTCTGGAAATCTGTGACTTCTAGAAGTCTTCACAAGACACAACCCCGCCTTCTGCGGGCATAGAAGAGGATGAGGTATTGGAGAGTGATGAGGATGACGAAAGCAGCTCCGGTTGGATAACTGATAATGGATCGGAGGATGGAGAAGATATAGATTTCGATGAGAGCCAGGCACTTCCCATAACATCATGTCTGTTCTGTCCGCAGACAACATCTTCGAAGGAAAGTGCTGCCGAACACATGAGATTTCATCACGGTTTCTCATTACCGGATAGAAAATATCTGGTGGATGAGGAGGGCATGTTGAACTACCTAGGTGTGTTTTGACCCCAGCTGGAAGTAGACCATCCAACTACTGATTTTTGGACATTACAGGACTGAAAGTAGGCGCTGGACGTTGCTGTATCTACTGCCCAGATATACGAAGTCGTTTCGCTACAACAGCCGCTTGTCAAGCGCACATGCGCGATAAGCAGCACTGCAAACTGAACCGCGAACCTGAGGGAATGCTGGAGTTTGCTGAGTATTACGACTATAGGTAGGCTCATTCGTGTTAATGATCTATGTATTCCTCTTCAGCTGACCTCTCACACCCGCGCGGCGCAATGTTTTGCTCTACATATGAAACTATGCGCGGCGCCATATAAATCGATAGTTGAGCAGCGATGAAACTTTAAAAATAGTCTTACAGACTTAGTTTGCAACGACGATCGAATCGCACAGATTAGAATCGCACGCCGACGATGACCGCCTCACGATCCGTCGCGTCAGTGCACAAAGAGTAGCGACAGTTGGACAGCGCGGCTGCGCTAGGTATGACGTACCAGCGACGACTTTGCGCGTGATAGCTATGCGATTTTTCGGCGCGCGGAGCGTTAGGTATCTACATGCTCACCGCGGGCAGCTGCCTCAGCACTCTGTGGCAAGCGACGCTTTGCCTGTGTAGACCGCTAGCACCATCTTAGTCGAGAATCCTTCTTGCGCTGAGGAAGCGTAAGCGCAGCGCGAGGTCGCTGTACCTCACAGTAATGGCATCTGTTATATTGCGTCATTCCGGAGTTGTGGATCGTATCTAGTCCTTGCAGAGCGGTGGGACGGCCTATTGCGATTGCGTGGGTGTGCATTGAAAGAACGAAACACTTAGAGCCTGATTGCGCACTGCCATGCGTTTCCGTTAGCTTTTGATATTTGGCGGCACGCAGTAGTCGCATGTTTAGCAGGCAGCCCCTGGCTAGACCACGCCTCTGTTCCTCGGTGTGTGGGTCGCATGCAGTGCTGATTAAAGGCAGCGTCCGCGCAGAAAACCTCATTGGGGTTTTTATTCTCAATCGAATGTTTGAACCTAGTGGAGATAGTTGGCAAAGCTTAAGACCTCAATGCTGCGTATTTTGAATCCTATAGTCTCTTGAAAATGGTCTGAAAAGGCGTTTTCCCGTCAGGGTACGGCACGAGGTGTGGCCACTGCTCAAGCTACTCAGACCCCTCCCTCCAAGAGCATTTTTGTTGTAAAATTCGGAAAAGAGGATCAACGTATTTAAAAGATGTAGAATTTACAGAAGACACTAATTGCAACAAGATTTCATGATTTCATGAACAAGATTGGACGGTATTATTGGATTCTCCGCAAAAAAAAGTTCAAATAGTGTGCCAATCCCTGTCAGAATGGTTCACTTGGTCTCCCGGCAGAGCTCAGACCCCCCTCCACCCTTGCACAGCTCAGACCCCCGGTGTGGATATCCACACCCGGCGCCGAACCCTGTTTCCCGGTTGATCATCTAACAGGAGGAACAGAAGCGCCACGACGGGCTCCGGCAGGCCGCGGAAATCAAAAATTCTATACTCTTTATTTCGAGAAATCTTCGCGTTCAAACGTGTATATTGTAAGCTCATTTTCGGAGAATTCTTAACAATGAAAAGGCCAAAAGAAGCAATCAACCTAAGAAGTTAGAGGGGCTAAACCGTTTCAGACGTCCAGCATTTCCGACATTTGTGTATTACCCAAGACACACCGGACAGATGTGGAAAAAAGGAAGCTGAACGCTCCGGGATTTCCGAACGAGTTTTTCTTCGAAATTTGAGTGTTTAGGGTGGCCTTTTTTCGATGTATCACAACCTGGTAGGCCTACCTGTTTAAAATAGTGAAAAACTTGAGCGCGGTTTTTCGCGCGTATGCTGCCTTTAAAGCCACAGTCCAAGCTCAGAATTGATTTTTCGTTTTTCTGCCTATCTTGGAGAAAATTTCACGCTGATCATGATGGTGTCTTCAGAATCGCTCAGAACTCACTACGAACCGAGTTACGACTCCTCAAAAATTTTAAATTTGAACTGGTAGAAGTTCGCGGACGAGTTGTCCCGAGCCTGTATTTTCTTGTTATTTGCAGCCATCATTCTGAAGCAGGTCACAATGTAAAGCCAGGCTGAAAACAAAAGGAAGAACATAGATTTTGAATAAAATCATTCGCGCGTCTCTTCCCTATTGAGGTCGGAAACCTGGCAGTGGGCGTTACCCATTTTTTCTTTCAAGGGCGTGGTCGACTTTTTCTCGCTTATTTGAGCGTATTGAGATTTCGCGCTTGGCAGGGTTGCTATAGACGGCGACCGGATCAAAATATCAAAAATTACCTCTGAGGTTGGACTGTGCCTTTAATGCGGCATCTACCGAAGTTCTGAAGCGGGTTTTACTTTTCGATAGCAGAACGATGTGATGACAAGCTTTGAATACCGATCGGCGCGCGACGCGACATCGATTGATACCCACCATTGTCATGCCATCGCGTAGCGCGGCTATGGAGGTGTGAACCCGGTCTGAGGAGTTGCCGGCGACGAACAGCCGCGATACGTCGCTCTTAACATCTGAGTCAAGAGCTTCGCTCGGCTAAAGAAGCTAGCGCTGTGCACATGTTGCAACGCGCAATGCCATCGCTGATACTTCTCAAGGTCTATGCGTAGTCTGGCGGCAAAAGTCGCTCCGCAAGTATATGGAATAAAGGGCAGGCATGAAGATGCATAGCTTTCTTCTATTCTTAAGCCAGGGCTGGGCACGCGTCCCGGTTAACCTTAGGGGGGTGCATATTGAACGTTGCAGAGAGGGCAAAGGGGGGGTGCCTAAACCGGACACCAAAAAAAGCGAAGTGCATGTTCTGTAAAATTTCAGGAGGAAAATAATACACGATTCTCTTCTGGTTTGTCATATCTTCCTCTTCGCTTTTTAAGACAAACACTTACAGAATTAAAATTATTAATAGATATGCAGTTCGTGTTCGGAATAATTCATAGTTGCTGTCGAAGCTTCTCATCAACAACTCTATTAGTTGAAGATCATATTTAATGAGTTTGATTGTTTTGATGAGGGAATAAACACTACTCTGTTATCTAGAGGCAAGTAATTATTGATGTGGTGTAATGTTTCTTTGGTGTAACGTTCAGTGATTACGCTTGTGGTTACCGATTAGAAGCTATTAAAGCTATATTAATTAAATATAAGTTTTATTACAGAACGGGGAGGAGAAAAGGATCGAAAGTGGAGTAAATGGAAGAAGGCAGAAATAGGTTGCTTTCAATGTAACCATCTCAGAAATTTAATGTAAATAAACTAAATTGGAGCAGGGTGAATTTTTTCAAACTTGACAAGGTTCATTCAAACGAACTTTGTTCATTGAAAACAGCATTAACCATGAGAACTAAGAGCATTGGGAGAAAGAGGAGAATCTGGAAAACACTTTAGTAACGGACGCTTCGATATTCAATGTGATTTAAGGACCTTAAAACTCGTCCCGGTTTTCGGGGTAGAACCGGGACGAGATTTAAGGTCCTTAAATCACATTAAAAAACGATCTTGTTGAAGCTAAACTGTTTGCCAGATTCTCCTCTTTCCCACAATATCCTTTGCTCGCATGTTTAATGCTACTTTTGATCAACTAGGTTCGTTTGAATTAAACTTGTCACGGCTAAATACTTACCCCTGCTCCAACTTTGTTTGTTTACATTACATTTCTAAAATGGGTACATCCAGAATAGACAATTTTCATCATCTTCTATTTGCTTCGGTTTCAATCGTTTTCTCTTCCCCGTTCTGTAATAAAATACATTTTTTATTAATATTGTGTGCGCGTCCACTCCCGTGTGTGCTGTGTAGCTGCATACACACACCATATCGCACGGCGAGCCGGTTCTCTAAAGGATTGCGGCATTCTACGTGGATAAAAATCGGGTTTTCCACTCCCTACGCATCTCACCAATCCCTAAATGGTTTCACAACACAAAATAATTCTGAGAATTTCTTCATCAGAACGATCAAACACGGATGAATCCTTCGTACATAGGTTCATGAAAACATTTGATAGAAAACATTGATTACTGCAATAAAAGTAGCTCTGTTGTTGTTTGTAATTGCTGAATTGTAATGAATAAAAAATTGTTTTATCTTTTGTCACAACCTATCTTCTTATTAAAAATTTTATTCATAAGATTGTTTGAAAGTTCAAAAATTTCACTACCTTTTTTGTTCACATTTTCGGAATATTCTTTATTCAGTGCTTTTTTATACTCTGGTTTATCAAAATATGGAAGTCAAGATCATGGCTGTCGTGCTCGACTTCTTGGGAAACAGCCGATTTCGATTTCCCTTAGGGGGGTGCCTGAAAATTACCGAGCTAAGGGGGGTGCATGTTCAAACCAGCCCTGTCTTAAGCGTGGCGGCACGACTTTTGCCGCGCGACCATGCAGAGACCTTTACTCGCCGTAACTGCACCTGTTGGTTAGCGGCGTTGAAGAGAAACGTGTCCTCACTTTTGGTTAAGCAGCAGCGTGGCGGCTTATCATGATCGCGTCGGTACGCATTTCTTATTGGGATTACATCGTCGCGGCAGCGTAATTAAGGAAGAGCAGGATAATTTGTTCATCAAGGTCATCATTTTCTAGCCCAATGTATGAAAATGATGATGAAGGATCTTCGGATGGGCTCTATGATGATGGCTGGACGTTGACGCTTCCATCTGGTTGGTCTAGACGTTTCAGTCTTAATTTTCCTTCAAAAAACATTATTTGCGAAGGTTGTTTAGGTGCTAAAATTGGCCATCGTTCACTGATGCTGTACTACCGGCAATACCTTCGCCCCACAGATGGAACTAAGCCGAACGTTGGCAAAGCTGCGATCGATAAAGCTCGTGGTCTCTATCCGGCTCTATCTTGGACTGGCACGACTGGTTTGTTTCTCGTAATTGTTCAAGTGTATGCTTGAAATGACAACTTAAATAGATCATCACGACTCTCACCACAACGCCAACGCCATTGGATATTTTTTCGAAAATTCGATTGTCGCCATTCTTATAGGTTTTCGAAAGAAACTATCGATATTTGACGGCAAAATAATATTGAGTAGAGACCTGGCCGTTATACTCAACTTTGAAGCTTCGAGGCTAAAATTCCCTTAAAATCAATAATACGCTCCGTCAAAATTTCCGCAAACGCTATATTCTAGTTCTAAAGTGGCTCAAATGCCCTGCCAACTCTGGAAGGTTCGGTGGTTCACCTTAGGGCAAATAGAATCACTCAAAGATGCTCAGTAGTGAAGATTATCACTTAATCGTAACATTTCTTTTGTAAATGAGCAGGCCTTGGCCTAACAATAAGTGGTAGGCAGCGCTAGATAGAAAAGAATTTGTGCTTCCGATCGGTATATTCTCGTAGTTGTATTCTTTAGCAGTAGACCGAGGATTTTCAGCTTCATTCAGCTAACATTTCGGCGATCACGCCTTCGTCAGAGCCTTTAGTGTGCAGGCTGAAGCCTGCCAGACACCCTCAGATGGCCTTTTATGGCGTTTCGCCCGCCATCTAAGATTACCATGCCGAGATTTATGGAAAGCCGAACGTGGAAAATCGGCATATTGCACTTGGCCGAAGGACCAATGCTAAAAGGTTTAAAATCGTCAATGTCAAGTGGCGGGAAACTTTCGCTTCAACCTGATAATGTAATGCCTTCAAAGTTGAGGAAGAGTTAACGACTTTCAGGTACAGTGGCTAAGCAGACAGCTCGTGACATACAGTTTGTGCAGCGCTATCGTCGACGCTTCGACCTCCGTGTAGGCGTGAAATCGAACAAGTTATTCAAGTCACAGGGTAGAAAAGGAGATAACTGATAGATGCTTTCAAGATTGTTTTATCCAGATCCGCAGATGTACATTAAGATTCAAGTGCGAAAAATGTGCTGATTTTCCGGTTTCGACTTTCTATCTCCCTTGTTGTTGCCTTATTAGCCGGCTCTGCGTTCCAGTCAGCCACGGAATGAGGCGTAGCAACCAGCGAATTTCAAATCCGCAATTGCAGACAGCCGATGTGTGCGTGCTGCAGCAGCAGTTGTATGTATTTGCTGGTGTGCGCACACCTACTTCTGCAGCTATTGGCCAGAGCATTGTTACTCTATACCGCTGAAACCTTCCGTTCCTGTTGCTGTTATCCAGTTGTTTCCCCACTTTTGTTGTACAATTTTTAAGATTTGATACAGAATAAAAACTCGATTAAATTTGTGTTTATTTTTCGAATCGATAATTATATGGAATTGACTACTTATAATATGTGAGAAGAATGTCACTGTGTCAATATACAAGAATCGGTGCCACCGGAATCGATAGTTAACAGATGGAAAATAATCAATACAATCAATACATATACATTTGGCGTCTAGTAGCGAGCATCACGGTCGTTTGGAGGAAAAAAAGAAAAAAATAGAGGAATGATCGTGATGATCGCGTTATGACTCCTATTATAGCACGCACAACAACAATAGATTCTCACCTACTCTTTATACTCGTAATGAACCGTTTCATTCAATAGTAAAGGGGGGGGGGCGACATGCAGTGGGGGAGAGTTAGATTTGGGGCTTAGTCTTATGAAAGATGAGATTTTCCTGTACTGGTGCTGCAGTGCTGGCCGGATTGAGTCAACCTAGATTTATCGCTAAGGCACAAGCAAGCTGGAATAAGCCAAAAAATTGGTCCTAGTCTAATTTTGAAAAAAAAATGTATTTTCCTTTGACCCAATTTCCGAGGGAAAGTACAATTTCCAATAAAAGCCCTTTTTACGCTGCATAGGTGTAAATAACGTTTATAACGTAAGGCACAAACTTATGGACCGCCACTGGTCATCTAATACGGTGATCGACGCGTTCTCGGTCGATCCCGGTATGCATCGGCGAGTCATCGATACGTCACTGCCGGCACTCACCTACCTACCACCTGTATGGCGTAGTGGCGACGGTGGCGTATAACTCCCTTACGGGGTTGACCGAGAACGCGTTCATTACCGTAGTAGGGGGGCAGTAGAGGACCAGTGGCGGATCCTGCATTTGTGCGCTCCGCGATAAACGGTATACCAGACTTGGGAATGGATCGACTATTTCTTCGAACAGTATTTGAATAATCGACCAATTTCGGATTTGGGATCCCTTGTTTCTCCGAATAGTTGACTTAAAAAAGCCCTCCGAAAACCTTAATATTATTTTTTCAATGCATATCCGATTCATCCGGATATTTGAATTGCTCAATTTTCAGGTGTCCGTTTACTAGGTAAATGAAATAATTGTGGTTCTCGTATATTCGGCTTATTCGGATAGTCGAGATTTCAGATTTTCGAGTGTTCGGTCAACTTTCGGTCACATCATTCGAATCATTCTGAAAATTCTCAGATAGACTTGAGCGGTTTCTTGTTGACAGAATATTTCAGTACCAACACCTGAGAAATGTTGGAAACATCTAACATTTGAATTTTTCAGCGGTAAAATCGAATTCGGAACCGGCCGAATACTCATTGATATTAGGTCGTAGCGAGAGGTTCCCCTGCCTTCTAACCTTGCCGGGTTTTTGAAACTTTCGGCGTTGATTTTTTGGCCTAGTGAGATATGTCGCTCGAAAGCACAGATCATTTCTCACCTAACTCGAAAGAAACCCGATGGTTCTCATGTTATGTGCAGGAATTCAGCGGAAATCTCCCGTTTTGAGCATTTCGAGTGCTTCTATTTACACCATTCGAACACTCTGACCTTCCGGTAATAACTTTTCTGAAAACATCTCCATGGTGAGGGATTAGGCAATTTTTTGGGAGTTTTATTTTGCATTTGCAACATCGGCCTTTTCTGCTTTATCGTCGGTTTCAGCTGCGAAACTACGCATGGAAGTATTGTGGGCAAGTCTGTACACAATCGTATTCATTTTGTGAATTATCGATCATTTTTTCGAAAACTCCATTTTTAAAGAAGTCGGATAAATAACATTACATTTCAAGTTTCGCATTTGAAATTGGTTGGACAAGCAAAAAAAAAGCAGTCTCAGATTAACAAAAAATCGCAAAACAAATTAGAAGGTCATGCTCCATCAAGATTTCTCGCAGGCGTACCCCTCAGAGAGTTCAAATGTTCTATTAAAGGCAGTGTTCACAATAGAAATGGTCTTCGGGTTTTCACCGGATCAAATGTACCGGGGTCCATTGTAACAATAATGGCGAAAGAACGGCCAAAAACTAGCCATAGATAGCCCTATACGGTCCTCAAACTTCGTAGTTCCATGCCCGCCCCGCCCACTCCTTCAGCGGCCGGAGTGAGCGGGTAGGCATAACGCATTCAAGGCCGAGGACTGTCTAGGGCTATCTATGCTCGTTTTCGGTCGTTGTTTCGCTCTTTTTGTTGCAATGGACCCCGGTACATTTGATTCAGTGAAAACACGAAGACCATTCATATTGTGAACACTGCCTTTAGGTTTGACATCATTGCTGGGTTACTTTAAGTACTTATGTCGGAGCACTGAAGGATGCTTAGCACTGAAGATTTTGAATGAATTTCAGCATATAATTCGAGAACCATCGGGTTTTTCTCGAAGTGGAAGGATCACCTGATAGAAAGTATTTTAAGCCTCCTAAAGGGCATATGACTCTGCTAAAAGATTAACGCCTAAAATTGAAAACGATTTTCAAATTCGTGGTGTGAAACACTTTTCCTACAACTTAATACACTAAAATATTTGGATCTACATATGCTTGAGATCTTGCATTATTCGAGTTTTCTAATACACGGTGTGTTCAGAAAAAAGTCGGAAAGTGTTCGGCAAAAGTTAGTTGTTCCGAAAATAAAAGAAAATGATCAGTTGTCCTCGAGTAATATTCAAAAGTTGTGCAAAAGTCCGTAAATTCTCTGAAAAATCAAATAAATACTCAAATATTCGTCTTTAATATTCATTGAACTTTGACAGAGAACAGTTTTCGAATATATCCGATCGAGAAAAAATTGAAATCTAGAACTCGAAAAAATCAGTCATTCGATATTTTTGACCAGAGGTAATTTGAAAAAAAAATAATCGGAAATCTTTAAACCGTTCTCCGAAATACTCCTGCATTCCACAGGTTCTGAGAATGGGATGTTCGGTTTTCCAAAGTATTCGGAAGGAATTCTCGAATTGAGAATAATTTTGGGAATTTTTCTAAGCTTTGAATGGAAGAATTCAGATGAAAATTATCGGAGATTCGAATAGTTATTCGAATACTATTTGGTTGAAGTCTCTCACAATTAGTCACACTTTTCCACTGCTAAAGGGAGTTAGAAGGCTGAACTTGAAAAATTCTCTTGTTGATAATCTCATAAAAATATAGAGAATCTGCGGCCCTAATTGCTTTAAATTTTGACTCGCCGCAGAACTGAGGCCAAGTGACACGGAAAGACAGACCACGCTCTCGCGACGCGTGCACCCTAGGTTCGAAGCGCAGGCGACGCGGACGCCCGCGGTTGACCTATTTTTTGGAGACCTCAGCGATTTTGGATGAATCCAAGTTGACTCATTTCCACCTAAGTTTCGAAATCAAAGACTATGCCCGAAACATATCTCTTCCCTCTCCTGTACAATTTCTGCTAATATTAAAGCAGTAAGGGGAGGAAATAGGTCCTAAAGCACACGCTTTCGCATTTAAACACGCATCGAGTAGTAAAACTAGTGGTATGTAAGACATAAAATTCGAGACAGAATCAACACGTAACGCACATGGAGAGAAATTGCGAATGTTTGGTATAGTTTGGCCTTTTTCGGGGAAAGGAGTCGGGGCTTTGTACCGGGTTAAATATGGGCGCAAAACAATTTTGGTCGAGAAAAAATGGCACACTGGCAGCGGAAAGCTCGTGAGAGTACTTGCGAAGGTGGCCATAGAGGGAAACTCTTGGCCACGCCCCCTCATTAACGTTAATCGATATTTTTCTGCGGAGTATTGTACAGTAAGTACCCACCTAAAACCGTGGGCCGCGATTGGGTTCCCCGTAGTAACCCAGCGGTTCCAACTGATGAATCCCTGACCTGCGTACCGGGCGGACCGCGGACACCCAAAGCCTATTCGAGCTGATGACGGGAGCATGGCGGGCGAATAGCTGCTCATAGAGAACCTGACAGGCGACTCGCTGGTCAATGTGGGGAGTGCTGGGTCGACTAGGCATAAGGCGCCAGATCGCGAACAGCCACGGATTTTCTACTTAATGATTCGCATGATCCCAGTTTGGGGGTTGCAGGACCACGGGCTGGATGTCTTTCCGGTCCGTCACCGTCCATTGACCGACCCGGTTTTACGGGAGCTCGACCTACTGATTTGGAAGTGAAAGGCATTCATTCCAGGGAGAACCTTGACCAGGGCTAATCTGAATTATCCAAATAACATCTTTGTTTCGGCACGCGATTAGCCCGGTATCCCTGCATTGACCGCTGTGCGCCCGACTTCCAGCCGGTGTCAGCTCGGAAACGGAGAGTGGCGTCGGCCCGCCCGGTGTAGGGTCCGAGATCGCGTGTCTAGGAAAGCAGAAAACCTGATCGCGTGCTAATAGCCGACCACCTCTGTGGACTGGTAGCCGACCATCCGGGCACCGCTGGAGGTGAGTCCGAAAGCTCCCGGTGATGGCCCCCAAACACCCGCAATCGGTCCGAATTCAGCCTCAGTCACGGAAAGCCCTTCGAGCGGTTACTGATCGGTCAACAGCCGGAGCTCACGGACTGACAGTGACTGTACCCGGACCATCCGCTGGAGCTTTCGAGCACCAAACACAGATCAAAGCAGTCGGACCACTGTGAATGGAGGAGCCGGCGGGCTGATCGCGGCCGTCGGTAGGATACCTTGAACACATTCCTGTACCAACAGGTAACCAAGAGTTCGGCCTCAGATATACCAACTGGTGGGCCAAGAACAGTTGTGAGCCTTACCTTCCAAGGTTTCGGTGAGGGTTATACTCCCAACAATGCGCGGCCACGACGCTATGCCTACACTAGGAAAATCGAGTTTCCATTAATATCAATACATTTTATTATAGAAAAATATTATAGAAGAAACCTTGCGTAGCGTCACTTCGCTGGTTCCGTGAAATATGAACCTGCGGCGTTTGGCTAAATTGCCTCGTCTCTCTCTACCAACTTGAGCGCGACGTTTCGCGACGCGGCCGCGCGCTTTGTCTGCAGCTAGGCAATCAGCCTTGTTCTTATTTAGCTATCATCACATCATGATATAGGTCCTAGTTAAGATCCATGGGAACCCATTCTCGACCCTTGATTTTTGGATAATTCAAGCTACCCTTTATAAAACGTCGAAATTCACATCACTCGAGGCGCGATCGGCGCGCGCGACGCCTCGGCCTCCGTCTGCCCTACGCTCTCTCTCTGTCTCTAAACCTCCGCTCCACACAAGCACGCGTAGGAACCAAGTGAATTCCGCCGTTTTATAGCCTGTATAGGGAACCATTTTGCGCCTAAAATATTATGCTGTACTCCCACGGGCTCTGCGAAAATTCCTTATTGAACACTAAATTTTACATGTTACATTCTAAATATATTTTTCCCTAAAACACTACAATAGAATTGTTCTCTAATTATTAATATTAATAGCTGAGCTGGGTAGCATGTAGTAAGTATAAACCTTCCCCTGTCGAACTGGCACTGTCCATAGCCCGCCGGTGAGGCTTTGCGACAATGCCGCTTAGGTGCCTACAGATTCGGAAGCTGCACTATCGCTTAGACAACAGGAGAAATTTTCTGGGAAAAAACTGTCAGTTGACTCACAATGTAGAGGCGAACTCGCGATAGTGCCGCGGGGCTCCGCGAAACCTATTCTGGCACTACCGCGGCAGTTTCAGAGAGACACAGGGGCTGCGGACAGTTGCAGTTCGCCCAGGAAAACTTTAGTGTACGAACAATAACAAAACAAATCATGGAGATACGACGAGACGGAGAGAATTACAGGGAGAGCGAACGACCAGCGTGCGGAGATCATCGATTGATTGGGCGGAGCGTGTGTGAGCGATGTGCCCCGTATATATGGAAACAGTCGTTACGCGATCGCTCGCGACTGCCTAAATATGCGGGGCACATTGACTGTACACTGTAGTAATGCACAAATCAAATGGCAATGTAAAAAGAGTTTGGCGTTGAAGATGAAAGATTCCATTCAATAGGGTCGAGACCAGAGAAGGCCAGCACCGGATAACCTGAAAGCAATCAATAGGTTGTAGAATTTTTTAAAAAATTTTAAGGTGAATTCTGCAACAACACCATTTACACATAAAGTCTTAGTTTACCGCTATTCAACGCAAAAATAATACTCCAAAAATGGGGTGGACGGATAACTGCTCTTTCGGCCCTCAGCTGACAGATCGCTGCCTCTTATTCACTCTGCGGGCGGATCCCTGGCATTCATTGGACCAATCATTGGTAGCTGGCTAGCAGATAGCGTGACGAGCACAAGGCGATGCAGATTGCTGGCAACCGGTCAGCGAATCGCTGGCAACTATCGAGCGGGTTGCTGGCAGCTCACGGGTGGATCACTGGCAACTGCTGGGCGGATGGGTGACCACTGGCGGATGGATCGCTGGCAACCAGCAGACGGATCACAGCAAAAGGAGGGAGGATCGGCAAGAACTAGCGGTGGGATCGCCGGCAACTGGCTGGCAAATTAATGGCAAACGTCAGGGACTGTCTCGTACATTCTCAAAAAATTTCAAGAATTTTCACGACCTCTAATTGTAAGTGAAATTTTTAGACAATTTTGTGATTCAATATTTTCAAAAGCAAATTTATAATGTTGTACTTTTTTGTTTGTAGCTAACACTGCGCTTCTTATCAAAGAGCCTCGGGGAGTTTCAATCTAACTCGTATTGAAAGCGTATCCCAATTTTTTTTGCTCCAACATTTTTACGTCCCCCTGATGTTTCGTCTTACTGTTGTCCCGTTGGATATTAACCATTTGACTCTGAACTGGCGGGCGGATGGCTGGCAACTAGCAGGCGGATCACTGCAAACTGGCGGGCGGACCGGCTACAACTGGCGAGTGGTTCGCTGGCAATTGGTAGGCGGATCACTGGCCCTGACATGCGGATCGCTGGCAATCGGTGGACGGACCGCCAGCGATCCGTCCGCTCCACTTTACGAAATGCACTAGCGGGTCGCGAAACTTTGGAAAATACGAAAAAAAACCGACTTAGGCCTGCGCTTCCGACTAAGCTCCTGCTCGCGAAGTCGCTCCAACTCCTGCTGTCGGAGTAGTCGTCGTCGTTGTTCGCGCTCGAGTCGCTGTTGTCGTCGTCGTTTTCGTTTTCGGAGTTTTCGCACGGCCGCGGGGGTCGGCGGTCGACGATTCGCCACCCGCTCCTGTATCCGCTCGATTCGCGTCTGCATTTGTTTCGCCATCTGTTGTCGTCGGACGAACGACTGATCCTTGGGCGGTTGATGCTTCAGCGATGGAGCCAGCAGTCGACCTGAAACTGTGACGTCAACTACAGGACCTTTATGTTTGGGTTGATGATTGATTTACCCTACCTAGATCATACTGCCCTGCACTCCTCGGTGGTGGTGTGTCATAGTGCACAACGAGAAAATGGCTGGCTTTTCTCCGTCGTCGTGCATTCTTACCGCGACGACTTCGTCCAGTTCGACGCTTCAATTATATCAATACGTATTGATCCAACATCGATTGATTAACAAATTAAGTTGTAAGGTCAGCATATATTAAAATAACTTACCAACGCAACATACCACGGCCGTTTTCGTGTGCCGTGCGCACATGACGAGTAGAGGTTGTAGTAGTTCTCCATCATTTCCTCCAGAAATACACATTCTGAGGTGTAGTTCCGTGGAGCCTGAATAGGAAAATTGAAGCGAAATTCCTTTAAAGTTGGAGATTACTTTCTGTGAGAATTCCTGATCTGAAAAGGGAGGGTCTCTTGGTGAAAGGGTCTGCCAGCTTAGTGTTTCACACTGAAAACTCACAAACGAGATTCAGGCCCCGGTCATAGGCCGACCTCTCCAGCCCGGTCGATACACACAGAATGCATTGTAAATGGGATGCGAAAATCACTCGGTGTATCCCCCCGCACCCCCCAACACCCCTAACACCCACCCGGTCGATACGTATGAGCAACATGGTGAGGTGAAGCTGAGAAAATCACTCGGTGTATCCCTCCAACACCCCCTCGCGCACCCCCCCCGCACCACCCAACACCTACCCGGTCGATACGTATGTTTAAAATGATAGAGTGAGGTTGAGAAAATCACTCGATGTATCCGACGCGGTCGATATCCATGCAATACGTGGATGAGAAAATCACCGGGTGGGCGAGTCGATGATAAAACATTGCGTGTCACTAGAAAGCTAACCTTACTGCTACCTCCGTTACTTCACCATACTCTCCTTCACTATTTCTCTGAACAGGTGCGATCCTGTTGGCCACGTAATCATCGTCATATCTAGTTGGATACACCGAGTGATTTTCTCAACCTCACTCCATCATTTTAAACATACGTATCGACCGGGTGGGTGTTGGGGGGTGCGGGGGGGAGAGTCGGTGTTTTACAGATGCAAATAGCACCAACTCTGACCGGGCCCTTATCGTGAACACTGCCTTCAAGGAAGATTAGTGTAGGCTACGGTGATATAGTGACAATTAACTATGGTGACCCACCAATAAACGTCTATAACAGGTTACGGCGCGAGGTGTGATACAACCCAACATTGGTCCGACCCCCCACCCAAGTCAAGCGATTTGCTCAGCCCCCCCCCCTGGGAAAAATGACGGCGACGACCTGGGGGGGGGAGGTCCTCATTTCGTATTTTTTTTTATTTTATAGTGAACGAATTTTTAATTTAAGACTACATTAAGACCTAATAATGCAATAAATAAATGTTTTCCACGACAGCAGACAAAAACAACTCTCCTACGACAATGGCACCAAATGTTTGTTCAATGGCTGAACGTTCATTATTGCCCTGAGGGCACATAGGTGCGGTTTTGGGAATGAAAACCACTTCAAGTAACTGGCGGTTCAGATGTAGAAACGCACCCTAAATTTCATGGATACAGCTTCAATCCGAACAGCGCTACATACGGTGGGCGGAGCCTGTTTCCATGCCCTGAAGGTTTTATAGGTGCGATTTCGGGAATGAAAACCACATTAAGTAATCGGCGGTTCAGATGTAAAAACGCACCCCAAGTTTCATGGATACAGCTTCAATCCGAACAGCGCTACATACGGTGGGCGGAGCCTGTTTCCATGCCCTGAAGGTTTTATAGGTGCGATTTCGGGAATGAAAACCACATTAAGTAATCGGCGGTTCAGATGTAAAAACGCACCCCAAGTTTTATGGATACAGCTTCAATCCGAACTGCGCTACATAGGGTGGGCGGAGCCTGTTTCCATGCCCTGAAGGTTTTATAGGTGCGATTTCGGGAATGAAAACCACATTAAGTAATCGGCGGTTCAGATGTAAAAACGCACCCCAAGTTTCATGGATACAGCTTCAATCCGAACTGCGCTACATAGGGTGGGCGGAGCCTGTTTTCATGCCCTGAGGGCACATAGGTGCGGTTTCGGGAATGAAAACCACATTAAGTAATTGGCGGTTCAGATGTAAAAACGCACCCCAAATTCCATGGATACAGCTTCAATCCGAACTGCGCTGCATAGGGTGGGCGGTGCCTGTTTTCTTGCCCTGAGGGTGCATAGGTGCGGCTTCAGGCATGCAAACCACATCTAGTAATTGACTATCCGGATGTGAACACGCACCCAAAGTTTCATGGACGCAGCTTTAAGCCGAACAGCGCTACAGAGGATGGGAGAGCGTGTTTTCATACGTGCGAATTCGGGCATGAAAACCACGTATAGTAATACGCTATCCGGATGTGAAAATGCACCCTAAGTTTTATGTACGCAGCTCCAAGGCGAACAGCGCTACATAGGGTGGGGTCCATGAAAAAAAAGTCCGAAATGGTTGTGAAATATTTATAAGTATTTATCGAATTTTTATTAGGGAGTTTCGCGTTGCTACAACGTGCGGTGAACCTGGTCACGGACTCAAGTAATTGATTCCTGAAATCAATTACTTGGGTCCGTGGCTAGGTTTTCCGCACGTTGTAGCAACGTGAAACTCCCTAATTAAAAATTCGATAAATATAATTCACAGCTATCGATTTTTTCATGGACCCCACCCTCTGTAGCGCTGTTCGGCCTGAAGCTACATCCACGTAACTTTGGGAGCGGTTTCACATCCGGATAGCCAATTACTAAATGTGGTTTTGATGCCTGAAATAGCACCTATCTGCCCTCAGGGCATGAAAACAGGCTCCACCCACCCTTTGTAGCGCTGTTCGGATTGAAGCTGTATCCATGACATTTAGGGTACGTTTTTACATCTGAACCGCCAATTACTTAATTTGGTTTTCACTCCCGAAACCGCACCTATGTGCCCTCAGGGCATGAAAACAGGCTCCGCCCACCCTATGTAGCGCTGTTCGGATTGAAGCTGTATCCATGAAATTTAGGGTGCGTTTTTACATCTGAACCGCCAATTACTTAATTTGGTTATCATTCCCGAAACCGCACCTATGTGCCCTCAGGGCATGAAAACAGGCTCCGCCCGCCCTATGTAGCGCTGTTCGGCTTGAAGCTGCGTCCATGAAATTTTGGGTGCGTTTTCACATCCGGATAGCCAATTACTATATGTGGTTTTGATGCCTGAAACCGCACCTATGTGCCATCAGGGCATGAGAACAGACTCCGCCCATCCTATGTAGCGCTGTTCGGATTGAAGCTGCATCCACGAAACTTTGGGAGCGTTTCCACATCCGGATAGCCAATTACTATATGTGGTTTTGATGCCTGAAACCGCACCTATGTGCCATCAGGGCATGAGAACAGACTCCGCCCATCCTATGTAGCGCTGTTCGGATTGAAGCTGCATCCACGAAACTTTGGGAGCGTTTCCACATCCGGATAGCCAATTACTAAATGTGGTTTTGATGCCTGAAATAGCACCTATCTGTCCTCAGAGCATGAAAACAGGCTCCGTCCATCCTATGTAGCGGTGTTCGGATACAAGCTGCATCCATGAAACTTTGGGAGCGTTTTCACATGCGGACATTCGTATTCAAAATGTGGGTTCCGCGCCCGCAACCGCTCCTATGTGCCCTGACTCAGAACTTCGTTCCGGCCTTCCCGGTGGAAAAAACTGCGTTTCGGGCCACCCGGACACTCAAAATCGGGGCCAGATCCCGTTCCGAGCGACCCGCCAACCTTTCCGGGCGACCCGCTAACCCCTCGATTGTTACCAGCCACACGGATGACGAAAATTGCCTTCCCGGTGCAGCGAATTTGCGTGTGAATGTACGTTATGGACGACTAATCTACAATGTACAAATTTTCTCGCGACCCTATTTACCATTTCAAGCGACCCGGACGAGCAGCGACTGGTCGCCCGGTACCAGGTTCTGAGGAGGGCATAAAAATCGAAAGGCGATTTCATTACGGAAATTGTAAGAGATATCACAGTGAAGAATGCTCTTTTGTGACAGTCAGCTATCCATCGTTTTACAGCTTTGCGAAATTTTTAAATTTAGTGGGATCGAACCTGTGAACTTTAAATCGCCCAGGAATGCATCTTAGATTACGAAATTCCAGAACATCTGTGTCATTTAGTTGACAGGATAGTCCGCTTGTAATGACCTCGATGACATCGAATACTCAACACCGCTGCTGCTCACATATCCAGGAGCGCTTTGGCGACACATTTTATCTTTCCAAGACTCGTCCTCGATGTCAGAGTCACTAACGATGGCCGTCATCTATTGTCTTGCATGCTTTATCACCAGTGAACTGTAAGCTCTTCTTGTGTTCCTGCCTCATTTTTACATCCCTATTTCATATCTTGCCTCATTTGTTTTTTCGCAAATGTTTCTCACTAATCAGTTTCTTTTTTGATCTCCTGTCTCATTTTGCTCTCTCAGTATAATCTCCAGTTTTAATTTGACCTCCTATTGTGATCTCATTTTGCCGTCATTTTTTATACTAACGGTATGGTTCTTAGCCCCCCCTCCGGCCTGATAGAAGTCCATCTTGTTTCTTGGTTGACCGAAGGTCCGACCCCCCATCCCACCGGATGTCGATGGGTCCGACCCCCCCCCCCTCTCTGTGATACATCACACCTCACGCCGAACCCTGGTCTATAACTCCGTTCAAAGAAGTGGAGCGCAGTTATGAAGGTCAAATTCGAATTTTGCGTCAATAATTGCCCCCTCAAAACTTGCTTTTCGTTTGGAATGGCCACATTCTTCGAATGACTTCACCTTGTATGTTGTTCTAAGAAATTACAGGATTCAGTACTTTGATTTTCGTTCTGTGTTAAGATTAGTATGGACTCAAAGCTAACAATTAAGACGGCCTTCGGTAGGGTGTAGCTCACCCAAGAACACCGGAAATCGGGCGCGAAACGCCCAGAAATGCACGGTAAAGCGATTTTTGCAACTCGAAATATGGATTTTTTTTTTCGGAATTTTTGATTAGCTTTCTCTGCCTCAATAGACCTAGTATATCCACATTCCGTAGCACTGTGTGTGGTTTTCGGAAAGCGGAACGCGGAGGTCCAAAAATTCGCGAAACTGCGTTTTTCGGAACGCGAAACATGATTATTCCGTTTTGCCCTGTGAGTAGCCTACGAAAAAACCCGAGTGTCTCGGGCTTCTGGCCAGGGGCTGATCCCTGGGTCAACTGGAGTTTTGAAAAAGGTCTACTAATTGTTGTGGGAAAGACGACTGGAAACAATTTAAAATTCGTTAAGATACACCAGTGCATGTGGGTAGATCAGAAACGACAGAAATATTTTTTTCTATTTCGGAAATTTGATCATCTTCGGTCCAAATTTTGTCCATGGGGATTCATGGGGGCGCTGAACAAGAATATAAGGTCCATTTACAGTTTTTCGGAAGATAAAGGTAGGTTACTGCAGATAAATTATACTTTTCCTACCGTAACCTACAGTAATCTTCTGATAACTGAAAACGGATCTTGTGTTCGTGTTCAGCGCCCGAAATCACCCCTACTAGACGAATTTTGGCTTTCGAATTCCGGGAATCAATATTTTTTTTAGTCGTTTTTGATCCATCGTGGTGCATTCAAGGCATTGTTCACGAAAAAAAATCATTTTCTAGTTTTTGATGGTTTTGAGCAGGCAAGCTTACGAAGTATAGGTTAATAGGGAAAAGTTCCCTCAAAACTCGCAAATATCAGAGGAAAAACTATTCATATAGTTTTTCTAGAATATTTATTTCCGCCTGCTTGGAGTGTTCTGCACCCTGCGGACAAAATGTGGAACCAAACAGTTCTGCATTTCAAATTTCTTAGGCGAGTGTCTTCTTTGTTTTCTGTGTCTTGTATCGAAAACTCCTAAAAAATAAGATGATTTAATGCACATGCTCAACTATTAGAATTGTCTGAGAAAAATAGTGTTCGAAAACTGGCAAGTGGATGGCTGGTAAGTAGCACACCAGGAACTAGCGGGACGACAACTGGCGGGCGGATCGATGGCAACTGGCAGGCGGATAAGTGGCATATGGCTGACGGATCGCTGGGTACTGTCGGGCTGATCACGGACAACTGGCAGGCGGATCGCTGGGAACCGGCGGGCTTATCGCGGGCAGCTAGCGGGTGGATCGCTGGCAACTAGCATGCGGATCACTGGCAAGTGGAGTGCGGATCGTTGATAACTAGTGGATGGATCTGTTCCTGTGGTGAAACAAACGCAGAACAATTCTTATATGACGTGGGCGGAGTTATTTAATGGGTCGGCTAGTTAACGAGGTTTTCACCCGCTTCCTACCCCTTCCTTGTGGTTCTTCCGTCCTTCATCTCTTACAGGGACCCGAAGCTTACATTCTCGCCGGAAAACGGGCAACCCTTTTATCGTCAACATTGTCTTCAAGGAAATTTACCAGATTCAAAATTGTTTTTTTCTTTACCCTCCCCACAACACTCAATAGACGGTTTTCCAGAACTTTATTTTTCACTGGGATCAGTTCTGAGTGAGAATGAAGCGGCTTGTGTTGGTAGCACCAGCAGGTAGACGAACTTCTATGCTAAATTAAGAAAGTCGTGACCGCTGAAGATTTCGAAATCACAAATCCGTCTTGAAGCTGGAGACCCTGATTTGCAAGTCTCTCGTAAGTCTTTAAAGGCACAGTCCAACCTCGAAATCGGTTTTCTCTTTTTCTGCATATATTGAAAACGACCCCACGCTGATTCCAATAATGTCTCTGAAATCGTACAAGACCCTCTAGAAACGAAGTTATGGCCCCTCAATAATTGAGCTACGGAAGCATGGTGGACGAGTTGTCCGTGGCTTGTAATTTCCGTCATTTGTAACCGATGTATGCGAGCCGTCCTGAATGGATAGAGGGGCTAAGAATGAAGGGAAGAACGGGGCTATTGATCGGAAATCATCGCTCATCTCGTCACTGTTGAGCTCGAAAGATCGTAAAAGGGGCGTGCCAAAGTGGCTCCCGGACGTGGGAGCCCCAAGGTGGCTTCCTCCTATATCTCGCTTATTCGGAGGAATTGAGAGCTCGCACTTGGCAGATGCTGTATGGGGTGGGTCTAGTTCACAATTATGTGGAAATCTCAGACTTCGCCCCTGAGCTTGGACTATGCCTTTAATGACGCATTTATTGCGCATTTATACTTCGCTGCAGCGCTGTAATAGCTTTCTGGGACCACCCTGGGGGTCACCTGCCAAATTTCATACACCAAGAGTTGTAAACTCAGCAAAAACCTACCGCAGCATATAATTTCCCGTCCCTATCCATACACAAATATCTCTGTGAAACTTCTCCTCGTATACTCACTAAGCCGATAGCGACAGAGAGAAATTCGAGCACACCTGGAAGTTTTGAGATATTTTCTTTTTTTTTTCTAAAAATAATGAAAACTCACTAAACCGACTGCCCTCCCGTCGAGTGCCCCGTACTTGATCACCGAGACCACCGCGTCGGATCTCCAATTGGCTGGTCCGTTCGTCAATGATTTCCAACCAATTACCGGATCGACAAAAAAGTCCCCCTCGTCGCGTTGAGCCGAGAAAACTGCAAATACTGACCAATGAGAGAAGTGGCTTCAAGTGGGCATGGTCCCACCCGCTGATTGGCTGTTTGGGAAAATATTCACTCACGAAGTGACTTCATTTCGTTTCCGATCCGGCCGGCTCAAACTCGGACAGTTCGGGAGACCCTCCGGAGGCATCGCCGTCGACGAGCTCTGGTAGGGGAGGTGATAGAACTGAAAGATATTGTTCCATTACTTGTACGGAACCATGATGATAATTGAAAGCAAACAACATTTGTTTTATTCGTTTGAGCAACAAACAACAACAGGAACATTTTTGAACATACGAAAGTCTCAAAATTGTAGGGAAAAATTTTCAACAAACAAAAAATGGAAAAAAAAATCGATCAGAAAAATTCCGAGCGAACGAAATTGTAAAATTCGAAGTCGAACTAACGAATCCACAAAAATTCGAAGTTCCGAAATAAATAGAAATTCCGTCAGTGAATTTTTTAAAAAATCGCGTCTCGTGTCGGCCGCCCTTTGAGGAATTCGAGTCAACAAAATTGCACTTGGCCTGCAGTCAACGTAACTCACATAAGAGGCTATCCCTTTTACAATACTATCGTTCTCTGAGCCTAATTCCGGTCCGCAATTGCGGACTGCGGCTGTTTCATCATGCGACACGTGATAATCGTGCTGGGAGAAAGGTGAATCGTGGAGAAAAAGTGGTATCAGTACCATTATCACGTATCGCATGATGAAACAGCCGTAGTCCGCAAATGCGGACCGGAATTGGGCCCCGAGAACGATAGTACATGCTGTGCGGCGCCTTCATTTGGCGAACACGCGACGCGGCCTACACTCGACGCGTGTTGCTATGTGTTGACCTCACCCCGTGTTGGCTTGAGCTCTGGGTATTTTTAAGCCAAAAAGAGGGCCCAAACGGAAAGTACTGCGCAAAAAGCTGTCGAAATAGGCATAGGCTTAGGATTAGGCTTAAAGGCAGTGTTTACGATGAATTTCACTTCCGGTATCTCCACGGTTTACGGAAGGTCTGGTGCGCTATATAGCAAGGCATGCTTAAAAAGCACACAGAAGATGCGTTTTTGAGCAAAAATAGGTCCTCTCTTGTTTACGTTGATTTTTGAGCATGGAGGAATTGACCACTAGAAGATTGATACCTATCAGTGCAATGAAGCGATCAGCTCACTTATCAGCACTTCCTTGACTTGATCTTTCCTGTAATCTGAGTCTTCATTTGTTCATTCCGAGGGGGCGGATCTGGTGCATCAGGCGTGTCCGGGACACCAAAACGCTTGTTTGCAGCCGTTATTTGGCCGCTCCTGGTTCGTTTTCTACCGTTCTATTAACACTGGGAGCCTAGGATCCTTCTAGTCTATCATTTCACTGTGGAAAGTCAACGAGGATGATCATCGTAAACGCTGCCTTTAACCTGTTTCGATGTTTTTATTTACGTAGTAGTAAAGGTGCTTCGGACCTCAAGTATTCTTCACCTCAAGTAGTGAAGTTCTGTGAAAATTCAACTGTGAGAAGTTTTGAATTGAAAATTTCTTTGGCCACTGGCGTCCAGAAGATATATGGGGCGAGGTTAGGAATCTCGTACCGAGTCGCACAATGCGTGCTGCAAGCGTGCGTCCGCAACGTGCACAAATTAAATTTGTTTCCGGAATGGAGCTGGTACTACAAGATAAACTTTCCGCAAGGTTCTACTCTCTTCATAATCTCACAATATTATAAATTCTGGTGGGTAGAAAATAGCCACCTCAATAAAATTTAGGTGTTTTTACACGTCTGCGACAGATTCCATGACTTAACACGTTAACACCACTGTGCAGTAATTTCTGGTCAAAACCCGTCAGAACTAACAATCTGTTATGAACTTGAAGAAACACCTAAATTTTTTGTGGTGGCGATTCTTTAACAACTAGAATTTGTTATCCCATCATAAACTCATAAATTGTACATATTAGTCATTTTTTCTCATTCGTAACTCATATTCGTATCAGGACGCTTATGCCAGTGGATGCTTCAAAAGCGGACCAAAATGACAGCTTATGAGCGGTCTAGACTCCGAGAGTTTTGGCCGAGAAATGGCCGCGAAATGCCTGCTTGCCGCGTAATAGCCGCTAAATAGCCGCCAAATAATGCTCGCCGCGAAATAGCCGAGAAATAATGCTCTCCAGGCAGATGTACGGAGCATTCCAGAGGCATAATTCAGATGTCAGCACCTCCGTCGGTTTAATTACCCAAGTTTGAGATACGTGGACCTCGTTCAACCCCTGGAGGCCCCGCCGAGCCACCACCTGGCGGCCCCAGGTGGTGGCTCGGCGAGCCGGCGACGGCTGCGTCTTGTTTAATTTTGTTTACTTCTGAATATTTCTCGGTTATATCTCGGCTATTTCTCGGCTTCTTCTGGTCCGTTGGATGGGAAGCCGAGAAATAGCCGCCGAATAGCCGGGAAATAGCCCACCAGGAGCCGCTGCGGAGCCTGGTGGGCTATTTCGCGGCCAAAACTCTCAGAGGAGCCTCCAGAGCGTGAAACCCCGCCCAGATTTTGTGGAAAGCCGTCCACTTGATGCTAATACCCACAACTTGTATGCTTGAAGGCAGTGTTCACAATGAATGTCATATTCGAGTTCGACCCAAAAATGGGGTAGCTTGGTCGTGAGCTATCGAATAGTGAGAAACAGCGAGGAAAAATGCTCAGAATAAGCCAAAGTAACGGTTTCTTGCGTACTTACAGGTTCAGGGCGCGGACGAACTTACGCGTCCTACTAGCTTCCGCAAGCGCGCGTTAATGGCAAAATGTGTGCGAACAGATCTGGTTGGACGTGGCGGAGCTGCTCGGCAATTTGCCATCAAAAACGTCCGCGACGCCACAAGCTCGTCAAAACGATGGGCGGAGCGGGCTACGCAGGCGTACTGGGCTTACGAAATCTTCACTTCGCGAACGTTTTCATCGATTAAGAGCTCGTTTGCGCTGCTTTGCTTTCGTCGGCCTTATCCCCTCCAACATCTGACAGCGTAGTGTTTCACCCTGAAAACTCGAAAACGAGATTTATCGTGAACACTGCCTCTGAATAAGGTCATTTTGGTTTGTTTCCAATGCTTTCGATGGTGTAGGCAGTTTACGACAGGCTTTACGGGCCTTGACGCAGTATTGCAGACTCGAAATTTCCAAGCGGGGGTCGTATTCCCCATCAACCCGCCGGGGAGTAGAAGGGTAGATGATGTGAAATTTCAGTACAAAATGCGCGCTCCGCGGCCACCTCTTGCCTCCCTTGGCTTCCCTCGCGACCGCCGGAATTTTTCGAATCGCGTAGCTGAAGAATGGCCGCTTCACGATGGAATCTTTATCTTTTCGCAGTGATATCGATATGTAACACAGTTTCCATTTGCATCTTACATGGTGTAAGATGGGTTGATCTGCTCCTCTGCCGCGCGCGGTATCATCCCCTCCGCTTCCCTTCGACTTCCCTCGGCGGGTTGTTGGCGAATACGACCCCGCTTCAGTGGTATTTTATCAGTTTTTTCGCTTCTATCACTTGCTAATTGCGGAATATCACTAATAATCAATTCCTCTAATCATAACAGTGCTCGTCATGTCGTTTTGGTAATGTTTTAACACTTTTAAATCTGAAAAATAATCAGCTGGTGGAAATTGGCAAATTTCCAACAGCTGTTACAGCTGAACAGGCTTCCGTCGCGTTTTTCCGCGACCACTATTCCTTTTGGCATGCCTGAGCACAGTCAGGGCGCACATAAGTGATAGTTGTCTTGCTATTTCCGCGGCGTCCCGCCGGTGTATAGCTAGGGCCTAAAATGTGGGAGCCGCAGTTCCCCATTGAACGTCATGGAAAAATTTGTAGTATTCAGTGGTACAAAAATTCTAGAAATAAAAGAAATGAAAATATATTCGAAAGCACATTCAGAAATGTTTTGAAGTACACAAATAATAGCAATTTATTTCCAAAGTAATCAATTATTGCTGAGCTCTTCATCGATCTGAAGGCCACATTCACGAAATTTCCAATACTTAGGGAAGTGTCGCACAAATTTCTATGTTACCGGTATCACGGACCGATCACAACATCATGCCTTACCCTGCTCATAAAATGGGCGTGCACGGGAGTTTGAGTGCTTTTTTTGAGTATTTTCTAGAGGCCTTTCCGCTATACATTCCTACTTCAAGGGCTTACCGAAAAAACAAGAACCACAAAATTTTTATGGGGGAGTCAGCGAATCTCCCCAGTGGTTGCATGGGCGATTGCGAGATTCATTGTTATTCTTTTCCAAAGTCAACAGAAGAGCCTGGCAGAGAAAAGTTGGAATTAAAAACCGCCGTCATCCCATCAAAGCAGACAGCCCGGACTGGGGTGAAGTAGACAGACATGAGCAAAAGACACACAAACAGTTGTTGGCCCATGAGTGCATGTAATGTGGTAGGGTGGCCGGCCTGCTGGCGGTAATGTGATGAGGGAGAAGTGTAAGAACATAACAAAGTTTTGGGCGAAGTGCGATGACGGGCCAAAGTGCAGGGCATTTAATTGTTGATAGATGATGGATTGCCGTGTTCTAATTGGCCCATAGTCTTCTACAAGACCTTCCTACCTAACCGAAAACACCGTATTAAACCATTCACGCAAAAATGTCTTATACATAAAAGAATTTTGCGATTTTCTCTTCATGGATCGATGAAACACGCAAAGTAAAACAGGTTTCCATTTCGAAAACTATTGAAAAAAAAAGTTGTATGCCATCTACGAGCTTCCAAAAGTGAGCAGGTTTCGGAGAATTTTTCCCATACACTCCTGGCGCCCGAAATGATTCGGTGGTGCAGTTGCGGCCAACACAATTGGTATACGGCAGATTTCTGTCACTTTGCTGAAATTCGTCATGCAATCGTCATTCTTATCTTGCTCAAAATAAACTAAAGGACTATACTAAGAACTGGATCATGTTGCAACTTTTTCTCACCTGGAACCCATCAAAAACACTATTTTTGAGGCTAGCCACGTTGAAATCTTGACAAATCACAAAATAATCAAAACATGTTTTTAAATATACTCTCACGAATAACCGCTATGATTATTGACAAATTTGAGAGGAATTTTTTGGAAATACAGAAACCCGGAAATAAATTGCCTATACCAGCAACACTCAACATGAAAAAAAAACGAGTATAAACTATCAAAACATCATGTGATCGACGGATTGCGCGATGAATCTTGACAAAGCGCCAGCAATCTGCCGTACACTTAGTGTGTCGGCTGCAACTGCACCACTGCCTTTTTTTTGGGGCGTAAGGCTTTTACAGCAAACATTTTTTTCTAACTAAAATTACTATCGCAGGTTATCAGCCATGATAAATCGATTGGCGTTATAAGATTTCATATCAATCGATGTATAAGACTTTTTTCAGCAGATCTGAATGGTGCCTAAAATGTGCGCCGTGGCTGTTTCAGTCCAGAAGAAAGCAGAAAAGAGTAGGATCAGTAAGTTTTTTTTGATCAAAGGCGGCGTCAGTTATGCAATAGGCAGGTCGCACGTTTGGTTATGCATAGGATAATTGTGGCAGTGTTTGACCTACATAACATAACATAGCATAACATTACATAAGTAAACATAGCATAGCACAGCATAGCATAACATAACATAACACAACATAACATAAAATAACATAACACAGCATAGCATAGCATAATATAACATAACACAACATAAAATAACATATCATAACATAACATAACTAAGCATAGCATAGCATAACATCACATAACATAACTAAACGTAACATAAATTAGCGTAACAGCATAGTATATTTACATAACATAACATATCACAACATAGCATAACATAACATATCACAACATAGCATAACATAACATAACATAACATAACATGACATGACATGACATGACATAACTAAACATAGCATAGCATAGCATAACATAACATATCTTAAAATAACCTCTCATAGCATAACATACCATATCTTAACATAACATAGCATAGCATAGCATAACATAACATAATACAATATATGTAGCACGACATAACGTAACATAGCAAAACGTAGCATGGTTGACAGTGCCCGGTCTGTGATCGCGAAAAATGGAACCGATGGCAGATTGTAAAAAAAAACTCTTTACTCAAATGACCGTGGTGCGCCTTTTGAGCGTGGTCTTAAAGGCAGCATACACGCTCGCAAACATGGTCGAGATATCAACATAAATAGGCCCGCACGGCCCATACCATGTCGTAAACAACGTTTGAAGCACTGAAAACCATCCAGTATGACAATATTTGAGCAATCATGTCACTCACGCCCGTATTTTCACACCCCTTCTTGTAACAGAATGAAAAGTTAAACATGAGAAAACATGCGATTATTGAGAGTGATAGCACTATCAAAAGGGAGTGCACGAGAGAAACAGCTTGATTTACCGGGATATTACATGTTTGTGCACTGATGAAATCCTCCATTTTCGAGAGCCAGCCGGAGTAGAGCGGCATTTTTGAAGGTGGACGACAGTAAATCGGTTTGTAGACATGTTATACTCAAGTAAATCGAGCTGTTTCTCTCATGCATTCCCTTTTGATAGTGCTATCACTCTCAATAATCGCATGTTTTCTCATGTTTAACTTTTCATTCTGTTACTCGAAAGGGGTGTGAAAATACGGGCGTGCGAGACATGATTGCTCAAATATTGTCATCCTGGATGGTTTTCAGCGCTTCAAACGTTGTTTACGACATGGTATGGGCCGTGCAGGCCTATTTATGCTAAAATCTTGACCATGTTTGCGAGAGTGTATGCTGCCTTTAAAGGCACAGTACACACTCAGATATGAATTTTGAGATTTTCATGGAATTGTGTAGAAGACCCTTCCTGTGTAACACGTGCTAACTGCGAGACCTCAATTCCTCCAAATAGGCAAGAAATAAGCGACCACCACAGGCCCGACCCCCTTCGCTCACCACCACAGGCCCGACCCCCTACCAGATTTTCGAACTCGATAGCGGCTCGATGGATGGATGAATTCCAACTAGTCATCGTTCTTCTGTCCATTGCCGGTCTATCCCCTTATCCTGGCTCACTCTCGCGCAACGATTGCGAATGAAGAGAAATACAGCTCAGGTAAATTTAGTTGTCCAGAATAGGACGAATAGTTGTCGAGAATCGGTCGACAATCTTGAAGTTGTCCAGAAAGTTGTTATAAGTTGTCGAGAATCGCGAGATTCGCAGTATTCGTCGAGAATCGCGGCCGATTTGTTCAGAATTTCAGAGAAAGTTGCCGAGAATTCGGGGAACGAGTTTTTTTCCCGAGAATTCGGACAGATTTCTCGACAACTCCTTCCGAAATTGGGAATATGTCTCGAATATGTCGCAAATTTCCCGAGAATTCAGGACATCACTTCAGAACCCTCTTAACACCACATTCTTTAAACGTTGCGGCTGCTGTTTTTGTTCTTTTCTTTTCGTGAAGGTACTCTGTAGTTTTTTTCCTCTTTTTCTACAATCTTCTAGCTGGTTATCAATTATAATGTATTTCACCGATTTCTTGAATATCAAATTCGTTTTTTTTTTTTTGGAATTTTCATCTCCTGAAAAGAGCCAGCATACCAAAACATGGGATTTTCAAGTCAGTGAATTTTGAAAGTTTTCGAGCTTTCAAGTACTGATCTTTTTTTCGATGATCGGTAGTTGCAGCAGTCGGATTCAAAATATATTATTCAAGAAGTTACCCAAGAAGTATCAGAACAGCCTTTGAAATCAAGATTGTTCATTGGAATGAGTCTCGAATGATAGTTCTGACCGAAATATGCAACTCTAAACCTTGCAATGATTGTTTAGCATTGTGTTGGTGTACAATATTTGGACTTCCGGTGGGTACACACCAGGGATGTGCGTAATTACGACTAACGACTAACGAATTTAACGACTAACGGGCTTTTTGGGTGTTACGTCTAATGACTAACGACTAACGAAATTAGAAATATTTTCGTAAGCAATCCCAAAATTCGTTAGAAAATCAAAAGTCATTCACATCACGCTTCAAACCAATGATTACTCCAGATCCAGAAATGATACATAGTTCTCTGATGGTTTTTTGCGGTGGATGGTACAAAATAACCATAGCCTTCAGTATTTAATAATTCTAGTGAAATTGCTTCGCAGTTCTGGAACCCCCACATTATGACCTCAACCGAACGTTGCGAAAGGTCCCGTGTAGCGTTTGTGCGACTTCGTGTCGGTCACACGAAATTATGGTGGTAGGGTCACTGAACCAGTTCCGATACTGACCGGCTTCAGCGGAAATTTTTAAAGAGGGCGCTATCAGAGAGGATAATATGGAGCGGTGCCTGCAGGCCACAACTGCGCACCGACAGGAACTGTATCCGATGAATGGATTGTAAAGGGCGCTGTCCTTAGATTTGCAGTCATAAATTCGAGATATGCGATTTCTATAAAGTGGTGCTGGGACCTATGCGTTGATGAAGTTTTCATTTGGCTTCTAATTTCTTGCGACCTTCCCCCCTGATGAGAGCAAGCTCGAAACGACGCGCGCGCTCAACTTGCGACGCTGGAAAAAGAACTAGTGCAAAGTTGGTGCAGTTCTCCGTGTTGTCACCATGGGATAGATCACCGTATACCATCACATAGCGCAGAACTGTAAACTTTGAACTGAAAAAAAGCGCAGAGTTCATGGTTCCCTCGGTTCCCCATATTGCTTCTTTCCTCACGGGAAAAAAAGGACAAAATCGACAAATACACACTCTCGAGTATTAGGCTTTCATTCATATTTTGAATTATGTATATGTAGGTTTGCAGTTTATACTAAGTTCCCTAAGGATAAATGGTTTGGGTGTTTAATAGCCATGAATGTTTTGGGAAACATACGTATTTTAATGCCTTCCTTCTTTTTCTATTCATAAGGGCTTTTCTCTGCCTCAACTGTGCTTATTTTTAAAGCCTAGATTTCTAACGACTAACGACTAACGAAGGTTTTGGCCGGTTGAACGACTAACGACTAACGAATTACAAATTTTCTATTACGCACATCCCTGGTACACACCTGCAGCCAGCAGTTTGGCCGCTGGCTAATGTGTCCGGGGGGGGGGGGAAGTCGACAATTTTGAAACCTTGGAGCCACGACAGTAGGATATTTGAGCCCATCGTGGTCGATTTATCCTTTATACAAACTTCCACCGCCTAAGATGGAGGCTGAACACAGTACAATGGCTCACACCTTTCTCAGGTGTTGTCCCGCCGAAAGTCGACAATTTTCGAAGTAGGAGCCACAAGAGTAGGATATTTGAGTCCAGCGTGGCCGATTTATACTCTCCTCAAAGCTTAACCGTCCCAGGGTAATTCCGAAGACCGCTAAACTGATTGCGCGCTAGTGCTGGGCAAGGCCAATGGCGGCCCATGTTGAACGATTTTGTAGACCCACAGCATATGCGATGCACATTTTGCCTCTGCCGGACGTCGATGAAACGTGCCAATTTGGGGAATTTCTGCAAACAAACTTGAGTGAAGCCAATTCCAAGGGCTTCGCCGACCGTAGTAAACGATTGGGTTGAAGCCCCAATTTTTGGTAAGGACATACAGTTGTACATGTGTATCAGTGTGAGTTAACTGTCAGAAATTGGGCAAGAAGTTGTCGTGAATTGGTCGAGAAGTTGTCGAGATTTGGGCGAAAAGTTGTCGAGAATTATCTAGTGTGTGCGAAAGTTGTCCTGCATTCGTACGCCTGCCGGACAACTTTTCGTCCGATTCTCGACAACTAGTTTTACCTGAGAGGCTTGAGACAACTCGTCCACCAATTTTCACCCTCAAAATCTAGGTATCTTTGAAGAGCCATAACTCTGTTCAAAGGGGGTCTTGGACGATTTCAGAGATATCACTGTGATCAGCGTGTGACTCTCTACAAAAAAATCATGAAATCTGAAAATTAATTTTTTGGGTGTCCTGTGCCTTTAATATGTGGGAATGGCACTCTACGAAAAACATAAAATTTAAAAGGGACGAGAAAAGAATTCAGTCTGATAACGCTAATGATCTCCGGCAGTTGATAACCTAGGATAACTTTGTTATCAAAAAAATTCGTGTCTGTGAAAAGTCTATGCGAGAATATCTACAAAGAAGGCTTAACTATGGAGGCTTACAATTCGCATAATTTTTTTCTGCAATTTCTGTTCGTAACATCTTGCAAACGCGTTGCAGTCGCATAAGCCTTGCTTTCTCTTTTCAACCATCTATGAAAGCAGAATGTCATATATCATAAAGCTCATTCATACACATGGAAACCCAGATCCCTTGTGTCCTTTTTCTAGATGTCGGTATTTTCGATCACTTCCTGAAGTCTCTCTAGGGTCTTCAGTTATAAAACAGATTCTCCATGCAATTCCTCAAAGTTCGAGAGGGGAAGGTTCAAAGCCTAATTTTAGAAATATTTGTTAGAAACTGTAGGAAAAAACTGTTCTATTCATAACGCAGAGGCTCGCTTCTACTAGTTTTTCTTTAATTCGTCAATCACATTCATCAATCGCCAGCGCCACCTTCTCTGCGCATTTGGGAACAGAGGATATCTTTCTTTCAGTGTGGGCCTAATCTTGTACAGGCTACATTGCTTTTGATATTTTTATGGCCTAGAAGTACTTAAAGACACAGTCCAACCTCAGGGGTAAAATTTCATATTATGGTCAGCCCACTGTGAATAGCCATCCTGCCAAGCGCGGGATCTTAGTTCGCTCAAATAAGTGAGGAACTATGAGGAAAAAGTCGTGCCCGCCCGCAAAACCCCAAAAGCCTAACCGCGCACACCGCCCAGGAAAGGAAACCAAGAGCTCTGCTATTGTACATCTTGCCTTTGAGCATCGCCACACAAACAAATTGTTACGTTCACAAGGATTTTGGTTCCCTATTCGGGGCAAAACGCTCGATCAAGCTTTGGGGTATTGAGAGTATTCGACTTTTTCCTTGGAGTTTCTCACTTATTTGATGGAAGTGAGAACTCGTGCTTTGCAGGGTTGCTATACACGGTGGGCGGACTCTAATATCAAATTTTACCCCTGAGGTTGGACTGTGCCTTAGAGCATCAGATCAGCCGCGAAACGACGGCTGAATAGCTACTGTGTTTCGCGAAACAGCCGCGAAATAGCCGTGAATGAGCAACAACTCATCCGCGAGATTCCTAGCTTCGAATTATCGGGAAAACATCTGCAAAATAGTTGCAAGAATAGCCATAGTGTATTCAAAGAATATCTAGGAAACAGTTGTGGTGTAGCATCGGAATAGCCGCGAAAACTCCAGAAAATATCAATCAAACCACCGTGAAAAAGCTGCGAATCATCCAAAGAATAGCCACCAATAAGCAGCAAAACATTCGTAAAAACGCTGCAAAATAGCCACAGAATGTCCGCGAAAAAGCCACGAAATAGGTGTGGAGCAGCCTTGGCATCACCGCCTCAAAATGGCTGCAGAATTGCCGCAAAATGTCTGTGCAGTCGTCATGAAGTCGCTGCAAAATATACGCAAAAGCCGCTTCGTAAAATCACCGTGACATAGCCAAAGCACATCCGCAAATTAGCTGCGATATAGCTTTAAAATAGCCGTGAAGTATCCGAGAAGTACTTGCAAATTTGCTCGAAATAGTCGTGAACCCACTACAGAATAAGCGCGCATCAGTCGCGTAAAATCCGCTGAAAGACGCAAAATAACACCCTATTATCTGAGCGATAACCGCTGATTTCCTCTTAATACCTGCGAAACAACCGCGGAGCCTCTAAGTATTCGTATAAAAAGCCTCAGAATAGCCACCGAATCGCTGCGAAATTTCCTCGAATTATTCAGAGAATAGCCGCGAAGCATGCACTTCTTCCGTACACGTAAGGTTGAAGAAACTTGTTACTACTCTATTGCTGCTGCGTTACTATCGTGTTGCTGTTGTGCTGCTGCTGTGTTATTATTGCTGCTATGCTGACCTTGTGCTGCAACGGTAAATTTGTTGGGGCGGCGTAGTGCTGCTGCTGTATCGCTGTTCGGTTGCTATTGTGTTGCCGTCGTGTCACTGCTGTGTTGCTTTTGTATTGCTGTGCTGCAGCTCTGCTGCAGTGTCGTTACAGATGCATTGTCGCTGTGTTGTTATTGCTTTTATGTCGGCGTTTTGTTACTGTTCCACTGCTTCTGTGTTGCCGTTGCTGTTGTGCTGATTTTGTGTTATTACTGCTGCTATGCCGATGTTGTGCTGCTGTAATGATGTTATGTTGCAGCTGTGTTACCAACTAATACATGGAACCCGAATGCAGAAAGAAATCTACAGGATAGGATCGACTCTGGAGGCTTAAAATTCGCATAGATTTTTTTTCAAAAATTTTCGAAAAGGGACCCCTGCGTAGAATATCGCAAATTTCTTGCTGATGATCAGGAAACTTCCAATGCGGAAGTGGCTTCCTTCTTTAAAACATACTTTAAACTGTTGTGAGCAAAGATGAAGACTTCTCGGCAGTGACCGATCGCCTGGCGGTACGAAGTTGACGTTTCGCTTTTGAGGAGCTCAACCAGCATCACAGCTTCTACCAAAGGATAGCCACGAGGTTATCCGTCACCGCATGCAAAACCTATAGCACCGCGGCTGCTATGCAGTGAAGAACAAGAGGCAAATCGCTGATGCCTCGCTCTCAGCGCAGGTTTTTAGACGTATCACACTTTCCAACACATGTAATTGTTTCATTCAGTCCGATCAATGCCTCCAACAGAACTTTTTTGTGCAGATTTGAGCCATGCTAGTGATACATTTGGGTAGGAAAGGATAGGTTCGTCGGAATAGGCGACAGAATCGATTGGAAATCTTCAGGAGAAATCCTTTTTCCGAGTTCTGCGGAGACGGAAAAAAATTTTGTGAGGGAAGCAGATTAGTTCTCGGAAATTTCTCTTTCCAACTCTGGAGCCCAATTTTTTTGTGCTTATTTCTCGTCTAAAAGGGCTATTCGAGGTGCTGAACAAGATTTTGAGGTCCATTCATAGCATTCCATAAGCTATAACGAGATTATAGCGGTAGGTTATGGTTCTTATACCGTAGTATATCAAAATATTAGATTCAGCTGAAACATTAGCCAGGGGTTCCAGTGAAATTAGATTCAGCTGAAACATTAGCCAGGGGTTCCAGTGAACTTCTGCGCAACGGCCTTCTGGACTATAACTTTTTTTTCTAACTTTTTTTCCGGGAGTCTTCGTGAAAAATTCTGACTCAAGGTGTTTTCTGGAAAGTTTTCGAAAAAGAAATTTGATTTTGCGGATACCCGCCGCTATTTCACTAATGTTTGGCAATTTTGCAGGTCTTTTGCGGACTTTTTCGGATATTTCGTGGCTGCTTTTGGGATAAACTTTTTTTTATTTTACGGCTAAATTGCGGGTAATTTGCGAATGTTTCGCGGATTTTCGTCTTACATTTCGCTTCTAATTCGCAGCGGATTCGGGAGATAAAGAGACTTCCTAGTAACTCATTAGCGCATTCGCAAATTTAGCCTCAGTTGTGAGATTTCGGATCACAAAACTTGACGAAAAATGCACTTCATCCAGTTCAGTTTACAACCCAATTCTTTGAAAACGTAGAGGAAAAACTGATCAGCAAAAGTAATCTGAAATTCTTTGAAATCGGTCGAAGGATCATGAAGCTTGGTCTGAAGACGTGAGAAATCGATAAAGATAAACTTCATCGAAAAAATTATCAAATTTATATGGAATTCGCCTTGAACCTTACGAAAATTTCTGCAACTTCCGCGAATAAAATTCTCTGACAAATCATGAAATGGTACATTCTTCTCTCTTGGAGTTGATCTCGAAATTCATGAGATTCTGTGGAATTCCCCTCAAAATCGCTATGAAATGCAATGGAAATTATCTACAAACTTGTGAAATTTAACCAAATTTCGAATTTTGAACTCGAATAGAAGCCCATGTCTCTCTATAGGGCTCTGCAGAGTTGCACCGCCCAGCGGCACGTCGCCGAGCGAGATGATTGGGGCTTGGCCAAACCCTGACGCGGCGGCGCACTTCAGTGCCTCGCAGAGTGGCAACTATGCCTGCCATCGTTCTTCATTTTCCTCCATTACGTACCACCTCATTCATTACACGCCAAAATTTGAATTTTCATTGATTCAAAAACCACTGAATCACGGTTGAAGAGAAATTTGAACTCTAAAGACGTCAGAACTGAAAAGCTTCTCGAAAATAGCTAAACTTCCATATGTTTTCGGAAAGTTTTCGATTTAAAAAAATCAAAGGAGCGGAAAACATAAAATCTAGTAGCGACGCTGATTTGGAATTTCTCGTGAGAATCGATATTATCCCACAAAAAAATGGTCCAGATCATTCCTCGTCGCCGCTCGCTGGCGGCGTCGCTCCGGTAGTCGCTGCTGTCGCGGCGAGGAAAACACTCTGCGAGGTACCCGCGTCGCTGCTCTCGCGCGGCACGTCGTCGCTCTCGCCCGCTGCGTGGCGCCCCCATTCCCCAACACTGCCGTGCCGCAGCGGCACTCGCCGCGGCGCAACTCTGCAAAACCCTTATGAAAATCACTCTAGTTTCTGAAACTTATGCGGGAATTGAATTTTTATTGAAATGCGCTTATAATCACTGGAAATTCATTGAATTCACCCAAATGTCGAAGTGGGCCAGACGAACCTTGAACGAGTTAAATTTAACTCACAGTTGGCAAAACCAAGCCATAAATTTCCCATCTGTTTCCCGGCTATCCCGCAGATACCTCTCGGCCATTTCGTTGGTATTTTGTGAGAACTTTGCGGCTGGAACTCTGCTTTTTTCGCGACTAAATTGCGACTGATTCGCGGTCAAATCGCGGCCGTACCGCAACAAATTCGCGGTAATACTCTACTCCGCGCATATTTTTTTTCCGATCGTTGACACAGCCCGTAGCTAGGATGTCACTCTCGGACACGGCAGGGGATGAAAATCTTTATTTCTCTCTTCAAATTGGCAATTTCAAGAAAATACCACGGTTTGTTCGCGGATATTTTGCGGCTTTTGACCGGAAGCAGTCACTTTGATGCGTATAAAATCAGAAACACGTGTTCAAAATAGAATTAGGAATATGAAAAAAAACCTCAAAAAAAATAAAAAGGGAGAGAATCATCAATAAAGAATGTTAGGAGAAAAAGAAACGTACCGTTTGTTCTCGTCGCCTTGAATAAGGAAAAGACGGCAAGGAGGGAGGATTGTTGTGATTACTATTACTAGTAGGAATACTATTATAGTATGGCACTGGCAGATTGTAACTGGTTGTCTGATAAGGGAGGAAGGCAGACGCGCCACCTCCGATCGACGAGATCGAGCCCGTCAATTCAGCCATCCACCATCTGAAAGAAAGGAATTATTTTTCTCCAGATTCGAAACTCTCGAAAATTCTCGAAAATGGCTAGCAGAGAATAGTACCGTGACGGCGCCGTGCCAGTGCCGAAGCGGCAGTATCGTGGAGTTGCCGTAGCCAACTAGCGGAGCCGCGAAAGCAGATGGAAAGTTGGTTGACAATAATTGTTAGAAAAAACTTCATTGCCGACCGAATGATTGTCCGCGGGTCCGCTTCTGTTGCTGCCCGGGCGAGCTGTAGGAGCCCTGACAGCAACAGCAGTGGCCCGGATAGCAACAGCGGTGGCGGGGACACCAACAGAAGCGGACCCTCAAATCGGGAGAATGAGCCGAGCTGTCAGGTGGCTTGGGGCTGAGAGCCGCCCGAGTAAGCTCTAATCGGACACTGTCTCGGCAGTTCCTCCAGATATAGAATGCCTGAGGCGATATTGAGAAAAGAAAGAATTAAAAAAATCATGGGTCCAGTGAAGTATGGGTGGCTCAAGCATAAAAGAGTAGCAAGACAGGCTTTTCTTAATGAAGAAATGTTTCGGGTAGGTAATCTCAATCCACAAGACAAAATTCCTTGATGAATACTGATCAAGTCATCAATTTCTTTGCTTTGCATCGATTTGGAAGGAAGTCTTTTCATAGATGCGACGAGAAGATTGCTAATTCCTCACCGGCTCGAAACTGATGAGGTGGGCCGCACTCTCAAACGACCAGGAAGCGAGTGGGTCGCGCTTCCAAACGACTAGAAGCGGAAAGGTACTAAAGAAGAAGAGAAAGCTGTACAGAGCAAGATGGAAGGAAAATACCCGCACTTCCTACAACCCTCAAGAAAAAGGACCGTTTTTCGAGCGATCTGGAAAAGAGCGGACCGCGCTGTCCACCCACAAAGAAGTACCGCACTCCCGATTCTCATGAAACAGTAGGCTTCCCAAAAGAGGTTGACTATGTAGCGACCGAGCCGCAGAAGCAGGAGCTGTGCTCTGGACAAGCCTAAAAAAGAGTGGGCCGTGTCCATGACTCATCTGTAACGGTAAGGTCAGAACCGCCATCCGTGTTATGCTAAATAAATGCAGGCGGAACTGCAGAAAAATACGGTGGAGAGCGAATTGAGCTCCCCATTGTCTCAAAAGAGGGGTTTTTTCTCTAGTTCCACTTGGGGGAGGGAAGTGTGCCGCACTCTCAACCGATGCTAGAGAAAAATGCACAGCGCTCCTCTGGAGGAGAACGAACGGCTTTTCAGACCGACATGGAGGGTAGCGGTCAGCATTTTTTCCAACCTGAGCAGGAGAAAATCACACTCCCGACCGGTTCGGAAGAAAGAAGGCAGCACTTCCAATTCACCTGGAAAGGAGGGGCCCACATTACCAACTGACCTAGTGGGATAGGGTCACCTAAGATTGTCCGGTGGGTCGTCCATTGAACGGATCCTATTGAACGGATCCAAAGGGGCCGCGCTACACCACCAGTGTGGGAGAATGGGCCGCATTTCCAACAAATACGAGACGGAAGAGGCTGTACTCCTGACCGACAGTCAATAGCGTCGAGCTCGAATCAGAGTTCAGATAGGAGCGTTTGTGAATGTGTGGACCTGTTATAGACTTGCTATCCACGGCATAACAAGAGTAGGAAACTGTCCCAAAAAAACTACTGAAAGAAAAGGTCTTAGAAAAAGGTTCACAACAGACCCATTTATGATGACTCTCGCCCCTTACACCAACAAAAGCAAGTAAAACACCCGAAAAAAAAAGCCGAAATTCCCCTTTAACAAGTTTACATCATGCCGAGAGGAGAGCCTGAACTCTGCCCCCTAAAAGGCCAGAATACTCGAACCGATAAGAATAGCTTATTCACTGATTACTGACAACCGACCGTAAATGACTTGCGCCTTCTAGGTCAGATCATGTGGGTGGCTTCTGACTGCGGAATCAGACGGGTGGGGCGACTGCTGCTACTGTCAGAAGTGGGGAATTCGGATGACCGAGAATAGTGTCAACAGGCCATAAATGTCACACTTCCGAGACAAAGGTGAATCAATTTGAATGCTTCTAGTCTTAGACTAGCTGATAAGGTAGCGTATATGTAAATACGTATATCTGCTGGCAAGAGACGTTGCCTGATGATTCAGGTTCTTGCATTTAGGGTCCGTTCACGAGTGTTGTTCCGTGGTCGGTATCAAGTGTTCCGCCACAAAATGTCTCTAACAAGGGAAATCATTTCAGCGTGGTCCGGGTTTAGCAACGAGGAGTACAAATTGAGAATGCGCATGCCACGAGTGGATAAAACTGTAAGTGACACCGACCTAAACCTATATGTGAAGGAGGTATAGGCTCCAAGCGACCGGTTGCAGTAGTAAAATAATTTTCTGCCTTATGCAAGTTGCCATAAAAATCCGGAACACCGAAAACGGACCTCATATTCGTGTTCGGCGCTTCGAGTTACCCCTCGGGCACAGTATGTGTGGGAAAAATTCGACCACAGGACCCCCAAAAATGAGAATCAGCTACCGCCGCCCCCATGGTGCTCCGTAGGTCAAAACATGTTCGCCAAAAACCTCTCCCATGGGTGATTTTGGGGTGCTGCCTACGAAAATGAGGCTCGTTTTCGATTTACTGAACGGTTAAGGTAAGCAAGGTACCACTAACTACCGCAAGACGCTGTGATCTCCGGAAAATTGTTGTCCGCCCTCGTATTTCTGTTTATCGCCTTTTTTATCCCCTATGAACTCGTCAAAATTTTGAAATCCCGGAGTTTGAGAAACTGAGACGAGCATGCACGAGTTAAAATGTTCAAAATTCAGAGTTTTTTTGGGGCGACGTAAAAACTCCGGGCCAAAACTACTAAAAAATAGGGGGTCACTTCAGTCGCTTTTCTTTTTCTGTGAGGGAAACAGGTCTTGGAACGAAGGGTTCGGACGCGGTTGTCTCACATATTGGAATAGCAACAAAAATATCAAAGAGAACCGTAGTACAGCATCGCAACAGTGCATGTGAGAAAAGCATCTAAACGTAACGAAGTAATAGCCATATTTCAGGCAGTAGCCAAATTTTCAGCACATAAGACAAACATTTAGACGAGTTGCCGCGCCTATTACGGCTATGACCGCTGCCTATTACCGCATAAATTCTTCACTTCGAGAATTGGACAACGTACGTACCCCCGTAAAATTTCAGATTTTTCAAATTCCGAAAAAAAGGATTCAGAATCTCCATGAAATTCCCTACAAACTGATACCTAACACCCCCTCCCCAGTTACCTTAAAATTACGAAGAAAATCGCCGAGAACCCGTTTTCTCGTTGTCCAATACCGTTGTCCAGAACCGCGCCTTCGGTCGATATTGGACAACGTAGGTTTTTCTTCCGAAAAGGCAACCCTGAGTTCCCAAAGGTACTTTCTCCATTTTAAGCCTATCCTCTACAGACTGCGATAAGATCGTCCGAAAACTCCGCAACTTAAGACTTTTAAGAGCAATATTCCAAATTGCACTGCCACGAGCCGTCGATTATACAGCGTTTCAAAGCCAAACCGAGTTATGTCCGCAGAAAAACACAAAACCACCGCCGGTGATATTCCCTCTCCCATCTTCGCTCGCACCCCTTCTGGTTGAACAATACTATAATTGAACTCTATCGAACCTGAGAAGATTCACCCACACAAGGGTTCTATGTAGTTGGAGGTTTCTTACCCGTCAAATTGTAGACTGCTGCCGATATTTGCTATTTGATTGTGCTACCAGTCACTGTTCTTACAGCAATTCCATCACAATGCGTAGGTTTTTGATAGTGTATCATTCATCCTTCCCTCGTATCCTGAGTGACCCCATCCAACTAGGTATGCACCGAGGTGTCGTGAAGCCTTGTGATTAGTGAGCTGTTATCTAGGGTTCAAAACGTCCCCGAATAATATTCGGCATACGCTAGAATTTTGCCCACTTCGAAATTGGAATCCGTAAAAATTAGGAAACTTTCTTCATCCTCACCGTAATTTCCTCCACTTCGAAAATTTCCTTCCAGCTCAAGCTTATTGCGTCAATCTTAAAGCATCGCTGACTTCTTGCTAGCTTACTGCTCGATTGTGATTAGGGCAAAACTTAACCGAAGCAAGGAACAACTGTCCAGCGTTTTTTGATTTCTGCTTTAATTTGCCCACATCTTAATTCATCGTTATGCCATAATGAGATTGTGGGGTGATCTGCGTCGCAGTTTTAATTACTTCTTTCTCGAAACAGATTTTCTTGCATGTTTCCTGCTCTATAGCGATCAGCAAGTCAAAACTACACGTTTCTAATCAGTCCGACAGGGAGTGCAGTAATTAGTTTTAAAGAAATTAGGTTTGAAAAAAACTTTTTTCCGCAAACTTTGACCGCAAAGACTGTTAAATTTTTTTCAGAACCTGGGGGGACGTAAAAGTTTTGAAAATTTTTCAAGAAGTTCGATCTCCATGTGAGGGGGGCGTAGCTTCGTCGAGGACCTGGACAACGGTCTGTTTAACCCTGAGAGCCATACTACGCTAGGCTGCGGCTGCTTCATGTCGAGCACATGAATTTTCGATATATAGCTGCACGCTGCTCACTGCGAGAAGCACACCGACTATCATTAGGAGTAAAAGCTGACCAATCGTCCTGTAGTGATCTATCTACTTACGCTACAATGCTGTTCCGGTATCGACACCGTGCCATAGGAGAAGAAAAGGGGTAATTGATGGATGCTCCTAACCACAAGGCTGAAATGCGGTGCAGAAAGTTTTAAATGAAACTCTAGATGTGATTTCAAGGCCAATAATCTAAAATCTACGAAACGAAAAGTCTTGCCGTAGCGGGGACTCGAACCTTAGTGTTGATGCCTGTGCACTTAGGCGCACCACCACTACACTCTTGGCGCGGATAGCGGAGGCAGAGCCTCACGGGCCGCTGAGAGCTCTGCATGTTTCATTTCTCGCTTAGAATTTTTTCAAATTACATTCTTTATTTTGCTGTAATATTTAGTGGAAATTGAGCTGCTCCAGATATAGATCAAAAACGAAGGAATACAGTTAGGTGGGAAGTTCGCCGTGCGTACTGAGCTTGCGTCTCCACAGAATGAGGTCGTCATGAACTCTGGATCACCACTGGCCCGAACTTTGCGCGTGAGACGCGAAGCGGCTCCTCACCCTCATAAGCGTTCATGCGTTCTGCGCCAGGATACTTAGTAATAATAAGGCAGTTTTCCAAGGTATTAAGGGGGAAAGTTTCAGTTTTGATACTGAAGGGGAAATTGAGTTCTATTTGTTGATTTACGAACACAGACTAGGTTGTAAACTTCCCATTGGGGAAGATTTTCAAGACGAAATGCGACCGTGATGCCGTCCGGTGCAACATTCGCTTCGAAACTTTTCGGGGCACGTGTGAAGCAAGCACTAATAAGGGCAAACTTTATCAAACTCTCTCAAGAGATTGAGTTAGAGCACCATATTCCGGGCATGGTATCTGGGGAATTGAGCATAGCATCGGTTTTCTCTTCCCAAGACATAGAGACTGCGCACCACATTCATAGACACGCAAAGACGCAGACTGCGCGGTCATACACCGATCTGACGACTAATTACCCTTCGACTGCACTTCGAGCTTGCTTTTAACCGTTGTTCAATACTGTCAATAAGCTATAAAAAAGAGACAGGCTATACATATTTTCTGTTTCGTGACCAATTTTAATCTGTTCCTTCGCGCTTGTGCTGAGCGAGGTTAGAAACAGTGACAAAATGTGGGGAGAAGGAGACGCAGCATACGCGTGCAGACGCACGCCATGAACGGACATAAATTTCACTCCGAAACAAAGGATACGTAAATGAACTGTTGTAGTCCGCCGGAAAACAAAACATCGAATGTGGGCAAAATAAAAAGAAGTTAGGAGAAACAAATTGAACGACGAAACCAGGTCACATTTTGTGGTGGGTATACGTGCAAATACTGGGCCTTTTATCGCTGACATCAAAGAAAGTTGTTGAAAATACAAGGAGAGGCGGAAGAATAGAATAGAGACATGACTTTTTTCCAATGACACTTGAACCTACGCCTATTCATGATGAAGGTTTAGTCAGCGTTTCGTATGCGCAATCACATTCCCATCAGTCCATGTAGGTGTTGGAATTTTTTGACGAAACTAAAAGTCATGCGCAAAAACGAACAGTTCGACAAGGTTCATAGATCTTTGGGAATCTCGCGGAGCTTGTAAACGAGTTTTGATCGGGAGAAAAACACTTGCGTAAACCATATTGAAATTGTACTAGAGTGTAATGTACACGCAGAGGAAAGAGTATGTGGGTAAAAAGCAAGTAATTAGATCAAGTGTTCGACGTAAGAAGAGTAATCAAATCGTGGTTGCGGTATTCAAAGCCATTTCAGCTTGCTTTTCTGAACTTTGAAGCCGCATTCGACTCTTCTCATCGATTGCTCAACGATCTGCGCGCCGACGGAGTCCCGGAAAGTATGTTCGACTAATGGAGGACAAACAGCAGCAGTTCGTACACCTGTTTGATTTACGCCAGTTTTCGAGGTGAAAACAGGAGTAAGGCTAGAAGCTGTAGCAGGACCTTCTCTATTCAACTTCGCCGTTGATGAAATCATGCGTAGAGTTGCAGAACAGTTTTTTGCGGACGTGATACTAACATCATCAGGACGCTCCCTTGTCGGCCTGGAGTACGCCGACGGCATTGTGCTATTCGCTGGAATCAACACAAAGCTGCGAAGGATAGTGAACCTCGTCTCGAAGCACGCCGCAGAGTACGAACTCGTCTTCCCACCAACACATTCAAGCAGATGTGGGTATCTCAGATACCTTCAACGGGAGTTTTAGTGAATGGACAACATATTGGACTGGTGGACGATTTCCGTTATTAAGTCTGTTCGCTGGAGAACGATGGTGGTTATGCAGCGGATATTCAACAACGATGTGCGAAAGCTACACCTGCATTCAATTCTCTTACCAAGTGTTTGTGGTCTAGTCCTAACGCGAAGGAATTCAAGTTGCGCGTTTACTTATCCGCTATTCGCCTCATCATAATGTAGGGATCGGAGAAGTGGGTAGCACCGAAGACGCTGATGGAAAGCTTGGATTGCACGAAGAGGAAGCTGTTTAGACGTTTCTCGCATTATTCTGGCCGCGGATCTGCCATAACGTAGACCTCTACAACGAATTCGACGGACCACATCAACACTTGACACGAGGGAGGTGCCAACTTCTCTTGACATCATCTAAAGTGGCAACGGAAGGTCGACTTGGACTGTTTGTACATATTCTAAAAACCCCCAGATCGTCTTGTTCAACATGCTTTAGGAATGCTTCTGAGTGCGAAAGTTGTGAACGGATGTGGTGAAGGAGGATTCAAAATCACTCGGCATTGAGAGGCAATTCAGGCGCGATCCGATGTTTCACTTTGCGAGAACTAGATTAGCGATCAGTGGATGAATTGTGTTCAAACTGTGGCTGAGGACCGTGAAAATTGGATACATCTAACTACTAGGGCGGCACATCTGAGCGAAGATGCGGACTGACCGCGTCAGACGGAAGCCAGCCGATTGATTGCTGAGAGGCTTACCCGAATTCGAATAGTGGCGCGTTGCGCTTGACTTTGAAATTGGATGGATACGTTTTGGCGCGATGAAATCTCCGCGGTTTGGGTTCCGATCATTTATCAATCAGTGTTGATTGGCTCGTCTTCTCGGGAGGTTCGCCTCCATTTTCCTCTATCTGGTTAGTCAACATTAGGGTGCATTGGGCAATCAGAGGTTGTTTGTCAATTCGTGGACATTCTTTTTTGTGTTACACGGCTTTGAATGGCCCACGAACCTGGAATATTGATTCTGTTGCGTATAACCGAATATCAGCCAATTCGTTATTTTGTCATCCATCTGACCGTAGAAGGAGCATGCCCTTCACAGTTACAGAAGCGGACCTGAAGCTCTGCAGGAAGAACCAAGTTACCAAAAACTTTTTGCCGCACCCCCCTATGCTCGGCATAAACTCGTGTTGGAACACATGTTACTGCTGTAGACGGGCTGCCTCCTTCTCTGCTCGTGGCGTCAACAAAACAGCTCTAGGATTCGTCGTTGTTCGACGAGACAAGCGTCAGTTGTCTTGGGGTGGGAGTAGGGAAGTGCGGCGGCAGGGTGAGCGAGCGATGTGAAAGCTCACTAAGTTGGAAGTTCCTCCTGTAAGGGTACAATATGTTATGAAAGTCTGACAACTCATTCCTGAAACCTTCCAGGTTTGAGAAATGAGTTGTCTCTCGTTGAACGAAAGTTGAATTTCTCGTGGGCTGTTTCTTCGACGAAATTCTTTCTGTTGTAAACTGAGTCATGTATATTATTCAACATCAATTCTTTGTAACCCTTTGTGACCTGGAAATCTGTGCGTAGAGGTAGAGGTTAGATTTGTGAAAAACGTTCTTACCCATAAGAGTGGTTATTGCACAAAAATTTCCAAAACGAGGTCAAAAGTGCGAGACTTTGCGTTTTCGCCTCGAGAAGCCCGCGTGTTGCCTCGAACAATCTGCCTACCGCCTCGAAATCTTGGTATCTTGCCATGCTTTTCGTGTCCCATTGTGTTGCGTTCAGTGCCCTATTGTGCTGATATTCAAGGTTCTATCGGAAAATCCATTTCCTACTGACAATTAGAGCTGAGGGTTTTTGCGTTGAAGGACCTGCCCATTGCTCAAAAATACCTTTTTACGCGACAGAGACGAGAGACGTCAGCATGCACTCAGGCAGTAACTCTGGCTGAGGGGGCAGGCAATACCGGCTGACTAAAGATTGTACCCACGCATGCCCCGGTATTCACTGCCCCCTCAGCCGGCAAATGGTGGAGCGCTCAGCCGGCAAGTGGTGGCCCCCTCAGCCCGCATCCACTGTCCCCTCAGCCGGTAAATGGCTGCCCCCTCAGCCCGCATTCACTGTCCTTTCAGCCGGTACTCAGCCCGCCTTCACTGTCCCCCCAGCCGGTAAATGGCTGCCCCCTCAGCCCGCATTCACTGCCCCCTCAGCCGGTAATTGGAGGTCCGCTCTGCCGGTATTAGTTGCTTACCACGTGAATGATATCGATCTGCAAGACTAGATTAAGCCCCTAGTAGGCTCTCCCTATTCCCCAGCAAGTTCGAGGCTTGCGTTTCATTTCTGAAGCGGCAAGCCTTACCTTGCTTCAAAAATCATGAATTGACCCGCTGTCACGTCCCCACGGTCACAACGAACCGTAAGGGGTGAGGGGTCAATGATCCAAATCATGTGGATGACCATCCGTTCGAATGCCAACACCCGAATCAGCTCGAAGTCCATTTCGCCCGCTCCGTACATGAGCGTGGTTTGCTTTAGTGTCTGCCCGCTCAGCCGGTAAAGCCATGCCCCTCAGCCGGTAATGCTATGTCTGCCCGATCAGCCGGTGACATGCTCAGCCGTGGATTTATGTCTGCCCGCTCAGCCGGTAAAGCCATGCCCCTCAGCCGGTAAAATGCATGCTCGCCCGCTCAGCCGGTAAGACGCTCCGCCCCCAAAATAAGCCTGCCCGCTCAGCCGGCGAGCCTACTTCTCCGCCCGCTCAGCCGGTGTTATTATCTGAGCATAAAACAGGCGAAGCTTTCGGGGCAATAGGGAGGACCGCTTTGTCTATGCCTTTCGCAGCATACACGTACCGTATTAATTGTCAAGTGTACCCAGTTTACGGAGTGACATCTTACAGACCAGCGGTCGACAACTGAGATAGGCTGCGTATAGATAACGTCGGGTATGCGACACTTGGCAAGTTAAGAGACCTCAAGCGACAGTAGGCGATGGTGGACGATGTTAGTCGAAGTAGCATATTCGAGGGTAAAACAGAAAATTTTCAGAAGAAATTAGGCGTGTTTAGTGGACAAAATCATTGAGAAAAGTGTGAAGGTAACCGGTAATACTCAACAACTTCCGAACAAACTAAGCGTGACTTTGGCGCAATCTATCTGAAGGCTTCACGCAATCTACTTATCATGTATGTATGTTGTCTTTTTATTTCATGTTGCGCAAAAGTACAGCCTACATGTTTAGCTCGCCCCCAACTTGTTTTGTCTTTTTATAATATTCACAAGTTCAGATTTCGCATGCTGAGCCCTCATTTGACTTACCTGTTAAGTGTCTCTTGTACACAAGTTCGAAGCCCATGTGCCTAGTTTGTATGTCAAAGTCAGTATATCAAGCTTGTATGTAACTTGTCTTGCCCTTTAATGTTGCACACAAGCTCAACGTTTGCATGCTCAGCTCACAAGTAACCTGTCATGTCCTTTTATATGGCACACAGGTTTGAAGTACGCATGTTCAGCTTGCATGTATGTATCTTGTCTAGTCCTTCCCTGTTGCTCACAGGTTTATTGACCAGATGATCAGCTCGAATGTAACTTGACTTTTCCTTTAGTGTTGTCAACAAGTTAATACTACACATGCTCAGCTAACGTGTAACTTGTATAGTCCTTCCATGTTGCACACAGGTTTATAGTCCACTTGTTCAGCTGAAGTGTGCTTTTCTAGTCATTCCATGTTGCACACAGGTTTATCGTCCGTTATTTCAACTCGCATCTAACTTTCCTAGTCCTTAAATGATTCACACAGGTTTGTAGTTCACATGATTAGCTCGTATGTAACTAGCCCGGCCCTTTTATGTTGCACCCAGATTCAGCGTATGCTCGTAGCGCAGAAAAACGGGGAAACAAAATCATCTCGAGAAAAAACACAGTGGTTAACTTGGAGGCTTCAGGTAATTTGTACTAATGTTGCAAGTAACTTGTCTATGAATGGGGAGCAAGTTTAAAGGTTTTTTTCTCAAAAACGCCTTAAAATGAATAATAAAACAGTGACAGGATTCGAGCTGAGGATGATCCAAAAATTACACTCAGGTCAATGCTTCAGTCTCTATGACTACTTCTATCACAGCTAGAATCAGTTTAAGGAATCCCTCAAAATCTCTTCTGATTGGAAAAGTTTAATTGCCCGGGATCGAAGACGTCACCACTGTCGGCCATCAACACGAGCATTAATCTCAGTGGTGGGGCCAGTTGGTGCGACTGACGAATGCAAAGGAGGAGGACGCGTCGAGAACACGTGTGCTGGTGCTGGTGTGCCTCAGGACAGAGAACGAGCACAGATAAAGGAGCACACGCACACAATGAGACGAGCAGGAGGAGACGAGCGCGGGAGGTGGGAAAAAAGGCAAGGAATATATGAAAAAGAAACAACAGCTTTGTGCTGTTGTTCAATATTGTTGGGAAGTTCGAGGGTGGTTTGGCCTTTGTGTTTAGGAAAAAAATAGGATGTCATGTGAGGAGTTCGGAAATAAAAAAAGAATGAAAAGTCTCGAAGGGGCAAGTTTTTCAGCAAAAATCAGTACTACATGAAGAACACGTGCTCCTGTAACAGGGTAGACGTGCTCCTATAGTAACAACAGCAAAATGAGTGAGGGAAAAGTTCCGCGAATTCCAGCTACTGATCGTGTTGGAGTCGGCCATATGCTCCTGATAGCAGCACGTGCTCCTGTAAAGAAGAAAATAATAGAGGGGTGTTCTCCAATGAAAATTATTGCAGGGTGCTCCCCAGAGGGAGTCCTCTTCGAGAGGTTTTTCGAGATAGGTTAAAGGCATCGTTCACGATGAGATCGTTTCTGAGTTTTCAGCTTATAATGGAAGCTCTGGTACCCTACACAACAACCATGTTTAAATAACCGCGAAAAAGTTGCTGAAAACTGCTTCTCCGGGCCCCTTTTTCTTCGTTTTCAGACACATTCAGGCAATCGACTCATGAGAAAGGAAGAGTCGATCGCCACGAATCGCTGTTTTGACCCATGATCTCCCGATCAAATCCCGTTCATCTAACTCTTAGCTGAGTTCTAAAGGAGAAAAGTTTGACCATTATGTGCAGAAAGGACATTCATGACGTAATTCTATGATATATTTCCTCAAGTCCCACCCATTTCTACTATATCACTTGTTGATCAAACATTCTTTTCTCATTTGGTGAATGGACGTGCCAGATGATCGACCCAAAGGCCAACCCCCGAACCCAGAAAGACGTTTTTACTGAAAAAAAAAACTTCATTTCAATTGACTTTTGAGACTGCAGACTTACTGATTGGCCTTATCAGGGCTCACTTGAATGACATAACACAGAAACAGGAATTTGGTTTTCTGCGCGTACGATGCCTTTAAGGTTTAGCTCCACTTCAAGCTGTTTTTGAACGGTCAAGGAGGACGTGAGGGTAACCCTAGTCAACTTTTGATGAGCTCCTGGTAGAATGATGATTGGATCAAATAATTAAGCTAGTTGAAACAATTAAATGTAATATACTCAATTAAGAAAAAACGCCATATATCCAAGTATCCGTTCTGCTTGCTCATTCAATTATTCATGAGAAGTTAATTGAAAAGGTGATCAACAAATCATTCAACTATTTGATCGAGGCAATTAAATTTTGTTAAAATGACGAAAATAAATAAGCAGTCGAATGAGAAAAATGAAATGAACAAGAAAAAAAGTGTTGTTCCATTTAATACATCTAATTGAAAACGAATAGGTATGTAGATTAATTAATTTAGCTATTTAAAAATAATTTAATCTATACTCATGAGTGAGAAAACACTAATTGTATCAACACATATTAATCACTCATTTACCACTTCTATTAAAAACTAATAGATAGATTGATTAGTTAGTCGTATATTGCAAGTGACTTCTATGCCATACAAGGTTTTCGGTGGATCTTTATTCGGCCTGACGTTTCGACCCAATCGTCGTCTTCAGAGTTAGTCGGACTGATTAAAAATTAATTAATACTAGATGGATTAATTACTTAATTACTTAATTAGAGTAATTAGATAAATAAACATAGGTTATCAAATCAGTAAGAACATTATGTATTATAACTCATTCCATTCAAGATTCTACAACATTTACGGAAGTCAACTGAATAAATCTCAAATTGGATAGATAGATTAGAGGTATGATCTAGTTCCGCAATCGCGTTCAGTCCGCAAAGTCTCATTATCACAATCGTAGAAGCGAAGCGGTTGCTTTGAGAATGATTCTAGTTGAATTTTTTAAAAACAACCGCTTCGCTTCTACGATTGTGATAATGAGGACTGAACGCGATTGCGGAACTGAACTGTACATAGAATGAGATAGATTAATTAATTCAGCTGAACAAAAATAATCTAGCCTAATCGGATAATGATAAAACGCAGGTGGTATCAACACGTATTTTTGTTACAAAACTGGTCATATTTTTTGCGTTTTCAGCGAAAAAATACAAAAAAGCGTTTTTTTTTTGCCTTTCTCTCATAACTCTATTCAAGATGGTCCGTTTGGGAATCTAAAGAGGTATTGAGAATCTGCATCGTGTGCTCTTTCTCCTGGTACTGTACCTCCTTATTCAATAATTCTATCAAAAGTTGACAAATACGATAATGAAATAGTTGGACTAATTTTTTAAATGAAAATTAGTGGACAGATTAATTAAGAAACAGATTGATTAATTAATTAGACTATTTAATTAAATAAACATAAGTCATTAAATGGGTAAGAGCATTATGCATGTAGTAGAATCCATGTTTTTAAATATTTCAAAGCTTTTATGGAAATTAACCGATTAAATTTTAAATGGGAAAACTAAACAGTTAACCAAGAAAAGCGAAATAGATGAAAAAACGGGCCTTATATGATAATATTATTTAGGTAAATTATACATTTAATACTTTTAGTAGAAAATTGATTGGTAATTAGTTGAATACGCGAGTTTAAAATGAATAAACATAGGTAGCTAAGTGAGAAAAATTTATTTGTTTTATTATTTATGCTACTCTGGCGCGTGTGGGGCAGTGGCGAGAGGCGCCACTGTCACGCGCACGGTCAAGTGATCGATCCTTGCCGAAGGCCAAGCAAGCCTTCTATCCATCCGGGGTCAGTAATAAATTGGCACTCCACTTATCTGGGAGGAGAAGAGCACTGACTTGAAAATCGGCTAGTCCCCGCAAGTCAATGGGTAGGCCCAATACACATTCAGAACCCTCTACGATTCTGAATGGGAGCCGAATGTGTAGCGCATCCCCAAAGGAAATTATCAGCGACGGAAACTTTACCACCTATCCTTATTTATGTCACTTATGTTTTCATACCCTCTATTTTCTTCAATAAATGAATTGATTAGGCTAATGGAGAATGAATTCTCTCAAGCAATTAAATAAAAAAATGGATTGGAAATTGTTTCATTAAGTATTTCGAAACATGTATGGAAAAATAACTAATTCAATTAGAAAAGTGTAATAGTATGGAAAAAAGCATTTTGCACTAATATTCGTGTTGCTCAATCTGTTTGATCTGCATCGCATCTATTGAAAACTAATATATTTTTAAACACATCAGTTAAACTGTTGACAAATAAAAATCAATCTGAAAAAGGAAGAAAGAGAAACAAGAGAAAAATTGAATCAATTTTAATGCCATCCTAAAAATGACAGCTATAAGTTAACTAAATATTCGATTGAGCTAATTGATGAAAGCCAATAAATATTGAAGACCAAATTTCAAAAAAAAAAGTTCGGACATACTTGTCACTCGTTGTCTAAAAACTCTTGTTCGAAATAACTGCTAGACTACTACCAATCAAGAATAAAAAAAACCAAATAACAGCAATTCAATAAAAAAAGAGAAAAAGCCATCTGTAGAAATATTAATACTTCTATTGATTTGCTACATTTAAGAAGAAGTTAATGGATATATGATTTAATTAGCTAACCTCATGAGAAATGAACAAATTTAAATAAATGAAATTAAAAGTCATTTTTATCAGCGTATCTTAATCAGATCATCCTCTGGCAGCTCTGTCTGAGCGGGTTCATAGGAACTAATTGCTGACGGAGAGTTGGTCCCGTGCCAACTTCCGACTAGTCACGAAGTGTAATGAATGAGGGAGTCGAAAGGGCAGGACAGGCCAGGGCACTCGGGGGCACTGTAACACAATCTGACAGGTTGAATGATCAAAGCTCATGAGGGAGGTCCTAGTGAGTTTCAGTGGATAGAAAATCGCCACAACAGTAAGCCTTACCTTACTGTACTTTTTTAGACGAATTCGCAGCACTTATTTTCACAATTCGGTGTGTACATGTCAAAACATGCAAACTGGTGTGAACATGTCAAATCACCAGTAACTTACTGTTATGGCAATTTTCTATTCACTGAAATATAGAATGAGCATGGTGAATATACTCTAGGCAGTGCAACAGAAAGGTCCCCCCCACCCAAAGATGTTCGCCTTGTGCAGAGCACGAATGAACCAGAGGCCGGAGCTGAAAGCGAACGATTTCACTAATGGGAGAAACTTGGAGAGAAGCCTGATGCGGGACGATGGAAAAACCGCACTCAAAAAGTGCGCTGGCCGACCGGGTGGCGCTCCTCCGTTGCAGAAAGCTGCTGCTCGATGCTAACTTGGTTGAGGCCAGCGAGCCGAGTCGTCCTCTTTGGACCAACATGCCCGGCTGCAGAGTCCCAAAGAACTTTTTTGGAGTTTTGGGGTTCGGAAGAGTGCAAAGTCGTCTTGAAAGCAAGGAAGAGAAATGTAATTCTGCGCTGGCAGAAGTCGCATGAAAGGAGGTTGAGTGAAAGTTGAGGTATGGTTAAGAATTAAGAAGAGGTCCAACATCTCCCCCAGCTATGATCAGAACAATCCATAAGAGCACTTCTTAGAGCTACTGATTCAGATCACCAGAGAGTCGTAAAGTGACCATGATATTGTTTGTCCACTAGCCGGCGTGCTAACCAAAACTACACGCTTAGCAAACAAAAACCACGCACCTAATCAGGGCTCAGCTCACAACCGGCACTGACTCGATTTCTTCCCATGCGGTTTCAAACACATATATTTCTTCGATATCGAATGTGAGAAACTACTACAGGAAACTTTAGGAAGCTATTCAGCCGAGGCCACTTAGCATGTGTAGTTGTTATAACTTTACTAATGGTTGCATTAACCCATTCACGACCACGCCTAATTTTGGGTGGCTGCACGTTCGGACCGCGTGCAATATTGCGTCACCGTATAACGTGCCCACCGGTGGGACACGCTGGCTTGAATAGCGTCCCACGGGTGATTCATTCTTCTTTATTGTGTCCATTATGTAGCTAGCAACGATGGTCGGACAGTGTCAGAATCTGAGCTTCCGAGACGCTCTCGTTATCGAGAAACAATTACTCAAAACCAAAACGGGGTCGACTTAGCTACAACGCTTTCAGAAAGCAAACGAGTTTCAAACGATAGGTTTGTACTAAACAACCTAAAAGCTAGCAATAGAAGGAAAAAGAAATCACCACGTGCTTCTTGAGCTGCTTTACAGCAGTTTTTCTCCTCTACTTCAGCCCACCTGAATTTAGAAAGTTCTAAATATGTTGTTGCATTTGACCTACTGATGGACCTCGAGATCACATGTAGGTTCGAAAGTAGCTTCTTGTGGCGGAGAAATCGAATTTTGAAAAGCGTGTCCCACCGGTGGGACACGCGGTCCGAAGTGGTAGTCAACGCGTGTCCCACCGGTGGGACACGTGGTCGTGAATGGGTTAAAGACAGCATACACGCTCTTAAACGTGATTGAGATAACTACGGAAATAGAATGGCATGGCTCAGATTACAGCGCCTACTCATTTTTAAGTGTCAAAAACGACCCACAATGCCCGTACATGGGTTAGAAGTTGGCCCCGCCCTGTATTTTAACGCCCCCTGTATTTGCCCTTTTCCTGCAACGCAAGGTTGCTGGGTTATATTCACCGTCGTTACTGTTGGTAGATTGCCTAACAAGTGAACCACACACGTCATTGACGGCGAAGATGGTCCAGCAACCCTGCGTTGGAGGAAAATGGCAAATACAGGGGGCGTGAAAATACAGGGCGGGGCCAACTTCTAACTCATGTAGCGGCGTTGTGGGTCATTTTTGACACTTCAAAATGCGTAGGCATTATGTTGTAGGCCATACGGCATTGTTATCCCAACCACCTTTACGAGCGTGTATGCTGCCTTTGAAGGCAGCGTTCCCGATGGACTTTGAATATTTGACTTCTGCGCATCCATAGAGGTGGGTGCGAACTCGATACACGTATGTTATAACACACATATGTACGTGCAACGAGTTTGCGCCAACAAACATTAAAGGCATAGTACACTCTCAGAAATGAATTTTGTGGTTTTTATGATTTATTGTTCACTAGACCCCTCCTATAAAACTCGTAAAAAGTGCGAGATCACGATTCCTCCAAATAAGCGGGATACAGTAGTGGACGAAAATCTATTGACATCTCCTTTTTTCGAAATATCTTCGCTCCCTTTGAGGGTATCAATTTTATCTTTTGATATGATATTTTCGGTTATGATGCCGATGTATTAAAGTTCGCTACAGGACTATAGCGCAAATATCCATCGACGAGGAAGACAATTTTCAAAATTCGCCATTTGCAACTTTTTGTCCATTCTTCAACTCGATCGATTTCTTATTTATTTATTTATTTGAAACGCGGAACTAGTTCACGTGAGTAATACACATCATAATAATAAAAGTTGTCAAGTAACTGTAAAATTACACACAATTACAAGAACCTAGACGGAGTAATCAACAAAAAGCTCTTGCCGTGAAACAAGTTCAAAAAAGCATGTAAAAACAAGTAGATGAGGCAAAAGAACCATCCGAATAGGCAGGAAGAAGATCATGTGTTCTTTAGAAGGGACTCGCTATTGGAATATAGAGTCTTAGCTTCCCGCTTCTGCTTCTCAAAATGGGAGCTCCGAAAAAATTTCACTGGGTCTATAGACAACTTTCTAGTAAGTAATTTGTACATCATTATGAGATCAGCCTTTTTCCTTCTCCTGCAAGGACTAGGAAGCTTCAAAATTCTAGCTCTCTCGGCACCATTGGGCACCTGGGAATAAGCGAGTCAGGAACACCTCATCATTAGTCTGCAGGTGTAGTTGTTTTTAATGGATTCTAGTAGGTCAATGTCCTTCCTCTTCACAAGGTTAAAGACTGCGATACCACACTCAACCAAGGGTCTCACATAGGTTTTGTAAGCTCGTAGAAGTACCTGAGGGTTATTGCTTCTGAGAGCCTTGAAAAGATTATACGTACGGTAATTAGCCTTCCTAACCAAACTTCTGTAGTGTTCTGAAACATAAATCACTGGATATTTGAAAACCTATGTCTCTTACTTCAGGAACGGACGTGAGAATCTGACCCCTTAACGTATACGTAGAATCAATATCAGAATTACTTTTTCCAATTCGGAGGCGGTTCGATTTTTCTATGGCCAAGGATAACTCCCATGTATCTGCCCACTTACCTACGTAATCAATCGCGGCCTGTATAGCCCTAGAATCCTCGCAATTCTCTACTTTTTTATAAATTTTGATATCATGTGCGTACATCTTACAGTTGACACCAAAACGTGAAATGAAGTTCGGAAGTTCATTAGTATAAATTAGGAAAAATGTAGGTGAGAGGACGCCTCCTTGAGGAACTCCACTATAAGCTGAATAAACCGGAGAGTATGTACCATCATGTTTAACCTGGTAGGTCCTGTTGGATAGAAAATTTCGAGCCCAACTTATTTGTCTGGGATGAACACCAATGACTGCCATTTTTTGTAGTAATTTTTGCGTTGGAACCCTATCAAAGGCTTTTGAGAAATCAAAATAAATGACATCTGTTAAGCTCCGTCGTTTCGTCGTTTTCGTTCATTTCTTCGTCGTATACTCTCTTGGTGATTTTTGTATTTTGTAGGGTTGCGTGATCGATAAGAACTGAAATTTTCACAGATAGTGAACGAAGATCTGTCATTCGAGATTTTAAAATGGGTCCATCAGGAGCCGTTCCCCGAAGTCTGCTCGGGATCACAATACAAGCCATTCAAGAAGTTCTGAAGGCACAACTCTGTAAATAGGGGGTCTTGGCCGATTTCAGAGACACCACTGTGATCAGCGTGAGACTCTCTTCAAGATCAGCATAAAAACTGAAAAATACTTTCCTGAATGTTCTGTGCCTTTTAGGAATGCAAAGTATCAGTGCTGTCCGAGCCGATTGTATGCTCCAGACTCTGCTGCTCTCACAGATCGGTCCACCTTTATTCACCTGCCAGATGGATTTCTTTCTTGCTATATCGAGGAAATGTCGGAAATGGTTCCTAGTTATTTCTTAGGTAAGTTACTTTATTTTTTGTTTCTGGTACCGAAAACTCTTTCAAAATACGATGGGCCATTGCAAATGCTGGGATGTTAAAACCATTAGAATATTTAGAAGTTTGGTACTGTTTCTCTGGTAAAACGAACGCTGGACAACTGTTATATGACAAGGGCGGGGTGCAGGGCTGTGCGTTATAAAGTTAACGTGTTAACGCATTATTGGGCTGACGTGGTTCGTTTTTGAAAATTAACGATTAACGCTTAACGAAAAAGTGCTAGAAACACGTTAATTTGAGTTCGTTAATTGCAGTGGAATTATGGCACTGATACATCTGCTTCAATGGCAGATTTGAAAAATGGGGCCGTGCATGACGCGTCGGCTTGCGGCACGGTCAATTTTCGGTTGCTGTGAATTATCTCGCTGACCTCAATGTGTCTCATTACATTGTCTATCTATTTTGGTTATTTCTTCTCAATATCGAAGAATTCGGATTCGTGTTCCAAAAAGGAAATGTGAGGCCTGATCTATCTCTCTACGGTGGAGTAAGCTATCAAATGAGGGTTGGGAGCTTGGAATGAAGGCCACAAATTTTCTAACAAGCGGCTCACGCTCTGTATGAAGTGCACCACCACACGCTACTCAGTTTCTGCTACGCTTCGCACGTTCTACATAAAGCGCTACTGGCTTTCTCGGACGCGACGCACGCCCTGAGGCCTCTTTCAAAGTTCGATCGCCGCGCGACGCGATGGGATGATAACCATGAGCATCGATCGAGATCGCGTCGCACGTCGATCTGCACTCAAAAATGCAGTTGCGTCGATCAGCGATCGCCCTCTAAAAGAGGCCTAATGACTTTCTTGGACGCAGCACACTCCTATTTTTCGCAACGTCCTGCTGACACCATTTGAGCGCTCATCCACTTCCTACGACGTCCTGACGTCGTCATCTTAAGCCGTGCCTTCTTTCCATGAGGTGCTGCTGACGTCATCTTAAGCCTTGCCTTCTTTCCATGACGTGCTGCTGACGTCATCTGAAGCCCTGTCTTCTTTGCAGGATGTGCTGATGACGACATCTGAAGCCCTGCCTTCTTTCTGTGACGTGCTGCTGACGTCATCTGAAGCCCTACCTACTTTCCATGACATCATCTGAAGGACTACCCATTTTCCACGACGTCATGATGACGTCATATGAAGCCCCGCCCACCCTTCACGACGTGGTCCTGACGACTCTGGAGCTCTAGCTATTTCCCAAGAGGCCGTGCCTACGGCTTCTGAAGCCCTACTGCTTACCACGACGTCCTGTTGACGTCATTAGAAGGCTTATGTTATTTTTCTGGGAGCTCTGATGATTTATAAATTTTCGTTGTGGTCAGGTAATGTATTGAAATTTCTTAACGAAGTGCAAAATTAACGTGTCAACGCATTAACGGGTTAACGCCGTTTCTTTCTTGAAAATTGACGATTAACGTTTAACGAAAAAATATTTTTCATAAACGCACACCCCTGGCGGGGTGATCTAATGGGTTGGCTGGTCCACGAGATGTTCACTGATCTCCTGGCCATTTTTCGTCGCATTTTCATTTTTGCTCTTCTTAGAGGGACCCAAAGCTTACCTGCTTGCCAGGAAACAGGCAACTTTTTAATCTTGAACACTGCCTTCAAGTGACAAAGCATTTGCAATTTAGGATGATATAAAAATGCCATCTCTAGATATCTTACAGGAAGCCAATTAATTTTGATCGATCAGAGATCGAAAACTTAAGCCTCTTTCACACTTGCCCGACCGACGTCGGACGACTCGTTATCAAATGTGTAATATCTATCCACCCTACCCTATCCATCCTATCTATCTTAAGTTATAGAACTTGATAACGAGTCGTCCGACGTCGGTCGACAAACTATGAAAGAGGCTTTACTCACTAGATGGCGAAAGGTTACTGATAATGATTGGGAATTGTGGTGCGCGCGAAGCGCGCACCAGATTTGGTTTTGAATCGGCCACGCGCGCAACCCCTTTTTCGAAATCTAGGTTCAGAGTGAACGCAGAAATTAGGGCTAAGTTGCAGTTTGCAGTTAAAATTGAGCTAGGAAGCTCATTTTTGGATTGGAGACTGGAAATGGGTGCAGGTCGCTCCTATTCCATTTTGAACTTGATACCTTAACTTTGAAGGGTACCTCAAAATCGTGGGTTTACATACTAAATTAGCCGTGGAGCACGAAAACTGCTTGGACATGATACGGCTGTGGAGACCAAGGTGTGGGGTGGATCTGCAGCCAGCTAACACAGGTCGACGGAGGTAAGTACGGAACTTGTCAGAATTCGTACTCGTGACACGAAATCGATCGATAATCAACATTATCGATTTTCGAGCTTTTTGCACAAAATGCGGCGTGGAGTGGTGATTGCTGATGGGATTGGTTTTCTTGGTTGGGAAATTTTGCTCATCAGTCATTATCGATAAATAACAATCAATAATATTGATTTTTTTCGCCTGTGACTGTTAATGATTTTTGATTGTTGATGGTTTTAAGTCACTTGTTCGGGAAATTCTTCTCACCATGCAAGTTCAAATATTAATTATCAATAATATCGAGTTATCACATGTTGCTCGAAATGCAGCAATGAGTGGTATTTTTTATGGTTTTGGGTCATAAGTTACAAAAATTGTACTCATACGACAGTATCGTTTGTCAGATGTTTCATCATTCCAAAAAGGAAATCGTGGAGCAAAATTGGAGTCAGAAAGGGAACCTTCGGTAAAAATATGTGAAATTTCTGAAAATTTAGCTTCCGGGCAAAAGTAACGATTTGGTAATGAAGAAAAAAGTTTTAAAAATGTCTTGAAATATCTTAAAAAAATGATTTGGCATAAAATAGCCTGGAAAATAAAAAAGTTAGGAAATGAAGTGAAATAACCAAAAAATACGATTTCGTGGTCGATCATTTCACAAGCTTCTCCGTTAAACTTATCAAAACAAAATCAAGCGCGCAACGGAAACCTTAAGCCATTTTTGAAAGCTGCAATAAGGGAATCAGCATAGGTGAAGCTAGGTGAACGCAAAGCTCCTTTCCATATCGTGCTTGATTTCATTTTGATAAGTTTAACGGAGAAGCTTGTGAAATGATCGACCACGGAATCGTATTTTTTGGTTATTTGACTTCATTTCCTAACTTTTTTATTTTCCAGGCTATTTTACGCCAAATCTCTTTTTTGAGATATTTCAAGACATTTTTAAAACTTTTTTTATCATTACCAAATCGTTACTTTTGCCAGGAAGCTAAATTTTCAGAAATACATGACTGATTGAAAATAAAGGCTTGCTGAAAATGTATGTTTTTGTATTTAGCGGAAGAAAACGACATTACCTTCTGGTCCCCCTAATACACAAAACTTGGGAACGCTATTCAGTCGAGGTCATCTGGTATGTGTAATTGTTATAATTTTACTAGCGGTTTCATAAAGTATACATGCGTGTAATGATAAAAGAGCGATGTTAATGTAGACTAGTTAATTGTGGTTAACTTTTCAACGTTGTACTTTTGCAACTCATGGGATTCAAAGTCAACCAGTCATGGCATCACAGCGAACCCTCAAAGGACCGTTGGTTGGGATGTTACGCAGATTCTAATGCAATGTCGCTATAAGTTCTCTCTAAACCAGAGCTGTCTTGCTGAAAAAGACGCTATCTGCGAGCATTCTGATGCAAGCTTGGGGAAAAAAGGGATCTTTATGAGACAACCAGTCATTGACGCAACAGTCGAGCTTGCAATCAATTACCTCTATCCGGAAGGATTACAAAGTACGCATAATGATAAAAATCACCCTTTTAACACAGTTTTCGTTGGTAATGTTTTTTTGTTATAATGCTTAGTGCAAACTCTATGTAGTGATATCCGGCACAGACAAGGGCTGGCGCAAAGGAAAAAAGAGAGAGGAAGAATCATTAGATCAAAGGCAGTGGCCTCGAAGAAAAACGTTGCCCAAAAAACCACAAAACTTAGCTTGGTTCGAGAACAGCTGGAAACTGTGAAGGTTGCGCAGTGAAAAACGCGCTAGAACCAGATTTATTAGGACTTAGAATTGCCAAGTTCTGCACACGTGCACATCTCCACCCAAAGAAATCCGAGTCTCTTGCTGTGTACAGTCCAAGTTCACCGACGTGCACAGCCACAAACAAAATCGAGATCCATTCATAAAAAAAGAATTTAATAGAAAAGCCAAGATCAGAATCATGAAGGCTGACTCTATGTATACGAAAAAACCGTATTGGCTAAGTAGTAGACCGATTGTCGTTGATTTAGAAGCAGTATTCACTATCTGAATATCATATTCGAGTTTGTCTCAAAAATGAGGTTGTTTGGTGGTGAGTTATCGAACAATGAAGAAGCAGCTAAGAAAATCGATCAGAATAAGCTAAAGTAGCGGTTTCTCACGTACGTACAGGTTCAGGGCGCGGACGAGTTTACGCGCACTGCTAGTTTCCGCAAGCGTGCGCTAATGGCGGAAGGTACGCGAATCGATAAGGCTGGAAGTGGCGGAGTTGCTTGGTAATTGGCGATCTAAAACGTCTGCGGCGCCACAAGCTCGTCAAAACGGTGCGCGAGGCGGGCTGAGCAGGCGTACTGGGCTAACGAAATCTTCCCTTCGCGGGCGTTTTTATCTATTTCTGGCCCGTTTTCGCTGCTTTCTTCGACCCTTTCCACTCCAGCAGCTGCCAGCGTAGTGTTTCACACTGAAGTCTCGAAAACGATATCTATCGTGAACACTGCCTTTAATAAGGGCATGACCAGACCTGGTTGCCAGAACTGCCCATATGGCCATGTTTTCCTGATCGACTACCTTGCGGGTAGTCGTAAAAACACTACGTTAGCTGCGCGAGTAATTGTTAAAAAAAGCTGTGAGCTGAAGAGTTAGGAGCTCTGTAGGTTCAATAACATTTTTCTGCCGTAAACGGCCGTTCAAATACTGTAAATGGGCCTCATATTCGTGTTCAGTGCCCCAAATAACCTAAACGGAAGAAGTTTGAACAAACAAATTTCTTGGAATTCTCGTTTATAAAAAAATAACTCATTTAAAACATTTGCTTGACAAAATAGTGTTTTCAGGAGTACCCGTAAGGTAGTCGATTGGGAAAAACATGGCTACATGGATAGTTCTGGCGACCTGTTCTGAGCAGGTTTGACATGTCCTAGTAAGTTGAAATGAGAACGATGAAGAGGCTAACAAAACCCGGCAACGGGACAGGGAGAATCCGGAGAAGAAGCTTCACCGATTCAAAGTTTAAGAGAGGATGAACGAAATCGAATGTTGAAGAGTAGCTACAAGAAAGATCAGGAGTTCATATCATTCTTAAATTGGACCAGGACGAATTAACGGAGAAAGTTGTGGGGAAGTGTTAGAGCATCACTAAGGAAGAAGGAAGTGTGACTATCAGGCGGCATCCGAATACTATGAACTGATACCGCAATGTTTCTGTAACTCGAGGCCCAACAGACAAGACTTGCTTATGACTAAAATGCTATCCACGAAAACCGACACCCATATCTAGCCTAACCGAGTTCCCAGTTCGATAGGCAATGAATCGGAAAGGAGAAAAACTGAGACTTTCCATGTTTTGTGGAAAGGAAAGCCTCACCGGGCAGCGATCGATGATGATCCGTCCGTCAATGGTTTCCGTGGCGTGATGACGGAGTGCTCGATGAAGACTCCCGTTCGAGTGCTGCTGCCGGTGCTGGTGCTCGCCTCTGCGACCGACTGCTGCTGCTGGCTGTGTTGAGCAAAGTGCGAGTCAACGTCATTTATAAAACAACCCAAACAGCACGGCCGCACCCTACATACCCTGTTGCCCTCCGTTGTCAATCTCTTCTCGATGCAAAGGCACACGCTTCGGCTCTGCTGCAACTGGGTGAACTTTTGAAAATTGACATCACACCATTTTGTTCATTGCCTCGCCTCTGTTGTGTTCCGCAGAATACAAAACGCGGTTCTCTTCACTACTCCACGCGAGAGGTACAAAACTGAACACAGCGAAGGAGAGCGGCGCGGTGACACTAGAAGGCCCCTAAAACCATTTGGTTCCCTTTTGGAAATTTGCCATTCTGAGGAGCATTTAAGTCTCCAGCAAAGTAGGCTAAGCCTATCTCAAATTAAGCGGGGCCATTGTTAGGGAAGGGGTCGCAAAGCTCCGCCTCGGGTGGTGGGAGTCGCAACAACCAACGCGCTATGTCCAGCGAGTTGCATGACCCTGCTCCCACCCCGCAAACCACCCACCTACTTTCGCATAGCCACCGTCCAATCGTTCGTCTGACCGGCGATCACGCTCGGAGACGTTGATTTTTCAAATTGTTGGCGTAGCTCTCAACGCCAAGATCATGAAGATCACAACAGTTTCGCTCAAAGTTGGGTTTAGAACGAGTTTTAAAAGAGGACGAAATAGACCTTCGTGCGCCTTCTGACCGAATCCTACGAGCGGCATTTTATGTCACTATAGTACTTTTTTGTTATCCAGTATCGGTTACCTTTTCATTCCCGAAAAAATCTTAGTTGATAAGGGGGGGGTCACGATTCAGGACAACAATGATTGGTAACGGCATCAGATATCTTTGAAAAGTCTTTTCTTGCATATGAACAACGATTGAGTGCCTCCTTCCCCTCCCCTATGTTCCCCTTGCAGTACGTAATATTTCGGAATTAAGAACTTCTTTTTTTCATGGAAATCTTCCGAACTAAAGCATGTAGTTTCTCCAGACATCAAAGCAAAGCCGACTAAGAAGTTCTCGTAAATAAGCGGTGGTCTAGGTGAAGTCACATGTGTGTCAGGGGGAGGAACTGAGTTGATGAGTGAATGAGTGATGATGACAGAGCGAGGTAAGCCGAGTTTGATGACTGTCATACATCATTGTATAGTCTACAGAGAAATAGAAAAGAAAGTCAGATGAAAACTGTGGTACATCCTCCTTCTAGAGGATAAAAGGCCTACCATTCTGTAACTCGAAAATTTCCCAACGGCATACTTTCCCTCCATCCCTCGATTCGTTTTAAAAGGCCGCATTTCATTCAAGAATCTTCCAATGAGTTGCCTCTTGTGAATCGATCGATACCCATTTTTTGTTCTGATATGTGTATGTGTGTGTGGTAGGAGAGCACATGAAATCTGTCAATCATTCGATCATTGGATGGCACCCCCGCGCTCATTAGCATGTCAAAGTGCTGGGAGAGTGGAAATTTATACGATTGCCATCATCGTGGTAGGCCGCGTATGCGACCAGGTTAGAGGACAAGTTCGACGCCTGGGGCGGCTTGTATTCGATAGCACCCATGAGTTTAGGTTGGTGTCAGGAACCACTCTTGCCCACAACTTTCACCCAACAAAGCATGGAGTTTCGGCTGGGAGTTTCGTATTAACATTCCTTTTGTGAAGTGCAGTAACGAAATTCCAATAATTTTGTGTATTTGGGGCCCTTTCACGACACAATCGATAAACGGCAATCGCCAGTGTAGCAAATTACGGATTAGACAAAATGACAAATCGATTTTTTCTAACGAAGCAGAGAGAAATCATCCCTGGATCGTGCACTTCCAGGCCTAAATTCGGATTTAACTTTTTTATACTCACTTTCTAAAGGTACCCTATTTTATGTCAATTTTTATATTAGCCTGAATATAAAAACTGATTCATTATTGTTATTATTAACATCATTTGCTGAGAGAGCTGAATTTCTGATTTATTTGTTCTATCCATTTAGTAGGACATACCTTCATTGAATAAAGAAATAAATGGAGAGTTACTGCCCAAATATAATAAGCGAAATAAGCACTAAACCAATAAATTTTTTCACAAATTAAAATCTAGCAATTTTTAACAAATCACTTTTTTGACAATTTTTACCAGACCCAGGAATATAGAAAACGATAATCTTCTCAAAGGAGAATTAAAGTTTATAGACGAAAATTTAATTCTTGAACAAAAGTACTTGTTTGAAAACAGGAATAAACAAAATAGTGATATTAATCAAATAAAAATTCAGGAACTTTTACTTCAAACAACAAATGATACAACAAATAATTCTCAAGAAAAAAGAAAATCAAAGGGTTATATACCTAATATGAAATTACTTCTGTAATAAATGAATAAGGAAAACATCACAAATTTTGCAGCACCAAACAACAAATAATAAGCCAAATTAATCTTGTCAGTTTTGCGAACCAAAACCCCGCAATCATTGCTAAATTAGGAAGTATAAAAAGTTCAAAAAATATCTATATATTGTATTAGTGTATTTATTAGATGAAACAAAAATCTTGGACACACCGCAATAATCTTAATCTTATTATTTATTGATTAGAGTTGAGTTCACATACTATAAATATTTATTATTGTAGGAATCAACAACGCAAAAAAGAATCCACTTAAAATAAGCCACATCAAGAAATTCCATTTTTACTATAACAAATCAAAACATTACTATGTAGAAAAGTGTAAAATTCACCAAATGATTATTTTATTCATTTTTGTGATCAGTTAATAAGTTACATATCTATTTAATGAGTTATCTGGTAGTTATTAGTTGCTTTTTTTCATTTTTTCATTTTTAAAATTTATTTATTTATTTGTATTTTTTGCTATTATGTGGTAATTATTTATTTTCTTCATTGATCGTTCAAAGCCTAGCTTGTTCGGATGAGTCCGAGTGGAGCGAGCAGCGGAGCGGTCGGTCATGACAAAGTATAACAGTGATAACTTAACTTCGACATAATAGGCCCGAGAAGCCTCATATCGACCGGCTTAAAAAGAGAGAGCTAGGCTATACATATCATTTTATTTTCAATGAATGATCAATAGTCATTCAATGAATAAATAAATAACGCCCGACGTGCTCAAAACTGTTAAACTATCAAAGAAACTGTTTCAGAGACAATAAAAACGCTCTTTAGACTTACAGCCACCCCATCGACTTTGGCACAAAAACGCCAAAGTACACTTCAAAGTAGTGCGAATCAGGAAAAGACCCTGATTAGTCCCATTTTCCAAGGAAATGGGCGGAATCGGAGGCAATTCGTTGACGAGATAAATTGTGCGTGGGCGACTGTACAATAGGAGGGAGGGACAGAGGCAGCGCCACCAGTGTCGCCTGCTGCACGAACTAAACCATAACCGGATAGGTTTGCCCCGCATAAATGACAGTCAACTGTCGCTGACGCTGTAGATCATTTTGATCGACATGCCTGCCCGTTGCCAGCCTCCTGATGGGTGTTTTTCCCGCGATCGCAACGGACGGAAGAAGTAGATCCGGTCATTAGTTCATAGAGTGGCTCAGTGGTTGAGGAGAGTACTGGAAACGTGTGGGGGAAGTCCATGAATCCTTGAAATTCGTGGAAAGCCAGGATTAAGCAGGGGTAGGCCCTAGTTATACATCGGTGAGACGCTGCGAAATCGACAAGATATCTATCACTAACGCACACCTCGCTGTGCTCGGGTACCCCAAAAGGAACCGTTGTTACAGAAAAACGCGGCGAAACCCGCTCCGAGCAAGTGTTTTGGTCGAGAAATGGCTACAAAATGCTTGTTTTCCGAGAAATAGCCGCGAAACAACATTTGTAATAGCCGAGAAATTGTGTTCCCCATGGAAGTATTTGACGCAATCTTGAGGCATGATTCAGAGATCAACATCACTGTCGGTTCAATTACCCAAGTTTCAGTTACTTGGGCCAGGCTCACCCTCTGTAGGCCCCACCCAACCGCTGACGGCCCCTGATGGTGGCTTGACGAGCAGGCGAAGGCCGCGTCCTGTGTAGGAGTCAGGGATGTGCGAAATTTTTTTGAAAACGAGAAGGTAAACAAGGAAGATTGTCGCTACAAGACCAAACTTTTGAGCTCAGATAGGCCAATTAGAGATAATTCGTTTTCAATTTAATTTTTATTTTTCAATATTTTGTCGAAAAAAACCGATTAAGTGGGAAATGGAAAAGTGCCTTATTTGCTGCGTAGCATAGTGTAGCGAAGCATGCTGCAGATTTTTGACCGAAACGTTTCTCGTTTTTCGCTTCCAAAATCTTTCAGCACAACCCTGGTGGATGTGCCGGTCACGTCATGGTTATTTTTGGTTGTTTCTCGGTCACTGCTATTGCTCGGTTATTTCGCGAAATAATAACCGAGAAATACCCGAGTAATAGCTCACCAGGAGCCGCTGCGTTGCCTGCTGGGCTAATTCTCGGATATTTCTAGGCCGAAACCCTTAGAGTAACTACATTATACCAGCATTATAGCTGTTTTTATTCCGTTGGTGTACGAATATGGCCTTGGGTCTTAATGACTTACTTGACTTAATCGGTTGGCTTTCGCCTGACGCGGTCATTCCGCATCTTCACCGAAGTGTGCCGTCCTAGTAGTCAGCCGTGTCCATTTCTCACGGTCTTCAGCCACAATTTGAACACATTCCATCCAGTTGTAACTATTTCATTTCCTGCGAAACGAAACATCGCGCCTGAACTGTCTTTCGATGCCGAGTGACTTCAAATCCTCTTTAACCACATCCGTCCAGAACTTTCGCCTACGCCCAGGTGGCCGTTTCCAGACAGGATTTGGAAGCATTCTTGAAGCGTGTTGTACGAGACGATCCGGCGTTCTTCTTAGTATATGCCCGAGCAGTCGAAGTCGACTTTCCATTGCTGCTCGATGGCGTTGGGAGACGCTGGCACCTCCCTCGTGTCAAGCGTTGGTGTACTGCGTCGATTTCCTTGTTAAGATCTTCGTTATGGCATACACGCGACCAGAAATATCCAAGCAAACGCCTAAAAAGCTTCCTCTCCTTGCAGTCCAACCTTTCCATCTGCGTCTTCGGTGCTGCCCACGTCCCCGATCCGTACATCATGATAGGGCGAATAGCGGATAGGTAGACGCGCAACTTGACTTCCTTCGCGATGGTGGTAGACCACAAACACTTGGTTAGAGAATTAAATGCAGACGTAGCTTTCGCACATCGTTGTCGAATATCCGCTGCATAACTACCATCGTTCTTCAGCAAACGGCCCAAATAACAGAAATCGTCCACCAGTTCGATACGTTGTCCGTCCACACAAACTCCCGTTGATGGCCTCTGAGAGACCCACACCTGCTTGCATTTGTCGGGACGAAGACGAAGTCCTTAGGCTGCGGCATACTTCGAAACGAGGTTCACAATCCTTTGCAGTTTTGCGTTGTTTTCAGCGAATAACACGATGTCGTCGGCGTACTCCAGGTCGACAAGAGAGCGTCCTGATGGTGTTAGGATCACATCCGCAGGAAACTATTCTGCAACTCTACGCATGATGTTATCAACGGCGAAGTTGAAAAGAAAAGGTCCTGCAACGGCTCCTTGCCTTACTCCTGTTTTCACCTCGAAAGCTGACGTAAATCCGACAGGTGTACGAACTGCTGCTGTTGTTCCTTTGTTCATGTCCTCGATTAACCGAACATACTTTTCCGGGACTCCATCTGCTCGCAGAGCATTGAGCAATCGATCACGATGAAGAGAGTCGAACGCGGCTTCAAAGTCCAAAAAAGCAAGCTGTAATGGCTCCGAATACCGCTGCCACGATTCAATTACTCTTCTCACGACGAACACTTGGTCGATGGTCGATCTTCCAGGTCGAAAACCGGCTTGCTCATCTCTGGTCGTTCTTTCACGATGTTTGATAAGTCGCTCGAGAATGATACGTTCTAAAACCTTGTACATGACACGAAGTAGAGAGATTCCTCTGTAGTTCTTAGGATCCGTGACGGATAGCTTTTTGTAAAGCGGTACGATGATCGCATGTCTCCACGAATCGGGTATCCTTTCGCTCATCCATATAGCACGGATGATGTTGGTCATTTCACGAATCCCAGACGGAGGAAGAGCTTTCAGCATTTCAGCAGTGTTGTTGTCATCTCCACCAGCCTTTCCATTCTTCATTTTCCGGACACAATCCAAAACTTCAGACTCAGTCGGCGGTTCCTCACTGACATCGTAATGTGCTCTCTGAACATGCGGGAGCTCAGGTACTGATGGCGCTGGACAATTTAGTAGTGAACTGAAGTAATCCTTCCATATTGGCAGCGTCGCATCACCAACTGCAACCCCCCCCCCCTGGTAGTGTTCAAGACAGGAGAACATCGCTTCATCTTCCCGCTATACTGTCGCAGCAACGTGTAGGCTTTCTTCGGATTCTTCTCCTCCCAAGCCTTCTCGAACTCCTTAGCTCTACACGTCCACTCTCGTTCGCGGTCACTTTGAAGCTGCCGACGCAACTTCCTCCTCAGACGCTTCTCCTCCACGAAGTTTCCTGCAGTTCGGAGAGCACATACTCTGTTGTAGGTAGATGTTGTTTCTTCTGAGACGTAGGCGAACTTCTTCTTAGGCTGTACAACCGGGAGTGCCTCTTTCGAAGCGTCCTGGATGCACTTGACAAAAGAATCCGCGTCGCAAAGTTTCTTCTTAGTCCGTACTCCGATGTGAATAGAAACGCGTTGTCGAAAATTCCTTCTGCACTCTTAATCTCTGAGACTTGTCATGTCAATCCTCTGGAGAGGCTGAGCCCCTCGCTTCCTCTTATGAATCCTCGCAGTGAAGTTCAACAGAACTGGACGGTGATCCGAATCGCATGCGACATCCCACACAGCTCTAGATCTTCGAATGTCCGATACTGGAATATTCCTCGTCAGGACATAGTCAAGCTGTAGTTTCAAAGTTGTCATCTTCCGCTTCCGCTGCTCTTCTGGAGATAGCTGGGTTGGTCCCTGCCACGTAAGCTGATGGCGGCGATGATTCCTCTTGAATGTCGATGCAATAATCAGACCACTGCGTTCACAAAAGTCGACAAGGCGGTAGCCATTGTCCGATGTTTGCTCCACTGGGTAGAACCATTTACCGAGTATTTCGGATTCCTGATCAAGTCCCATCTTCGCATTTGCGTCAATACCCACGACAACAGCATGTTGACAAGGTATCCTGGCCAGCAGCGTATTGAGTTCCTCATAAAACGCATCCTTCGAATTGTCTTCGGCGGTTTCAGTGGGCGCATGAGCACTCACTATCCACAGATTGAATCCCCTGTGATCCCGCAGTCGTACGAATGCATTCCGGCACGACGTTGAGCCCAACTCCTTGACCATACCATTGAAATCCTTCCTTACAGCTATTGCACAGCCTCCCACTCTCCTATCGTCAGCGTTACCGCAGTAGATGGTGTACTCTCCGACGCTGATAGGTCTTAATATTAGGTCTTTTCAAAATACAAAGTGATTCTGGAGGATGAAGCCTGATGGCTGATCGTCAAGCTCCAATAGAGGAATGGACGGCACTAATTTAGATTGGGGGGGGGGGTTGTAGTAGCCGGGGCAAGTGTGTGCTGTATCGCTGCGGGACCTACCCGGTCGCAAACTTGAGGAGTTTCCATTTTAAATGGTTATGTCGGTGAAACTCTGCTAGGATAGCATAAATAGCATTGGAATGGCGCGAGGAATCGAATATGGTTATTTGGGGTGCCTAACACAAATCTGTGGTCGGTTTATCGATTTTCCTTAGATTACGGTATGTAACGGTGGGTACACGGTAGCTGAGTCAAAGTCTCAGATTCGCCTCAAAATTTCTCTGTGGATGTCATTTGGGACGCTGAAGAGGTCCATTTTCCGATTTTCGAAATTTTCAGGTAAGTAACGCCAGTTAAAAGAATTATGCCTACCGTAGCCAACAGTAACCCTAAGTCTGGCGAGGAATAGACACCAGATTCGGGTTCAGCGTCCGAGATAACCCCCAGTTGAAAGTTTTAAACCGAACTCAAGGAGTTTTTTCGGAACACCCCGAAAATTCCCCGATGGGGTACCCTTACCTTTTTGTGAAGCAATGAAAATGTGGAAATGTAATTTTTTGGAATCCCGCAGTCACTTAGGGAATTTTGTGCACGGGTATTGATGTACCGTCACAGACCTACAGCAACGACAACATGGCTTTCAGATCTCCACGGGATGTTTAAAGCAGACCCTAGTTAGGCCTTTCCAAAATCCGCGAGATTCTGAAGGAGAATGTCATAACAGCTCGCTTTTCTGGACTTTGAAGCCGCATTCGACTCTCCTCATCGTGATCGATCGCTCAACGCTCTGCGAGCCGATGGAGTCCCGGAACAGTATGTTCGACTAATCGAGGACATGAACAAAGGAACAACAGCAGCAGTTCGTACGCCTGTCGGATTTACGTCAGCTTTTGAGGTGAAAACAGGAATAAGACAGAGAGCTGTAGCAGGACCTTTTCTGTTCAACCTCGCCGTTGATGTCATCATGTGTGGAGTTGCAGAACAGTTTCCTGCGGACGTGATCCTAACACCATCAGGACGCTCCCTTGTCGACCTGGAGTACGCCGACGACATTGTTTTATTGACTGAAAACAACGCAAAGCTGCAAAGGATTGTTAACCTCGTTTCGAAGTATGCCGCAGCCTATGGACTTCGTCTTCGTCCCGACAAATGCAAGCAGATGTGGGTCTCTCAGATTCCCCCAACGGGAGTTTGTGTGGACGGACAACGTATCGAACTGGTAGATCATTTCTGTTATTTGGGCTGTTTTCTGAAAAACGATGGTAGTTATTCACCGTATATTCAACAACGATGTGCGAAAGCTACATCTGCATACAATTCTCTTACCAAGTCTTTGTGGTCTACCCCCATCGTGAAGGAAGTCAAGTTGCGCGTCTAGCTATCCGCTATTCGCCCTATCATGATGTACGGATCGGAGACGTGGGCAGCACCGAAGACGCAGATGGAGAGCTTGGATTGCACGGAGAGGAAGCTTTTTAGGCGTTTGCTTGGATATTTCTGGTCGCGTGTATGCCATAACGAAGATCTTTACAAGGAAATCGACGCAGTACATCAACGCTTGACACGAGGGAGGTGCCAGCGTCTCCCAACGCCATCAAGAAGCAATGGAAAGTCGACGTCGACTGCTCGGGCATATACTAAGAAGAACGCCGGATCGTCTTGTTCAGCACGCTTTGAGGATGCTTCCGAGTCCTGTCTGGAAATGGCCGCCTAGACGTATGCGAAAGTTTTGGACGGATGTGGTGAAGAAGGATTTGAAATCACTCGGCATTGAAAGGCGATTCAGGCGCGATGTTCTACTCTGCAGGAAGTGGAATAGCGACCAATAGATGGATTGTGTTCAAATTGTGGCCGAGGACCGTGACAAATGGGCACGACGGCACACCTCTGTGATGATGCGGAATGACCGCCTCAGGCGAAAGCCAATCGATTAAGCCAAGTAAGTCAAAAAGGTCTGATGGCTCTATCGTTAAGCTCCAACATAGGAGTGGACTGCACTGATTTGGATGGAGATGTCTCTACTGCGATATATCTAACAGAAAAAAAACTGATGAGTAGAGAAATAATTTCAGGGCCTAAAAAAACTTCTTCAAACAAAAACGAGGGACAAACTTTCTGAATAACAATATGCCTCAACTGAATCGACCGCGCGTTCGTCCAGACCAACAAACAAAGCAAAAGGGCAAGTAAACTTTGGAAGGGCGTTTCCGTGCAAATTGAATTTTCCGCGAAAGAAATCCTTCCTGCAGTCAGCGGACGGCTTTATTGAACGGATTCTGGAGTTTCAGCCTGGAAATCCCGTTCAACTGACAAGATTAAGGGCTGAATTGACGAGGAGGCATAGAAGAATTCGGGTTCAATGGGGGATGGTCATTCATTTCCCTCGAGAATCCCCCCGAGAATGTCCGCTGACCACAAAAACAAACATCGAATTCCTTCAAAATCTTGAGCTCTATGGAACAACCCTGAAAAAGTTTTCAAATGTTAGACCTAAGGAAATGAAATGGTAATCTTAACATAATGAATCAGCATCGTTTGATCGGACGGGAGCAAATTCTGTGGTTAACAGAAAAGCAAAATTGAATTTTTATTATATGCTGATAGCTTATCTTCTTAAGAGTTGACCCATTCATGACTCAGTTTTTTAAAGGTTATCCATCCATGACTAACCCGATGACGAACCACCCGGAAACACTATTTCTGCTAGTGATCTTTTCTAAATGAGCCATCCTAGTCGCGCCGCATATAAAGGAAGCTTTAGGCGGTTTAATATTTGTATAATAAATATATCTCGGCCAAGTCAAAGAGTTTGATGGACATCCGATTGCCTCATAAGGATAGAGTAGCCAAGTTTCAATCTTATATCCGAAAAGGTAATTCGACTGCATGTATTCGAAAACGTCAGGTATTTGAAAATAGTCGAAAATTCAGGTGCATAAGTCCCGCCCGATTGAGACTGTCCGCCATCGCGGTCGGCATGCAAGTCGAGCGGCCGTCGAAAAGGCATTTCTGGGACTTGTCAGTCGATTAGCAGGACCATAAGATGAACAGTGATTAATGTCCTCGTTAGCTGTTTGCAGGCGTGGGAAGGCTCGCCTGAAAAATTGCTTTTGCGAGAGCAGCTCGACACGTACGCCGACCGCGGGTCTTATTCGGACACTTTATCTGGAGTGTTCAATACCCGAATATGCTGGAAGAGATATCCGAATTATGAAGCTGAATTTGAAAAAAAAATGTTCGAAAGGTTTGAAATCCGTCTTTATTCGAAAAGCTGGATGTCCGAAAAGTCTAAAGTCCGACCATTTTCGAAAAGCCAGTTAAAGCAAGATATGACTCAACTATGGCTGTACTCATAAGAAGGCTTTCCGAGAAACTCAAAATCCGACTGAGTTTTAGGAGCGCGATATCGGACTATAGTCGAAAATTCGGATACAATGTTAGCTCTAAGGTCTGTTAGAATGAGTCTGTCCGCCGACGCGGTCAGCGTGCGTGTCGAGCTGCCGTCACAAAGGCTTCATCGGGACCGGTCCTTCCGCGGCCGGCTGCTAACAGCTGGCCGAGAGACCATTCTACATTTGTCTCATATTCCTGCTAATCGATTCACGGGTCCAGAAAACGTCTTTGCGACGGCCGCTCGACAGGCTCGCCGACCGCATGCGCGGCCAGTTTCATTTGGACATACTATAACACCGACAATATTCGAAGAGTAGGACGCGAGATTGGCCTAACTTCCAGCTAGGTTAGAAATGTTGATGATCGGAAAGTGTTATGTTGTATTGTAATCAAGAAAACCGCTAATCAAAAAGTTCAATACTTTCGAAAACTTAGGCTATTCAAAAGGTACCACCTCCATCTACACTTTGAAAACTCTTAAAATCGGATATTCAGCTAGCCGAAAATTCGTCTACCCTCGATTTGGTAGTGGAGAGTATTCTGCTTTTGTGCGCTTATGCTGCCCTCCAGCTTCCCCACACTTTCTTGCTGTGTCCTGCCTCGATTCGCACACAACAAGTAATATCGGGGCTTGTTGATCGAATGCACAGAATGGGGGGCGCCCGGGAGCGATTTGGATGGCCTATATACGTCACCCGCGGCACTCCAGCGACGACGCGAGCGCGGCCGCTTTCCATCGCACGCGCCGCATATGTATACCTGGCGAACTGCTCCTAAGCGCCGCTCACTCTCTCCGTTCGAAAAAGAGCGGAACTCCTGTGCGAAAGTCCTGGTATACTCGGAAAATGGAGTGTCCGAAAAGTACAATAATTCAAATATAGTACTACTAAATACAATAAAAAGTAGAATAAAATTCGTAAGCCAGATATCCGAAAGTTTTATATCTCAACACTGATATTCGAAAAGTCGGATATCCGACAAGTTCAGTACTCGAAAAACTGGAAAAGCCAGAAATTGGAAAAAAAGTCAATATCTCAATACAGATATCCAAAAAGTCGGGCATCCGAAAAGTACCACATCTAGCTCAGACTGCTTTCGGAGAGTCGGATATACGGATGATCCAATCTTCCACAATACGCGGAAAGGTTATTGCTCATCAATACACGGAAAGTCGGACATCCGAAAAATCTATCCTCACAATCAGTCCGAATGGGAAAGTCCGCCCACATGGTGCGCGTGTGCGTCAAGCAGCCATCTGGGAAGCCATTTTTCGAAGAAGCCTCCCCAAGGCTGCAAAAAGCTGACTGGGATAATATTTACCATTCGTCTAACATTCCTGATAATCAATTAACAGGTTCGAAAAATGTCTTCGCGACGACCGCTTGACACGCACGCCGACCGCGTGAGCGGACAGTCTCATTTGCACAGGCTTTAGGCACAGCGGAGAACAGGCGGGTCTTTCCAGAAAACGTGAATGTATGTCGGGATAACCGGTAGACGTTTTGTGGGAAAACCATTTCAAATGAACATCTCAGGTTGGGACAATCAGAAGCGAAAGTTCGAAACAGCTGGGACCAGAGAGAACATTCGTAATATCACATGAAAGTCGAGCAAAATCCGACTAACTAATCATGTGCATTCAAAAAGAAGGAGTCCAGCAGTTGCTCCAACATCACAACGATGCTACCCAGGCTTTCTTACAAAGGCTGAACCTGCCACTGAGGCCAACCATCAACACAAGACGGCCTTCACTTGAATAGTACATGAATGTGTGACACCACCACTGCCACCCTCATCCTTATCCCTTCTTGCCAGAGAAATGTGCTGGAGGTAAACAACAGAAAAAATGCGAGAGCATTGAACAAAGGTGACGTAGGCTACAAAGACAGAGGGTCAGGTGAGTAGACTGCAATAAGAACCTGCTCTAAGCGACTATCATCAACATGGTACATACACAGTAGGCGACATGAGGCGACAATGAGCGGCATAGTCAGAGGCATAGAGGATGTTTTACAAAAATCGGCCATAAAGGCGACTTGGGCGATACAAGTCGGTAGAGAGCACTATGGATTGATAAAGCATGTGATACAGAAGACAACTATGGCGACATCAACAACGGAAAACCGCCGCTAAACGTTTCCACGTAGCAGCAAGATTTATTTGCGCCGCCAACTTCGTGGTCGACCTGGGGGCTTCGCTTATACGCCGCCGAGCTGCGTGGCAAAGTGCGTTTCTATAATATGTATTGATCGTGCTTCGCCGCATAATCAATATTACACGATTGCACAGCGTGGTGCCGCTCGACGGCGGAAGTATAAACGACGTTTTTTGCCTATCACTGCGGCGCCACTTGCGCAGCTGCGCTTTCTCACCTTTTAGCGCCTTTTTTCTAAACTCGCTTCAGATTGAATTTTTTCGGGATCTGAAATAAGATTTCTGGTGAGGGGATGTCTAACGGTATAATGAACACTGAGGTTTGAGTTGAGACGAAAAGTTCCATTTTTCATTTTCAGTTTATTAATGTCGGTTCGAAAGATACTGTTCACCCAGGCGGTCGGCGTGCGTATCAAGCTGCTGCTGGGAAGGTATTTTTGGACTTGTGACTCAATTAGAAAAAATATCAGACGATTAGTGAATAATTTCCCAATCAACTTTTTGTAGCCGCCGAAAGCTCGTTCTAAAATGTCTTCGCGAGGGCCGCTCGACAGGCACGCTTTTGCGTACAGTCTCATTTGAACAGACTTTATACAGTATACACACATTGCGCTCTGCAGCTGCATACCGTATTTATATACTGAATGGCACACTAAAATTTCCTAGTAAAGATTTCTGTTAGAGCCCTAACCCTAGCATTCACTATAGCATTGAATAGCGTGTCCAATTAAGATTGGAATTAAGATTGCTTTTTCAGATTTATAAATTATGAATTTGAAGGTAATCATTCAAAAAGGTTGCTAGAAATGCGAAAAAGTGCCGTAGCATGCATTCTGGCCAATCTTTACAGGAGGTATTGCACGTTAGAACTGCGGATGCGGTTATCTGCCCTTGCGGACGAAAATTTCACTACGATAAGGATAGTATGTGTGGATATCTAATAAAGCATAATACGGGGGTTAGAATCGAAAACAGTGAGTCTAAAAATATTGAACGATATATGTAGACCACAGAAAGCGACTGAAATTGAGCTAAAACAAAAGAAAAACAAGTCGGGCTCAGGCTGTGACGCCTTATGTTCGTGACGCCACCATTGCCACCCTCGCCTCACTCTACTTTGCACTCTCACCCGTGAGGAGGAAATCAGGTGCTAACGCGAGTACGTGAGGAGAGTCAGGGTCTACTTCTACAGATTAATAGTCTCTGAACAGGGAGGCTCCTCAATTCGCACAGTTGATTCAATCTTACCAGGCTGTCCAGGTTTTTCATGCAAATCCATTTGTTAGAAAATAGCTACTACAGTAGAATTAGGGAGTTTTATGCGTTCACTGCACGTTTTAACAGGTTCGGACCAGAGGCTACCGCTTGGGAATGTGGTTGGTGTCAACTTGTCAGCACATGTCATCTCTCGCTAACGTGTCAAAACACCTGAAAGTTGACGTGGTGGGTATTTTCTAATAACCAGATTTTACAATTTCGATTAGTTTACATGGAGTCAGCTCTAATCGCATCCCGGAGTCAGCAGCAGGGCACAGAAAAAAGAATTATCATGAAAAACTGTGAACGATCAAAAATAATTACTCCAGTAGTACTACTACGAATGTGAATGCGCTTAGTCAATAATGTGGCAAAGACGGGACGCGAGAGTTGTTGGATGGGAGGTGGTGGGGGAGAGATGAGGCAAGAGTTTTGTCTTGCTTGGTGTGTGGAACAGTTGTTCCGCGCTCACTTCCATCTCAACACCACCCCTCGCTGCTCTCACTCCCGCTCACCTCACCATTATCCAACTGCTGCTCATCTCCCTGGGAAGGGTCCCTGAAGCTCACCGCTGGAGGCATACTGAGTCTCTACAGGAGCATATCCTTGTTTACAAGACTCTTCTTCATAATTCCACCCTTTGCGAAAAAAAGGAAAGCCGATATTTGAATGAGCATCAGGTGCTTATCAGTTGCACGATGTTAGGGGTGCAACGCCCGGTTCAGAGTTCAATCGCGGGGCGATTCGACGCGAATCGTCTTTTATATGGTAAAGTCGGAAGCAGGGATGCGCGGAATAAAATTTTGAATATCAGAAATCGAAATAAAGTGAAAATTTTGGAAATAGAAACAAGTTTTAATTTATTTGGAAGTCGGAAATCGAAACAAATTAAAAATTTCGAAAATCGGAAGTCGAAACGAATTTAAAATTTAAAAATCGAAAAAAATCGGATTTCGTAAATCGAAACAAATTGCAAAAAAAGTTCGGACTTTGCAAATCGAAACAATTTTCAAAGTTTTGGAAATCGGGAGTTGAAACAAGCTCAAAATTTCGGAAATCGGAACTCGAAAAAATTCGGAAATCGGAAATCGAAACAATTTCAAAATTGCGGAGATCGAAACATAATTAAAATTTTGGAAATCGGAAATCAAAACAAGTTTCGAAACTTCGGAAATCGGAAGGCGGTCAAAAAACTTGCGAAAATTGAAATTCCGCTCATCCCGACTTGTAATGATAGTTTTAAGGTGCCAAACTCTCGGAAAGTGAAGGAAAACGACGAAGGGATCTATGGGCTCCCACTCGTCGGCACCAAGGTTGGTATACAGTGTCAGGGCTGTACGTTATAACGTCAACGTATTTACGCATTAACGGGTAAACGCGTTTTTTTTTTCGAAAATTAAGTATTACGATCAACGAAAAAGTCTTGAAATCACGGAAATTCGGTCCGTCAATTGTAGAGGAATTATGGCTCTGTTGATAGGGGACCTCGTTGGTTCACCTATTTTCGCTGTAGTCAGGTAATGTTGTGGTAAATTTTTTGACGAAATTCAAAATTAACGCATTAACGCTTTGACGGGTTAACGCATATTTTTTTCCGAAATTTAACATTTAACGCATAACGAAAAAATATTCTCCATTAACGCACACCTCCGAACAGTGTGTTTCTGTTTATAGGGGTTGTTGTCCGGGTACACGTAAAAGGAGAGGGCGTAGACGAGTTTGCAGTCTAATTGCAACGCGGGCTGCGCTAATCCACTACTCAAGGACGTTAACCGAATGCTTCTGAGGAAACCACTAATGTAATCGGTCAGGATTCCTGTCGCGCGCATCTGTCTACGCGTCCAACTCTTCCGAAGCTCTTCCATTTCGTGTACAGGGACCACACCCCATCTCTGCGTCTTCAACACTTGTGACGCAAACCCGGCTTACCGGCGGCAGCAAACCATCGCGTTTAGGGCTGATGAAGAAATTATACCTTCTGTAATCATTTGCAAAACAATAGAGTGACTGAGAAGCACGTGGCCCTTTTATCTGCTGGACGTTATGTTATATATATATATATATATATATATATATATATATATATATATATATATATATATATATATATATATATATATATATATATATATATATATATATATATATATATATATATATATATATATATATATATATATATATATATATATATATATATATATATATATATATATATATTTATTACATGGGAGAGCCCATGTGTGGGAACATAAAATAAACATAACGCAAAACAACTCAGTTGTAGAAGCATGAATTAGAAATGTAGACGAAAACAACTGACAGCAACAGGAGTTGCTGAAAACCCTCGGAAACAAAATAACAAGCAAGTCTTCACGGACTCAGACACGTGCTCAAAACCTTTTGAAAGTGCTGTAGTTTACAGGTATAGGCTGTCTCTTGCGAATCTTCTCAAAAAACAGTGACGGCTCTATTTGTGAAAAAGAAACGCCTATAATTCGTTCTAGCATTACCTGCATCGAACTTAATGCCACCCCTCGAGTGATCGACGGTCTCAGTACAACGAGTCTATTTAGCTTCAGGCCACACTCACCGTGTACTATTCTATGGAAAAACAATACGTCGTTTATCTTCCTTCTAAACGATAGCGTTGTCAACCCAAACTGTTTATTCCTGTCTATGCTCGATGGAATTCGATTGTATATGAAACCCAACGGCACGCACCATTAGTTTTCTTGTAAAGTTATTTTGAACTCGTTCAATCTTCTTAGCTGTTCTACATTTGTAAGGGTTGAACACGGGGGTACCGTATTCCAATATAGATCTCACGTAGATTTTGTAAGCATGGAGCAGGACCTCAGTTTTCTTTGTACTTAACGCCCTGAAGAGGTTATGCATTGTAGACGTGGCCTTATTCGCTATCATTTCGCAATGAGAGTCAAAACTCAAATCAGGAGTAACCAAGAACCCCAAATCCCTCACTTTTTCAACATTTTCTAGAGGGACTCCATTGATGTTATATGAATGCCTATGATTGTTTTTGCCCAAATGCATTACCCTCGACTTTTCTTTGGATAGTGGCAAGCCCCACTCTATTGACCAGTTGTGAACCTTGTCCACCATTTTTTGAAGCGAATCTCGATCGGCATCGGTCTTTATAACTCGATAAAGTTTGAGATCATCCGCAAACGCGCATGACTCCACCTGATTTTCTGAGAGAGAGGAAAGAAGATCGTGAGTGTATATGTTAAACAAAATCGGGGACAAACCGCCCCTTGTGGAACGCCGCTACAAGCCGGTCTAGGCATGGAAAACGCTGAATTGACTCGAACGGTATACTTTCTATCAGATAGGAAGGAGTCTATCCACGAAACTATACGCGGGTGTACACCAATCACTTTAAGTTTGTACAAGAGCTTACTATGGACGACTTTGTCAAACGCTTTGCAGAAGTCAAAAATATGACATCCACGTTTTCACCCTCATCGACGTGTCTAGTCCAATAGTTCAGGGACTCTATCATAGCAGTGACTGTGGACTTGCCTTTCTGGAAACCATGCTGATTCGCAGATATCACAGAATGCTCATCCAGGTGTGAAACTAAGCGTTTTTTGAGAATTTTTTCGAAAACTCGGGCAAAAATTGATGTTATACTCACCGGCCTGAAGCTTGTGGGAAGGCTGTAAGGAGGCTTTTTTGGAATAGGAACAACGATGGCTTGCTTCCATCTGTCAGGCACCTCACCTCTCATGAAACTCAAATTGAAAAGGTATTCCAAAGGTCCGCAAATAGCATGGGCAATTTTCTTGACGAAAAATAGGGAAATACAGTCCGGCGTATGTTGTGAATTTCGAAGCGTATTCTGGCCGAGCACCTTGGGTGTTGGCGCTCAACCATTTAGCGGACAATATGGCCACATGCTGGTGGAAGAGCTCGTAGCCGAACTGTCCCCAAGACCGGCATTGTGGTTAATTCAAAGAGTGTTCTGGTCAACGTGGACCCAAACAGCGTGATAACGCGTTAACCAGACTGATATCTGACCGATGCGATTGATGACCGGAGCTTCCAAACTGCACACTTACACAAAAACAAGCGCTCGCTGATTGCAAGCGGATAGCCTAAGGCCGTGATAAATACCTGTTGAGGAGGAAGTAATTTGCCGCAAAGGCTGACAAAGTTCATCAAAGAAGACTGCAGAAAGCTCGAGGCGCACATGGTTGTTAGCAAAGAGTAGGGCCTTCTAGTAGGGCTCCTTGAGCTGCAAATCTCAAGATTTCGTCAAAATAGCAATGATTTGCGAGAGAATAGCACTGAAATAGATAGATCTACGGCATGAACTGGTCAATGATAGCCGCGGCGTGACTGCTCGCGTGGGAGCCAGAAGGCTGCAACGCTGGCCAGAACTCATGCAAATGTGTGGTCGGTGTGATTTAGCATCATTTTAAGCGATTTTTTCCCTTTACATAAACCCCATCATGCAAAGTGATCCCATCGTGGACTCTGTCAAAGAGCTAGTTTCTGATCTATTTTTTTCCTGGGTTTGTGTTATAAATAGGTGTCGATAATCGCCCATGTCCACATGGGTTCAGGTGGAACGTCGCTTGTCATTGTCGTCAGTCTTGATCGTATCGCTCCGATTACAATCATAACGGGAATCTCGAAGAAAAAAAACTCGCGGCCATCAAAATTTCGAGAATCGTGTTGCGAGGAGGTAAACCAGATAGAGATTAGAGTAATATTTTTCGTACCATACGTTAATCTGCTCTGCGCAGTTGTCTTTTTATCTGAAATAATGGCGAGCGTACGGATGGATATAAATTTGCGGGCGGATAGGTGGCGTTTGGCGGGCGAGTAAGTAGCGATTGGGGGCGATTCGCAGCTGAACGATTATGAGGCGAAACATTCATTCTTCATTTATGTTTATATTGCGAGCTATCCGCTCTTTTGCGTGATTAAGAATGGTCTAGTTCGCTTTCCGCTCGTTTACTGCCAGGAATCCGTCCAATTCATGAAGTATTGTCAACGACAGTGTTACATCATTAGAACCCCCACGGTAGCCCAGAGAGCACTTTTTTCTGAGAGGAAAATAGTAACATTTCTCACCGTGAAAACTGCCTTTAGTGCTGACTGCACACTTTAATAGGGAGACGTGTTTGAGATAACTGCAGGAATAGAATCGTATCGCTCAGAACACAACGCCTACGCATTTTGAAGCGTCAAAAACAACCCACACTGCCGCTACAAGAGTAAGAAGGTGGCCCCACTCCTGTATCTGCCCGCCCCTTTATTTGCCGTTCTCCTCCAAAACGGGGGTGCTGGGCCATTCCCACTGTGAGCATCATTTGTGGGTGGTACAACAAGTATAATAAGTAAACCACATGCATCGACAGCGGTGCAAGTGGCCCAGCACCCTTGTTTTGGTGGAGCACGCAAATTCACGGGAGGCAGAAATACAGGGGCGGAGCCAACTTCTCACTCGTGTAGCGTCATTGTGGGTCATTTTTGACGCTTCAAAATGTGTAGGTGTTGTGTTCTGAGCCATACGATTCTATTTTCGCAGCGTTTCTCGAGCGTGTGTGCACCCTTTAAGGACATGATGTTTGCTTTTCAGTTATTATCAAAGACGTCCACAAAAGTCTTCACAGCAAGGGACACTGAAATGTGTGCAAACGAATCAAACTGATCGATTACACGACAACCACAAACCTTATCCATCCACTTTACAGCCTAATGAGACATGCAGATCTGCAAACTCAATTGCACTCTTTATCTCATTCGCAAAAATTGCGAGTTGCAAGTGTTGCAAGCTTTCATGGTTGAAAAAACACAGAATCCATATAAAATACTCTAATTGCGGGGTTAGAGAGATTTGTTTACGAAACTGTTCGTTCGTGTCTAGCCATGTACACCCAGCTATAGTTTACCGCAATGTTAAAAGGCCACGGTGCGGTTGCGGTCGACACACTAAGGGGCTGAGCAGAGTGCCACCGCGGCGCGGCGCGGTCTGATGATGGAGAGCCGTATTGATAGATCGCCGCGATCTACCAATACGGCTCTCAATCATCAGGCCGCGCCGCGCCGCGGTGGCACTCTGCTCAGCCCCTAACAACACGGTGGAAAAGCTGGCGCTTTGCCATATTTCTTCATCGATCGACAGTGCAGCTGATATTCGGGGTGAGTCACGGTTTTTCTTTTTTTCACGCTTGTTTATTTTATTCTTGTTTCTGACTCGTCTAATGTTGCGAATAGGGGCTTTTCTCAGTGCGTGAAGGATTTTGCCGTTTTTTATTTCAGAAAAGAATTTAAAAAAAAAACTTGCAAGCCGGAACAAACGGCGAATTTCCCTCACGCTCTAAGAAAAGCCTCTCTTAGCCATTTTGAAAGAGTTATAAACAGAAATAGAGCAGGAAGAAGAGCGAGAAAAAGAGAGAAATCGCAACTCACCCAAAATATCAGCTGTGGTGTCGATCGATGACGAAAACTGGCAAAGCGTCAGGTTTTCCACTGTAGTGTTAGTGTGTCGACCGCAACCGCACCATCGTCTTTCAACACTGCGGTAAACTGTAGATGTAACCCATATTCCGAAGCTCACTACTTGTCACTTATAGAAGAGTATCCACATCGAAAGCGATTATCACGAGCAGTCTCTTTTAGTCGCAGGGTCCGCTACTCTTGAACGTTGCGGCCATTTGATCTTGTCAGGATGAAGGTCTAGACTTTTCATGTCGTAGTGTGAGACGTCCAACCATCTTTGCTTAGATCGTCCGAGCGGTCGCTGGCCCATCAAAACTGGCTACATAGCCGTTTTCGTGATGAAGTGTTCTTCGGCTTGAAGCTTGTGCACGTCCTCATATTAAAGTCGGTCGAGCCGAGTGAGCCCACCACCCCATTCCAGCATTTTTATGTCCATGAAACCAAGTCTCCGCTCCACTGTTTTAGTGATAGGCCGACACTCTGTGTCATACAGTGCTATGGGCCTCACAACCTTACGATAGTTCCTTGACTTGAAGGCGTCTTCATTTCCGGGAATCGAATGCTCGGGGTTTTTCTAAAGCAATAAGCTTGAAAGAACCCACAAAAAAAGAGCCCAGAAGCGCTCTACATACGTAAGGCATCGCTCCCTCTGCGTCTCTGTGCGCTTGTCAGAGACGCAGAGGAAGCGCCGCTTCTTTGAACTCTACGATGGCTGACTTGTTTGGGAGAGAGTATAACATACGTGCACCGAGTTTGCGCCAACGCACAATAAGGAACGCAAGGTACCACTGCGACCCGTTTCGGCTGCACAGGGTTGGGAAGTAGACAGCATGGTAGATAATAGGTGAGGGGTCGTAATCAGGGATGTGCGGCAATTGCCGTTTGCCGTTAGTCGTTTGCCGGCCATTTTTAGGACTTTTTTGCCGCTTGTCGTTTGCCGAAATTTTTGTTATTTTTCTGGCAAAGTTCGGCAAAACACATAATAAGGAAACGCCGCCGGTACTGATTTGGATCTCCTGCTGGGAGTAAATTATCGACCCACTTCCTCGCCGCCGACCAATCACATCAGCATTCGCTGCTCCTGTAATAGGTCAACGGCGGGAAAGTGGGCGGGTAACTCCCTCCCAGCAAGAGATCTAGATTAGAGCGACGCCGCCTATGCTCGCGGCTATATGGGCACTAGGGGTAATCCGATTGTCCATTGTACGCTCAACCGTTATCCGGGGTTTTGAGTTATCTGGGGTGATAGTAAATCTGTTTGAAAACGCGAGTTACTCGCGGTAAGTTCGCGCAAAACTTCAACTTAAAGGCACAGTACACCCTAGAATATGATGTTTGAGATTTTCGTGTAATTGTGTAGAAGACCCCTCCTGTATAACAAGTGCCAAATGCGAGATCTCAATTCGTCTAAATAAGCGAGATATAAGCGACCACCACGGGCCCGAACCCCTCCAGCCACCACCACAGGCCTGGCCCCCTTCCTGGTTTTTGATCTCAATAGCACCTAGAAGGATGGATGATTTTCAACCGAGTCTTCCTTCTTCACTTCCTTTACGATCTATCTCCTGAACCTGACACAGTTGTATTGTGACTCATTTCATATGAGTTACTCGCAGTCGGTTCTAGTTTTGTCAGAGCGCGGCTACTGATCCCCGAGATGCAGCGGCCCCACCGCGGAGCCTTAGCTGCACAACCGCGCAGCCGACATTGCCGCGGCGACTCCGCGATAGTGCCGCTTAGGTGTCTGTAGGAGCCGAAGCGGCAGCGGCGATTTCTTTGAGGTTCCTATTCCATGAGGTTCCTCTATGTATTGTGTTTATTCATCTGATTTCTTGAAATGAAACTACTCCCTTGAATTAGAACCACTCGATTGTTGACATAAGTATTGAAAAAAAAGGAAAGAAAAGTAGAGCGACATATGTGAATAACTTTGGGGCCAATTCAAGGGATGTTTTTTCCCGTTTGCCGATTGCCGTTTGCCGGCCGTTTTTCGGATTCTCTTGCCGATTGCCGTTTGCCGAAATCTCAGAATCGTTTGCCGCACATCCCTGGTCGTAATCCATTGTTGCTCATGGGGCAGCGACCAGTTGCTTAGGGAAATGCACCACAGTAAATTTCTGGTCTGACAACATGTTCTATTCACTCCACATTTTTTACAGGTTCGCTACTCTTCATGTCTCCATGCTTTGCATAGACTCCGTTACATGTCAAAAGGTGCAACTTGTTAATGCCGTGTCAAAAGATCAGTACTTTACTGCGGTGGCAACTTTCTATTCACTGGAATCCCAGTCAAGGCTATCAAAAACCAAATAATTCGTTATGTGTGCACCAATCTGATATCAATGGTGACTGTGTGGATCACGAACACTCAATCAAAGGCGAAGTCAATAGCCAATGAGACGTAAAAAAATCGGAGAAACATGATCGCGAGGTGTCGATGATGTTGTAAGAGGCGGGCGGGGAGCACCTCTATGTGCTGAGGACATGGCAAGGTCGCTGCTGGCTGCTGTGGTGGTGAGTGTGGACGAAGGAAGCCATATGGCCCCGAATTGCGTCATGAAACACCGCATCAACAACTTTTGCTTGTGCTGGAGTCCGTTCCCTAAGGCCGCGTCTAGTGTTGTTGTTGGTGCAACTAATAGTGTCGATACTGCTGTTGTAATGCTTAGAGGAGATGAAGTAACCTCTGACGTTGCAGACGCCACAGGAAAACAAAAGAGAGAGCAAGCAATAGAATGTTGACAAACCAAAGCGTAATAGGTGTTGTTTGTCAGGGGTATGTTATAAGGTTAACAAACCAATGAATCAGAAGGCCGAATGCTCCATTCAACAGAAAAAGTCGTCAATCTCCTTGAATAGGGTTCGGTAACTGCGATTTATTTATTTATATTTATTTATTTAACTGCACTCGAGGTGCTCTGAGCCCAAGTCGCCAAGACAGCGAAATCAATCAATTAATCAACGGCTTTATTTTACTATAAAGAAACATACAGAATGTATGTGAAGAGGTAGTAGCTTCACATGCATGGTAGGATAGAATAAATGAATGAATAGAGGTAGTGTACGCAGGCAAGTAAACAGGTAGACAAGTAAGAAGACCCTCCTAAAGATGACCACACTCTGAACGTAAAGCTCTTATAAATGAACGGCCGTCTGTTCCATGTACTGAACTGAGATCAAACTTCGACAGTCGACATTTGAAAATTGTGAAACTTTCTGCTTTGACAATTTCCAGAGGCAATTTATTCAAAATTAGGATAACCCGGTACGCGAAAGAGTGCAGTACGCCGGATTTAGAGGTGAATGCACGTTTGAGCTGGAAACCGTGTTGGCGAGAGCGAGCACAGTGTCGAGTAAACGCAGAAGTGCTTTCAAAAGGAATGTCGATATAGCCAATAATCATCCTATAACATAAATGTAGACCAAACTCAACTTTCCTATATCGTAAGTTATCAATCCCTAACATTTTTAATCTAGTCGTGTAATCTCTTCTCGCGCAGGAAATTATTTGATAAAAAAGGCAGGAAAAAACAAATGGATAAAAATGCCACCGAGATGCGAGATAAAAATTCAAGCAAAATTAGAAACGACTATTCGATGGGGAGCATGTAAACTTCTTAAAGGCAGTGTTCACGATGATTTTCGTTCCCGAGTTTTCCACTCAAAACAATGCGTTCGCCGCCAAGTAATACGAAAATTACGAAGAAACGGCGAGAAACGCACTAAATCGTCTCATTTCAGTGACATTATTCTTTGGCCTAGACAAGTTGTCCGGTTGGATGAACATGTTCACAGGGGTTGTCACCGGTGAGAAATGGGGTTAACCGTAAATGGAAGAATATTTTGGGCAAAACAGTATTAGTTTGGGTCCGAAGGAAAGAATGGAGCAACAGAGAGTAGAGAATTGGAAAAGACAGGTCCACATAAGATTTCATTGTCACAACAAACAGTTCCTGTGAGAGTAAAAAGGCGGGGTGAGAGCAAAGGATTTCTTGCCCTTCTGGTGCGTTTTCCCCGGTTTCTTCGTCATTTCAGTTCTACTCGTGGGCCAAACAATCGATTTAGCGATTAATCTCAAAATCGAAGATTATCGTGAACACTGCCTTTAAGATGCTTCTGATAGTCTGCGATAATCTGCTCTACTGATGAAGTTTGAAGCTCGCGCCCCGAGCTCTGTGAAAGCAATGCGGCACGCTAGGCGCAGCACATGACGATTTTGAAACCGCTTCATAAAATCTTGATTTCAGTTTCTGCTACATTCCAAAAATTTGATTAAAGTTGCAACCGGGGCAGCACCAAGCTCTCATGTAAAACCTGTTTCTAAACTTTGTATTTGTTTTCTTCTATGTTTTTCAAATAAAAGTACAGATTCATTACTTTTTTTCTCGAGAACTGTTCTCATGAAAGCCACAGAACACCCAAAGTATTGTTTATTTAGATTACATGTCCGTCTCAGAGAGAATCGAACGCTGATCACAATGATGTCTCTGAGATCGTTTAAGGCCCCCTACCAACGCAGTTTTTGCTCTTCAAAGGCGCTGTCGCCGGCCTGAATTCTGTGGTTTTCATGTAATTGTATAGTATACCCTTCCTGTATAGCACTTTCCAAGTAGGAGATCTCGATACCTCCAAATAAAGAAGATATGAGCAGGCTTTACGGGGCCGACCCTCTCATGTGATCACTACTAGCCACACCCCTTCTCCCTATTTTCGCCTCAACAACGGCTTGATAGATCGATGAATTTCAACCGGGCATGTTGTCTCTTACTTTCTTGTCCATCTTCTTTTCCAATCTAGTTCGCTCTCCTGTAGCGGCTGCAAATGAAGAGGTACCAACGTCTTCAAACGCAATCTCAAGCAGCAACGGAAGGTAGACTTCGACTGTTCGTGCATACTCTAAGGAGACCGCTAAATTGTCTTGTTCAACACGCTCTAAGGATGCTTCCGATTCTTGTCTGGAAACGGCCCCATGGATGCAGACGAACGTGGTGAAGGAGAATTTGAAATCACTCGGCATTGAAATACGGTCGGGTGCGATATTTCACTTCGCAGCAAGCGCAATAGCGACCAATGGATGGTTTTGTCTGAGGACCGCCACAATCGGACACGGCTGACTTTTATGACGGCACACCTCGGCGAAGTTGCGGACTGACCGCGTCAAGCGTTAAAGGCATAGTCCAAGGTTGAAGACGAAATCTGAAATTTACACATAATTAAGAAGTGTACCCACTTCATATGACACCTGCCAAAGACGTGCTTTAAATTTCTCCTAATGAGCGAGATATAGGAGGAAGCCACCCTGGGGCGCACACATCAGGAAGCCTCTTTGGCACGCCCCTTTTGCGATTTTTGAGCTCAACAGTGGCGAGGTGAGCGATGGTTTTCGATCAATGTCGCCGTTCTTCCCTTCATTCTCGGCCTCTCTCATTATTCGGGTCAGCTCTCATAAGTCGGTTGCAAATGACGGAGGTTACAAGCCTCAGACAACTCGTCCACCATGCTCTCACTCAGAACTAGGTTGTTGCGTCTAATTAGCCCAATTCCTTGTTACATGCGTCTTTACAGGGTCGAAAACGTCATTTCGTATGAAAACACGCAAGTAACATACGAGGGGGCGTGTATGGTAAGTGCGTCTTTCGGAAGAGACCACAAAGACGCAAGTAACAAACCGTTTAGACGCAAGAAAGCTACTCAAATTGTTTATGACGAGTGCGTCTTTCACAACTGATTGATTTCTCGTCGATAACCACTACATTTCACCTTTCCCCGATAAGTTCATGTGTTTTGCTGATAAGGAAACTTTCTCAGATTTTCATTTTGTTCGTGATTCTACGAACTATATTTCAAAACAAGGCGGTAGCGTACGACTGCTGTCTTGTGCTTACTGAAGTCGGGACATTGATCCTAGACATGACTTTCACACATCCTGGGCTTCTCAAGTATTTGCGGTGTTCGTGAAAAATAAGGAAACCGCGGAGCTGTAGACGACGAGTATACTCGTCCGCGCGTACCTTAACGCTTTGTCCTCAGAACTTTCCAGCCTAGGTTGTTGCGTCTAATTAGCCCAATTCCTTGTTACATGCGTCTTTACAGGGTCGAAAACGTCATTTCTTGTCACTTGCACGTATGAAAACACGCAAGTAACATACGAGGGGGCGTGTATGGTAAGTGCGTCTTTCGGAAAAGACCACAAAGACGCAAGTAACAAACCGTTTAGACGCAAGAAAGCTACTCAAATTGTTTATGACGAGTGCGTCTTTCACAACTGATTGATTTCTCGTCGATAACCACTACATTTCACCTTTCCCCGATAAGTTCATGTGTTTTGCTGATAAGGAAACTTTCTCAGATTTTCATTTTGTTCGTGATTCTACGAACTATATTTCGAAACAAGGCGGTAGCGTACGACTGCTGTCTTGTGCTTACTGAAGTCGGGACATTGATCCTAGACATGACTTTCACACATCCTGGGCTTCTCAAGTATTTGCGGTGTTCGTGAAAAATAAGGAAACCGCGGAGCTGTAGACGACGAGTATACTCGTCCGCGCGTACCTTAACGCTTTGTCGGCGTCAAATCTAAAACTCAAAATCCACATATTACATAGAAATTCGTGCAATCCGCAATTTTACGCCCTGAAATTCGGTTTGAACTTACATAGGCAACCTGATTCTTTCTGGTATAGAGCGCAGTGCAAAAGTATAGGTCCACTATAAATTCCGCATTTTCGCTAAATTACGATTCGCGCTTCACGAAAATACGAAATTCAGTTACGCACAGTTACGTGTCCACGGTGAATATCGTCTCCTAATTTCGTCGAAAATTAAAACAATCGGTAGCTCACTGCCGCATTAGAGTTGAAAACGTACAGAAACGGGTCTAGAAAAGCACTATGAGGCCATAATTTTTGCGTTTTCCGGCGCCCTTTGCCTTAACTCTGTTCATGATGGTCAATTTGAGAATCCGAAGAAATATTTGGAATCAGGATCGAGAGTACTCTCTTTTAGCATGCTATTGGGCATACTTTGTACAAAGCATTTAGGCGTAAGAGCGTGGACACATTCGCTCATAAATGCCTTAATTGTGAAATCGCGATTCGGGTTGATTGTTTCTTGTATAATTTTGCATACATATCTTGTTTAAGAGGGAGCCATGTGTTATTCCAGAAAAAAGAGCACACGATGCTGATTCCCAATATCTCGTTAGATTCCCAAATGGACCCTTTTGAACAGAGTTATGGAAAAAAAGAGCGAAAAAATGCTTCTTAGCGTTTTTCGGCCAAAAACGCCAAAGTAATGGCCAGTATTGCAGTAACAACGTTTCTCTGCAGTAAGGTATCTGCGAGCTCGAGGTATGAAACAATCTTCCTGAGGAAGGTTAAATCTCATAGTTATTTAATAATAATCAGTAATAATCTCAATGTCATATTGTTTTGTTCTTTTATTTGTTAACTACAAGAACGTAGGAACCTTAAGCTATCCATTAATGCACTTGTCGTAGTCAAATATGAAGATAATTAGTGTTTTTGCCCACGAAGATTGGGCCGTTGCCGTAGTTATCGTCATGCACATGTTGAACATCGATTGCGAACTCACGCGATGTACGGCGCGCCTCATAAGGGCAAGTCGTTGTCATTTGGAATAAATAGTTCATTGGTCTCTCCCGAGTCCACAACCGCCGCCCTGGCGAGGGCTCTGATATCCATAGTGTATTGGGCACGCAAACGTAGAGTAAGGCGCCTGCGTGTTCAGCGTTTGCTACATGCATCTTTGAGGAAGAATCCATGCGCCTTTGATGTAAGGCGCCTGCGTGTTAAGCGTTTGTTACGTACGTCTTTGGGGAATGATTCATGCGCCTGCGTGTTCAGCGTTTGTTACATGCGTCTTTGAGGAATGATACATGCGTCTTTAGTTCTAGGTATTTGCGTCTTAATGGTATGTAGCATGATGCTATCAGACTACATACTTCTAAGGCGGAAATAGCAAGGCTGGAAAGTTCTGAGCATAGCTCAATTTTTGAAGGCCCATTCTCAGAACTTTCCAGCCTAGCTATTTCCGCCTTATAAGTATGTAGTCTGATAGCATCATGCTACATACCATAAAGACGCAAAAACCTAGAACTAAAGACGCATGTAACAAACCATGAACACGCAGGGGCCTTGCATTAAAGGCGCATGAATCATTTCTCAAAGACGTACGTAACAAACGCTTAACACGCAGGCGCCTTACATCAAAGGCGCATGGATTCTTCTTCGAAGACGCATGTAACAAACGCCGAACACGCAGGCGCCTTACTCCATGTTTGCGTACCCAATACACTGAAAATCTCCTAGCCCTCGTCACGGCGGCGGTTGTGGACTCGAGGGGGACCAATGAACTATTTAATCCAAATAACAACGACTTGCCCTTATGAGGCGCGCCGTACATCGCGTGAGTTTGCAATCGATGTTCAACATGTGCAAGATGATAAGTACGGCAACGGCCCAATCTTCGTGGGCAAAAACACTAATTATCTTCACATTTGACTACGACAAATGCATTAATGGATAGCTTAAGGTTCCTACGTTCTTGCAGTTAACAAATAAAATAACAAAACAATATGACATTGAGATTATTACTGATTATTATTAAATAACTAAGAGATTTAACCTTCCTCAGGAAGATTGTTTCATACCTCGAGCTAGCACATACCTCACTGCAGAGAAACGATCTTACTGCAATACAGGCCATAATTTTGGCGTTTTTGGCCGAAAAAAAGCTAAAAAGCATTTTTCGCTCTTTTTTCCATAACTCTGTTCGAAAGGGTCCATTTGGGAATCTAACAAGATATTGGGAATCAGCATCATGTGCTCTTTTTTTCTGGAATAACACATGGCTCCCTCTTCAACAAGATATGTATGCAAAATTAGACAAGAAACAATCAACCGGAATCGCGATTTCGCAATCAAGGCATTTGTGGTGTTACGCCTAAATGCTTTGTACAAAGTATTTCAAATAGTGCAAATGCTAAAAGAGAGTACTCTCGATCCTGATTCCAAATATTTCTTCGGATTCCCAAATTGACCATCATGAACAGAGTTAAGGCAAAAGGGCGCGGAAAACGCAAAAATTATGGCCTCATAGTGCTTTTCTAGACCCGTTTCTGTACGTTTTTAACTCTAATACGGCAGTGAGCTACCGATTGTTTTAATTTTTGACGAAATTAGGGAGAGGATATTCACCGTGGACGAGTAACTGTGCGTAACTAAATTTTGTATTTTCGTGAAGCGCGAATCGTAATTTAGCGAAAATGCGAAATTTATAGTGGACCTATACTTTTGCACTGCGCTGTATACCAGAAAGAATCAGGTTGCCTATGTAAGTTCAAACCGAATTTCAGGGCGTAAAATTGCGGATCGCACGAATTTCTATGTAATATGTGGATTTTGAGTTTTAGATTTGACGCCGACAAAGCGTTAATGTACGCGCGGACGAGTATACTCGTCGTCTACAGCTCCGCGGTTTCCTTATTTTTCACGAACACCGCGAATACTTGAGAAGCCCAGGATGTGTGAAAGTCATGTCTAGGATCAATGTCCCGACTTCAGTAAGCACAAGACAGCAGCCGTACGCTACCGCCTTGTTTTGAAATATAGTTCGTAGAATCACTCACGAACAAAACGAAAATCTGAGAAAGTTTTCTTATCAGCAAAACACATAAACTTATCGGGGAAAGGTGAAATGTAGTGATTATCGATGAGAAATCAATCAGTTCTGAAAGACGCACTCGTCATAAACAATTTGAGTAGCTTTCTTGCGTCTAAACGGTTTGTTACTTGCGTCTTTGTGGTCTCTTCCGAAAGACGAACTTACCATACACGCCCCCTCGTATGTTACTTGCGTCTTTCATACGTGCAAGTGACAAGAAATGACGTTTTCGACCCTGTAAAGACGCATGTAACAAGGAATCGGGCTAATTAGACGCAACAACCTAGGCTGGAAAGTTCTGAGTTACTCTGTTCCCAGGGGGTTTTGTACCATTTCAGGGACATCTTTTGGAACCAGCGTGGGAGCGTTTTTAAGATAGGCTGAACAACATATAAAAGTTTCTGAGCTTGGACTGTGCCTTTAAGTCACATAAGTCATAGGCGACCACCACAGTCCACGCCCCTTCACTGATTTTGAACTCATTAGCGGCTAGATGGGTGGCTTAATTTCATCCGTGTCGTTGATTTTCACTCCCTTGCCGGTCTGTCTCCTCATCCTAGTTCGCTCTCGCGCAAAGACTACGAATGAAAAGAAATGCAGGACTGAGACAATTCGTGTACCAGATTTCGCCCCCCCCCTTTCCCCAAAAATTGTGATCAGAGAGTGGCCCTCTCCAAGAAATGCATGAAATCTTCGAAAAAATAATTTTCTGGGTGTCATGCGTCTTTTAGGCGGAGGTTTTGTGTACGGTGGGGTTTGTAGAATTTCAGTGGAGGATGCATTGAATTTGTACGAATTTAGGACAAAAACTCGGAAGACTCTCGACAACTAGTTTTCCCTGGGTAGGATTTCGAAATGTGAACAAAACGTCACGCCAAGCGCTCCAGAAGAACGCAGGTACCCGTCGGCTATCCTAACGATGGCTAATAAACTACGGCTGATTCAGCTTTCTGTTATATGGTCCTAAAATGTCCACTTAAAAATCATCGGCCAAAATGGAAATGTGGTGAACTTATGAAATGTAAACGACAAAACAACTTCTTCGCCACGACTTCAGACGCTTATCAAAAATAAGGTGTGACAAACAGATTATATGAACAATTAAGCCCTTTACCATCACATCGCTTTGAAATTTGCGGAAACGTGCGACGAGTTACATGAAAAATTGACAAAGCAGAACGCTTCTTAGGGCGGGCACATCTTCACTGGAGTTGGTATTTAGTCACTTGAACATGAACATTCTGACCAAGTTCGAAATTTTCCATCGAAAGGGCAAACCCTACATAGAAGGGTAGATTTCTCACGCCTATTTGAATACCATGAGCAATAGTGATTCAAGTTGAATGACTCGCCTTGGCGAGGTTATCTGCTCGCCACCGGTGTTGCACTAGCCGTCGACCAACATGAATAGCTAATTGGCTGCCATAGAAAGGGCAACATCGTTGACGATGCACCCCTCACTTGCTCATGTAACCGGTAACGAGCACGAATTACAAGAGGTTTTTCGAATTTTCCCCTATATCGGAGCTAGGGTGCAACTCGCGGACAACTTGCCAAGGATTCTCGCTCGGGTCTCTGAGGCAAAACAGCGGTGCTCTGAGAGCATAGCACGAGGTCTCTCAAGCGCTAGAGAGGTCCCTCAGCAAGCCTCAAATAGCGGAGAAACCACAATAGACCCTGGCCACACTGCATAGTTATGCTCTCGACGAAGGTACCGAATATCTAATAGATTCGAACAATCTTTCTTTTGAAGTTCGAATTTCGAAAAGATTCGAGTAAATTTCATCCAAAATATTCTGACAGTTTTCCGAATGATTTTGAATCGACAATCTGAGAACAACCCAGATGAGCAGTTAGCGCAATCACATAACAAACCCTAGCTTCATTTCACTATCCAAAATTTGAACACTGCTTTCTTCCAAACTTTGGTCAATTAGCTGTTTCGGGCGTTGTACACGATTATTGAGTCCGTTTCCAGATTTTCAAAAGGTTACCTGCCCATTTAGGAAGGTACATTAGGTACAGAAAACGATTGTCTTCGGCTTATAACTTCTTTGAACAAGCAGGTCGGGGCGCGATACTAACAAAGGAACTGCTGTTAGTCAGCCTGGCCATTCCGGATGAAATGTATTCCTCTAGAAGCTTTTTGACGTGAAATCTTATTGTGATCTTCGCAGCTGCCTAAACCTACTCTGAAAAAAGTTATAGGCGTTTTCCGTCAGATTTTCATACATATTGTACCTTTTGAAACGCGCTTTAGTCTTTAGAAAATCCGGCAATGGACCTGATAATTGTGTTCAGCGCCCAAGACTGCGCCCCTGAGCAAAGTTGGGGGGAAGGCCCGTGTTCCAAACTTTGCGCAAACTGAAAGCGATTCGGACTTGGATGAATTTTCGGTTGAGCGTTTATTTATACCAATAAGACGGATTTTCGGTTGAGTGTTCATTTATACCAATAACAAGGTTATGAAAGCGTTCTGAAAAAAATGTTTCAGGTTTGACTTAAAATCCTCCTAGGTGGGCTATTTTGGGCGCTGATAACGTATCTGGAGTTTATTTGTCGATTACCCGAAGTTTTCAACTCGATTCATTCAAAGCTTCCCGCCGGGGGAAAATTCGATTGCAACTCGCGACTTTTGACGACTTTTGCAGTGCTTGGATAGATATTGCTCAAATTGTTCCTCTAAGGATTATTTGGAGTGCTGAACACGAATCTGTGGTCCGTTTATCGATTTTTGATAGATTACGGTGGGTATATGGTAGTTTGGTGAAAGTCCCAGATTTGACTCAAAATTTGTATACGGGGGTTATTAGGGGTGGCGAATACGAATTTAACGTCCGTTTTTTGATTTTCAAAATACTAGGCTGGGTTTAGCCCCTAAATGGCATGGTACCTACCGTAACCTATAGTAAACTTCAGAGTTTCGGCAAACGGACTACAGATTTGAGTTCAGCACGCCAGATTACCCTTACATACAAGTTTTGAGCAATCCAATTTTTTTTTGAAACGCCCCAAAAATTTCATGGGGGGTGACCTCTCCTTGCCGCCAGGCTTTGAAAATTTTTTGAATGTAACTTCAGAAATTGAGCCGTCGAAAAGGTATTTCAACGGAACTACTCGAATAATTCGATACGGAACTATTCGATTGGCACAACTATACCAGACTGCTGGCTGACATAGCTTCGTCGATTAATAGCAAAGCATTATGTCGATGATATGAATATATCGTAATCACAGATATTGCTAATTTCAGGAAATCGAAACCAGGAAGGAGGCATAAATACATATGTGTAGGTGTTACATCTGGGGATGAATGGTTCAGCGTGGAAATGGTCGCACGTAGAGCGATAAGGTTCCCGAGCTTTTTTGCCTCGCTCAGTGTCGCGCAGCGATTTGACAATGAGATTAGCCAAAATAACACGCGATCTTATCGCACACACTTCAGCGTTGCCATCTCACCGGTGAATTCCATCCTTTACGCAGTATGGACTTTGAATGAGTTACAAATAGGCGCTCTCTGAAAATATATGGTCTGACTAAGGATCGACAACTGTCGCAAACTTGTCTCAGGGTGATGCTAATAACAGTCATCTGACTCGGGATAGTCTTCAGGAGAACATTTGTTATGAGTTAGCCGGCGCAGAGCCTTCATCACACCTTTCAAACGATACTGGTAGCTGCGTGGCGCAGAGGCAGTCGGCTCGCCTCTTACATGGTAGTCGAGGGCTTGATCCCTTCCGGAGCACTTTTTTGAATTTTTTATCAGTTTTGATGGTTTTGAATATTGAATGCTTTTTAATGTCATGGTATATAATCACAAGGTATCACAAGGTTGCTGAGTCGAATACAAAACTTAGGTGTCAGGCAGGAATCGAACCCGCATAGCATCGCATTCCGGGCGAGTGTGTTATCATTACACTACCGACACCGCTCTGCATTCCTCAGCTAATTTACATATGAACTGCGTAGGCACAAAGGCAATCACCCGTTAACGGGTATGATCTGGTAAGCACAAATCGGCGTTAAATCCAGTTAAGATGATGCCTCTTAGAGGCACAATCCAACCTCAGGGGTAATTTTTGACATTATAGTCCGGTCGCCGTGTGTAGCGACCCTACCAAGCGCGATTTCTCAACTCGCTCAAATAAGTGAGAAAAAGCGGGGAGAAAGTCGACCACGCCCTCATCAAAGAAAAAATGGGTTACGCCCACCGACAAGTTTCCAATCTTAATAGGAAAGAGAAGCGCTATTGATTTTGTTCAAAATTTACATTTGTTCTTCCATTTGTTTTTGGTCTGGCTTTAAATTGTAGCCTGCTTAAGAACGATAGCTACGAATAACGAGAAACAGCAGGCTCGAGACAACTCGTCCGCGAGCTTCTGGCATTCAAATTCGGAATCTTTGAGGTGCCATAACTCTGTTCGTAGTGGGTTCTGAGCGATTCTGGAGGCACCATTGTGATTAGCGTGAAATTTTCTTCAAGATTTGAAAAAAAACGAAAAGTCCATATCGAGGTTGGACTGTGCCTTTAAAGACAGAATTTTGATGTTTTTGAATATTTGATGCCTTTCATCCGAGTTGTTGTTTTTAAGATTCGGGTGCGTTTCTCAATGAGTGAACCTTATTTTAGGCTACAGCAAACATCTTGAGTGTACCCACGTCAAGAATATTGTTTCTGAGCCGTACTGTTGCCGGTTACTTCAAGCCTTGTTTTGACAGCATCGCTGCTGTTTTTCATCGCAGCGATTTTGCACCCGCTGCTGCAGCGATGCAGCAGCGGCAGCGATTTTGTTTATAGTGCGTAGCACATGGGCGGTCGAAGAAAATCAATCAATCGGTAGAGAGTAATGGCCAGCGGCCATTAATAACATATTCCTACCAGTAGTCACTTATATCGTCATCTTGAAGGCACAGCCCAACCTTAGGGGCGAAATATAAGATTTACACATGATTGTGAAGTAGGCCCACCATATAGAAGACTTGCTAAGTTTGAGCTCTCAACTCTTCCGACTAAGAGGAAGCCAATTTGGCACGCCCCTTTTCCGATTTTTCGAGCTCAATAGTGGCGAGATGAGCGGTGGTTTCCGGTGAATGATCCCGCTATTCCCATCATTCTTGGGTTCTCACTATATCCAGGTCAGCTCGCACACATCGGCTGCAAATGACGAAAGTTACAAGCCTCGGACAACTCCTCCACCGTGCTTTCGCCGCTCAATTTTTGAGGGGCCATAACTTGGCTCCCAGGGGTCCTTTGCGATTCCAGGGACATTAATGGAATCAGCGTGGAACCGTCTTCAAGACAAACTGGAAAGCAGAAAAACGTTTCTGAGGCTGGACTGTGCCTTTAATAGAGCAATGTTCACAGAAATAAGCGTGTCATTAGCTGCAAATTGCTCCATCGCCGCCATTTTGGCCGCGACGGAGCGATGGGCAGCGGTCGTGTTCCAGCGATGTAGGACGTTTGCCACGAAGCGATCACAATTGGAGCGCCGTTCCAATACGCGCGATGAAAAGGGAACAGTTGTCTCTCGCATGGTCGCAGCGACCAGGTGCAGCCAAAAAAGGCTTCAGTTGGGCGGAAAGATAAGAGCCTATTTTCAGAGTATTCAGATAGATTGTTCCGTTTTTTTTCTCAGAAGTTTTTCTGGGGGTTGCTCGGGATCCTGCACACAAATCTGAGGTCTGTTTCTCGACATGCTGCGGCTTACTGTAGGTTACGGTAGATGTAATGCTATTTAACTAGTGTAGCCTACCTTAGTTTCTCTGAAAATCGATAAATAAATTTCACATTCGTGTTCACCATCCCAGAAAACTCCCCACAGAGAAGTTTTGAGCCGAATCTGAGACATTTATCAAACTACCGTGCGCTTACCGCAATCTATCGAAAATCGATAAACGGACCTAAGATTCAAGTTGATGACGCCAAATAACCTTTACATGGAAGCTTCGAGGCAAATCTATCATTGCGTTCTGGAAATCATCAAAAGTCGCATTTTGTCCCGAACATTCTGTGCGGTGAGAGTCTTTGTACCGTACTTGTCGAAATTCGCCGAAAATCGACAATTGGACGTCAATCTCGTGTTCGGGACCCCTAAGGCGCTATTCATACTACTCAACGCCAGCGCTGCACCCGCGTGCCGCGGTGGCGTGGCGTTTGTGTATGAATACTTTCTACGCGCGTGCCGCGCTTGCGGAGACTATGAATACTCCAGCGGCGACGCCATAGCGGAGCGGTGAAGCTGGAATGAATGAGACGATCGATAAATAATATCAGTGGATGAAAACGCCAAGGCGTTCCGGGTGGCAGTATGAATACTGCAGCTGCGACGCCATGGCGGAGCGTGACGAGCGTGCCGCGCGGGCGGAGCGTCAAGCCATTCATACACAAACGCCACGCCAGCGCGGCACACGCGTGCCGCGCTGGCGTTGAGTAGTATGAATAGCGCCTAAAAACCTCCACGAAAAAATTGAGCCAAATCCGAAATAATTTTTCAGAACACCCCGAAATTTGTGCTGTAGTTGCCTTAGCGGCCAGCTGGGGAAACCCGCCATAGCTCGGTTAAGGGAACTTCTCAGCGGCTACAAACATAGATTTAAAAACGTCATTGGATGTACATCAACTAGTACGCATTCCGTAGGAAACGACCTTTGCGACTAGCAGTCGATCCCTAGTGATTCCGAACATTGGAAGATTCATTGCCTGATATCCATCCGAATGATTGAATATCTAACTTGCCGAATCAGTTTAAATCCGAATGATCTTAAAACTGGTCACGACACAAGCTCCATTTCGCGGCCAAATTTAGTGTGCGATATTACGGACACCCGCTCGCAGCACGCGACGCAACGGGTTCGTACGGGCTTTCTCGGCTCATCAGTTCAACATGGAGATTTCTCTTGATCTTTTGAAGCTTTTTCCTATTTCACAAGCCTTGTTTCAACTGTTTTGATCCTCATATGTTATGGTTGCACAGCTGACTTCATTTGCAAATGTTTTTATCTTAGAAAAAGTTTGTTTTAGGGATAGCGAGGAACGTCTGTGACAGCTGGAATTCATCTATTTTCAATATATTTTTTTTTCATTTATGATGTGAATTATTCAAAGGCTTCTTTGCAAAGGGTGTCCGAATGGGACTGTCAGCCCACGCGGTCGGCGTGCATGTGGAGCAGCCGTCGCAGATGGCATTATTTCGGGGGCGGCATGCACGTACGCGGAGGATTAGGTTGGGGTTGGGCAGGGTTTGGGGCGTCGGCGCGTCTGATCATTGCTGTTCGAGTGCCGGAGATAATCAACAGTTGGGGTCTCAACTGGGTTTCGGCTGCCCCACCCTCCTACGTAGGGTTTGCGAGGGATCGATTTTTCAGTGCTAGCCTAACCCCCTTTTAGCCCTCGCACTGCTATCATCAAACGAGCCGAAGGCTCCAAACCCTGCCTAACCCCAACCTAACCCGCCGCGTACGTGCATGCCGCCTCGGATGAGCCTCCCAATGGCTGTAGACAGCTGATTGGGACATTAATCACCATCCGTCAAGTACTCCTTCTAATCGATTACCAGGTTGGGAAAATACCTTTGCAAGAGCAGTTCGACGCGCATATCGTCTGCGCGGGCGGACAGTCTCTTTTGGAAAAAAACTTTACCTTTGTTATTGACTTTTCATTTCTTATCGGAATGTGGCCTTTAGAGAATTTTTTACTGCTCAGGCTGGCCCGAGACACCGAAAGAAACCTTCCGAGTGTGAGCATTTCCTTTTAGTTTGGATTTTCTCAAATGAACTGTTTTTGTGATGTCTCTTATCGTTTTCGGTGGCATTTCGCTTATCACGAACCATGCCCGAGCATTTTTTTTGTTCAGGCCGGCCCGATTTTCACCAGTGAATGCCGCCGCGCCGGCTTGAACAGAAAACTGGGCATGATCCTTGCTCAGCGCAGTGGAACCGAAAACAATGACTTAAAGGCATCGTTCGCGCTGAAAACCAATTTCCATTTTCCAGGCTCAATTTCATGAATGAGTCCGGTAGACCAGGTCAGTGAAGTTTTGCGCGTCAAAAACATATGGTTCTGAAGTTGGAGCGGTCCGAAATGACGATCCGCCACCAGTTTTCACCAACCATCTAGCACCAGGAACTGAAGCGCCATCACGGGCGCAGGTGATTCAGCATTTGAAATTTTTAATTCGGGAATTTCCAATATCCAAACTTACTCAATGGACACTTCTTTTTATAATAAGCTCCAGTGAACGAAAGGCCAAAGAAATCCACCCTTTTAATAAGTTTAAAGATTAAACACATCCGACGTTTGTGAGAAAAACTTCCGACGTATTACACCAGACACATCGAAATTGACGGAGGGGTGGGTAAGTGAATAATTCGAGAAGTTTTAAAAAAGTTTTTCGCGAAAGTTGATGGTTTTGTGAAGCCTTTCCACTCTGATCCTATATGTCAGAGAATCGTCGCGCAAACGCATGAAAAAAAGGAGAGACGGTTTTCTGCGCGTACGATACCTTTAAGTAAGTAAGTAAGTAAGTATGTATGTAAGTAAGTAAGTATGTAGGTAAGCAAGTAAGTGAGCGAAAAGGTACCAACGGTAATGTTATTCAGGCGATCCTCGGTCCAGAACCGCCTGACAGTTCGGCTCGTGCTCCCGATCTGCGGGTTGGCTTCTGCTGCCGTTCAGACCACTGCTGTTGCTCTTTGAGCCACTGCTGTTGCTGTCCGGGCTCCATCAGTTCGCCCGAACAGCAACAGCAGTGGCCCGAGAACGGGACGAACTGTAGGCTGCTCCGATTCCTGTTTAGTGCGGCTCGGGCCGAGAATCGCCTGAGTAAAAAGACACATCATGCTAGCAGTTTAGACCGATTAGAAGTCGAAAACAAAAACAACCTCTCACATTTAGGTTTTTTCTATGAATTTTTCAGGGAAGAAAGTTTAAAAAAATCGGCATAAAGCTTACGACCAACAAAAAAGTTGCCGAATAAATCAAGAGTTATTAACAAACAGGACGAAAAAGGGTATTTAATAGGCCACAGCATAAAATTCATAAAAAGATTATGGAAACCTCAACATCTTGGAACAAGCCGAACATCAGTTTACTCACCACAGAAGCGTAAAGATGTTTTACTATTGGAAAGAATTCAAAACAACTCTACGCGAAGAATATATATCAGAGCTAACATGGGGCCTTATAACAGCATACCCAATGCAGAAGACAGGAATAGAGAGCTTAAACTGCATTCCTTATACTCTCGCCGACGACTCTATGATGCATGCGTAGTCTTCAAAATTTTATCAGGGCTCATGAAAACTAACGTCTCAAAATTTTTTAGGCTAGTTCGCTCTAGAACTAGGGGAAGCACTCAGAAAATCTCGTATTCAGCTCACAAAAGCAATACGAGAGCCTCTTCTTTCACATGCAGAGCTGGATCCACCTTTGTTTCGTTGAATCTTAGCGTCACTCCACTGCCCATTCCTGGTGCTCTGTTGAATTTCAAACGCCTTGCAGGGAAGAAGCTGTTGAGTTACTAGAACTGTGATACCAATACTCACTTTCCATGCCTCCCACTCATGTTCTTGTTATCCATATTTTTATATTACGTGTGCCTTAAGCAGCGTATTCAATAAATAAATAAATAAATCTTTTTTTCCGTAAACCAGTAGCGGCGGGCGGACATGAGAGCGCTCACAGCCGTTCCGTTCAGATCGCGGGCAACATTAGAGCTGCGTCCCCAAGTCGGTTCATCTCAGAACGATGACAGTAGGATCGTGGGATGGGTGTTGTTTGGCCCAGCAAGCGTCCGCTATCCGACCGGTGTTACTGTCTGAGCACTGATGGGGAGCAGACCTGACCACGACCGTGCAAATAATGATTCCATGTGGCCAAATCAATGGTTTTCGCTCAGGCCGTGACGTCTTCAGGTCGGATCTAATCCGAGCCGATTATCTGCATATGGCCGGGTGGGCGCTGTTCGACCTGCGGTCATCCCGGTGGATGACAAGAAGTGCAACCCCAGCGATTTCTGTCAGACTTGTATATTATTAAAGGCAGTGTTCACGATAATCTTCAATTTTGAGATTATACGCGAAATCGATTAATTGACCCCCGGGTAGAACTAAAATAACGGAGAAACTGAGAAAAACGGACCAAAAGGGCACGAAATCCTTTACTCTCACCCAGCCACTTTACTCTCACAGGAACTGTTCGTTGTGACGATGAAATATTTTGTGAACCCGTAATTTGCCATTTTGTGCTTTCTGTAGCTCCGTCCCTTCCTTCGGACCCTTACTAATACTGTTTTGCATAGAATAGTTTTCCATTTTTGACTGACCTCATTTTTCACCGGTAACAATCACAATGAACATGTTCATCCAACCGGACAACTGGTCCATGTTATAGAATAATGTCACTTAAATACGACGTTTCAATGCGTTTCTCGCCGTTTCTTCGTAATTTCGGTTACACTTGGAGGCTAACGCTTTGTTTTATGTGAAAAACTCGGAAACGAAAATCATCGTGAACACTGCCTTTAAATGGGGAGGTACTCAGGCGGTTCGCAACCCTGAGTCGCACCGAACAGGAATCGGGCTCGCCTGACAGTTTGGCTCGTTCTTCCAATCATTGGGATTGGGAGAACGAGCCGTACTGCTAGGCATCTAGGGGCAGAGAATCGCCTGATGTTAGTGTAGACACGTCGAAGTCGATATTTTCATATTGTATTGACTGTGTCGACAGCAAAAAATCACAGAAAAGTTGATTTTCGAAGAAGAAATCAAATTGTAGAGAAGTCTATCTCCAAAGAAGATCTTAATTCAATCATGACGCAGTTGGCTATGCCTCGGGCATGTATTAGCAAGAATTCCATCTTAGATGGACTAGAATACAATTTCCCGTGTTGTCACGGAATTCCAATGTGGTATCAGGCGCATATAACACACCTGAAGGCACGATTTTCGTCAGAATGTCGTTTCTCCCCAACACTCCACTTCCTCCACGTACCATTTGAGCATCTCTTCCTATTGTTTTTTCGCGTGAATCCCTAAACGGGACAAAACTAAGTACCCGTTTACAAAGTGGTGAAAAAAAAACGAATGCATAGCTCCCTCATTTAGAGCCAATCGAAGTAAGGCTTATCGGGCATATCATGTCGAAATCTCCTAACCACTGTTAGACAGTGCGTCGCATAAGTATACGAACACCCTGAAATTTCATGGTTGAACCATTCGAACGACGTTTCAAGCATCGGCACCGGTTTCTATGTTTTCCGTTATGCCGAGAACGGTAGTTCACATTGTAGGAAGGCAAATCGTACACTTTTTCCTTTTTTACATACAGAAATTCATTTTTTAGACGTCGCATAAGTAGACGAACACTTGGGAAATTCATAAATTTATCGAATAATTTCAAACAATACATATGGAAAAAGTCTTCAGTATTATGTTACACCACCGTTACGCGAAATAAGTTCAAACAATCTATCTGTCGTGCTATTACTGAGTTTCTGGAGGGTCCCTTGGTCAATTTCGTTCCATGCGTCCACGATGGCCTCCTTGAGTGACTCCACAGTACCGTATTGCCTCCCATCCTTGTAGATCTTGCGAGCAATGATTCCCCAAAGGTTCTCGATAGGATTCAGATCCGGGCTGATCGGTGGCCAAGGCAGAGTATCGACGTTGTTGCTCCGGAGCCACTCCAGAGTAGATCGGCTGACGTGTATAGTGGCATTATATTGGACATAACGGAAGCCCTGACGTCTCCGACGACGAAAATACGGAAGAAGATGCGAAGCCAACACTTCCTGGTACTCAAGTGAATCCATACGATTCGATACGAATGCGATTCCGACCTTCCCAGTTGCTGTGAAGGCTGCCCAAACCATCACGTTTCCTCCGCCAAAGTTCCTGCGGCTGGAGTAAGCCGGCTCGTTCCGAAGATCCTGCCAGTAGTGCCTTGAACCATCCGCGCCATCCAAATTAAACTTTTTCTCGTCCGACAAGACAACCTGAAGCAACAGGTTCAAACATTTTCCATGAAATTGGATAGCACGCGATTCAGCTCGCCTTCCTCCAATTTGTACCCAAATTTGAACGGGCGAACTGGAGCCTGGCCGACTTGTGGCGTTCTTCCAAGCGCGGAGCTTTTTTCAATACGGCTCTTTCGATGTTTTCGTTGCGATGGATCGAACAGGGGATGGTATCCTTTGACACATTCAGCGAGAGTTCGGAGCAGACGGTCGCGCTAGACACCATTGTGTTGGAGACTCTTGTGGCGATGCGTCGTTCGTCGTGTCCAATGAGCTTCCGAGGCCTCCCAGAGCGAACACGCATTCCGTAGGAATCCGGATTTTGTAGAAACGAAGAGATGCAGCTTGGTGAACGTCCAATTTGCCGAGAGATTTGTTGGACTCCATGACCGGCGGCGTAGAGAGCCCGGGTCTGGGCCTGTTCCCCGGAAGAAAGATGTGAACCGCGTGGCATGATGATAATTCACGCATACAACTACATTCTTTACCATCCCGCTTGAAACAGGATTTTTTCGTATGTCTCTTGTACAAAAATTTCGTTTCTCTGAAGTGTTCGTATACTTATGCGGCGGCTAAAAAATGAATTTCTGTATATAAAAAAGAAAAGAATGTACGATTTGCCTTCTACAATGTGACCTACCGTTTTCGGCATAGCGGAAAACATAGAAATCGGTGCCGATGCTTGAAACGTCGTTCGAATGGTTCAACAATTAAATTTCAGGGTGTTCGTATACTAATGCGACGCACTGTATTTTGCCATGACCAACCGCTCCGCTGCTTACTCCGTCCGGACTCATCCGAGCAAGCTAAGCTTCATACGCATACGCCAAGAAAATATTTTACTAGAAGACTCTTAATTTTCCTAAGATAAACACCTACATTTCTCCACTCTCTCCGCTTCTTACTCCGTCCCGACTCATCCGAGCAAGCTAGGCTTTATACGCATACGCCTTGACTTACTTTGACTTAATCGGTTGGCTTTCGCCTGACGCGGTCATTCCGCATCTTCACCGAGGTGTGCCGTCCAAGTAGTCAGCCGTGTCCATTTTTCACGGTCTTCAGCCACAATTTGAACACATTCCATCCAGCTGTCACTATTCCATTTCCTGCGAAACGAAACATCGCGCCTGAACTGTCTTTCGATGCCGAGTGACTTTAAATCCTCTTTAACCACATCCGTCCAGAACTTTCGCCTACGCCCAGGTGGCCGTTTCCAGACAGGATTTGGAAGCATTTTTAAAGCGTGTTGTACGAGACGATCCGGCGTTCTTCTTAGTATATGCCCGAGCAGTCGAAGTCGACTTTCCATTGCTGCTTGAGATGGCGTTAGGAGATGCTGGCACCTCCCTCGTGTCAAGCGTTGATGTACTGCGTCGATTTCCTTGTAAAGGTCTTCGTTATGGCATACACGCGGCCAGAAATATCCAAGCAAACGCCTAAAAGCTTCCTCTCCGTGCAATCCAACCTTTCCATCTGCGTTTTCGGTGCTGCCCACGTCTCCGATCCGTACATCATGATAGGGCGAATAGCGGATAGGTAGACGCGCAACTTGACTTCCTTCGCGATGGTGGTAGACCACAAACACTTGGTTAGAGAATTGAATGCAGACGTAGCTTTCGCACATCGTTGTCGAATATCCGCTGCATAACTACCATCGTTCTTCAGCAAACAGCCCAAATAACAGAAATCGTCCACCAGTTCGATACGTTGTCCGTCCACACAAACTCCAGTTGAAGGCCTCTGAGAGACCCACATCTGCTTGCATTTGTCGGGACGAAGACGAAGTCCATAGGCTGCGGCATACTTCGAAACGAGGTTAACAATCCTTTGCAGTTTTGCGTTGTTTTCAGCGAATAACACTATGTCGTCGGCGTACTCCAGGTCGACAAGGGAGCGTCCTGATGGTGTTAGGATCACATCCGCAGGAAACTGTTCTGCAACTCTACGCATGATGTCATCAACGGCGAAGTTGAAAAGAAAAGGTCCTGCAACGGCTCCTTGCCTTACTCCTGTTTTCACCTCGAAAGCTGACGTAAATCCGACAGGTGTACGAACTGCTGCTGTTGTTCCTTTGTTCATGTCCTCGATTAACCGAACATACTTTTCCGGGACTCCATCTGCTCGCAGAGCATTGAGCAATCGATCACGATGAGGAGAGTCGAACGCGGCTTCAAAGTCCAAAAAAGCAAGCTGTAATGGCTTCGAAAACCGCTGCCACGATTCAATTACTCTTCTCACGACGAACACTTGGTCGATGGTCGATCTTCCAGGTCGAAAACCGGCTTGCTCATCTCTGGTCGTTCCTTCACGATGTTTGATAAGTCGCTCGAGAATGATACGTTCTAAAACCTTGTACATGACACGAAGTAGAGAGATTCCTCTGTAGTTCTTAGGATCCGTGACGGATAGCTTCTTGTGAAGGGGTACGATGATCGCATGTCTCCACGAATCGGGTATCCTTTCGCTCATCCATGGGTGGAATTCACGAAACGATAACCACGTTCTAGCCATGGTTTGAGGCTAATCAATTCGCACACGATGTGCTTAACCATGGTTACGCTAGCCATTGTTAAAACGTGGCTAGGGTTTCGTGAATTCCACCCCATATGGCACGGATGGTGTTGGTCATTTCGCGAATCCCAGACGAAGGAAGAGCTTTCAGCATTTCAGCAGTGATGTTGTCATCTCCACCTGCCTTTCCATTCTTTATTTTCCGGACACAATCCAAAACTTCAGACTCAGTCGGCGGTTCCTCACTGACATGGTAATGTGCTCTCTGAACATGCGGGAGCTCAGGTACTGATGGCGCTGGACGATTCAGTAGTGAACTGAAGTAATCCTTCCATATTGGCAGCGTCGCATCACCAACTGCAACTCCATTGGTAGTGTTCAAGACAGGAGAACATCTCTTCATCTTCCCGCTATACTGTCGCAGCAACGTGTAGGCTTTCTTCGGATTCTTCTCCTCCCAAGCCTTCTCGAACTCCTTAGCTCTACACGTCCTCTCTCGTTCGCGGTCACTTTGAAGCTGCCGACGCAACTTCCTCCTCAGACGCTTCTCCTCCACGAAGTTTCCTGCAGTTCGGAGAGCACATACTCTGTTGTAGGTAGATGTTGTTTCTTCTGAGACGTAGGCGAACTTCTTCTTAGGCTGTACAACCGGGAGTGCCTCTTTCGAAGCGTCCTGGATGCACTTGACAAAAGAATCCGCGTCGCAAAGTTTCTTCTTAGTCCGTACTCCGATGTGAACAGAAACGCGTTGTTACCGAGTACTTCGGATTCCTGATCAAGTCCCATCTTCGCATTTGCGTCAATCCCCACGACAACAGCATGTTGACAAGGTATCCTGGCCAGCAACGTATTGAGTTCCTCATAAAACGCATCCTTCGAATTGTCTTCGGCGGTTTCAGTGGGCGCATGAGCACTCACTATCCACAGATTGAATCCTCTGTGATCCCGCAGTCGTACGAATGCATTCCGGCACGACGTTGAGCCAAACTCCTTGACCATACCATTGAAATCCTTCCTTACAGCTATTGCACAGCCTCCCACTCTCCTATCGTCAGCGTTACCGCAGTAGATGGTGTACTCTCCGACGCTGGAGACGGGTCTATCCTTGAGGCGGGTTTCCTGCAAAGCAGCAAACGGTGCATGGAAATAGCTCAGAAGTCTGGATAGCGCAGTTTTTTGGATATCACTCGACAGCGATCGACAGTTCAGGGTGGCGAAATTGTGGCTTGTGGCCAAAGACTCCATGACTCCCTAGGTACGGATCCTAAGGTGTTATGGACCAGAGGCCTTAGTGTGCCGGACGGCGACACCTTTATGCAATGTGCGGGATACTTTCGCGATATAGTTGTGCACGCTATATCGCTCGAACGTTCCCTGTGTACACTCAAACGTCTGCTGGGTTCAGTAGAAGCAGGGGCACCAACGAGCAGGTACCAACAGACTTGTATACACGCATACGCCAAGAAAATATTCTACTAGAATACTCTTAATTGTCCTAAGATAAACACCTACACTTCTCCACTCTATTTCCCATTGGCTCGAGTGTTCATCGTTGCTGTATCCGGTCCCACATAGGGCCAGTCATATATAGCGTTTTTCAGAAAGCGAGGACCGAAATACAGCTACTAGAATGTGGTTTCCTGTCTGGTTCGGTGGCTTGCTGGTGTGTCCTGTATTCATAAGAGTCCAAATTGTTTTGAAATTCTGGTCTGCTCTTGCGGACAACCGCTTTTGCGACACGCATGTAGTGCAAGCGAAATCGTGCTAGGATCACGTTTAATCGTGATGAAACCACGAGGTCCCGGCACGATTATTTTCAAGATTCTTATTATATGGAAGGATGCTAGATCGAAATTTTGTTACGATAAAATCAGTGCCTTTCAACACACATGGTCATAATTCTTTTCATTACAGATTCTCGCAGTGGTGAACTTTGGTGAAGGTAGAGGGAAAAAATGCACACCCAGATGCTTTCCTACCATAACTTCATGGGACCACTTCTGTGAATGTAGATAAGGAAGACATATACATACCAATCATGAAATCGATAAATGACTCTCAAAATCTTCTGTACTTTCCCTCTTCGTCCATACCAGACTGAAAAATAGCACACATTGTCATGCCAGCAACGAGCAGGTTGTGGGGCTTCCTGGGACCTCGGTGGGGGTAGATGGGCAGCAAAGGCAGCAGACACACGCAGAGAAGTTGTTGTGGTAACTACCTTACTGGTGTCGTATGGCTCGAATTATAACGCTTACGCGGTTGGAAGCGGCAAAAACGAGTCTAAACTACCAAATTTGAGCGCTATCGGGCACAAAATTTTGTAGCCTCCGCCCTTGATCTTCCCAGACTCCACCCACAAAGACGAACTCGTCCAGATTGATTGTACGAATACGGTCCATTTGGCTAGTTTCTGAAGCTACCAGCGACGTAAGCGTTCTAGTACAGGCCGTAAAACCTTATCCGCTTCGCTACCACAACAACTTCACTGCTAGCTCCGTTATTTCAACCGAGCGGGCATGCTGCGGTGTAACTCGTCAACTTTTGCCGTATGACAAAAACAACCCGTCATTTCTATATTTGAATCCAGCTTTTGCAAAACAGAAGAACAATTTTTAGCATGAATACTGCCTTTAAAGGCAGTGTTCGCGATGATTCTCGTTTCCGAGTTTTCCACTCAAAACAATGCGTTGGCAACCAAGTGTTACCAAAATCACGAAGAAACGGCGAAAAACGCACTATTTCGTCTTATTTCAGTGACATTATTCTATGGCCTGGACTAGTTGCCTGGTCGGATGAACATGTTCACGGTGGTTGTCACCGGTAAAAAATGGGACTATTCGGAAATGGAAGAATATTTTGGGCAAAACAGCATTAGTTAGGGCCCGAAGGAAAGAAAGGAGCTACACAGAACGGATAATTGCAAAAGACGGGTCCACAAAAGATTTCATTTTCACAACGAACAGTTCCATTGATACTTAAGAGGCGGGCTGATACTTGAGGATTTCCTGCCCTTCTGATGCGTTTTTCTCGGTTTCTTCATCATTTCAGTTCTACTCGGGGACCAAACAATCGATTTAGCGATTAATCTCAAAATTGAAGATTATCGTGAACTCTGCCTTTAAACCAGCTCTGGCAACCCTGTGGTAGGTAATATGAACAAGCACCTCTCAGAACCTCAGAACCGCCTACAAATAATTACAAATTTTATTAACTTCCCGAATAACAGTTAGAGTACACGCACGTTAAGTGACACCGAACAACACAACAAATGTCTAGTATTCTTCCAAAAACGGGAAGTGAGGATGATCCGAGTCACGAGCGGTGAGATCCACGATTCGCCATCCCTTGTCCAGAGCCTCGATCTCCTTCATTTCCGCATCTGTCAGTTTGAAGTCAAACAGGCCAGCATTCTCCTTGATTCGGGCTTAAACGGCACGATTCATTGTCAGTTAGCTGTCATAATCTAACCCAACCAACCGGTAAATCAAATTAAATGTAAAATCAGTACGCTTAAAAATGCATAGAATGTCAATCCTATGAATTTTCAAAGTGAAAAGCTGAAATGCAAAACGGGTGGCCAGGTGGGGGACCGAACCTGAAACCTTCGCAGCATGTTGTTAGAGCCTTACCACTATACCACCTCAGCGACCACGGAGAACGATGGCCTCAACTAGGCCCCTCCTTCACCAATAGGTGCAAACTTCAGTATGTTAGAGCACGGCTCATAAATAGTCTAGGCTGCTATTTTTTTCGAGCATTTACTAGTTTATCCAGACTTACATTCCAACAGAAGCGTTAGGGTTTTTCATAATAGCAACTGGCTAATGGTAAGGCATGTACGAACGATGGACACCAACCTTCAGACGTTGACTTTGGTATAACGAGCACATCCTGCTGAACAGCCCAGCGAAGAGCAATCTGGGCAGGTGTCTGAAAAGAACTTTTCTTTCTGTGATTTTCATTATCGGAGAGATTCTGTAGGTTTTAACTAATGTTATTATCAACTTACTAACAAAAAAAACAAATCTAGTATGTGGTCTATACCTTGTTATGAGCACCGGCGATTTTCTTGATCACAGGCTCCGTCAAAACGTTTGGATCTCCCGGCTTTCGGAAGAAAGACGAACCAGGATTGCCCAGAGAGCTGAAGAGTGAAACACTTTAGAGACTTAATGTAAAACTGAACGTTTCGTTTACTGAATGAAGGCGTTTGTTTCAAGTTTCAGAAATCGGGAACTATAACCCCAAAACCCATCGGAAGCCGAATTTCGAGAAGCAGGTCCCCATGAAAAATCTGGTATTGTAAATATATTCGATTTCCTCCCCTTTTTCATATGTTTCTCAGGAAAATATAAAACCAAAAAAACACTGAAAAACCGAGTTCGGAATTCAGGTTTACGGAAAAAATTGTAATATGTACTGTGAACACTTTTGATTCCGATCCACACTTTAATGTTTTTCCGGAAGTCGTAACGGATTTTCTCTTCATTTTGGGTTTTTTTTTTCGGAATTCGCGACGTCGAAAGCCATAAGAAATCGGAATTCAAAACTTGGGTTTTCGGAAATGTGCGACCTGGTGCACACTTCCTCATTTTCAGAATTCATTTCCAACTTTTCTCCTGATTTCCAGTATTGTTTTCTCAGAACGCAAAACTGTCCGGAATCGGAATTCGAGTTTCCAGAGAATTTGGAAAATGGTGGTCATTTCTGATCCCTCTACTCATTTTATTGAATCTTTCTTTGACACCGCAACACCAAAAACCAACGGAACTCAAACGCCGGAATTTCGAAAAAATTAAAATGTGATATTTAGTATTTTCCTCTTCAATTTGATATTTTTTTGTAATACCGAAAAAGATCGGGTTTCAGGTCCTCTGTATAATAATTTTTACTCGGAAATCGGAATGCTTGAAACTATCAGAAATCGGGAAGTGGAAATTCGGAACTCTCTGGTTTCTAATTATACTGCTACTGAAGGAAAAACGACCAAAAGTGCTCGAAAAGGAGGCTAAAATAGAGATAGGGAGGGACTTTCCGAGGGGAAAGGATGTCACACGGAATCAGAAATGTGGACGAAATGACGTTCTATCTGAACCATCAAGTTAACGTCGGGGGCGGACCCGTAGTGTGATACTAGGCCGATATCGGACTATTTGAATCTGGTGTGAGCGCGATACCGATACTCGATTTTTCGAATTTTAGCCTTTCGATTCGAAAAGGCCTTGAATGCGGAAAAAAATGTATATACCCACAGTATAACAATTTTTATATACAGTACCGTGCAGAAGTCTATTCGCGTGGCATTGCCGCGAATAATGTTTTCATACATAACTTGGCTTGCCCTTAGCGAAACTTGATGAAACTTTAGTATGTGATGAGGCATCGCAACCCTTGCTTTGTACTTACACGAAATTGGTTTTCGAGCTTGCAGTTTTTAAATATGGAATTTATTTAACATTTTGTGGCATTATCTCAAATAAGGTCTACTCCCTGAAAACAGGCTATTACAAATCCAAACCCGTAGCAGTTATTTGCCACTCGAAGGTCTTCGCAACTGTTGTATAGCTTTGTGAGAAGATAGTCTCTATCATAATTTTCCTGAAGACCGAAAATTGAACAGGTTGAGATTAATTTTTGGAAATTCACCCCTATAAAATTATTCACCCCGGAACCATTCCAAAATATGTGTTAGTTGTGCTTTGACAAAATACAACTGAAACATAAATTTCGGGTTTTTTCGATAACGACAAAAAGAGATACTTAACAGATGGAATATCGCATAATTTTCTTTCGAATTTACTTCTAAAAAATTTTTGATGGAGTTAAATTTTTTACAAGGTTATACAACGGTTCCAAAGACCTTCGAATGACGAATAACTACTACGGGTTTGGAAATGTAATAGCCATGTTTCGAAGGAATAGTCCTGATTTGAGATAATTCCATTGAAATGATAAATAAATTCCATATCAAAAACCGGACGCTCAAAAACCAATTTTGTGTAGGTGCAAAGCAAGGGTTGCGATGCCCCATCACATACAAAAGTTTCATCAAGTTTCGCTAAGGGCAAGCCAAGTTATGTATAAAAACATTATTCGCGGAAATGCCACGCGAATAGACTTTTGCACGATACTGTATTTCGATGATTTTTTGACGTCTCGATTTCTGCGAAAACACCTCGAAGTGCGGAGGAGAATCGGCAACCCTTACAGGTTGGAAATTTTTTTATTTCCGGTCTCCCGAATGGTTTCGGCGTACAGGTTTCCAATTCTTGAAGAAGGTCTCAATACGCGCACGAAATACCCACAAGTTTTCCAATTTCCAATTCCACAATGTCCGATAGTTTCTGGTGTTCCGATTCCCTATAACTGAAATTAGAATTGTTGTTCCGTCTTTCCGATTTCCGAAAATTCAGTAACAACTTATGCGTGTCTTTGAAATCGACCCTACCTTCCCTTTTTCTACATGATTAATGAAGTGAATGTGAAGGCTAAAGTCTGTTCGAACGAAAATGTCCGCCCAAGCGGTCGGTGTGTGTGTGTCTTGAACAAGCATTTTTTTGGACCTGTGAATCGATAAGCAGGAACATGAGGCAATTGGTGATTATTATACCAATCGGATGTTTGCAGCCATGAAAAGCTGATCCAAACAAATGCCTTTGCGACGGCCGCTCGACACGCTCGCCCAAGGTTTGGGCTGACAATCTCATTCGTACAGGCATGTGATTCTATAAGAAAGAATTATGATTCACTGGATATCTAAATTCATCACGAACCTATAGGCAGTTACTGCTATGCCTTTCTCCTTACAATATGCTCGCAACTTCTTCTGCTGAAAGTATGGATGGAGTTCGACCTAAACAAAGTTACATTATTTTACAACAAAACAGTCAAGTTGGGCATAAAGGTGGAATATTCACATTACCTGAAGAACAGCCGGTTTGATGGTACAGTTGGCCAGGAGTCTATCGATTTGTTTATGGTTGAAATTCGAAATGCCTATACTTCTAATCTGAAAGGAATTTGCGTGGGAAATTACCTTTCGAAGACAAAATCAATTTCCTACCTTGCCCTCCTTCACATATTCCTCCAAAACCTTCCAAGTGGTCAAATAGTCCTCGTTTGAGTATTTCATTTTGTCGCTGTCTGGTCGCTGTAGACATAACATAACATGACATGACATAACATAACATAACATAACATAATATAGCATAACACAACATAACACAGTGTAACAACAACGTAACATAACATAGCATAACACGACATAAAATGACATAACAGCATAGCAGAACACAATATAACATAACAAAACATGACATAACGCAACATAGCACAGCATAACATAATATAACGTAACACAACATCGTATAACATACCACAGCATAGCATAACATAACATAACATGGCATATCATGACATAACATAACATAACATCACATACTTTAATATAACATAACGAAACATATCATAGCATAAAATAACAAAGAATGTCCGAGTGAAACTGTCCGCCCAAGCAATCGGCGTGCGTGTCGAGCGGCCGTCGTGAAAATCTTTTTCGGACGAGCCTTTCCGATGACTGCAAGCAGCCAACTGTAATATTACTCACTACGCCTCTAATATTCCTGCATATCCATTCCTAAGCCCGAAAAAAAGGCCCTCACGTTTGCCGCGCACCACGCGCGCCGACCACGTGAGCGGACAGTGCCATTCGGACATACTTTACGTATACACAGCATAACACAACAGAACGGACACATAGCATAACAACGTAACATAACATAATAAAGCATAAGAAAACGTAACATAACGTGACATAACATAAGACAACACAATGAACACAATATAAACAGTTATTAAATAGCGTAACATACGTTAAATAACATTAGATAACAACACGGCACAACATAATATCACATAACGTAACAATACACAACATAACAAAAAAACATGATACAAAAACATTGAAAACCAAATTAAAAATATAATATAGTGTTGGGCGAAACGTACTTTCGGGAACGGATCGCCACCCTCTTCATATCCAGCTGGCCAATGGATAAGCATCAAATCGATGTACTGCAGCTTCAGCTGATCCAGGATCTCAGCTACATGTTTCTGGAAAGCGTTGTGATACATTATTACATGATTTGACGTCATGCTATTTCATTTTATAAACTTTTGTGTTAACTTACGCTTTGTTGAAGTGTTATGTTATGTGACGTTACGCCACGTCATGCAATGCCATGTTAGGTTAGGTTGTATTATAGTTCATGCCAGGTTTTGTTAGGTTACGTTAGTTATCTTGAGGTATATCAGATTATGCTAGATTAGGCTAGGCCGCGTTTGACTATGTATCTCACAATCAGCCAATATCGTGTAACATAGTTACAAAGACTGGTTCATTTCAAGTAAACTCCCATTTTCGTTTATCGGAGCGGTGGCTTTCTCGTCGGGACCTCCTTATCACTAATTATATTTCACAGAGGCTCACCGCTCCGCTACTGGTAATAATTAAAATCAACAGGTCACTAGGGGTTTGCCAGAGTTTATGTATATTCTTTTATGCTACGTTATTTTATGTCATGTTATGCTGTGTTATTTTAAGTTGCGTAAGGCCATGCTGTTCTAAGTCATGTCATGTTATAATGTGTCATGATGTCACATATTTTATACGATGCAAAGTTATGTTCTGTATTGTTTTTATGTAACGTTAAGTTATGGTATGCTATGTTATGCCATGTTATGTCACTTTACATCATGTCACGGCCTGTGCTATCACGTCATGTCGCATCTCATGCTGTATGTATTATGTCATGTTATTCTCTATCATGCTGTGGTCCGCTATGGTATGTTATGTTATGTTATGTTATGCTATGCTATGTCATGTTATGTCATGTCATGTTATGTTATAAGGCGAAAAAACCATTCTAACCTTACAACCTGCAGCCGAATGAAATGTGTTCCACACTTTTGATGTGATAAAGATGTTTTCTCTCTGAAATCAAAACATGAAATTCCGAAAAAAGAGTGAAATCAAATTTTCAAAGTGGGTGCATAACTAACCTTGTGGGTGGTCGAAAACAGCTTCGCAAGTGTTTCTCCAATCTCCACTTGATTTCCATACACCCACGCGCAATCAATATGAGTATAGCCGACGTTCAGCGCCGCCTCCACTGCTTTCCCGACCTTGAAAGGAGAACTTCTACCCTCGATGCCCGAGCAGCTCGCAGGGAGGAGCTTGGCCTGCGTTGCGGCTCGTTTTGGTAAGAGGTGAATGGGTGGCCGTGTGGTGGTTCGGCCCCAGCCCGGGCACCTGTTAATCGATGCGGTGATGGCCATCAGCATAGATTACCAGGTGCCCGGGCTGGGGCCGGAACACCACGCAGCCAGTCGTTCGCCTTTTATCAAAACGAGCCGCAGCGCAGGCCAAGCTCCTCCCTACGAGCTGCTCGGGCATCGAGGGTGCAATATTCTAAATTTTGCGACAACAAAATAAGGGCTATAAAATATCCAACTCACTTCCCCCGGCTTGCTCTGCCAGGTGCCAAGGCCGACCATCGGCATTTCATATCCAGACGATAATTTCACCGCTGGGACAGGCATACCTGAAACCAGTCAGTAAATGTATCAAGAGCATTTTCAATTATAAGGGTGGCATTGGAAGCAAGAATTATTTGAGTATTGAAATTTCACAACACAACTCTCAGGATTAAAGCTCTCACATCTACGGCCTTCAATGCACGTCGAGTACGCACTCTGCTCGACGACTAAATGGCTTCGAGCACAATAAGGGAACGTACGGCTACGAGAGCACAGCCATCTGTTGTGCTCTGGATGGCAGCATTTGCTTCAACATATACAACTTTCAATGCATCTGCAATCCAACCACTTGATTTTTTTGGGACTACAGAAGGGCTAACTGCTCCTCCTAAGTCATGTTTGACGTAATATTCACGTGCCTAGGTGATATATACTCTTCTTATGGAGAGCTCAAATCGGAAAAGTTCAAATTCTGAAAAATGCCTAAAAATTTTTTCCACATTCAGGACTAAAATTTTTCAAAAAAAAGCAATCCTTATGGCTCGTCTTTAGCCGTCTTCTTTCGCCATATTGTTGCAATGGGTTCCTGTAGATTCAAAAATCGATGTAAATTTGGAGACCGCTCTTATCGTGAACACTGCCTCTAAGGGTACTCCATTTTGCTCCAAAATTTTAACGTTCCCCCCTCCCTAACTTCCGTCTTTTTCACATTCCTCCGCTACCCGCAGGACAGCATCCGCTTGCCCCTGCCTTGCCTTCTTGGTGCCGATCATGATAGGGACTATATCTGTGCTAGCGGGGGATCGTACGCCCTGTCTATTTTGAACCGCGCTCCTGTACAACAGAAGCACGTCCTGCTACTGCCATGGTGGCATGGGTCCAGATATGGCGTTGCGTATATACAGCACGTGCTCCACTTCTAGGAGAACGAGCTGCTACGACAAAATTCCGCTCATATGCAGCACATGCTTCTGTTGGAGGAGGACGTTTCACTGTGACAACGGCGTGGGTTCGGCTAGTTCTGATCATTAGCGCCACGTGCTCCTGTTACATTTGAACGCGCTGTTACGATAACGATAAGGGTGGGGTAAAATAGTTACCCATTCGCGTCACGTGCTCCTGTTAGAGGATAACATGGTTTCTCGACAACTGTGTAAAAGCCTGAAAATTCTGCCCATTTGGGTTAGATGCTCATGTTACAAGAAGACGTGCTGGCCCGACAGTGATGTGGGTGAGACAATGATTCTGCTCATTTGCAGCACGTGCTCCTGTTACTGGATAACATGCTGTCTCGATAACTATGTGAGTGCGGTTGAAAAATCTCCTCATTCGCAGCACTTGCTCCTGTTAGAGGACAGCGTACTTCCGCGATAACGATGTGAGAACAACAAAAGGTTTGCGCATTTGCAGCGCGTGCTCCTGATATACGACGACGTGTTGCTAACTATAAGATTAGACGACGTGGGTCCTTCAGAAGTTATATGCATTTGCAGCATATGACTAAGCTGAACCTGTCTACGTGCTCCTAATGGCACAAAACAGCTAACTTCGGCGGACCTTCCGCGAGCGGACGCGGGCGTTAGAGACAGTGAGAGAGCGTGCGGCAGATGGAGACCAGCATCGCGCGCATACGCAGCGCGTTGAGTGATGAGAATTTTGATTTTTTTCTACGAAGGATATGCATTCTCCTACTCATTTTTGTGGGAAGGCGCGACGCAGCAACGTCGCGAGACCTTTATCGATCAATAGTCATCACTCAACTATGTGTGTGCCATGTAGACGCGTCGCGGGTGCCTACGAAAACGACATGGACGATACAATGTATCTAATGACCACAGTCGCTAAAAGTATTGTGTTCAAATAAAGTTTTTTATAAATAAAACTGGCTACCTCATCCACGACTGATGAGACCACTGCTGACGACAATCAGCTCAAAAATGACCATGAGCCTACCGAACATTTATTAGATAAGGGGATTTCAACGAAGACGATTAGTCTATGGATAATGAAGACAATGTTCACGATAAGAACAATCTTCGAGTTTCCACAGGAAAACAAATCTTCTGGGGTCCACTTCAGGTAAAAAATGGCTAAAGACAAGACTAAATAGCCCTGAATGGCCCCAAAACTTGTGTGTTATGCCCCCCGCCCCCACATCCTCGTTGGCCGCTTACGAAGTGGTCGGGGCGAGCATACCACATTCAAGGCCTTATAGGAGTCAGTATGGCTCATTTTCCGCCGTTTTTTCGACACTGCTGCTGCACTGGGAGCCGGGACTTTCGATTTCGACATGAAACCTAAAGAAGGGTTCATCGTGAACACTGCCTTCAAAGGGTAAATGAATAGTCAAAGAAATATGTATTGGTCATGACGAAATTAGCACCTGAGAACAAGGAAGAGGCTATCACAAGTGTGGAGAATGAACGCAAAAGAACCTTGATTGAAATGGTCGAAGGTCAGATAAGCGCAGTCGGGTCAATATCTGAATCGAGCCAAAACCACTGCAAAAGATAGCAGGGTCGGTCGATAACGCATTTCAGAGAAACCCAATGCTGATTCGAAACCAGTTTTCAGACGAGTGAAAACTTTAGAGATAAAATTTCAAAATCAAAACTAACATCATATTATTTTTTTCGAAAACTTCTGATTTTGAAAAAAAAAACAATTAAACTCAATTGAATTTATTACATTTGACTGATTTTAATTTTGAAAAACTCTGAAAACTCAGATTCTTCTTCTTCTTCTGCAGCCTCAAAGTGGTTTTTGTCATAGGTTGAGGAACTGGGCGGCCTTCACAGGATTCGTCCAAAGGTCCATTGTTGTTAAGGAGGTAGGTCTCTTCGGGCACATGAACAAGTGCGCCGTGTCGTGTCCGGGGGCACCACAGTCCGGGCATGCGTCTGGTCGGCTGCTGTCGATCTTGTTGACGTAAGACATGAGCAGAATAGAGTGACCACAGCGCAGCGATGCAAGAGCACATCTGGCTCGTCTGCCGAGTTGAGACTCGGACTCGCAAACCCGAGGCGGCACCGTTCCCAAGATAGGGTTCACAGCCGCCTTTGCTAGATATCCTCGAACAAACTGGGTGTGCTCCTCACGCAGAAGACGAAGCCTATCCATGTTGGAGTCGGCCCATCTCTGTACATCAACTTTACGAGGAGCATCGGCGAACGGCGTCCTAATCGACCTCTCTCTTATGGGCTTCATGATTCTCTTTGACGGATGATTCGGCTGCCTCAGAACATTAATATACATCTGCTGTGCCTGGAGTTCACAATGCTCCTTGACCGGCAATATGCAGGCCTCCGCGTGAAGATGCTCCACCGGGGAGCTCCTTGCACAACCGGTAGCAATTCTAAGCGCAGCATTCTGTACACGCTGCAGCTTATTCCAGGAGCTGTCAGACACCAGGTGCTGCCACACTGGTGCCGCATATTCCAGAGCCGGCTGAAGTATTGCTCTGTAGGTTCTCAATATAGTCTCTCGGCTGCTTCCCCATGATGTTCCTCCGAGAGCTCTCAAGATATTAAGTCTAGCCTTGACGACTGTTTGTTTCTGTTCCGCGTTTTTGTGGAACTTCAGTGAGGATCAAGAATAAGGCCAAGCAGCTTGGGGAATTTTGCTGCTGGCAACAGGTCACCATCCCATTTGACATCTGGATGGGCACTGTGTTCCTTGGTGTTCGTTGTGAACACTGAAACAGAGGATTTTGCGGCAGAGACTGTGAGCATCATTTTATCGAGGAAGAGCTTCAACTCGACGAGATAGGCGCTGATCTTGTTAGCGGCTATCTGCAGGTCACGATCCTGGCACATGATGGTGATGTCGTCGGCATACATAACAATCCTTACATCATTGGGAGGCTCGGGAATGCCCTCAAGATACAGGCTGAATAGGGCAGGGGACAACACTCCGCCTTGCGGAACACCGGCTGCTATTGGAATGCTATCGGATACATGATTCTGGAACAGAACCTTAGCACGGCGGCCTTTAGTGAACGCTGCAATCCATCGCTTCTGCCATGATGGTAGCGACGACTTGAGCAGTTTCTCGGACAGCAGTCCCAAGTTAACAGAGTCAAACGCTTTGCTCAGGTCGAGGGCGACGGCCACCGTTCTCAGGGGCTTTCTCATGTTGAACCCATCGACCGCAAAGCTCACGATCTCCAATAGAGCTGTAGTAGTGGAGTGAAGTTTCCTGAACCCATGCTGATGCTGCTGTCGCTCATTTTGATCAGCCAGGTCCGTCACAATTAACTTTTCAGCTAATTTAGCGACGGGCGATAACAGGCTTATTGGTCGAAAGCCCTTTGCCGTGCTTTGGGACTTGCCTGCCTTTGGCTACGGTATCACATTGGCTGTCTTCCAAGCTTGGGGTAGAGTGCAGGTCCGGAAAGAAGTGTTAATGATATCTGCAAGCATCGGTAGAAGTTCCGTGGGAAGCTTCTTCAGGATGGCTGGGGAGATACCGTCAGGTCCGATAGCCTTCGAATTCCGCATTTCTTTGATAGCCTTCTCTACTTGCGTGAGAGTAAAGGCCTCAAAAGCGTTCATGAGCGGCAACCGGCTCAGTTCTCTAACCGTGACTCTGTTTTGCACGCCTCGCTTGGCACGTGTGATGAAGAAATTCTTGCCGAGCGCATAAGCAGCCGCTTTCCCTGATTTGAAGACGTTCTCCTCGAACTCAATAGCGGAGCTCATCGAGGGAGCGGACTTGCCGGAAATTTTCCTCAACACTTTCCACGTCGTAGTTCCGTCAGCCTTGAAATTCAGCTTTTCAGTGAACTTCTTCCAGCATTCCTTCTTGTTCTTATCCAGATCCTGCTTGATCTCGTTATCCAGCACAGCTATGTCCGGGTCTAGATGGTCTGCGGCTCTCTTCTCATCTCTGGTTCTTATCTTCTGCAGTATTTCCCTGCTGACATTTGGAAAAAAGGTCTTGACACGACCCTCAGGAATTGCTGCTTTCATGGCCTTGCGGATGGCACTTGTTAGATGGCGCTCTTTCTGATGAACATCACCATTCCATGGGTAGTCGACCGCATGGCGAAGTGCAACATCTCTGAACAGGGTCCAGTCTGCTAGGCCTAAATTAAGATAAGTACGATGACGAAAACCAGAGTAAGGGGCAAGAGAGTCAGAGAGATCAATATAGACAAAGACGGGAATGTGATCACTGGAGAGAGTTGTGGATGTGGACCACGTGCAAGCATTAGAGAGATTGGATGACACAAGAGAGATGTCTGGGCTAGAAGGTCGGCCGCTGGCAGGGAGACGAGTGGGCTGGTCATCATTGAGGATAACCAGGTCACACTCCTCAGCCCATTCTTCGACATCTTCCTCTGGCGTCAGAATCAAGAGCGGAACAGAACGTGTGAGCATTGAAGTCACCCGCAAAGACAGCTGAAGGGGAGAGTGAGCAGTCGTACAACTGCTTAAGGAGGGGAATAGGATTATAAGAGGGGGGACAAGATGATATAGGAGGAATATATATGTCAAATAGAGATAAAGGGGTTTTGAGGGGGAGGTGGACAGGAATGTACTCGAGAGTACCGTCCTTAGGAGTATTAGGGATAATATGAGAAGGTAAGGCAGATTGAACGAAAGTAGACACTCCGCCCCCAAGAGCTGTCCTTGGCATGTGATAGGCGGCGTAGCCCGGAATGTTAGGTTGGGGATAAGTGGTAGATGGAGAGAGCTTGGTTTCTTGAACCATGATAACATCCGGGTGATGAGAACGTGCGAATAGAGAGAGTTCAGATAACTTGTTGCGAAGGCCGTTGAGATTAATGTGAACAATGGAGAGGGGGCGGTTGGTAATTGAGGAATCAGAGTTGTTGGGGCAGAGCATAGAACACAACGAAAGGATGAGTCATGATGCCTCACAGAACTGAGGCCCGAACAGGAGAAGTGCACCCACCTTTGGCATCCGAAGCACTGGACACTTGTTTTATGCCAGGTAACATCCTCGCCGCAGGTGGCACATGGATACTTCCGTGCTGGACCTGGATTCCTCTCGACGCCGGCCCTTTGTAATAAAATCCTCAGGAGAGCTGCGGCCGACCAGCACTTCTCCCATGACAAAAACCCTCTTCTCGGAGGGGTTGACGTCGGTTTGCACGGAGGCGATCTTCTTTCCTCCACACTGCCACGGCACGAACGTACGACATCTCGGCAGCGAAAACTCAGATTAGATTATTTTTTGAGTTCTGCATTTGTTTTTCAACCTCATTAGCGGCATTTTTAACTCCTTGACGTTACCATTTTTTGAAAACAATATCATTTTATGACTTTCATTTGATGTTTAGCGCATCTAGCGTGCACGAATAAATATTTTTTCCAAATATTTATGACCGATTTTGAATCAACACTTTGACACGAATGAATTGAAAACCTGTCCTCTTGACATAGTGAGGTATACGGCCTTACTATTAATTTTCAAAACAAGTATGTATCATTCAAAAAATCTCCATTAAATATTTTCGAATAAAGCCTTTTAAGAATGTTCGAACCAACAAAAAAATTCGAATTATGCCTCTCAGTTTTTTTTTTGAATGAATATATTCAAAAACGTGTCCTACGCTAGACCCGGAAGAAGTTGGAAAACTTACTCGAATACTCACTCCATTAAATACTCTAATTTTCAATAAATTCGTCAACTTTGTTGATTAAATTCTTTTGTGGATAAATGCTCGAATGTCGTGACAAGAAATAGGCCGAATATTCAAAAATCGAAGAGTTCAAATCTCCGAACAAGCCAAATATTCGAAAAAATTTAATATTTCGGTTTCTGGCATATATTGAATATTCAAAAAAATTAAATTGAAATCTTGGTGAAATCAAGAATTTCGAAAACCGAGTTATTCGGAGTTCCGAATGAGTCAAATAACCAAAAAAAAACAAAATTTAAAATCCCCGAATGAATCGAATATTTGGAAAGAATCAGAAATCGAAACATCCGGATGAATCGAATATTCAAAGGAAATCGGAAGTGGAGAATTTCCGACTGAATCAAATATTCGAATATCCGTACACACGGATATTCAAATTTTTGAATAGTTAAGACTCGGCCTCAAATCTTTTACGGTAGTTAGGCCAAAGTATCCGATTAGACTGTAACTTTGGCCAGGAAGTTCTTCGCGGTGAGGAACCCGGTATCCTCTTTCCGATCTTCGAAAGATTGAAGCAGGTTGCGGTAGCCGAGCTATATAAAAAGTACCGTATTCTATTCAGAAGTTCCTCAGGCCGAGCCATCTTACAGTTCGGCTCGTGTTTCCCCAATCTCCGGGCCACTCCTGTTGCTGTTCCCGCTCACCAAGTTCGCCCGGCCAGAAACAGCAGTGGCCCGGACATTGGAAAACACAAGCCTCGAAGAACCCTCCTCGGCAAAGTTCAAGCTAAATCTAAAATACCGAGCAAGCACGATATAAACACCGTAACCTACGGTAATCTTCTGTCAAACTCGAAACGGTTTTTGGGTTCCGAATAACGCTTGAGCGGAAATTTTTTCTGGCTTCCGGCGACGGAAAAGTGGAACAGCGCCGAAAAAGTAAACCTTCTAGTAACAAAAAAGACAATCAATCATAGAGAGTCTCGCCAAGAGAGGACAGGATACAAACAAATGCCAGAACTATCTGGAAACTGTTTACGGGGATGGCTGGACTTTAGTTAGTAGGGAAAGAATCAATAGTGCACTGAGTGAATAACAACGACTTGCAAGTGCACTTCTTTACCTGGAACTTTCCTGCAAGGGCATCAGGAGAGCATCTACATGGTCATTGAGACGAAAAAAAACATCTGAGAACACAAATCTCTGTTGAAAATTTCGATCTTCCAAATATTTAACTCATTCGGAAATTTGAATTATTCGGTTTTTAGAACAATTCATTTATCTGACGATTCGGATTATTAGGTTTTTTGAATATTCAAATTTTCGGTTATTCGGTGGATTGCGGGTCACGACATTTGAACGGTCAGCCACTGAAAAAATATCGAAAATATTCGTGAGTTATTGGGAAATAATTCGGATATTCGAATTTTTATTTGAACACGGATGAATTTTACGGGTTCTCATTCAAACCGAATGAAGATAGGTTTCCAAATTTATTCATTCATTTGAGAAAATTTGGGAGGTCCAAATGTATTCTTCAAATCAGAGAATTTCAAAAAATTCTATCCGTATCAATCTATTCAGTCGATAATCTTAAAAGTGCTACATATATTCGAAAAATTAATTCATCGAGGTTATTCAAAATGGATTATTCGAATTATTCTTTCATGAAATGTGTTCTGAAATTACGATAATCGAATTGATCAGTCAATATGCCCACTATACTTGTTCCAAAAGAAATTTATGTTGAATATCCGACTTTTCGACTACATATAGCCGGATATTGCACTTTATCGAATATCCGACTTTTCGACTATAGTCGGATCTAGAACTTTTTCGAATATCCAACATTTCGAAATTTCAGACTTTTCCGAATGTCCAACTTTGCGATTACAAGCAATAATATATTTTTTCGAATATCCGACCTTCCGAATATAGTCGGAAATTGCACTTTTTTTGAAAAACCTGCTTTACAGATAAATTCCAGTCTTTTTTATCCGACTGAAACAGTCGGATTCTCAACCCATTATTCGATTCGGAATAAGTATAATGCCAACGTCTATCTTCTAATTCTTACTAGAATAATTATCTCGTAAGTTTTTTTTTTGACGTATCCACTCGGTCCATGACGTATGAATGGAATTAAATAAAGAAGAAAATTGGAAAATTATTCATTGGTGACTCTTGAAGTCCGCCATTCCACTTTAACAATCATCTTTGAATAACCTGCTTTACAGATAAATTCCAGTCTTTTTTATCCGGCTGAAACAGTCGGATTCTCAACCCATTATTCGATTCGGAATAAGTATTATGCCAACGTCTATCTTCTAATTCTTACTAGAATAATTATCTCGGAAGTTTTTTTTACGTATCCACTCTGTCCATGACGTATGAATGGAATTAAATAAAGAAGAAAATCGGAAAATTATTCATTGGTGACTCTTGGAGTCCGCGCAATGAGACATTTTTCTGAATGAACGAGTTTTTGGAACATGGCCATTTTGAGATTATCGAATGAAGCATTTCCGAAACTTGTTCTTTACACGATCCAACTAATTACTCAGAACTTTGTTTCAAAATCTGAATTTTTTAATGGAAACTCATAAATTACTCATAACTAATAAATTAGGATAAAATTTGGAGCATCCAGTCAGATCGAGTGAAGGATAAGATTTTAGAAAATCTCACGCGAAAAATCCGGAAAACTCAGATTCAAGCACGATTCGCCTTTTTTTTGCACCATTATCTTTGAACTGTGTGCTGCAAGAGCGGTTGTCCGCAGCTGCGGACCGGAATTTCCCTCCGAGAAGGACAGTAACGACTATCGTGGTTTCTTGCTCATTTCAGGCAGAAAGTCAGGATCTCAAGAAGGCTCTAGGAGCCGAAAGCATACCGAAGAGAAGTTTCAAACATTTGGGAACCCCATTTTTGGAAAGTTTTTGATACGTTTCGAACTCAATGAACATTTTGCAGCCTCTTGTATTGTGTAGTGATAGTAAACATATATCTTACTCAAATGGTTATTTTATTTAAATAAATGGCGTCGAATTTACGATCAAAAAGGGGTTAAATCATGAATGAGGCGGGAAGATCCTACGGAGGACTTATTCTCAGTGTGAGAAGAGGAAAAGTATGTGTCCGATTGGAAATAAATTAATGCGAATTCACCATTAAGGGTACCACTACAAGCTCTAAAAGTCAGTCTCAACCATGATAGTTTGGTTTGCTTTTCGTCAATGCGATAAAACGTACGATTTTTAGCGTAAGAATAGGTAAAATTATGAAAAGTGCAAAATTCGCAGAGCGCATTCAAATTTCGCCAATTATTTTTAGAAAAATAACGCGCTCCGAAGCAAGGGCTGCGACGCAACCGCAGTACAAAGTTTCGACGTTGCGATTTCGATTTTTTGCGAAGCGGGATCTGTTTTATTCGTGTTAAAATTTTGCTTTTGGCTTTTCTCTGTTTGGTTGGCTTATGTGTATCATGATGTCCATACTCCGTGATTTGATAGTGAGAATGACTGTTCTAGAGTCGCAGTTCAAGTGTCAAACTGCGATAATGAAATGCAAAGCATCAAATCGGGGGGTATTATTTGGTCTGTTATACCTGAGACTTTGATCAAACTGCCTTATACATTCCATAATCGTCCGAAAAAAAAACTGAAAGTCAACTTCACATTAGTTTTAAGGGCTCATGCCGTTTAGACAGGTGGAACAAAATGCACAGCCGTCAAATATATTGTGGCGTGTGCAACTGCACACCACGCTCACACTTTACGCGCAAATATGCAAAAATCGCTCCATCAGTTGAAGTTAGAGTTTTGGGCGCAAAGTTACGTTAACCAGCGGTATTTCGCCTGTAAAAGCGTAACAGGCTGATTCGGCGACATTTACAAGCGTTTGGCTTAATTTGGAAGCGAAAACTCCCAGTGGAAGACAGGATAGTCGATACTATTTCAATATTAAGCCGCTGATGACGTTCATATTTCCTGCCTTGAGTCAATCGTTTGGTTGTGTAACTTTAAGTAGTACATCTGAGAAGGTTGAAAAGGCAAGAAGGGCTTCCGCAGAGTTTCGGCAGCCTTATTTGCACCAAACCTTTTCTATGACGGTTTTTTCTACGTTTTTGTACATAAAGTCACATTTGCTACAGTCGCTAGCCAAAACATCTAAACATATTTGATGCATATATGGGATCGATTTCACTAGATTGTTGTCTTATTCCGACTAAAACAACATTGCGATAATTATACTGTAAAATATGACACCGATTCAAGATGTTTCCGGCAATATCACGATCAATGAGAGCAATGGTAGCGCTTTACTATTATTTGATTTGATTTGAATATCAAAAATTTTTAGTCAATATCAAAAATAAAAAGAACGCTGCTCTCATTTTTGCGCGATTGTGGATGCTTACTCTTGCATTTTGAAAGCGTATGAAAAAGAAATATGAGATAGTGCAGCTATTCAAATGATCTAACAAGGGGAATCCTTCTAGTCATGAAGTGTACTTTCTAGAACCATTTTCGGACGTGGAGTCCGAATATGTCCTTCGCAGCTGCCTAGACTCACTCTGAAAAAGTTATGGGCGTTTTCGAAAGCCTTGCGGCGGGTAAGGGTACCCCATCACGGATTTTTTGGGTGTTTTGAAAAAAAATTTCGATTTTTGCTCCGAACTTGTATGCAGGGGTAATATAGGGTACCAAAAACGATTCTTTGGTCCGTTTGTCGAAATTCTGAAGTTTAATGTAGGTTACGGTATGCGCCATGCTACACAGGTGGCAAAACATACCTTAATAATCCGAAAATCGACAAATACACATCAAATTAATATTCAGCACACCGAATAATCCCGGCATAGAACTTTTGAATTAAATCTGAGGCTTTGACCAGCCTACCGTATACCCACCGTAACATAACGTATTCTGTCAAAAATCGATAAATGGACCTCTGATTCGTGTTCAGCTCTCCAAGAAACCCTCAGAGAAAAAGTTTGAGCCACATCAATAGTAGAATTCCGCAAATAGTTGGAAGTCGTGCGTTGCTCTCAATTTTCCCTCGATAGAGTGCTTTTATAATAGTGATCAGCACACCAGATAACCCCCATTGAACCAAACTACGAACCAACCAAACCCAACTATTAGGCCAAATCTGACACATTCGTGTTAAACGCTTCTTGAACCCCTTAAGTGATATAAATAAACGCTCAGCCAACAATCGGCGCAGCTTGAAAACGCTATTACCCTTTTCACAAATGTTTTATTCTTCAGACTTCTCCATCGTGTAAATCAGATTCGTATTTAGTGATTGTAATTTCTTCTAGTTTTTTCTTACTTTGTGCCTAGATCAACTATGTTGTAGTTGTTGTTGCCCATCCTACACCATAGACACGGATCCTGGTTCAATTTCCGGCATGTAGACGGATCATCGAAGCGAGTGGCTGGGATACCCTTCTTTGGAGGATCCCTGATGGAGCTTTCTTTGGCCCTCTTTTTTTATTATTTTTTTTTCTATTTTTTATTTTGATATATTTTTTTAAAATATTTTTTTCTTTTTTCTTTTCTCTTTTTTTTTCTTTTTCTTTCTTTACAATCTTATGGAATCAAAGTGACAGAAAATTGGCTGCTTCCACTGGTTTAAGCCAGAGATCTTCAATTGTGAGATGCGTTGGCTTTGTAGCGCATGATAACATGTGAGGTACTGTGTGTTCTTCCAGACTGCATTCCGGGCATAGTGGATTATCTGCTGCTCCAATGTTATGAAGATACCACTGCGACTTTGAGTAGTAACCACTCCGAAGTTGGGATAGCGCTGCTCGACTTGATCTTGGTAAAGTCTCTCCTTCTTTCGCGATTTGCGGCGGTGGTCCATTTAGTAAAGGAGAGTTCATATTACCCAAGAAATCCTTGACAAACTCCTTGTGGACTTCTTTGCGGATGTTCTCAGCATTTCCTGGATCAACTATATTCACGTCCAGCATTTCACTTTCCATGCTTGTCGGTTTGCTTACCCAATGTAATTCTTTTGAACTCTCACAACCATTTGATATGGGATCCCGCACTGATAGATCTAGCATAACTCTTTGATTTTTCAGAGATAGGTGACTGAATTTCGTAATGACGCAATCTAATAAAGTGTCATTGAAAGCTCGTTGTATTCTGAATCGTAACTGCTAGTAAAAGAAGGTAGGAAAAATCCGCCATGAAGAAGGGTTGGTGAAAACATGGACTCCAAGCCGGAAATATGAACTTCATCAACGATTGAGTAGGGAAACAAGATCGACTTTTCTGTCTTCCACTGGGAGTTTTCACTTCCAAAATAAGCTGAACGCTTTTAAATGTCGCCGAACCAGCCTGATATGCTTTTACAGGAGAAATACCGCTGATTAACATAGCTTTTCGCTCAAAACTCTAATTTCAACTGATGGAGCGATTTTCGCATATTTGCGCGTAAAGTGTGAGCATAGTGTGCAGCTGCACACGACACAATATATTTGACGGCTGTGCATTTTGTTCCACCTGTCTAAACGGCATGAGCCAGTTTTAAGCATCACCAAATAACCACGGCTGTCGGCAGCTGGACACCCCTCTTCGACACTGGCGGCGGTCTCCTACCGGAGAAAACGACGATCGATATCACCTACAGGAGCTGTTTTGCACTATGGATGGCCGAACTTGAGCGAAGCGGTCTCCCACAGGACATCGTGTCGCATCGCTTCGATTGGGTCACCTAAACCACAAAACAGCTCCGGTAGTTGACCGGGACCACACACGTTGAACGGTTGGTCAAACCCGCGCTGCCTCCGAAGCGCCTGCGCGTAGGGTGGGGAGACGATTTGGCCGTCTTCGGTTCGCACAGGCGCACCTGTCATTGATTGATTGGGTGCTTTGGAGGATCGAATTCCGTCCTGCATGATAGTTGAAGGAGGGTCGCTATTGGGGCTTTATCCCTAATAGTAAGTAATCTTTGCCACTGACAAGTTTGTCAGCGGAAGCATGGACTTCATGCTTTAAGTTTGAGCAAAAAAAACTAGGCAGGTTTGGCTTCATTCTTGCACACGTTATTTGAAATTCCCTCCAAAATGAGATTTTGTTCAACTGCCGTGCAAGGTTCGGTCTCCTACAGGAGACAGATAGGACTTCTGCATGAGGCAAACAGGAGTCCTATAGCTGATGAGGCTGGGACTCCCAGCCGACTACCGTAGGAGACCGCCGACAGTGTCGGCGGAGCCTCTCCGACACTGGCAGCGGACTCCTACAGGAGTCGGCTGGGAGTCCTAGTCTCCCCTGCAACAGGAGTCCTGGTTTTCTCCTGTAGGAGTCCTGTGATACTCCTGTAGGAGTCCTATTATTCTCCTGAAGGAGACCGGAACTTGTACTGTAGCTTGGAGGGAATTTCAAATAACGTTTGCTGGAATCAAGCCAAAACCGCCTTGTTTTCGAATTTTTTTTTTGAATCGAAGCATGATTTTCACACTTCTTCGTTGACAATTTTGTCAACGGCAAAAATTTGTGTAAGGCATTAAGCCCCTTTACATTCCTCCCTCACTTATCATCAGGGAGGAAATTCGGCTCCTGAGCACCCCAATCAATCAATGAGAGGGGCGCCTCTGTGAACCTGCATGGGCGAATCAGCTCTTCATCCCTTGCGCGAGCGTATCGTACGCCGCGCGGGTTCGATCAGCCGTTCAACGTGCGCGCTTCCAGGACAACTGCCGGAGCTGTTTTGTCCTGTAGGAGACCCAGTGGAAGCAATGCGGCAGCGTGTCCTGTAGGAGACCGCTTCTCTTTACTTCGGTCTCCTACAGGACAAAACAGCTCCTGTGGGAGACCGCGATCGTCGTTTTCTCCTGTAGGAGTCCGCTGGCAGTGTCGGAGCTCTCCGACACTGGCAGCGGACTCCAGGAGAAGAAAACGACGATCGCGGTCTCCCACAAGTGTTTTGTCCTGTAGGAGACCGAACTAAGGTGAAGCGGTCTCCTACAGGACAAAACAGCTCCGGTAGTTGTCCTGGAACGCGCACGTTGAACCATTGATCGAACCCGCGCGGTGTACGATACGCGTGCGCATGGGGTGGAGAGCTGATTCGCCCATGCAAGCTACTGAGGCGCCCCTCTCGTGATTGATTGGGTGCTTAGGAGTCGAATTTCCTCCTTGATGATTAGTGAGGAGGAATGTAATTGGGCGTAATGCCTACACTAAGTTTTGACGTTGACAAACTTGTCAACGAAGAAGTGAAAATCATGCTTCAATTCTGAAAAATGCGAAAACGAAGCGGTTTGGCTTGATTCCAGCAAACGCTTTGAAATTCCTCCAAGCTACCGTACAGATTCGAGTCTCTACAGGGTATCACAGGACTTCACAGGAGAAACCAGGACTCCTGTTGCAGGGAGACTAGGACTCCCAGCCGACTCCTGAGTCTCGCTGCCAGTGTCGGAGCTTTCTCCGGCACTGGCAGCGGACTCCTACAGGAGTCGGCTGGGAGTCCTAGTCTCCCCTGCAACAGGAGTCCTGGTTTTCTCCTGTAGGAGTCCTGTGATACTCCTGTAGGAGCCCTATTAATCTACTGTAGGAGACCGGAACTTGTACGGTAGCTTGGAGGGAATTTCAAAAAACGTTTGCTGGAATCAAGCCAAAATCGCCTAGTTTTCGAATTTTTTTTCAAGTCGAAGCATGATTTTCACACTTCTTCGTTGACAATTTTGTCAACGGCAAAAATTAGTGTAGGGGATTACGCCCCATTACATTCCTCCCTCACTCATCATCAGGGAGGAAATTCGGCTCCTGAGCACCCCAATCAATCAATGAGAGGGGCGCCTCTGAAAACCTGCATGGGCAAATCAGCATTCCACCCCATGCACACGCGTATCGTACACCGCGCGGGTTCGATCAATGGTTCAACGTGCGCGTTCCAGGACAACTACCGGAGCTGTTTTGTCCTGTAGGAGACCCAGTGGAAGCGATGCGGCAGCGTGTCCTGTAGGAGGCCGCTTCACTTTAGGCCATTGTTATACCCCACGACAGGCCTGTCGCGGTCGCAGAGCACTGCTACGTCGCTGTCGCTGAGGGCCAGCCGTCGCTGTCGCTCACGGCCAAAAACACCCGGCAGGATACTGGATTTGGCTGGGTCGCTGTCGCTGACACCCGTCGCAGTGCACTGCACTGCGACGGACAGCCGCGACAGCGACCGATTACCGCACGGTTTCAACATTTCAGGCATAACACCCCCTTTCGAGCCAGCGACCGCGACAGGTGCTGCAAACTGTTCTTGCCACAGCATTTTTCTACTGTGTGGGTCTGGTCCCGACACGATTTGTAACAGTTGACCACACCTGTCGCGGTCGCAAACTTTTGGTATAACAATGGCCTTAGTTCGGTCTCCTACAGGACAAAACAGCTCCTGCGGGAGACCGCGATCGTCGTTTTCTCCTGCAGGAGACCGCTGCCAGTGTCGGATTTTGTGATGGTATTTAATTGGTCATCCAGGATTTATTTCGTCATGGCGTTTAATAATTTTTTTGTTGTGGACACCATGCTTGTTATGCAAATCTTTTCAGTTCAAGGCGATTCTACTGGTGGTAGTGTCTCCTGGTTATATTATTCGAAACCTATAACTCGTTTTTGTTGATCGATTCCAGAATGTCTGAGATTGCAGAACACGTGATGGATGGCACGCCAATATGTTTATGTGATCTGATCAAACTTATAGGGCAGCGAAGAAATAAGACGCTGAGAAAGAAATATGACGCGGCGGCAATCGATAGGCCACGCCTTTTTTCACTCGCTCTGAGGAGCGATACCGCGAATTTTGCAGCGACGCCACTCTGAAAGGCCCTTAAAATTTGGCCACGCCCATTTTTCCATGCCGCAAGGACTCCTGATTTTGGCAAGGGAGGAAAACCCCGGGAAGGTCCTCAAATTCGGTGCGGCACAGTAAAATGGGCGTGGCCAGTTGCTTCGCACCACAGTACCACCCCCCCCCGCTAGGAGTTGTAAGCTCTGGTACGTCCCTAGTGACCTGTTGATTTCGATTATCACCAGCAGCGGAGCGGCGGGCCTCGGTGAAATCTTCTTCTTCTTTGCAGCCACGAAGAGAGTAATTGCTATAGGTTCAGAAACTGGGCGACCAGCGTTGGATTCGTCCAAAGGTCTGTTGTAGTCAATGTTGTAGGGTTTTTCGGACAGTTGAATAAGTGTTGTGTATTGTGGCCAGGACCACCACAGTCCGGGCAAACGTCAGGAGTGCTATTGTCGATCCTGTTCACGTAGGACTTCAGGAACGTTGAGTGCCCACAGCGCAACGAGGCTAGAGTGCATCTGGCACGTCTACTAAGCTGAGACTCAGACTCAGAAACTCGAGGCGGCACAGTACCCAGAATAGGATTAACAGCCGCTCTTTCCAGATACAATCTGATAAAATGGGTGTGCTCCTCGCGCAACAGACGGAGGTGTTCTTGATATGAATCGTGCCATCTTTGCAGATCGACTTTATCTGGAGCATCGGCGAAAGGTTTTCTGATGCCTCTCTCTCTTACAGGCTCAAGTACTCTCCAAGATGGGTGGTTGGGCTGCTTGACGATGTTAATGTACAGCTGCTGCGCCTGGAGCTGACAGTGCTCCTTTACTGGTAGCACCCGTGTCTCGGCGTGTAAATGCTCGATTGGCGAACTCCTAGCACATCCGGTTGCGATCCGAAGAGCAGCGTTTTGTACACGCTGCACCTTAGTCCAGGATGAGTCCGACACTAAGTGCTGCCAAACCGGTGCCGCATACTCTAGGGCGGGCTGCAGTATAGCCTTATACGTGGTCAGAATAGTTTCCTTACTGCTGCCCCACGATGTACCTCCCAGTGCCCTTAGCACATTGAGTTTAGCTCTTACAATTGCTTGTTTTTGCTCGGTGTTCTTGTGGAACTTCAGCGACGGATCGAGTATAAGGCCGAGTAGTTTGACGAAGCGAGCAGCAGGCAGGCGATCTCTACCCCAGCTGACGTCGGGATGGGCACTGTGCTCTTTGGGGTCCGTTGTGAAAACTGATACTGAAGACTTGGCAGCTGAGACAATGAGCATCTTGTTATCGAAATGGCTTTTCAAATCCATCAGGTACTCGTTGATCCTGCTCGCGGCCACTTGTATGTCGCGGTTTTGGCACATGATGGTCATATCATCAGCGTAGGCGACAACTTTAATGTCCTGGGGAGGTGCCGGAATGTCCTCTAAGTACAGATTAAACAGAGCGGGCGATAAGACTCCGCCTTGCGGAACACCGGCAGCTGTGGGGATACTTTTAGAGACATGATTTTGAAACATAACTTTTGCTCGACGGCCCTTGACGAATGCTGTTATCCAACGCTTCTGACACGGTGGAATAGAGGACTTCAGTATGTTATCCGATAGAATACCCAGGCTAACACTGTCGAATGCTTTTGTCAAGTCCAGGGCTACAGCAACGGTCCTGAGGGGCTTCCTCATGTTGAAGCCGTCGATGGCATAGCCAACGATCTCCAAAAGCGCCGTCGTGGTGGAATGTAGCTTCCTAAAGCCGTGCTGGTGATGTTGTTTCTCATTATGCTGAGCCAAATCATTGACGACAAGCTTTTCAGCAACCTTGGCTAGAGGTGACAGAAGGCTTATTGGCCTGTATCCTTTCGCTGATGACAGCGATTTACCGGGCTTAGGCAGAGGAATGACATTTGCTGTTTTCCAGTTTTGTGGCAGTGTGCAGGTTCGGAATGATGTGTTCATTAAATCAGTGAGCAGCGAGAGAAATTCACTGGGGAGCTTCTTTAGGACTGCTGGACAGATTCCGTCAGGTCCAATGGCTTTGGAATTACGCATTTCCTTTATAATCTTCTCCACCTGCGCAGGAGTGAAGGCATCAGCCGTGCCCATAAGCGGAAGGCGGCACAGCTCCCTTACTGTCACTCGGTTTTGCGGGCCACGCTTCGCACATGTTATGAACAAGCTCTTGCCCAGAGCGTAAGCGGCATCTTGTCCTGACTTGAATACATTGTTCTCAAACTCGATAGTAGATACGGTGGCGGGTGTGGTTTTTCCGGAGAGTTTTCTCAGGATTTTCCATGTCGCAGCACCATCTGCCTTGAAGTTCAATTTTTCAGTGAACTTCTGCCACTCGTCTTTCTTGTGCCTGTCCAAGTCTTTTCTAATCTCGTCGTCAAGTTCAGTGACCTCCGGGTCCAGATGGTTGGCAGATCTCTTTTCATCTCTTGTCCTGATTTTTTGAAGTATTTCTCTGGTGACATTAGGGTAAAACGTTTTCACGCGTCCTTCTGGTATGGCCGCTTTCATAGCCTTCCGGATAGCGTCAGATATGTGACGCTCTTTCTGGTGCACATCGCCTTTCCATGGATATTCAGCCGCTCGGTGAAGTGCAACCTCTCTGAATAGGCTCCAGTCTGCAAGGCCTAAATTGAGATAAGAACGGTGACGAATACCAGAGTAAGGGGCTAGAGAATTTGAGAGATCGATATGGACGAAAATGGGAATGTGATCACTAGACAGAGTTGTAGAAGTGGACCACGAGCAAGCACTAGAAAGATTGGAGGAAACGAGCGAAATGTCTGGGCTAGAAGATCGGCCGATGGAAGGAAGGCGAGTGGGCTGATCATCGTTTAGGATAACCAGGTCGCACTCCTCCGCCCATTCCTCGACGTCCTCTCCTCTAACATCAGAGTCAAGTGAAGAGCAAAAGGTATGAGCATTGAAGTCGCCCGCGAAGACGACTGAGGGTGAGAGGGCGCAGTCGTTGAGTTGTTTTAGAAGAGGGATAGGATTATAGGTTGCGGGACAAGATGTAGTTGGGGGAATGTAGATGTTGAAGAGAGATAGGGAGTTTTGAGTGGGAGATGGATGGGGACGAACTCGAGAGTACCGTCCGTAGGGACATTGGGAATTAGGTGAGAAGGAAAAGTGGATAGTACAAAAGTAGAAACTCCTCCACCGAAAGACGATCTTGGAGCATGGTATGAAGTATAGCCAGGGATATTTGGGTGAGAAGAGGTAGCAGAGGGGGAAGTTTGGTTTCCTGAACCATTATAACATCTGGATGGTGAGTACGAGCAAAGAGAGAGAGAGAGCTCAGATAGTTTGGCACGAAGGCCATTGAGATTTATATGTACAATAGAAAGTGGGCGATTGGAGGTAGAGGAATCAGAGTTGGAAGGTGAGGAGCATAGGACACAGCGAAAAGCAGAGTTATGATGCCTCACAGAACTGAGACCCGAACAGAAGAGATGCACCCACCTCTGGCATCCGAAGCACTGGACGCTTGTTTTACTCCATGTGACATCCTTGCCGCACGTGGCGCATGGGTACTTCTGAGCGGGTCCAGGATTCCTCTCCACGCCGGCCCTTTGTAGGAGAATCCTTAGGAGAGCTGAGGCCAGCCAGCATCTCTCCCATAGCAAAAACCCTCTTCGTGGAGGGGTTGATGTCGGTTTGCACGGAGTTGATGTTGCTTCCTCCACACGGCCACGGCACGAACGTACGACATCTCGGCAGCCTCGGTGAAATATAACTAGTGATAAGGAGGTTTCGGCGAAAAAGCCACCGCTCCGCGCTGTGATAACCGAAAACATAAGTTCACTTGGAATGGAACAGAGTCTAGCTTATGGGGCTTGACCTTTGGCTCCTGGCAATGCGCCAGCCGTGCGTTACGGTAGTCGTTGCGGGACCACAGTCGCGCGTCGGCGACGCACCTTCAGCCTTCGCAGTGCAATTCTGCGCATCATTGGATCAATTTTCGTCCAGAAGGAAATAGAAATGCTTTTCTTTGATATACGATTCACCACTGACATCTATGACCTCTCAAAAAAAGTTGTAGAGGTCAAAACTCGCCCTCTAACTGGAACTATTGTGGAATTCTCGCTCAGAATTATAAGTTTCGTTACTTTGAAATAGAAGCTCAATATTCAATCCTCGACAGATGACGCATAAAGCTGGAAAACTGTCCTAAAAAAAATCAAATTTTAAGAAGTAGTCGAACAGTTGTGTCGAGATACGTAAACGAGCTATCCAACGCACTTGAGTGATACTATGTTTTCGTTTTTCTACTGTGGTAATGATTGTACACCCTAAGAAGCCCCGACTCTCAGGGAAATCTACGAGAAAAACCTGAGCGCCTTTCAGGTTCAGAACAGCAGTGCCATGTTAGAAGGTCCGCCGCCGACAAGCGGCTATGGTCCTGCAGCGACTACCGTAATCCTCTGCTGGCGCATTGCCAGGAGGCAAAAGGTCAAGCTGCAACCCCGCTAGGATAGCAACAAATAACCATAGTGAAACTCTAGAAGCATTTGGTAAAAAACTATTTCAACTTCGATTTGCTGCGCCTCTCAAAGGCCAGTTGGCTGATTTGAACTTGATCTGGATAATATATTTTCCAAAGCTATTTCAGCGCCAAGATGATGCAATTCATGCTGCTGTTCAGTCGACAAGGAAAGTTACGTCTCCAGAAGTGGTATACGGCATATCAGGACAAGGTGAGTGTTCATTCAAAGTATTATTTTGTAGCTTTTTCCATTACGGGCAGACTTTCGGAGGTCAGCCAGGCTTGCCATTACGCCATTGTTATACCAGAACTTTGTGACCGCGACAGGTGCGGTAAGCTGTTACGAATTGTGCCGGGACCAAGCCCACACAGCAGAACAATGCTGACGGAGGAACAGTTCGTGGCTCCCGTCGCGGTCGCTGGCTCGAATGGGATTTCATGCCTGAAACGTGAAAATCGTGCAGTAATCGGTCGCTGTCGCGGCTCTCCGTCGCAGTGCAGTGCGCTGGGACGGTTGCCAGCGACAGCGACCCATCCAAATCCAGTATCGTGCCTAGTGTTTTATGACGCCAAATGATATGAACGTTACTAGGATCAATTTTGGACGTAGAATCGACTTTTACATTGTAGCTGCGAATCCTTTGTCGGAAAGGAGTTATAGGCGTTTTTAGCGCTTCACTCGTAGGTGCATCATAACGTGTAATCCTTGAGTCTTCGTCGCATCTTAAGATACGCCGATGTGACTTCTACACCAGGAATCATCTCATAGTGTGTTATAATGCCGAAATATGTTGCTACGATGAATGAGGCTGCGCGGAATAGTCTGCAGCAATGGAAGTAGGACCTGGTGAGGTTGCGGACTCTCTCTAACATGCTGTAGTCTGATTGTGTTATCACTCATTTTTTTGAAATAACAGATTGGTAGGATTAGTAGTTTAATCGTGCGAGAGCTTTTTTGTTAGAAAATGAAGCGTTTCAGTCGTGAGAGTCTGATACCCGTGTCTGGTGTTTTACCGTGAAAATAATTGGACTTGCAACTAATTTATAGCTACGAGCTCATGTGGTTATTGTGAACAAAAACTTCAAAACAAAGCATCTTCTCACAATGAGAATAACGAATTTTTGAGATTTTTTGAACAACCTTCAAAATCACACAGGCCTACCGATTGAGGAGGTATACAGTACTGAACCGGAGTTTCGAACTGTCCTGTGTGGTTTTCATGATACCCTGCCGCACACCATGAATAGGCGAGAAAATTCGTAAGGCCGGGATCATACTTCCCGCGACCAGCGACAGTGCACATCAGGCATTTCGATTTTCGGTCGATATGGATGGTAAACATTGCGTCGCGTCGCTCGTCGCTGGAAGTATGATCCTGGCCTAAATCTTGGAGCAAAAAATTGAAAGTACACAAAAGATAACAATCAAATGATTGATTCACGTGAGTATACGGAGGTGTCCGAATCGTGTGCTATGATGTGAGAAGTGATGCGCTTGTACATAGACTTAAACGGCGAGTGAAATCTTTTGAGGAATTAAATTGGAGTGAACGCGGGCGGACAAAGATCAATATCGATTGGGAGATCGCGGCTTTGGAAAAAAATAGGCTGATTTGGCGCAAATGCCACAAACACATAATTTCTCAGGAAAAGCTTTTTTTTTTGAGAACTACTGTAGGTTGTAGTAGCCAAAATACCATGTTTCTATCGTAACCCACAATAATCAACTTGAGTATCAAACAAGAACGTCATATTCGTATTCAGCGCTTCGATGAACCCCCCTATACGACGTTTGGGCGAAAAGGTTTTTCACCTCCGTAGCCCTACGCAGGTGGTAACTGAATCCCATTTTTAGGAGTCGAAAGGTCGAAAAACTTTTGCTCTGAATTTGTCCAGGGGGTTATTTGGGGTGCTGATCACGGATATGTGATTCGTTTTCGGTTTTTCGGAAGAATTCTGTAGGTTACGACAGGTACAGTGCCATTTTTCTATAGAAATCTTTATAAAAAAGCTCATAACTCTGTTCAGAGAATCGATTCGCAGCTGCAGTGTACAAATTCGAATTCTACGTCAATAATTACTTCTAGAAACTCGTATTTTATTTGGAATGGCCACGGCATGTAATGATTCTTCCCTTGTGAGCGACAGGGACATTTGGCCTTCAGCGACAGTGACATCGCAGTGATCTGCGACCGCGACAGGCTTGTGGTGGCGTATAACAATGGCCTTAGCCATGTACCCTCCATTCGCGATTCCGCGGTGTGCGTAGAGATAGTGTCGGTTAGAGGTGCGTGGCTGCGTTGCGTGTCATCTGATATCGCCAGTTATCTTCCCCGGGGCATACTGCTCCGCTGCTGGTAATAATCGAAATCAAGGGCTCAATAGAATTTCTTCCAGAATTTTTCTGAGTCGTAGGCTTTGCAGGGGAAGGCTCATTTAGGCGTAGACATGAGTTTCTACTGGTTTTACAATTTTATTCCTCTTAAAGTAGTACTATTATAAATTTTGATCACAATAACACTTATGCAACAGTATTTTCAATGAAAGAAATTTTTGTTTGGGGGAGGAAGGGTGCGCCCCCCTTCGCAATGCAGGGAACGCAACGCAACCGTATACCTCTCCTATGGCTTCTTCCAAAGTACCATCGCCACGCGTTGCGACGATTTAGTCAAGATCCCATCGCACGTTGTTCAGTGTGTAAAACATGCTATTGCGGCACTCAGCGAACCGCGTGAATTGACGCTGGGAAGGTCATGTGTCTGCTTTCCAGTTTTGGGACAGAGTACGCAGATATACGCTCTCCAAGTCTAGCCCTTGTAAAAATCTGGAATTTTAGTTTTGCCAAAAGATTGGTAATCAGCAGAAGGTGGAAGTTTCGCAGATAATTTGGGTGGAGGCTATCCTCTTATGTATAAATCAGAAGTAGTGCCAAAAGTTTCCCTGTATTATTGCAGCCCGAATTTGTGCCTTTTAGATGAAAAAGAAGATTTGTCGTGAGCTCATCACGCAAATCCTGGCGAGGAAGCCCAAAATGTGTGCTTTTCTGGAATACAAGGATCTCAAGATTGTATATAAGAGGTGAGACCCTTACTTTTGTTTGTTTGGACCTTCGCGAAGCTCAACCGTAATTCGAAACTCATAGGGAAAGGGTTTAGTCAGAGACTGGAGTGGAGGAACTGGGTTTTATTTATCTTATGTGATCGGAAATATCAGGCCTGTGTAAATTTAAAGTTAGTCAATTGCTAAGAGGTGAGGCTCACTGACCCTGAGTTATTGATTTGATTTATTACACGGTAGAACCGTGTCAAAGACAACAACAGAATAATAAAAGCACTAAAATCAGTCGAACAACAATAAACAAATGGATCAACTGACTATTAGGCATACATCGGCACCATCAAGAAAAGAAATCTTACAAACATTACTCCTGGGACAACAGATAACACTCAAGTGTCTTTTGAATTCACTTAGTTTCCCCATTATCAAACCCTGACCGAAGTAGTTTATTGAATTCAGACCCCGCTCTATTGACAAAGAAGTGCTGTCGTACGTTCCGCCTGGCCCCAATGAGGCCCAATTTCACCGGTGCTCCCCTAGTGGTTGATGGTCTAAGGTTGAACAGCCGGCTAGCCTTGATACCAGCACTCCCATGAATGATCTTATACATCAATATCATATCAAACCTTCTTCTCCTGCGCTCTAGAGTGGTTAGGCCCAGTTTGGCGTTTCTGGTGACATGACACACGTTGCGATTCGTCTGAAACCACGATGTCCGGATGTAAACTCTACGTGTGAAAGTATTCTGGACTTTCTCAAGAGCGTCGATGGATCCTTTTTTGTATGGATTAAAAACTACCGTACCATACTCCATTAGTGGACGTACGTACGTTTTATACACCTCGGTCAGCACGTTTGCATTAGTAGTTGATAGTGCTCGAAACGCGCAGTGCATCATCCTATTAGCCGTGGACGCAACCTGGAGGCAGTGATCATCGAAATTAAGGTCGTCCTTGATAAGAAAACCAAGGTCCTCAATCTCGCTAACCTCGCTCAACTGCAAACCGTCGATAGTATAGAAGCCACTAACTCGCCTCTTACCAAGCTTCATCACTTTAGTCTTTTCGCTGGAAAGCGGCAATTTCCATTCATTCGACCATTTGGCTACATCATTGAGAGCTTTTTGCAAACACTCCGAATCCTCCATTGTCAAAATAGGTTTATACAACTTAAAGTCATCAGCGAATGCCGAACAGCCGACGTTGTTCAAGGATATGATCGAGGGAAGTTCATACGTATAGATATTAAAGAGAATTGGTGAAAGCACTCCCCCCTGGGGAACACCACTAAGGACTGCAAAGGAAGAGGAGAACGTACTATTAAGCCTGACCCTGAAAGTTCTACCCGTGAGAAAAGCACGAATCCAAGCCACTATACGCGGATGGATACCCACTATTTCCAGTTTGTTTACTAATTTGCGATGAGAAACTCTGTCAAATGCCTTGGAAAAATCAAGGTAAATAACATCCACACCTATATCTTTGTCCAGCGCACGCGTCCAATCATCAAGTGACTCCAGCATAGCCGAAATTGTCGATTTACCCTTTTGAAAACCATGTTGGTGTTCCGGAATGATGGAGTGCTCCTCTAAATGAGCCATAATTCTTTTATTACTTTTTCGAAAAGCCTTGCAAAGATAGACGTAATACTGATGGGACGGTAATTGTTGGGATCAGAAAATGGCTTCTTCTTTGGTATAGGAGTAACAAAGGATGTACGCCATCTACTCGGAACATCTCCACGCATAAAACTCAGGTTGAAAATATGTGCAAGTGGGCTAACTATGATATCAATCACCTTTTTAATGAAACATAATGGTATGTGATCAGGCGTATCAGAAAACGAATTAGGCCATTTGGCTAGTAGCTCCGACAATTCCCCCGGGTGAAACCATACAGAGTCAGGCATGACAGGAAAAAGAGAAGGACTAACAAGTTCATCCAGGTCAGTATCCTCAAGGAAAGCCTTCCTAAACGCATTTGCCAAAACTTGAACTTTATGGCCGTCCTCGACTGCACTGGAACCATCTTCTCTCACAAGACATCCAACCTCAGATTTACTCTTGAGCCTCGAATTAAGTAGCCTATAGAATAAGTTTTTATTTTTAGATTTGATAACTTTCCTTTCCTTATTGCTATTATACTTCTTCAAACGTTTTTCAAATAACGCAGTAACTCTTTTATACTCGCACCAATCATCGGCCCTATTACTACCATTTGCCATGTTCCAAGCTTGAGATTTCCTGTGAGAAAGATTTTTCAAGTGCTCTGGGAGAAACGCCTTCTTCGTGGACACCAGACTAATCGGAACAAATAGGTCAATGGTGTGGTCAAGAATGGAAAGAAACAGTTCATATTTAGCTTCCACAGTATCCACAGTACCCAGTGAGCCATACCAATCAACACTACCCAGGTATTCGTTTATACACGCAAAATCCGCTTTACTGTATACTCTATTGTAAATTTTGGTATCAGATACGTCGATATGCACGTTCAGCTCAAATACTATAGAGGCATGGTCACTAGTGCCCAAAGGGGCCAGAGTATCCACTTTTACAATCAACCCATCCTCATTGGACAGTAATAGATCCAAGATATTACTACCTCGTGTAGCCATAACGTTAGCCTGGGTAAGATTATGCGACGCGCACATATCTAGAAATTGCTTACTACTCGGGTTGGTAGCTGTAGGAACAAGCTGTTCCCACGATATATCTGGTAAATTGAAATCGCCCGTTATAATACAGGACTGTCTACAGGAAAGCAAGTCGCCTAAAGTTTTAGTAAAAATTTCAAAAGAGGCAGCAGGGCAAGCAGGCGCCCTGTAAGCAACAACTATTCTCAGCGTCCTATTACTAACCACTATGTCAGCACAAAGTAACTCATAACCTTCCGAAAAAGACTCTTCGTAAACTAACCTTGGACAAAGAGATTTACACAACAAGAGGGCCACTCCCCCGCCCCTCTTGTGCGGTCTGTCACATCTAAGCAGGTCAAACTGAGAGCATAAACCACCGAATAGCGAAGCATCAGTGACAATTGGGGTGAGCCATGTTTCCGACAGCGCAATTATGCCAAAGCCAAATTGTTGAATTAGTCCGATCAAACTGTTAATATTTTTAGATACAGATCGAATATTCGTGGATAGACACCGTATATCGTTATCAGAAGTCCGAGGAATGTCTACATGTTTAAACTAGATTGAACTTGCGAAGAACTGACAACAACTTCGCAGGCAATTTCAGGCACAACAGAACTGAAAACTTCGCAGGGAACATCAGGCACAACTAGATTAGGCGACTGGGTAAGAGAGTCATTAACATCAACAACGGTATTAGAGGTGGAGCGCGCTTTGTGCGAATTGTTACGACGAGCCATTCTTTCCGCACTCAGCCGTGCGCGTTCTTCACGCGGAAGTGAAGGACGAACAAAAATACCTTTCTTAAAAGGAAATGATTTCAAACGAGGAGCATTACGTACAGCACGACTAGCGAAGTATGAGCTAGAAAACAACTTTCAGTAAGCGATCATGCGAATGGTGACGAGGACCCATCCGATAAACACCAATAGGGTTACAATCAACATCCAAGTGTTCGACAATCTGGCCTACTCTCGAAAAATCCTGCGATAATCTGCTACAGCGGGACTGGCCCCTCAACTCGGGGGTACCAGCTATGACAATACACCTATCACGTTCTATATCCTCACGCAACGATGGTATGTGATTAGACGGGTTACGATTGGACGAGAGCTGAGTGATATTGGTAAGCTCGGCAACATCAACATTAGAACGAGCATTAATAGCCTGATCACGTATCGATTGGCGCAACATGGTGTTTTCATCCATAAGAGCTCTGACCTCCTTATTAAGACTACTCACGAAGTTCAACAGTTCAATATTCTTATACAAGACAGCAGTTGCCCGGCGTTTGCCTTCCAACAGGAAGGCCATGAGCACTCGGGCATAGTGGGGAACGGCTTCATCTTTGACAATTGCATCGGCAGCCTCTTCGTAGTAGGATTCAGACATCGAAACATTCAGGTCACCACCATTGCAAGCCATGCCTTGAGATACTGGGTAAAAACCATTGTAGCAGTTACGGTAGAACCCGGTTCCCGGCTGAAAAAAATACTTCGTGTGATTATTGAAGTTCTTCATCGTGGTTCTATCGCTTTCTGTGTTCCTCGTTCCAGAGATAGTGGACTAGTAGGCAGGATGGAGGAGTTAATCGGTCTTTTGCAGTTTTATAAGTTTTAGAGGTTACTGCTTCGCCACCGTCGAGAAATACAATTTGGTGCAACATTTTACAGCAGTTAGCGTAAAACTCAACGAATGTGTCAAAGACGTGGAATAAACAGTTAACGTGTTGAATTTCGAAAAATTCACCGTGGTGGCAAAACACTAATGTTTAAAACTTGAATTCGACACAAAAATATGTATTTATTTATTACACGGCGGTTGCCATTTGAAGTGACAATAAAACAATTCAAACCATTTAACGCGATAAAACATCCAATAAAACGCAAGGCAATGAATTGGAATTAATTGAGATCTGATAAACATTTAAGCTTCACCTAGATACTTGCTAACCAGAAATTTAAAGTGGAAGAGCCCAACGGGAATTTCCCTACACCTGGCCAGGGCATTGAAGGCCACCCCGGAGCTATGGCTGAAAATGTGCAGCCTGGGCTGCGTTTTGGCCCTCGGGACATAAATTTTAGTGGAACCTTCGCTCGTTACAGAATCATGATGTGACAGGAATTTCCCAGCATTAATGCGGACCATCCCATACATGATTTTGTAAAACATTTTAAGGTCATTTCGTTCTGTCCTTTCCTCAAGTGTTTGCAATCCTAAGCTCCGGTTTCTCATAGTGCTACTAGGAACGTCAGTGTAACTAAGTCCAAAACATTTAAGCTTTCGCGTAAAATCGTTTTGGACCTTCTCTAGTGCCTGAATGGATCCCTTTTTGTGAGGAGAGTATTTAGTGGTACCATATTCTAGAATTGGACGAACTTATGTCTCAAAAGCACTGAGAAGAACAGCAGGGTTTTTAGTTTTAAGAGATTTGAATGCATTATAAACTTTGAAAGTAGCCTCGTAGGCGATCTTTTTGACATGCTCATCAAAACTTAAGTTCTCACAAATTAGGAACCCTAGATCCACAATTTTCTCTACGTACTTCAAAGCGGTACCATGCACATAGTAAACGTAGCCCGAGCCAGATGAAGGTATGTTAAACACTTTGGTTTTCGCCACGAGTTCCCAGTCCTCAAACCATTTGACCAAAGCATTTATGGCATTTTGCAAAACAATTGAATCATCCGCCGAATTGATCACCTCATATATTCTTATATCATCAGCGAAAATCTTACATTCCACATCAAAGCTAGAAATTAGTGCACTAAGTTCAAAGGTATAGATGTTAAATAAAAGAGGGGATAGTACACCGCCCTGAAGGACTTCACTAGTATTAGAATGAATACTCGAGAAAGTGTCCTTTACACGGACTTGGAACGTGCGAGTGCTCATAAATTCACGGAGCCACTTGTGGAGGACACTGTGGATACCAACTAATTCTAAATTGGTCATAAGTTTTTCATGGGGGACCTTATCAAACGCTTTCATAAAATCGAAATAGACGACATGTACCACTTGCTTTTGTTCAGTGGCAAGTGTCCAATCATTCAAGGCCTCTAAAAGCTGCGGTTCAGTAGATCTCCCTTTTGCAAAGCCATGTTGGTTTGAGCTAATTATGCTGTACTTGTACAGGTGATTTGAAATCCTCTTTTTAATAACTTTCTCAATTGAACGTGCAAAAAGAGATGTGATGCTGATAGGCCTATAGTTTGCTGGTGAAGAATACGGCGTTTTTTCGGAAGGGGTGTTACGAAGAATGCTTCCCTTTCTCAGGAACCTCGCCTCTTATCAGCGATAGACTCATGATATGCTTTAATGGTCCTATGATGCTTAAAGTGACCTGCTTGTTGAAACAAAGAGGTATCTGACCAGGAGTTTGCGAGAAAGATGGCGGCCATTTTTTGATGAGATCTAAAATCTCGTCTTCCGGGAACCACAGCGGTTCATCCATTTCAGGATAGCCTGAGGGTAGTTCAGTGAAATCTGTGCTAGAATTTTGAGAATATACAGACCCAGAATAGTTTGCCATCGCCTCAGTTTGGTTTCATCCGAGTAAGCAAAAACGCCATTTTGGTCTTTGAGTGTACAGACCCCTTCATAGGACTTCATCTTTACAGTTATTACCTTGTAGAAAGACGACGTTTTCTCCGAGAATATCACTTTTTTTCTCAGCAGAGGCATTATATTTGTCAAACTTCTTGATAAATCGGTTTCGTAGCTTCTCATACGATCGCCAACCACTTTGGGCTTTTGAGTCAACGGCTTTATCCCATGCATTGGAGCATATATTTGATAGCGAAACAGGATATTAGGGACGCGCAGCGTTAGATTTTTGACATCTAAAGGTTGGGACAAACATTTCTATGGTATGTTTATGAACAAAAATAAAAATCTCATACGTGTCGTTAACCTTAGGGCAGTTCTGACATGACCCATACCAGTCGACATTTGCGAGTTATTGATTTATCGCCCCTTAGTTTGCCCAAGCAAACTTCTTCCGAGTGGTAGAAATTTCGGTCTTAAGATGTAAATCAATAGCAAACGTAAGTGAGGCGTGGTCGCTAGAACCTAGGGAGCAGAAACTTCTATATTACTGACTAAATTGGGCCGATTAGAACATACTAAATCTAGGATGTTTTGGTTTAGATACTGCTTGTGGCGCTAATGAGGTCGCCCACCCAATCGATATCCGGCATATTGAAATCACCTAGTATAATTAGCGGATGGGAGCAAGCGGAGAGGTCACTAATATTATCAAAAAGTTGCTGTGTTTTGTCGGTTGCACACCCCGGTTGACCTAACTCCGAGAAGATGACCTAACTTCTCCGTTTTTGTGCTCTGGGCCTACAAACCTCTCAAGTGGCCCAAAATAACTTCTTCTCTGAAATTTATTTTGCAGATACGCTTCGTTATATTTTTGCTGTGCCATCGAACAGACGGATAATGAGTTGATTTGCTTGGAGGTGATCCATAGATACGTAGAATTGCTGGACAAGTACTTTGGAAGTGTGAGTTTCTCCTCTCTTTTTTTCTGTGTTCAGGCGCTTTTTTAGTTTGATAGTTTTACATTCTCTCTGGCTGAAGGGACAATTACTGACTGCCAATTTTTAAGACTTCCAGCGTTGATATACCATTCGGAAGCGCAAATATTTATTCCAACATTTCTTTCCCTTCAAGAAAACATAGTGGTCCCCAAAACATATGCCGAAAGTCAGTGAAAATCTTTAGTATTGAACTTCCTTGACTACCTCTATATAGTAGGTTGAAGCGAAGGTTTTCAGCCACATGACATTGGCGCTTTTTTAACTTCTCAGCGCTGGTTCTCCGGCCTTTCTTTCTAATGCTACCTTATACTTGGCAAAAGCCTGCTCCTCCACGTATAGTTGATCTTCGGTACTGAGCATCATTGACTTCTTCTATTCGTTTCGAGGTAAACCACCGAACCGCCAGAGTTGACAGGATTTTTTCAACCACCTCAAAACTAGGTGATAGTGTTTTGTGATTTTGCAACTTCGGTCTTTTCTGGCTTATCCTAGAAGGTTAGGCCTCGAAACTTCAAAGTTCAATGTGACGGCCAAGTCCCAACTCAATAATATTTTCCGGAAAATATTGCTGTTTTTTTTTTCGGAAATTTGATTTCCGCCTTTTTGATTGATTTTCCAAAAAACAGTCGATAATTGACAAAATTCGGTTGTTTGGGACTTGGCCATTGTACTTAACTTCGAAGCGACGAGGCCGAAGCTTCTCGGATAAGCCAGAGAAGACCGAAGTTGCAAAATCACGAATTTGGCTAACAGTCAATGATAACGCTTTGTCGAAATTTTCCGCAAACGCTATCATCTAGCTCCAAGGTAGCCCAAATATCCTGTCTACTCTAGCAGGTTCGCTGGTTCACCTCAAAGTAATTAAAAGCACTCAGTACTGAAGCTTACTACTGAATTATAGCATGTACATATTCCGCAAATGAGCAAGCCTTTGCCCAAGTGGAAGGCAGCGTGAGATAGAAAAAAATTTTCGCTTCTGATTGGTGTATCGCACTCGGCCAAAGGACCAACACTGAAAGGTTTAAAAATTGTCGAAGTCAAGTGGCGGGAAACTTATCCTCCAACAAAATAACTGGGATGGGCAGAAAACTAAAACCCTCAACGAGAAAGAAAATTTACGTGTTTTTTAAGGTACAGTCCAAGCTCAGGGACAAAATCTGAAGTTTTCGCATAATTGTGAAGTATACCCACCCTATACAACACCGGCCAAGTGCGACCTCTCAATTCCTCGAATAAGCGAGATATAGGAGGAAGCCATCCTGGGGCGCCCACATCCGGAAGCCACTTTGGCACTCCCCTTTTACGATCTTTCGAATTCACCCGTGATCAGATGAGCGATGGTTTCCTATCAATAGCCCGTTCTTCCCTTCAATCTCAGCCACTCCCTTTATTCAGCCCGGCTCACAAACATCGGTTGCAAATGACGGAAGTTGTAAGCCTCGAACAACTCGTCCACCATGCTTCCCTAGCTCAATTTTTGAGGGACCATAACTCCATACCCAGAAGATCCTGTACGATCCCAGAGACATCATTGGAATCAGCGTGGGACCGTTTTCAAGATAGGCGGGAAAACAGAAAAGCGATTCTGAGGTTGGACTGGGCCTTCAGCAAAAAAAATGCCGTAATGAACCGTGGGAAAAGTATAGAAAGTGTTGTGAAAATTTTATCTCTGACTAACGACATCGTGTACAAATGACTCAAAGTGGTAGGCACTCAACGAGTTCTTCTCACATCAATACGAAATCACCTGGGAGCGTTCATAACAGCACAATGTCCAGTAGTAAATCTTGACCTAAAGGCGACGGAACCTTTCTGCTGTCGAGTTGTTGAGTGAATTCTGGCCTTATCCTGCCATCCCTGGTGTGCGGGCTGCTGGAGTACTATGAGTAACCAAATTCTGAGTATATCCTGAGGCCGGATTCTTCAATCATTATAACCCGGGTTTAAGGGCGAATCGTGGTATAATCTTCCGCATTTCTTTGAAAAGTGCGAAAGATTGTACCCTGATGGGCCCCTATATTCGGCGTGTAACCGTAGGAGAATCCGACCTCTGGTAGACCACAGACGTTACACGGTCAATGGCGAACACCAAGTGGAAGATATCTTCGGCTCGAGAGAGTTGACGAAGAGCTCCCAATGTTCCGCCTGCTCTGAACACTCATTTGTGTTTTTACAGAAAAGGGATCGTTGTGAGCTCTCCGTCAAGTATCCCAGCCGAATATGTCTTCCACTTGGTATTTGCCACTGATCGCGTAACGTCTGTGGTCCACCAGAGGTCGGATCCTCCTAGGGTTATGCCCTGGGTATAGGGGCCCATCAGGGTATAATATTCCACACTTCCCTAAGGAATGCGTAAGATTTTACTTCGATTCGCCCTTACACCCGGAGTATAATGAATGACGAACTCGGCTTTAGAAGTTACTTGGAACTTAGGTATTCACTGAATTCGAGCAGCCCACATGGGGTGGACATTTTAGCAGGATAAGACCAGAACACGCTCCGGCATGTCAACAGCAGAGTCATTTTCTCGACATTGAATCACGATTCATTACTGGCCGCTGCTATGGCCTGAATCTATTGGGAAACCTCTGAAAGATTCTAATCAAGAAGGCCCGAATGCAAGAAGGGCTTACTACCGTCCTGGACCATATTTGCCGCAGAGGTTGGCACGGACAAGAATGTGCCGCGAAACCGGGGTTTATCTATGCCAAATTGAATCTCCCAGGTGATTTCGTATTGAGAAAAACACATTGAGCAACTCTGGACTATTTGTAAATAGTGTCGTTATTTGGAGATAAATGTCTTCTTCTTCGTAGCCACATTAAGGGTTTTGTCATAGGTCTAGGAATTGGGCGACCAGTAACGGATTCGTCCATATGTCCATTACGGTCAGCGTGGTGGGTCTTTCCGGACATTTGAAGAGGTGTGCAGTGTCATGGCCGAGGCAGCCGCAGTCCGGGCAGACATCTGATTTGCTGATGTCTATTTTGCTGGCGTAGGACATAAGCATGGTTGAATGACCACAGCGCAGCGATGCCAGGGTGCACTCGGCCCTTCTTCCGAGTTGAGCCTCGGATGTGCAGACTTGGGGCGGCACTACCCCCAATATGGGATTAATGACCGCCTTTTCCAGATGGCACCGTACGAACTAAGTATGCTCCTCGCGCAATAGACGGAGTCGTTCATGCTGTGAGTCGTGCCATCTTTGCAGATTGACTTTGCTGGGAGCATCGGCGAATGGCTTTCTGATCTCTCTTTCTCTGACGGGGTTTAGCACTTCCAAGAGGGGTGATTTGGTTGTTTGACAATGTTTATGAAAAATTGTTGGGTCTGGAGCTCACAGTGTTCCCTTACTGGTAATAAGCGGGTCTCAGCATGCAAGTGATCGACCGGGGAACTTCTTGCACTTCCGGTGGCGATTCGAAGAGCCGCATTCTGTATGCGTTGCATCTTAGTCTAAGAGGATTCCGAAACTAGATGCTGCCAAACTGGTGCGCCGTATTCTAGTGCAGGCTGGAGAATCGCCTTGTACGTTGTAATAATGGTTTCTTTGCTACTACCCCATGTTGTACCGCCCAGGGCTATAAGCACGTTAAGCTTCGCTCTAACGATAGCCTGCTTCTGTTCCGTGTTCTTATGGAACTTGAGCGATGGATCGAGCACGAGTCCGAGAAGTTTTGGGAAGCGGGCGGCAGGCAAACGATCTCCATTCCATACGACATACGGATGTGCGCTGTGTTCAGATGGGTCCGTTGTGAGTACGGATACCGATGACTTTGACGCAGAAATTTTCAGCATTTTGCTGTCGAAGAAGCTTTTCAGTGTGGTCAAGTACTCGTTGATCTTAGCGGTGGCCACATTTATGTCCCGGTCACGACACAAGACAGTCATATCATCAGCGTAAGCGACCACCTTGATATCTTGTGGAGGGGCGGGCATATCTTCGAGGTACAGACTGAAGAGAGCAGGCGGCAATACGCCGCCCTCTGGGACTCCAGCTGCAATCGGAATGCGGTTTGAGACATGATTCTGGAACATCACTCTAGCCCGTCTTCCTTTAGTGAATGCAGCTATCCAGCGCTTTTGCCATGGCGGGATTGATGACTCCAGTAAGTTGTTTGATAAGATACCAAGATTCACTGTGTCGAAAGCCTGGGTGAGATCCAAGGCAACTGCAACAGTTCTCTGCGGCTTATAGGCGTTTAAACCATCAATTGCATAGCTAGTAATTTCTAACAATACAATGCTGTCGTGGTGGAATGCATTTTTCTGAATCCATGCTGAAACACCTGTCTCTCGTTATGCTCAGCCAGGTCCTTGACGATCAGCTTTTCAGCTACTTTAGCAAAAAAGGACAGCAAACTATTGGGGCGATACCCATAGACTGAAGCTTGGGGTTTGGGTCAGTGGGTATCTTCTTCAAGACAGCAGGACATGTCCCATCAGGACCAACAGCTCTAGAGTCCCACATTTCCTTTATAATCTTCTCAACTTGCGTCGTAGGAAACGCTTCGGCCGTGCTCATAAGCGGGAGGCGGCACAGCTCTCTTACAGTCACTCTATTCTGCGGACCTCGTTTAGCACTGGTGATGAAAAAACTTTTCCCGAGCGCATAAGCGGCTTCCTCTCCTGATTTGAATACGCCGTTTTCGAATTCGATTGTGGAGAAGCTGGCAGATGAGCTTTTACCCGAAAGCTTCCGTAAAACCTTCCAAGTAGCTGCACTGTCCGTCTTAAAATCCAACTTCCCGGTGAACTTCTCCCACTCTTCTTTCTTAAGTCTGTCCAAATCCTTTTTGATCTCACTGTCAAGCTCAGCAACCACGGGGTCCAGATGATTACCCGCTCTCCTCGCATCTCTCGTTCTAATTTTGTCGAGGATGTCTCTGTTGACATTTGGATCGAACGTTTTGACACGACCGATAGGAATAGCCGCATTCATGGCCTTGCGGATTGCGTCAGATAAATGGCCCTCTTTCTGGTGCACGTCGCCATTCCACGGGTAACTTGCCGACAGACGAAGCGCAACTTCACTGAACAGGCTCCAGTCTGCTCGGCCTAAATTAAGATAAGAACGTTGACGAACATCAGAATAGGGAGCGAGAGAGTTGGATAGATCGATGTGGACAAAGACAGGAACGTGGTCACTTGGCAGAGTAGTCGAGGTAGACCATGAGCAGCAGCTAGAAAGGTTGGACGAGACAAGAGATATGTCTGGGCTAGAAGATCGGCCGTTGGCAGGGAGACGAGTGGGCTGATCATCGTTTAAAATGACCAGGTCACACTCCTCTGCTCATTCTTTGACGTCATGTCCTCTAACATCAGGACCGAGAGACGAGCAAAAGGTGTGAGCGTTGAAATCACCCGCGAAAACGACCGAGGGTGAGAGGGAGCAGTCGCTCAGCTGCTTGAGAAGTGTGATAGGATTGTAAGATGAAGGGCATGAAGTTGTAGGTGGAATGTATATGTTGAAAAGAGAAAGGGGTGTTTTTGGGAGATGGATTGGGAGGTACTCGAGAGTACCGTCCGTGGGGGTGCTGGGAATGAGGTGTGAGGGAAGTGTGGATAGAACGAATGTAGAAACTCCTCTGCCGTGAGATGAGCTTGGAGCATGGTAAGAAGTATAGCCTGGGATATTGGGGTGAGGGGATGGAGAGAGCTTAGTTTCTTGAACCATGATCACGTCTGGATGGTAAGTACGTGCGAAGAGAGAGAGTTGAGAAAGCTTGGCACGAAGGCCGTTTAGATTGATATGCACAATGGAAATGGGGCGATTTGAGATAGAGGAATCTGAGATGGAAGGTGAGGAGCATAGTACACAACGAAAAGGTGAGTTATGATGCCTCACCGAACTGAGACCCGAACAGGAGAGATGCACCCATCGTTGGCATCCGAAGCACTGGACGCTGGTATGTCTCCAGTTAACATCCTCTCCGCATGTGGCGCATAGGTACCTCTGAGCGGGTCCAGGATTTCTCTCCACGCCGGCTCTTTGCAGGAGAATCCGAAGGAGAGCTGCGGCCGGCCAACACCTCTCCCATGACAAAAACCTTCTTTGTGGAGGGGATGACGTCGGTTTGCACACAGGCGATCTTCTTTCTTCCACACTGCCACGGCACGAACGTACGACATCTCGCCAGCGGAGATAAATGTGCTTTTACCACATTTTCCCATGCTTTTGACGCGGTCTCATATGGAATCTTCTCCTCAGAAATTCTCGGAATTTTTCTCTGTTGCAACTATTTCATTTCTCGCTTAGTAGGGTCATTTCAGACGCAGAATCTGAATCCGTTATTAAGTTTGAGTTACAAGGTCGATTCAGTGCAAAACCTAAAAATTCAAGACTTTCCTATATCCTTTGCTTTTGACGCGCGCTCTAGCTGACATTGCTGCGTCAGCTGTACTTCGTGAGTGGTTATGTATGTAGTACTGATTCATTTTGTGATGAAGAGAGCATTTCAGGTGCTTTATTATCTCCTTTTCTTTTCCTTTCAGGTTTGCGAACTCGACATTATTTTCAATTTCGAGAAAGCTTATTTTATTCTTGACGAGTTCCTCTTGGCTGGCGAAATTCAGGAGACCAGTAAGAAGCAGGTTCTCAAGGCGATCGCCGCTCAGGATCTCATCCAAGAGGTAAGTGAAGTGTTTGATACCACTTTGTTTGACCGTGTGAAAACGATTCTCGAAGACAGAAACACAGTCGTCGGGTTTTCATAATTTTTTTTCAAAAATTCGGTGAAAAAGGGGGTTCTGGCTACGCAGAAATTTGGCGCAACGCCCTGCTCAACCCTAGGAGGCTAGGAGAATGAAAAATTCGTAGCAGAGGATGAGATTGGTATGCTATGAGAAAAGTGGTATAGACACGATTTTATTGCACGAGTGTCAGTAAAGTGATCTCTTGGGGAAATTTTAGGATCGTATGCTACTCTTTACCTGAAATCTGTGATTGGGATCAGGACGCCCTGATCAGTCCTCGGGTCAAATTGCTCAGTGATCCATAAAAAGGCAGTGTATTTTAGCGTAGTCCGAAGTGAGCGAAATGAAGTAGCTTGTGAGGATGTCCATGCTAATAGTAGTAAAAAACTGTTAGTGCTTCTTTCCCGATCATGAATCTCTAAAGCAGAGTCAAGCGCGGTTCCGTAATTTCTCAACGGGTGAGGAGGGAGGTCGTAACGATCCTAGTCTAGATATGAAAATTTCTGGTGGGGATGGCAGCAATTTCGGTTAAAAACGGAAAATCCGAAGAGCAGATTGTGAAAATTCGGTCATTAAGGGGGGCGTAGCACATACAAGGCCCGACACAACGGCCCACTGGACACTTCTAAAGCTCTCAAGCTCATGACGGTAGATGAACTCCGAAATTCAATGTTTTTCTTGTTCATCCTAATTTCGTTCAGCGGGTTAATTGGGGGGGGGGTGCTGGAGACCATTGTGATGCTCGTTTTCAGTTTTTGGACGGCTGCGATAGGTTAAGATAGGTATAATGCCTTTTTCTATCGTAACCTGCCATAGCCGTCAGAGAAATTCAAAATGAACATCATATTCATGTTTCAGCAAACCAACTAACCTTTCTGAGCGATTTTTAGTGAAAAATAGTAATGTTGAATTCTGTGGTCCACATACCGTTTTGAGCTTGTAACTTTTTCTTGTAATTCAGATTAGAAGAAGGGGCATTCACATTTTTCACTGCCGTCAGAATTGGCATCTTCTCAAGGTACTTTATTTCGCTCACCTTGAGCTTACAACGGAATTATACAAAGCATAGGCGGAAACGAATTGTATTGCCAGTGTCTCTTGAGCATCTGTAATACTACTTTGCTATACCACGCCCTGAGTAGCTGGTTCCAAAAACTTATGAGCGTTTTGAAAATTCCGCGAAAAGGTGAGGGTACCTAAAGTCGGCATGGATCCTGAAGAGACTTCGCGTTCGCTGTTGAAGGTTAGCGCAAACTCGGTGCCATATGCTATAACATAGGTGCACCGAGTTTGCGCCAACCTCCAGTGCGGAACGCAAGGTCTCTTCAGGATCCATGTCGATGTTACATATAAGATATTTTTGAGGTGGTTTGAAAAAGAAATTCTGGTTTTGCTCAAAACTTGTATGTAGGGGAATCTAAGGACTAAAAACGAATCTGTGGTCTGTTTGTCGCATTTCTGAGGTTTACTGTAGGTTACGGTAGGTAATATGCCATTTAGTGGACAAAGCCTACCTTAATAGTTCGAAAATCGGCAAATGCACATCGAATTCATATTCACCACCCCGAAACATATGGATTCTGAGGATTACTGTTGGTTACGGTAGGCGCCATGACAGTTGGGGAGGAAAATTTTCGTTCATAATTCGAAAATCGGCATAGAATTTGCGTTCGGCACCCCGAATTACCCCCGCATACAAATTTTGAGTCAAATCTGAGACTTTGATCAAACTACCGTATACCCACCGTAATCTACCGTAATCTATAGAAGTTTCGCATACGGACATTAGAGTCGTGTTAAGCACATCAAATAACTTTCAGAGAATAATTTTGAGACATTTCTATTGAAGAAATCCTGAAATCTAGAAAGTGGCGTTTTGCCCCCGACATTTTCCCCGGCGTGGAGGGTTTGCGCGAATTAAGCCGAAAACTTCGGATAATCGACTAGTAAACTTCGCATTCGTGATCGCCGCCCTCAGAAAAAAATCTCCGGGAGATTTTTAAGGCAGATCTGGAACACTTTTCTGAAGCGCTTTCAGAAGCTCAATCGAAAATCTGCAGAATCCGTAAAGTCCTAAACGCTATCAATCTGGACAAAGTTCGTAAAATGTGCTTTCACCCAATTTTTGCTCAGAGGGGATTTTTGAGCACTGAACACGTTTACACGGTCCGTTATCGGATTTTCCGAAGACTAATGCGCGTCAGGGTACGGCACGAAGTATGGGCAAGGCCAATTTTGCTCACACCCCTCTCCCCTTCAGGAGCGAATTTTCAGCGATTTCCTCAGACCTCCCAGAAGGGTTAATTGGTCAGTTTTTTTTGTAAAATTTGAAGAGTAGCATGATCGAATTTTTCGTAAAAAACCGAATGTAAACAGTATATACCTCCCATTCAGTAATGTCCACCTGGGCTCAGACCTACCCTATAGATAACCACACCCCGCGCCGCACCCTGATGTGCGTTTTGGAAGGTGCAAAAAGCAAAAAACGACCGTTTCAAGCTCGTAACTTCTTGGAACCTGCAGATCGGGGCGGGATACTGCGCAGTTCTACTTTGGAGGCCCAAAAGGTGTTAGCAATACAAGTCGTTTTCGCAGATGCGTTTACCGCCATAAACACTTCCCTTGTATGCCCAAAATGGTGGCCTTCGCAAGGCGGACGCTTTTCCTTTCTGGCCGTAGATTTGCGTGGAAGGTGTGCCGGTAAAGTTGCATCTAGATAGAGCTTCTCTGGCAATTCTCGGCCCCGACTCGCCTGACCGTTGAACTGGTTTTCCCAATCTGTGAGCCTACTGCTGCTGCTGTCTGGGCCACTGATGTCGCTGTCCGGGCGAGCTGGAGGAGCACGGACAGCCACAGCAGTTGACCGGAATTGGGAGAACGAGCCGTCCTTCCAGGCGGCTCCGATTGCTGTCGGGTGCGGCTGGGGTGAAGAATCGTCTGAGTTGAAAGAAGAAGAAGTTCTTCCTTGAGCTGAATAAAGTCCACAAAAGACCATCCTTTCACAAAGATCATGTTTCGGTTTCAGGAGGAGACGCCGCAGGGTTTGTTTGAGGACCATGGGCTAGGATAAACATGTTGCTGCAGAATCTCAACTATATGTGATAGCTTTCTCGTAGTTGCTTCTGGTTTTCGTGAGTATTGACTATGTAATAATTATGTGTGGATTTCTTACTTGTTTCTCCTGTGATCTTTTTATATGATATACCACATAGTTTTCACTATTCAAACGCAATCTGTGATCATTGTTTTGAGTTGCTTATTAGTATTTATTGGATTCGTGATGAATATTTCGCCACAACTCTCACCACTTCTTCGTTTTCATCAGTATGGAGCTGCTTTGTTTCCAGTGGAATACATATTCTTCAGTGTTTTTCATCTCGCATGGTGTCTTTTTTCGCTTGGCTATTCACGATGTTTGTTAAGTTGTATTTATGAAATTGTTCTTCCGGCCACTATATTTTGGAAGCGGAACGGTTTGCAGGGTTTCCATTTAGCCGATATCTATAGTTGCTTTAAAACCTGGAAAGTCCGTTTCTTTGCAGGATTTATGCGAAAATTTTTCTCAGACTTTGGAGGCCCATTAGTTCGAATACATTTTTTTTTCATTCTATAAATGTGAGCCGGGGTTGTACTTATTCCTTGCTTTATCGATCTATGGAGAAAACTTGAACAATGCTGAAAAATTGTTGATAACGAGCCATGGTTAGCCCTATAGAGGCTGAGCAGAGTGCCGCGATCTATCGATACAGCAGCCCGCCATTAGGTCGCGCCGCGCCCTGATGGCACTCTGCTCAGTCCCACACGGCCAACAAAACTTGAATGTGGTGTGCACGCCTCGACCACTTCCTAGGTGGCTGTTGAGGAAGTGGGCGGCGCGGGCATTTCACATTCGAGTTTTTGGGATGCACAGGTCTATTTATTGCTCGTTTTTAGCGGTCTTTCCAATATTTTTGTTGTAATTGAACCTTCTGATTTACGGTGAAGCTCTTATTTCTGAACATTGCCTCGTAAGGGAAGTTTTGGGAACCAGGGGTGCGTGCAAATTTTTTTCTTAATTTTGGGAATCGGAAAAAGGAACGGGCACTTCATTATAGGAATAGAAGAGTGAAGCACCGTGGGTATTTGAAATCTGCTTTTTCCGGATTCTGGACCATCCACAATGGAATTTTCGATTTTGTGTCGCATTTTGAGACGTTTTTCGGCAATTATAGGGCCAAAAATTATTGAAAGTCGAATTTACGCTCATCCCTGGATTCGGTTGTTGTGGGGTTCGCCTGTTTCCATGGTGGAGCAGGCCACGCACATCTATAGGGTGCGTTCGTAATCGTACAATTAGTTTGGTTCAGAATTAGTTGAGGTTTGTATATTGAATGAAAGGAGAAAAAGAGAGTAACTACTGGTAAGGCATATCCATGGGACGTGAATAGCCGTTAAATAGGGTTCTAAATGCGATACCATGGGAGGTGAACAGACGGACCACTCGTTGATACATTTTATACCCTTGTTGAAACGGGGAAATTTTGACCCATCATTCCAAAATCTTTCAATCTGCTCTAGATAAGTATCTGGGCTAATTTTTCCTGGGTTTCAGTCATTTTGGGCGAAGCCGTTTCCGAAGTTTTACTTTTCAGAAAAAAATATACAAAGGAAATTCATGGACTTAGCAACCACGAAGTTATTAGATATTTTCTGTTGAAATGCAGCTAATTGCTTTGCTCAAACATTCAAATTCTCTGCAAGGCATTGCCTGGATTCTGCCGCGAATCTACCGCGATTTTGCCATTTTATTCCAAGACTTGAACCGTCAACGCTCGTCAAGCGATCGCTTTGAAATCCGCTGCGTTATCGACTGAACCGTCTCTGCAGCTACACTAGGGCGCTCTCACTGCAATTATGGCTGTGTTATTGCGGTATTTCCGCGGTGAATTCGCGGCAGACTTGACGGTGAAATCGCGTCTTTTTTCGTGGTGTTTTCATGTTGAATTTTCGGTTGAAAACCAGGTTCGCGGTTAATTCTCGGTAGATTTTAAGCAATTCCTTTTAGAGTGTGTATTAAATAACCAGCTTTTTCGGTTTTCAAAACATCATTCTGGAAGCTATGGAAAGATTTTTCATTGCTTCGAGTCAGGGAATTTTTCGGGTGTGCAGAATTTTTTTTCCGGTTTCGGCTGCAAACCTTCAAGTGGCGATTATTTAAGGCGCTGAAAGCGAATGCGGGGTCGGTTTGTTGCCAAACTCAAGGTTACTGTAGCTTACGGTAGGCGTAATGCCTTTTAAATGGCGTTACTTACCTTAATATTTTTAAAATCGAAAACTGGACCTCGAGTTGGTGGTCAGTGTCCTAAACAACACCCACAGAGAAATTTGAGTCAAATCTGAGATTTCGACTAAGCTACAATATACTCACCGTTACATACCGTAATCCAAGGAAAATCAATAAACCGACTACAGATTAGTGTTAGGCAGCTCAAATAACTCTAATAGAGAAGTTTTGAGGCGATATTGTCGTAGCATTCTCGAAATCGTCAAAAGTCGAGGTTGGCCAGCACAATTTTCTCCATTTTGAGTCTTCGGACCAAATCAGACGGAATTTTTCAAATATTGACAAATGGGGCTCAGATTCGTAATCAGCGCGGAAAACAACTTAAAAGTTTTATGCAATCGGAGACAATTTCTTTGAACACCTCAAAAAATGCAACTTGTGTACACCCTTTTTCTTCGCAAAGCTATGAAAATGCCCCCTTTTGGAAACTTCCTTAAAATCCTTGAGGCATTTAGGAAACCTTGAACGTGGAATATCGATACATAGGATCACAACTACAACAGCCAGAACATTCCGAATCATCGGCCTGTAAGTGAAACAAGCCATAGTCAGTGGAACTTTTTGTTGGCACAATGAAATCTTTGTTCCTTCCGTCCTTTGAAATTCTCGACTCTCTGTGGCAGCATTCTTTCTTCTAGGTACTAACTAATAATATTATGCATAATATGATCTTTCAATTTTGGTTTAGCCCCATTCATCACCGATAACTCCTTCATCCTTCCGGACTACTAGTCCACGTCAAAGAACCATTTCACATACTCAGAGAAATGAAAACATGTTACATGCAATATAAAGTGTAAGATACTTGAGACATTCAAGTATATTACCTTTATATCGCATGTAACCTCCACTTATATTTAATGTAACATACACTTATATTGCATGTAACTTGATTAGAGCTGCAAGTTGAAGCTCGATGCTTAAAGGGTTGGAGCTGCAAGCTTCAGGCTACTGCTTCAGGTACGAATCAGCAAGCTTTGAGCTCTCTTGGACATCTCAGGAGCTTAAAGCTCGCTGCTTCATGGCTGAAGCAGCAAGCCTGAATCCCGCAGCTTCATACAAGAAGCAGTGGGCTTAGGCATAGTCCAACCTCATAATCGTTAGAATGTTTTTCAGCCTATCTTGAAAACGGCGCCACGCTGATTCCAATGATGTCTCTGCAATCGTACAAGACCCCCTGGGAGCGAGTCATGGTCTCTTAAAAATTGAGCTACGGAAGTATGTCGGACGACTTGTACGAGGCCGGTAACTTCCGTCATTTGCAACCGATGTATGCTAGCCGATCTTAATAAAGAGAGAGACTGAGAATAAAAAGAAGAACGGGGATATTGGTCGGAAACCATCAGTCGTCTCGCCACTGTTGTGCTCGAAAGGTCTTAAAAGGGGCGTGCCAAAGTGGCTTCCTCCTATATCTCGCCTATTTGGAGGAATCGAGGGCTCGCACTTGGCAGGTGTTATCGTCTTCGGTCATTTATCACCCCACGGCGGCGCGACGGCCTCTCTCTCGCGCGATGAGTGCAGCGGCAGAGAAAGAGAGTCAGCGCGCAAAGACGGAGAGTGGTCAGCGGCCCGGCTGCCGAACGAGCCCGCCACCAGCCACTCCTCCGTGTGTACGGTACAAAACAAGGATGAGACAGCGACTTTGAAGGAGAATTTCGTAATTATTTTGAATATCACGTGACCATTTGAGGTCATTGCGTTCCCCTGGGTAGGTAGATACACTGGCCGGTACTTCGCATCGTTTTTCAAATAAATTCTTGAATTTTCTTGAAGTAAGAGTTCTGAAATGCCCTTAGAAGACGTCTAACTTTCGAAAACACTGTGTTCTTCGAATGGTTTTGTTATTCTGAGTTTCGATCTACAGAGGAGAGATCCCGTTGTTCCCTTCTACTTAGGAGTTTACAGCGTCTCCCGGAAGGTATTTTAGATAGTTCCTCTCCTCGTAGCGTGATAAAAAACTTCTCTTTTCCACGCATTTCGGAGATTATAATATTCGAATCAATGTAATAATTCAGTTAGTGATACGGTCGTTTTGATCGATTGAGGTGACAACATTTACATTTTAATCAAGTATTCATTCCATGAACCTAACGCTTATATCTTCAACGCGAAGCGAGACTTTCACGCTAAAAAATGAGCCATGTGCCAAAAATGTGTATGTAAAACAGCAAATATTTGAAATTTTTATTTTTATTTGCAAAATGAAATAATATTAGATACGAATTCTTTTAGCGTTTATTCTCAAGCAACTAGGTTGCTCCTCGCTGACAAGATTTTAGTCGTTTAAAATAATCGGTAAATGTAGTTTTATGCTTATTTATTTTGACTTTTTTATATCCATTGTATCCCATTTTTTTTTGCTTGGATCCTTCCATATAATATCATCGTATTCCAAGACCTCTTCAAACCAAAATCTCAAAGGAATCTCACGCCCCCCCCCCCCTAGTTTAAACTATCACGGGATGTTGAGTTATATCTTTTCCTAAAGGAATGTCTCCCTGGTTCATGCGAAAATACATATTTAGAGGGAAAAAGCCAGAAAAAGGAAAATTACAGAAAAATAATGGGACCAAAAAAAAGAAGGGATGAGCAGAAAGAAGAAGAAGAAGAGGAAAGAGTAAGATGAAGAGGGAGAAGGTCGAGAAAAGAGAAGGAAAATTGAAATACAGAAGGAGATGAGGAAAAACGACTGAAACAGAGGAAAAGAGGAAGAAAATGAAGAGGTTGAATGAAAGTATGAGTAACGGAAAAGGAGATGTTGAAGAAAATGAAGAAGAACAAAAAAAATGTGGAGAGAGAAAGGAAGAAGAGAAGGAAAAGATAAAGAAGAAGTGAATCAAGAAATAGATGACGATGTTAAAAGAAAAAAAGTTGGGTCAAATTTAAAACAAATCTAGTATGTGGGTAAAAATCTAAACCAGTATTCACAGTAAACAAATGGAGATAGGATTTGATTTCAATGGATTGAAACAAGGTGAGAATACGATGAATATTCAAGTTCAACGGAAGTTTCTTCTCCATCTTCAACCTTATTTAATAATGGAGAACGGAATTCTTCTTCTGATTTTTTTCTTCGTCTTTACTTACCCTTTATTTGATAAATTCAACTTCTTTTCCCTTGTTTCTGGTGTTGCCTTTTCTCTTCTTTTTTTTTGTGTCACTATTCTTTCTTTCTCTCTTTCTTTCTTTTTTTCTTTCTCTCTTTCTTTCTTTCTTTCTTTCTTTCTTTCTTTCTTTCTTTCTTTCTTTCTTTCTTTCTTTCTTTCTTTCTTTCTTTCTTTCTTTCTTTCTTTGTTTCTCTCTTTCTTTCTTTCTTTCTTTCTTTCTTTCTTTCTTTCTTTCTTTCTTTCTTTCTTTCTTTCTTTCTTTCTTTCTTTCTTTCTTTCTTTCTTTCTTTCTTTCTTTCTTTCTTTCTTTCTTTTCTTTCCTTTCCCTTTCTTTCTTTCTTTCTTTCTTCTTTCTTTCTTTCTTTCTTTCTTTTTCTTTCTTTCTTTCTTTCTTTCTTTCTTTCTTTCTTTCTTTCAACTTTCTTTCTTTCTTTCTTTCCTTCTTTCTCTTTCTTTCTTTCTTTCTCTTTCTTTCTTTCTCTCTCTCTTTCTTTCTTTCTCTCTTTCTTTCTTTCTTTCTTTCTTTCTTTCTTTCTTTCTTTCTTTCTTTCTCTTTCTTTCTTTCTTTGTTTCTTTTCTTCTTTCTCTTTATTTTTTTTCTTTCTTTCTTTCCTTCTTTCTTTATTTCTTCTTGTTCCTTCCTTCCTTCCTTCCTTCCTTCCTTCCTTCCTTCCTTCCTTCCTTCCTTTTCCTTCCTTCCTTCATATCCTTCCTTCCTTCCTTCCTATCCTTCCTTCCTATCCTTCCTTCATTCACTTAGTGTTCTTTCCTTCCTTCCGTCATTCCTTCCTTCATTCACTTAGTGTTCTTTCCTTCACTTCCATCTCGTTTCTTCCTCTTCCTTCTCTGCTCCATCATCATCTTTTTTCTCCGTCTTCTTCCTATTCTTCTATTCTTCTTCCTTCTAGTCGTCTTTTCTTCATCTCCGTTTTTTTCCTCCGTCAATTCCTCTTTCTCCTTCGTCTTTACTCCTTCCATCCTCTCTTCGTCTTTTTCACTTGAATTTTTCCGTTTTTCCTCTTTTTCCTACTTTTCTTTTTTCTCTACTGCATGTTTTTTTTGCCTTAATCTTCTTTATCGTATCTACTCCTTTTCTGTGTCTTTCTTTCTTGTCCTCTCTTCCAAAGCTCTCTTTTTTGTTTTCCCCTCTCTTTCCTATGACTTCTTCATATTTTTTTATCCCTTCGTTCTTGACTTTGAATGTTAAATTACATCTGTATCACGAAAATGAAAAATATCCTCTATACTGTCACCTAACAATAAGTGAAATGACTGAGCTAGAGAAAAGAAAATCAAGAAAAAAGGACCGGCGTAACAAGTAAAAGGAAAAAAGAAAAATGGGAAGGAGAAGAAGAACAGAAAAAGAGGAAGACGAAGAAGAATGCGAAGAAAAAGAAGTAGCAAAAAAAGAAGAGCCACAAAAGGGAGAATGTTGGAGAGGAGGAGGAGAAAAAAGGAGAAGATGAGGATAAAGAGGTTGAAGGAAAACAAGTAGTGAAAAAATGTGTAGGGAGGAGAGGACCAGCAAAACAATGAAGTGAGAGATGAATAGAGCAGCGGAGAAAAAAGTAAAGGAAATGGAACGGTGGTGCCTTAAAAGTAGTGTCAGTGTGAATGCGGAAGTCTTTTATGTAAATGGCACTAATCGGAAACTCTTTCATCATTACGGGCACTGAATCTACATAATTTGCAGTCCACAAATAAAATTTTGAAAAACCGCATTCATCATTCGCGTTCATATTTAGCAGAATAAAAAGTTGACCATTGCACACCTTCAGTCGAATAGTTTAATAAATCTAATGGAATAGGGAGGGAATAGCTAGGTGGTTGCCGGCTTCCTCTGCAGATGCCCAGTGTACAATCATTCCCGGCAACTTCCGGATATCCTCGGAACCGTCTTATTTGTATGCAGGAATAAAATTTACAATTGCGTTTGAGTAACAATAGGACAAAAGCATTTATTTTCAATTCAGTTAAAGATTTATGGGAAAACGTAAATTATTGCATATTTTTCAATTTCGCGTCGGATACCCTCGGATAAACTGAAGTTTCCAAACACTCAACAATAATTTTGTTACAAAACTGGTATCGTACGAATGCTCAATTAAAACCAATATTTTGTTGGAACATAAAACTGGTGGTGAAAAGAGGAAGCGGTTTTTGCAGTTATCCGACGATTTTCGTGTCGAATATATAACGATCAGGGGGAAGAGAAATTTGATACTCACTGTGCTTCGGAGACGTGTCTCTAGAACAGCTATTTGCTAAAGAATAATTTTTCTTTTTCTCTATAATAATCTTTCAGTTTCCTCTGTGTTCATCACCACAAAACATTTTTTCTAACTACAAAATAAAGAAAACAGGTGCCTGACTCCGTAGAAATTCACAAACATCAAAATACGTTAAAATTCAGAGTTGTTCCTTATTGCATGTCGCTCCCTCTAATCCTCCCCACGATTGAAACAAATTATGAGGAGCGAGAGATCAACGACTCGACCAGGGCGAGTGATCACCCGGTCGAATGTCAATCCAATGGGCCTTCACTCATCGCTTAGGTATGAGGCGGCCCCGTATGCTGTGCAGGTTCGCAAGTGTTCAGCATGGGCTCTAAGTTACTAGAGATACTTGAATTATGTTACACTTATACTACATGTACTTGAGTAGAGATAATTCACATGTAACTTACATTGACGGAGATGTATTACAAGTATATTGTAATCGTCTGTTATTTTACAAGTATTATGTTTTCACCATCAGAAACATATTAGGTGCTATATTTGGCCTGCGAGCGAGGGACTGATATATTACATGTAACATACATCGGTCAAGATAAGTTGCAAGTAATATACATTGGCCAATTTATATTACATGTATAATAATTCAGGCCTTTTATATTACATGTAATATGTTTTCATTTCCCTGAATAGAGCGGGTGTTCGAGCGGGTTTTCCGTTGTTTCTTCACGCTTTTAGATTCTGGGCGAAGTATTGCTCAATGGAGGAAGCTCCAAAGCAGAAGTCATCGTGAACACTGTCTGTGAGGCAATTATAGAGGAGGCAGCCGAGTGGCCTCTGTCCAAACCCAGTAGAGTGAGCCACGTGCTTCAATTTCATCCCCATGTCGACAACCTGAATGATTGTGTATGACGTACGTGCTTTCTTGGTGAATAAGACATGTGTCGCGAATTCGCGATGTTCTCGTCAATGCTGCTGAGAACAAGTAAAGAGCTACAGTAAAACTGTTCATCGCTCGGTAAGAAATGTCTGTAAAACGTCTGTTCACATCCTATTTTGAGTCAGACGACAGGACGCCGACACCTCCAACCCAGAAACCTTTCCTTCGATCAAAACTGATTCACCATAAGCGGATCAACTGCTGTCGACAACTAAATGTAGTAGATCAGCGACCCTAATTTTTCAGATATCGTTATGTAAGGGGGAAGGGGATTTAGAGCCGACCGATCTTATCGCACATCATTCGTCTTCCGTCCCTCCACCTTGACAGCGGATCGTTGGCGTCAGAAGTGACCGCAATTTTCAGTGGCGATTTTGACTGCCGCTGCCTGATATAAGAATGGATATGCAGGTGGGAGAAAGTATGTGGCGGGGGCACTTTCACCTTTGTGACTGGTCCCCTGTGATATATGCAAATCGAGATTTGCAACTCGTCGTCACGGATGATATATGGCGCTCCCGGATCGGCTTAGGTTACCTCGCCCCGCCGCCCATCCGAAAATCCTTTTCTGCTTCCCGGAATAGAACCAGATTTCTGGCCAGGTCCTTTGGTCTTTACCAGAGGGAGGACTTGTGAAGAGATGTCAAGAAGGCCGTACGTATGACCTTAATTTTTTGATATTTGGGAAGAGCGAATGTTTGGACAATAAACTCGATTTTAGGATTTTCAATTGCCGGAGTAAATTTGGAAAAGTTGGATTTTTAATTTTTTCAGCGCACGAGCAAGCGAATAATCTTGATTTTTTGGTTTTCGAAATTTTTAGGTACATCCGATTTTTTAAAAAATCTCAAACCAACTAAAAATAAAAGAAAGCTTGAGACTCTTTAAATTCCGATAATCAAACGCCGAAATTTTTTATCAACAAGATCTACATCAGTGATGATGGGAACACAATTTTAAAAAGTCGGATATCAAGTTTCGCATTTCTACACGAAAACTGTTTTCTTGTTTTTCGAAAATCGGTTGCGAAACGCACGAGAATGCGCAGAAATCCGATTTTTGGAGCTAGAAAGTTAGAAATTTTCTGTAATTATTGATTAGCGGCCTCTGTCCCAGTAGACCTAAATTTCCGCGTTCCACAGCAGTGTAGGCGAAACGCAGGATTCCGCTCATCCTTGATCCACATGCTCTGGAACTACTTTGCCTGGAATCTACCGAAAATTCGTCTCGCACCTGAATTTTACCGTGAATCGGACGCAAAATTATTGCGAGCAGGGAAAAATATCGATAGAAGGCGCCGCGACTTCACCGCGAAATTACCCCAAAAATGACGCGACTTTCCGAAAAGTCAGCAGCGATTTTGCCGCGGAAATACCGCGATAACGCAGCGATCATTGTAATGAGAGCGCCCTGGCGCAGCAGCGTGAGATCGCTCAGTCGATAACGCGGTTGATTACAAAGCGGTGAATTGGTATGGGTCGATGCTATGAATCTTTTTATGGAGTGGCGAAAATCGCGGCGTTGTCACATTTTTGCGAGGTGGAGCCAGTGTTCAGGTTCCACTCTAGGTCTTAGATGGAATCTAGGCAAATGCTTCGAGAGAAAGCCATCGAAAACAATACTGTACAGATTTGTAGATCAGGTGATTCTCGGTCGGAGTCGCACCGAACGGGATTCGGAGCCGCCAGGCACTTTGGCTCGTTCTCAAAATTGTTGGGCCACCACTGTTACTGTTCGAGTGACCTGCTCAGAAAAACGAAATCAAGTTACTTGTTACATAAAAGCCCGAAAACAAGTGACTTGTAACATATCTAAGCCAATGTAAGTTATTTGTGACTTTTGTTGTGCCATTCAAATGCGGCTCCGTGGCGTTCTGTACCAGCTGGCAGGAGCCTGAGCGAGGTGCGAGAGTCGTTAACGAGGTGCTAACGATGGCATGTCGTCGCGCTGGCTAATTGCCTCTCTTTACTCACCGCAAATTTCTGCCAGTGAGACACCAAACGCTATGTATTGATGAAATCATGGTTTGTGGCCAAGAAGTTATAACTTTTTGTTATGTGGATTACAAATATTTATTATTGCCATTACCAATATGTGACAAAAACCACTATTGTTATGATTACTATTATTATTAATAATAATAATATTGCTATGCCGCGCGCGACGTTTTTGTTGGACGACCGCAAAAACAATTTCACTTGAAAACAAAGCGATTTTAGGGAACTTCGGTCCACAATGTACATTATTATGTAAGAATTTGAGCTGTGAATATTATGGCATTTTCAGAATGCAAAAACGTCTCCGTTCAAAAAAGGTACAAGCATCGGACGTTTTTTTGCCAAGTTTGGCAAATGCTCCCCGTTTTTACAAAACTTAGCGCGGGTAGTGTACCTATTGGATCAGCGAGCCGAGTACACCATTGTGCCTAACGGTTAAGAAGGCTCAGTGGTGTCATTCTTCTCTGTACTATTAACGATCTCCCTGATGGCAAAGTGGTGTGGTTCTGCAATTTAGTGTAAACTATCTTGTGCACTTCTTTGTTGTTCGGGGTCAATCTTAAAATATCGCATTCAAATTACTGATTTAACATTAAACATCCAGCAGGAGTTCCAGTTTTTCGAATTCATGCCTTTAAAATCATCGAGTTTATAAAAAAACATGGCAATTCGATGATGTTGATCTCGAATGGATCGAATATTCGTGAAAAAGAATATTTCATGTTTGACTTTCATGAATGAACTTTCCGAATAGTTCTTCGGTTCGGAAAGAGAACACCAATAATAGAAATATTTGAATTTATATCCGATTTGGTCCCAATTCCTCAGCACATTTATTTATTACACATACCAAACACATGCTTGCTATCCTCCTTTCCTTAATCTCACATCTTTACCAATGCCTTTTTGTAACTTGCCTGAAATTCAGCACTTCAATACAAACGACCTATATGGTTGAGCCATTGATTCCGGCTATTGTAGTGTAGAGCTTGAAAATAACTTTGTTCGTCCTTTTGAACAGATTTTGAACACTTTCCTCGAGTTTATTAAATCATTCGAAAATTTAAAAAAAACCTTTATTTCCTACCATCGTAACACAATGAATGTTACAGAATGTTGATAATAAATGTTTGTATTTGACATAACACAGTGTTATAATTTCTTCAATTTCTTCAGTGGATAGTATTTGGTGTTTCACTGGCAGATTATTGCGGTGAGTAAAAAGAGGCAATTAGCCAGCGCGACGTCTCGCCATCGTTAGCACCTCGTTAACGACTCTCGCACCTCGCCCAGGCTACTGCCAGCTGGGACAGAACGCCCGCCACCCTTTAGAGGCAGTGGTCGCGATCAAATATGCTTGTCGTCTTTTTCTCTCTATACCCTTTTCTGGGTCTCAAGTAGTAGGGCCTATAAGAAAAAATCGCAAAAAAAATACCACTGTTTTGGGCCAAATTTGAAGCCTGAAATTTCTTGTCTTTTGATGGTGGACGAGCCCACTCCACATCATCGGCATCGATGACCTCTTATATCAAGAACACCAGCTGGCTTGAAATTGAATTTTCATCAATGAACCTCCGAATTTATGTACGCATCTGGTCAAAACTTTGAATGAAGTGCTTGTTTTCTATGTTCAACTATTTTTATTGGGTAAATATGCCTCCATTTCCTCCTCTGAATGTCGAGGATTTTTGACTGCTCGGCGTGAGACTGCGATCTTTTTGGTCGGCGCTGTACACGTGTGCAAGAACTGGCTTCTTTGGTCCCTAGAAACTCTAATTCTAACCCATTTCTCACCGCGCTACCTTCATAGGTTTTCAGCTGTTTTCGATCTAAGCTAATTTTTGTGGTTTTTTCGATAACGTTTTTCATCGTGACCACTGCCTTAAAGTTACATGCAAAATATCGGAGGCGAACTCAGAAAAATGAAAACAGGTTACTTGCAACATAAAAGCACGAAAACAAGTCACTTGTAACAAAAAAGCCTCAAAACAAGTTACTTCTAACATATCTGAACCGAAGTAAGTTACTTTTGACTTTTGTTGTGCCACTTAAGTTATATGCAACATATCGGAGGCGAATCGCGCGCGGTTTCCTGTCGATATGTCGTATGTAACTTAAATGACTTGAGATAAGTCGCAAGTAACTTACATCAGCTTAGATATGTCAAAGTAACTTGTTTTCGATCTTTGAGAGGGTACTGCGTGCAGTGCATCTCCGATATGTTACATGTAACGCAAATGAAAAAATAAATAAAATTCAAGTGTAAGTAACGTGTAAGATAAGTGTAACTTACATGTAACATAAATTTAAGTTACATGTAATATAAATGCATGTTACATGTAATATAGATGTAAGTTACTTGAGACATTCAAGTAAGTTACATTTATATTACAAGTAACTTGTTTTGATTTTTCTGAGTGTAGAAGCCCAGACAGCAAGAGAAGCTGCTTGGGGTCGAGAATAGCCCGAGAGAGGGCGAACTTCAATAACCAGTTGACCTCGGAGGGCTAACTAGGCTCTCTGCGCCCACTCATCCATTCACTACTTTTCGAGTATGCATTCAATTCGAAAACTAGGTGTTTTCGAGCACAATTAGGGGACGTACTGTAGGGAGAGCATGTCCTCTTACTGTGCGGTGAATCGCAGCACGTGCTCCAACAAATGGGGCATTGAGAAGAGTTTATAGTTTGCGAGCTCGACGGATGGAATCCGGAGCGGAGGTTTTGGGGAACGTGCTCGACCTGTAGCGGATGGCCTGGCCATTGATTTGCCACTTACTTGCAGCATGTCCTCTTTCGACAGGAGTACGTGCGTCTATTATAGCATGGAATTGCTTCGCGTCACGTGCTCCTGCGATAAAACTCTGCTTTACTTTCTCTTGTCTGGAGCACGTGAAGCTGCGATGAAGTCTTTCGAAGTCAGTGGTTTCCCCGGCTGGATGCGTGTGATCTATATCACACTAATACTTGACATAGAAGGAGCACGTTGTCGTATTCTCGTCCGAAACCATATGTGACGGAGTCAAGTGTGTGTGTGTGTGTGTGTGTGTGTGTGTGTGTGTGTGTGTGTGTGTGTGTGTGTGTGTGTGTGTGTGTGTGTGTGTGTGTGTGTGTGTGTGTGTGTGTGTGTTCGAATATCAACGTGTCAGGTATCCAAATACTGTGGCCACGAATATTGGAGTCTGAGTAAATTTACAAAATCAATTTCTACGGAACATTCATATTTGGACAACAAATATGTATTTATACAAAGTCAATTAGCGATTCTCACATACTCGTAGTTGTGTTCCATCATACCCGTCAGACCGCAGCTGTCTGCCTCTGTTTCGGGGCGAGCGCAGGGTGTTTCGGGTGGAATGAAGGACTTTCTAAGCAACTGTCGATGAGCGATGTCTCGGGATAAACGACGCTTCGATGCAGATACAACAAATCCAGTTATTGTCTTCAATATTGGACCGCACTGTAGTGCGGTCCCAGATTGAAGTCAGCATGTAAATTTTTAGAGAATTCGTCCCCGAAAATTCTTTGTCAAGTATGTGAACTCCCTCATAAAGATGTACGCTAAGGAAAGCTTCTCTCTCCTTGCTAAAAGCGAATAATGCCCGAGTTCAAATATTCCATTAAGCCGGTTCAATGGTTTTTAGCCGGCCGGAATTGCGGCAATTAGCGCTCTCCACGTAGCAGTGGAAAGAGAATTCGGCGAATGATGAAAGAAATTTCGTTGTTCGCTGTGACTTCCGAGGATTACCGCAATAATTTAGAATCTTATAGTTAGAGATTGGAAAAGGAGATATTGGGTCTTTCTTCAAATACGTATAACTTGAAATTTTTCATACGAGTGAGTTAGCTATCTACAGGGTTACGATTTCTAGTTGTTAGAAAAAAAACCACCACAAAAAAATTCAGTGGTTTCAACAAGTTCGCGACAGATTGCATGTGCGGACATGTTGACAATGTATTTCAAAAAAGTAATTTCTGGTTTGAACCTGTCATATGTGAGACAAAGCACTCTTATTTCGCTGTGGTGGCAATTTGCTAACAACTAGAATTTATAATCTTGTCGAATATGTTTTGTAAATCTTCATAGTTTTCACGAAAGAGTGAAACATGTATATCGGACATAATTTGTTTTCGCTGTCGTTTTTCGGACCACAACCTGTTTCCTCAAGCTTTCGTCATTCAGATGAAGTCTTTGAGAAGATTTTTTGATGACGGTCTTTTGGACGATGACAGGCCCATGTGAAACATGTCCTAAGGTTCTCGCACTTGGAACAAAGAAGTGAGACAGAGTGACTCATGGTGAGCGATGCTGATAGCTACCCGATAGAAGTCTAGACTCGTATAAAGCTTGATATACCCATATGACTCAGAGTAACAGAATAGATCAACTATCACTGATGGGTTGATGAGAAATCAAAGAGCTGCGTTGAAGTATATATGTATCCTGCAAATTTGATTTATGTCCAATTTTCTTTCTTATATATCTACAAATAGCCCTGGAAGCACAATAAAAGACATTCGAAATATAATTTCAATACCGAAATTTTGTAGGGTTTGAACAAATTGTTTGGATGGAAATTTCGGCACCTCATCTGAAATACAGTACCCGCGCTAAGTTTTGTAAAAACGGGGACCATCCGGCAAACTTGGCAAAAAAGCGTCCGATGCATGTAACTTTTTTGAATAAAGACTTTTATTTCTGAAATACGCTATCATAATCACAGGGCAAATTGCTACCTGACTATGTGACTTTTGGGTCGAAGTTTCCTGAAATCGCTCTGTTTTAAAGAAAATAGTTTTTGCAATTGTTTCTCACAAGCGTCGCGCGCGGCGACGTGCGGTGAAACATTGAGCAGTATTTGTACAATTAATAAAAATGCAATCTGTATGCTTTTTTCATAAATTAGGGGCAGGTGAGAGAATCTCAAGGTTTGTGTTGGTTGAATTTTCGAAATCCTCCATTAAACACGCTTGAGAACTACCTGAAAAGTCGGAGTTTTGTTGCGAAAACCCTGGACTTCTAAATGAAGGATTCCGAAAATTCAACCAGCACAAACCTTGAGATTCTCTCACCTGCGCCTAATTTATCTAGAAAGCGTACAGATTGCTCTTCCGTTACTTGTACAAATACTGCTTGAAGTTTCACCGCAATTCGCCGCGTCGTTTTCGCAAAACGAATTTGAAAACTATTTCCTTCGAAAACAAAGCGATTTTAGGGAACTTCGGCTCACAAGTCACATAATTAGGTAGCAATTTGATCTGAGAATATGATAGCTTTTTCAGAATTCGAAAAAGTCTTCATTCAAAAAAGTTACATGCATTTTTGCCAAGTTTGCCAGATGCTCCCCGTTTTTACAAAACTTAGCGCGGGTATTGTAGCTCTCCTGGACTCCGCCGCTTCTCCACCGCAAACGGATACAGAGGAATCCTGACTCGTTCGCTCGAGAGTCGAGGCGGTAACCCTGCGTCGCATAAAAAATCACACACTTATACTTTACACCCATTAGGCCGGGATCATACTATCAGCGACGAGCGACGCGACGCAACGTTTACCATCCATATCGACCGGAAATCGATGTGCCTGATGTGCACTGTCGCTGTCGCTGGTCGTGGGAAGTATGATCCCGGCCTTGAGGCTGTGTTTGCGATAAGAAGCCGTATTCTGAATCTTGATGTTTTTGAGTAAGTCCACGAAAGAGAGGTTTGCAGGGATAAGTTCTTGAAGAACGCTCAAATACCGGAGAAAAACTATTAAAAGAAACCTCTGAAATATTTAATTACGCCTGCTTGGTGTGTTTCGGGAGACTGCAGACAAAGCGTTAAACCTGGCGTCGGAAATGGTTTAGCGCTACGAAAATCTTAGGTACAATACAGCTGCTATCCAAGTGAAAAAAGGATCTAAATTGGCAATGTGGTCAAATAAAGCGTCTTCCGACCACAACTCGCCCCAATGTGCTCTTTTTTCAATTTTATAAGGACCAAAATGTTTATCGTGCCACAGTCTATCCAAGTATATGAGATACGTTCTGTATTTTCTAATGGGAACGCCTTTTTAGGATGGAGTTAGTGCTGAATATGATAACCATTTCACGAGATAAGGAAACCGCTCGCTTGCCGTCATTGATTACAGGACTGGTAGATATGGTTTATAACAGTAATTCATGGATCATTACAAGAATATTGCACTACTACTATTACATTATTATTCTTGTTATTATGACATTATTACATGTGTTATTACACGAAAAAAAAAGATCCAAAAGTACCACTTTAACACATGTGTTGATGCATGTGTACATTATAATTGGGCAAAGCGTTGTGAATTTCTGAATATATTCGAAAATCCAATTTTTCGCATTTCAAATTCTCGATTAAACTCAAAAATGATATTTTTCGATTTTCAAATTTTCGAATATATTCAAAAATGTATGTTTTCAAATCAAATTTTCGAATAATTTTTTTGAATTTTTGAATAGTTTTTTCAAATTTTTGAATATTGTTTTTCTATTATGGAAAATAAGAAATCACATTTTTCAATTTTCTCGACAATGAATACTTCTGCCAGAAGGACAAAAATTTTCAATTTAAAAAATTTTATTTTAAAGATTTAATCTCAAAAAATTTAAAAATTAATTTCGAGCTGCCATTTTCTGTGACTATTTCCTTTCTTCTCCCAGGAACACTAGGCGGACAAATTTTTCTCGCCCTTCTTTACCCGAAACTTCAAAAATTCGATTGATTGCGTTTTCTGAAGCGTTTCCGAAGTTAAACAATAAAAAAACTCACATTTTTCAATTTTCTCGATAATGAATCTTTTTGCCAGAAGGACAAAAACCGAGAAACGCACATCCTTGGATAATGGGCTCTGATCGAGGCCGTGATTTATTTGTAAATCTAAGGTTTGAATCGAAGGAATTCCTACCATCCAAACCAGGGATGAGCGGAATTCCGATTTTGGAATCGCGGTAATCCCTGGTTTGGACGTTAGGATTCCCGAAAAGGAAAATTCCATATTTTGGTCGTATACCGCAACTCATGCAATGCATAGAATCTTTTTTTCTAATTAATCGAGAAAGGGATTCAATGCTCAGAATTAAATATTTTGTTTCATTTGCCCTTTTTTTTACATTTTCATTACCTTCCATATCATATCATATGTTCAATTTCTTTAATAAAATGCCACATGTTTCATTTGAGCATTCGGCTACTTACAAATGTTATCAACTTTATTTTTTTGCATTGTTAATCATCTATACATTTTGTGCCTTGATTAAATGCTTTCTGCCAACTTATCGCACTCCCTTTTTGTGTTTTTTATTTGATAAATATTCCGTCTGTCTTGGTTGCTTCCGCACATCCAAATCGGCACGATACAAAGGCCTCTGTCTTTCCCTACGGCAAAGCAATTAGCATGGGTCAGCTCGGCGACTCTCCCTCCATCTCTGATGCGAAGACTCGCACCCTCATCGCGCCGCGACTAACTGAGCGCAGCGCGACGTCCGCGAGAGATAATTAATTAGGGGAGTCCATGCTCCCCATTGGCAAACTATGGATAGGTGCGAACCATCATTAACGAGGCATCCTATAATGACTTTATCCTAAAGACCACCACCCAGTATTTTCCTGTGTTTAACTCGATCACGACATGCTTTACATTTCGGCGTTTTTAAAATTTAAAACGGAGCACTTCGAAGCGAGTTGCGGTCGAAAGACGTTTTAGTTGCCCTTTTTGGCAATTTGGCCCATTTTTTCCCTTGGATAACAGCGGTATTGTATGTAAGTGTCTTTGTTTTCTGTTTCTTGTACATAAAACTTTTCAAAAATAAGACGGGCCAATGCACATACTTGGATGTTAGAATAATTCGCGATAAAGAAATTTGAATAAAAATCGGCAACTGTTTCTCTGGTGAGACGAAAGCCGGACAACTGTTATATGACGTGGTCGGCGTGATCCAATAGATCGGTTGGTCCACGAAATTTTCATCCCTTTCCTAACCGTTTTTCGTCGTACTTCAGTCTTTACTCTCCTAAGAGGGGCCCAAAGCTTGCGTTCTGAGCAAAAATCTGGCAACTTTTTCATCATGAACTCTCCCTTCAGGAGCAAAATAAACGACGACAAATTAGACATTTATATAAATCTCGCTATTTGAGGGCGGGCGGACAGCTAGTAATTAGCCGTATTAACTTGTTGCTGCCGGTTTTTCCTCCGACATTTCACTTACTTTCGCTTTTGTGACGGCCAGATCTACTTTGTCATAAGGATGACATAACAACCGTTTTGATCGCGAACCCTGTATTCAAAGGCAGAGTCCAGGCAGAACTTTGATGTCGGGATTTCCTGCTTACACGGAGCGTATGTTACAGGTAGTCCCAAAGATTGTACGAAAACTGCGTAAAAAGGTTTTTTTTAGTTATTCCAGCCCTTTCCGCCAACCACAGTGTCGGAAAAGTGTGTCCATCCTCCATGATTTTGCCATCGTCCACGCATTCTTCAAACGTGGTATGTATATATCGGTCATTCTTACCATGATTATTATGCTGTGAATACCGTAATTCCTGATTTTAAGGCTGTTTTCTTCAGAAGTGAGGAGTTATTGTTTGTGAAACGTCCAAAAGGTGTTCAGCTAGGTCAGCTCAATCTATCTAACCCAAATTTCAGTAGTAAAAAAATTGACCGGACCTTGTCTTCGAGTAAAACGGTCGATATGACCAATAGCCTCACTTCGTCCTAACCCATAATCAGGAGATCTGATCAAGGGTTATGATTCATTCAAGTGATTTCTCCACACATTTCTCCTTCTGAGCGTGTGGTGGGGAGACTGGGCGGAGACGGTGATGAACGCGCTCATTTGGATCGTATGCGCCAGCCGCTTCTCGTCGGGCTATGCGCCCTCTTCGGACTCGTCGCCGCACTTCACACCTCAGAAGCCGCACTCCATCCCTACAGAGGTAGAAATCTCGTCCATTTGTCACATCAAAGTCTGAGATTATGAGTTCTGGTTGTTAGCGAATTGCCACCATAGTGAAGTTCAGGTGTCTGAACATGTTCACGTCAGAATGCCAACAGAATGAGGTTCGGACGTAAAGGTTCGGACCAGAGATTACTTGTTTTAAATTTGATGTTAAAGTGTCAAGAAATACAATTCGTCGCAAAAATTCTATAACATCACTGTGGTTGCAGTTTTCTAACAACCAGAATTTATAATCCTGTTCTATTGGGTAGTCAATTTCAATGTGGTGGCTATTCGCTAACAACTAGAATTTATAATCTTGTGCTGCGGGGTAGTGAGTTTTACCATGGTGTCTATTCGCTAACAATCAGAATTTATAAACTTGCGCTGTTGGGGACTAAATTGCGCTGTGGTGGCAATTTGCTAATAATTAAAATCTATAATGTTGTCCTGCTGGGTAGTGGGTTTTACTATGGTGGCTACTTTCTATCAACTAGAATCCGTATTGTTCTGCTGCCTCGGCCTGAATCCGACTGTGGTGGCAAATTGATAACATCTAGAATTGATGATGATATGCTTTCGGGTAGGGAGTTTCACTATGGTGGCTTCTTCTTCTTCTTCTTCTTCTTCTTTATTGACGCAGGTTAACACCCGCGTGATAAAAATAGAAATAATAGCACAAATCATTAGTAATTAAAACCAAGCAGCCAATCAATTATTTGGAACAGCCAACAGTGAAAAAAAAGAAAGAAAGCTGTAATCAAAGATCAATCGACTTCGTTAAAAACCTCCGATTTCAGTAGATGGGTAGCTAGACGTCTGAACGTAGTCAGAGACAAGTGCATCATATCCTGATCAAAAACCTTATTCAACAAAGGTACTACTCTAATAGAAAAGAACTGCGACCTAATTTGAGATTTGGTTAACGGAAGCTTGATTTTTGTGCTCCTACCCCTAATTCTAGAATGGACAGTTGAAAAGATTTGAGACGAGTTGACTCTTGCCCTACCTGTAAGAATTTTAAAAGCCATAACAAGATCGTTTTCCCTTCTCCGACTGATTAGACTAGGAAGAGCATAAAGCTGGCGTCGTTCCACAGCATTAGGGATAAACTCGTAACCGAGACCAGAACAACGCATAGCAAGCTTTCGCGTAAAGTTGCTTTGCACACTCTCGAGATAATTTATATCCTTCTTTTTATACGGAGAGAAAACTGTAGTTCCAGACTCTAGAATAGGTCTTACATAGGTCTTGTATGCTTTGAGTAAGGTTTTGGAATTCCTAGACCTGAGTGCCTTGAAGAGATTGGACGTTCTATGAATTGCACTGGAGAAGAGCGCTTTGTAATGCATGTTGGAGACCTGAATTTCATTTCATGGTAGTGGCAGTTTGGTAACGACTGGAATTTATAATCCTGGGCTGTTGGGACCTGAATTCTTCTGTGGTGGCAAATCGCTAACAACATGAAACAATAATCATGCACCACTGGACAGTGAATTTCCCTATGGTGGCTATTTTCTTATGACGGAAATTATTAGTCTTATTCTTATGCTGTTGTGATCTAAATTTTACCGTTGTGGCAATTTGATAGCAACTAGAATTTTGAATCTTATGCTATTTGGTAGTGAATTTTACTATTGTAGCGATTTTCTGTCAGCTAGAATCTATATTTTTGTGCTGCTGGTGACTTGGATATCAGTGTAGTGGCAGTTCGGTAACCACTGGAAATTGTAATATAGGGCTGTTGGAACTGGAAAACTTTTGTGGTGGCAAATCGCTAACAACAAAACTGATGAATCATGCGCTTTTGGGCACAGATTTTCACTGAGGTTTTTATTTTCTGATAACTGAGATTCATTTCCTTATGCTGTTGGGATCTAGATGTTACCTTTGTGGCAATTTGATAACAACTATAATTTATGTCCTTAAGGTGTTTAGTAAAGAATTTCCCTGTTGTGGCTAATTTCTAACACCTACAATCTATACTCGTGTGCTGTTGGGATCTGGATTTTGCTGTGGTGGGTATGCGCTAACGATCAGAATTCAAAGAATTGTGTTGTTGGGGCCTGAATTCTTTTGTGGATGCACTTTCGGGCAGTGAATTTCACCGTGTTGGCTATTTTCTAATGACAGAATCCAAGAATCTTATGCTGTTGTGCTCTAAATTTTACTGTGGTGGCAATTTGATAACAACTATAATTTATGATCTTGTGGTGTTATGTTGTGAATCTCACTGTGGTGCCTAAATTCTTATAACTTTAATTCACATTCTTGAGCTTGTCGGACCTGAAATTGACTGTAGTGGCAATATGCTAACAACCAGAATCGATAAAGATGTGCTTTTGGGCAGTGAATCGCTTTGAGGTGCCTATTTTCTGATACCTGAAATTCCTACTCTTATGCTGTTGGGACCTGAAATTTTCTGTGGTGGTCGTTTTCTAACAACTAGAATTCATAAATTTGTGCAGTTTGAACCTGAATTAACTGTGTTGGCAGTTTGGTGACAACTGGAGTTTATCATTCTGGGCTTTTGGTACCTGAATTTGACGGTGGCGGCATTCTGCTAAAAACTAGAATTTACAATTTTGTACTGCTGGAGAGTGAATTTTACTGTTCTCGCTATTTGCTAACATTTAGAAATTATAATCTTCTGCTGTTGGGTTGGTTGTGGTCCCAGCACACAAAAATGGAGATGTTGACATTTATTTTGCAGCTCGGAATATTAGGCTAGTCGGTCAAGCGGAGGGGGCCCGAGTGAGATTTGAACTGCAAAGGGCAGGTCAATCCCTCCATCTTTGTGTACTGGGACCACAACCCCCGTTACATAATAAACTTCAGTTTGGTGGCAATTCGCTAACAACTAGAATTTATATTCCTGTTCTATTGTGTACTGAATTTTACTGTGGTGGCTACTTGCTAACCTTACCTTTACCTTTGATACCTATGATAGTCCATCCGCATCGGTGATCTTCTCGATGTGGACCACATTCGCTCCATTCTTCTCTGGAATTACCAACAGTCACCCAGTGCGGTAAACCTCTTTTTTCAAATGCCTTGCTGATCGTATCGGCCCAACGCGTCGCTGGTCGGCCAGGTGCTCTTTTGATGTCTCGAGGGTACCAGCGAGTGAGTCTGGTACTCCATCTGTCATGCGTTCTGCGCACGACATGCTCTGCCCATTCGCACTTGGCGGATTCGATGTGGAGCCATAGCACAAAGCCAGAAGCACGGTGGAGTCGAGCAGGTGAGCCCGCAGCTTGACATCACGTATCTCACTAGCGACTTCTCGAATCGTACCGATAGCGGCCCATGCAGCCCTTTTTCGACGTCCAGTTTCATGCGTGAGCTCATTCGTCATGTAAATACATCTCACGTCCTAGATAGACGTAGCTGTCGACTTTGTTCCACTAAACACTAGAATTTATGATTTTGTGCTGTTGGGTAGTGATTTTGTTGTGGTGGCTATTTTCCCACAACTAAAATTAATAATTTTGTGCTACTGGGTTGGAATTTTTACTGCGGTGGAAATTCGCTAACGACCAGTACTGTTGTGCTTTTGGCTAGTGAACTTTGTAGAGCCCTAGGAAAGCCTCAAATATGAATCTTCCGTAGATAAGGGCAAAATAATTCGAATCTAAACGGAAAAACAAGTAATTGCTCGATTGTTCAAAAAAAAGAAAATTGTGAAAAATATTCGAGAAATTAATTTTTTTTTCAATGCACGATGTGCACTTCAATTTTCAACTCAGGATAACTTCAATTTGCTGTGGTGGCAACTTGCTAACTAGTAGAATTCATAATCTTGTGCTGAGGGTGAGGTAAATCTCAAGGTTTTCTTCCACCTAGGATCAAAGATATAGACAAGTTATACTTTTTTCCAGAACATCGTCGGTACAAGCGACAACTTGTGGATGGCTTCAGTCAGCAGCCGCAGCAGCAGATCGATATCAACATTACTGTTCCCTATATATTCTCGGCTAGACTCTATCCCTATGGCGAGACCAAGGGTGATCTAGTGATTCATGGTCAGCGAGAAGTCTACCGACTCGCCAATCCTTTCCATTACCTTGGTCAGATCTACGACACTATCTATGTGAGTTCACCTTACCTCCATATGTTCCTGATTTGCATAGGTTAATGTGTGGGTTTATTTACTCAGGCTGGCTCAGTGATGGGTAGGGTAGTCGTTACAAGGTCATTGAAAACATCAGTCAGTTGGTCTTTCTGTCACACAGCGGGTGACCCCGCCTGCCTGACTTCAAATGGGGTTATCGGCGCTAGTGAGAGGTACTCAAGAAAAACTGGGTTAACTGTAGGCTTTATGCTTTCCGAAAATACCTTTGTTAACCCATAGGTATGAAAAAGCTTTTTTAACCATGTTTTTAATTTTTAGACCAAAATTCACGGAGAAAATGCGTTTTTTATTGATAATTTTTTTACGAAATATCATATAAATTAATATTATATATAATATCATTCTTTTTATAAACACTTCTATGGATCGATAGAGCGTGCAAATAACCCAGGTTCTCAAAAAAAATTGCGGTGAGAAAAAAATTGTGTGCAAATCATAATCCCCCAACAATTAAACCAGGTTTGAATTTTTCTGCATAGATATTTTGCGGAGACGATTTTTCATAAGGTAAAAACACTTATATAGAATATCACCTGAGACAATTGGTGTTGCAATTTCTGGAAAAGTTATAAAATTTTGCATTTTTGTGTAGCACTCTCAAAGATTAAGTGGGAGCTCTTAGGGAATTTCTGGCCAGATTTTTAACCTTTTCGGACATTGTCCAAAGTCCGGTCGAAAGAAACTGTCCACCCACGCGGTCGGTGTGCGCGTCGAGCTGCCCATGCGAAGGCATTTTGCGCACCAGCCTCCGCACAACTGCAAACAGCTGAGTGGGATATTATTTCATATTTATCTAATGTTACCTCCAATCGAGTTACATGTTCAAAAAGTGGCCACGTCGCAACCGCTCGACACGTTCGCCGATCACGTGTGCGGACAGTCTCATTCGAACGGGGCAAAATGTGACTTTTGATGATTTTCGAAACGCAATTATATATTTGCCTTAAAACTTCCCTGTGAAGGTTATTTGGAGTCCCTAACCCGAATCTGGTACTCGTCTATCGATTTTCGATAGATTGCGGTAAGTTACGGTGGATATACTCTAGCTCGGTAATTATCTCAGATTCGGCTCTAAACTTCTCTGTGGGGGTTTTCTGGGGTGCTGAGCTCGAATTTGGAGACCATTTATGAAGTTCCGAAATTCTAAGGTAGGTTACGCTAGTTAAATAGCATTATATCTACCGTAACCTACAGTAAGCTTCAGATTAGCGATAAACAGACCTCAGATTCGTGTTCATGACCCCGAATAACCTCCAGAAAAAAAAATTTGAGCCAAAGAGGCAACGATGTTTCTGACCACCCTAGAAATTGCCCTTCTTAAAGGCAAGGTCCGATCAAGTTTTGGCACTACCGAAATTTGGGTTAAATAGATTGGGCTGGCCTAGCTGAACATTGTCTGAACGTTTCACAATTCTGAGTCTTTATTTCGGGAGAAAACAGCTTCAAAGTCAGGGATTACGGTATTCACAGCATGATAATAATCATGGCTTGAATGACCGATAATTACACAGCACTTTTGAAGAATGCGTGGACAACCGCTAAAATATGGACGATGGCCGCACTTTTCTGACTTTTCTGGATCATCGGCTCACGGAAGTGGCTGGAATAACTTGAAGAAGAGCGGTTTTTACGCAGTTTTCGCGTGTTCCTTGGGACTACCTGTAGCGAGAGCACCGATTTAGCGGGAAATCTCAAAATCGAAATTCTGCCCGGACCCTGCCTTTAAGATGAGCGGAACCCTTACCTTTCCGCCCAGCTAAGGAAACCTGCCATGACTCTTTTCAGATACACTATCGCTTACGTAGGTCGACCGGAAAGGTTTGCTGAGAGTCTCAAATGAGGTACACTCAATTAGAAATTTTCTCGAATCTCAAAAACAATAGTTTCGATAAAATGCAAAAAAGTGCTCTGGTGGTATCGAACCCCCGGCTATGGGGTGAGACGCGAGACGCTTGCTTCTGCGCCACGTTATTGCCAGCGGGTCGTGTGGTTGAAAGATTTTATGAAGACGCTGCGCCGGCTAACTCCGTGTCTGGAACCGTACAGCAAAATCAAATGTGTTTCTAAAGACTCCATCACGAGTCAGATGACTGCTATGAGTTTGACTTTGAAAGAAGTTTGCAACTAGTTGTACTCTTTTGTGTTAGCGCTCGAGTCCTCTCTCTTGCAAACAGAGGTACAATTTCTGAAAATTTAGCTTCCCGGCAAAAGTAGCGATTTGGCAATGGTGGAAAAAGCTTCAAAAATATCTTGAAATATCTTAAAAAATGATTTGGCGTAAAATGGCCTGGAAATATAAAAAAGCTAGGAAATGAAGTGAAATAACCAAAAAATGCGATTTGGTGGTCGATCATTTCACAAGCTTCTCCGTTAAACTTATCAAAACGAAATCAAGCGCGATATGGAATGGAGTTCGCCTAGTTTGACCTTGCTGATTCCCTTATTACAGCTTTCAAAAATGGCTTACTGTTGCGCGCTTGATTTCGCTTTGATAAGTTTAACGGAGAAGCTTGTGAAATGATCGACCACCAAATCGCATTTTTTGGTTATTTCACGTCATTTCCTAGCTTTTTTATATTTCCAGGCCATTTTACGCCAAATCATTTTTTTAAGATATTTCAAGATATTTTTGAAGCTTTTTCCACCATTGCCAAATCGCTACTTTTGCCAGGAAGTTAAATTTTCAGAAATTTCACATATTTTTCCCGAAGGTTCCCTTTCTAACTTCAATTTTGCTCAACGATTTCCATTTTGGAATGATGAAACATCTAACAGACGATATTGTCGTATGAGTACAATTTCTGAAACTTATGACCCAAAACCATAAAAAATACCACTCATTGCCGCATTTTGTGCATTATGTGAGAACTCAATGTTATCGATAATTGAAGAAAATCTAGTTTAATACTTGATCTTGCATGATGAGAAGAATTTCCCAGACAAGTGACCTAGAGCGATCAATAATCAAAAATCATTCCGGCATTTTGTGCAACAGGCGAAAAAATTAATTTTATTGATTGGTATTTATCGATAATGACTGATGATCAAAATTCTCCAACCAAGAAAACCAATCCCATCACCAGTCACCACTCCTAGCCGCATTTTGTGCAAAAAGCGCGAAAATCGATAATATTGATTATCGATCTATGACGCGTCATGAGTAAGGATTCGGACAAGTTCAGTACTTATCTCCGACGACCGGTGTTGATTGGCTGCAGATTCACCCACACATACTGGTCTCCACTGCCGTAGCAGAAAAAAGCAGTTTTCGTGCTCCACGGCTAATTTAGTATATAAACCCACGATTTTGAGGTACCCTTCAAAGTTAAGGTATCAAGTTCAAATTGGAATAGGAGAGACCTGCATCCCTTTTCAGCCTCCTGTCCAAAAATGAGCTCCCTAGCTCAATTTTAAGTGTACCCGCAAGATCGTGAACGCCTTCTGAAAAAAAAAGGAGATTAACAACAAAAACGAGCGGTCTTTCAATTTTTACTCGAAAACCAGTGAACCATTCCAAACCATTTTTTGGGGGTATACCCAGCTTTTTGCGCTCTTTTTCATGCAATTTAGCTCTAATTCCTACGTTCACTCTGAACTGAGATTTCGAAAAAGGGGTTGCGCGCGTGGCCAGTTCAAAACCAAATCTGGTGCGCGCTTCGCGCGCACCACAATATTGTTTCTGATACAAATGTGGTTCATTACTTATCCGCTAGCGAATATACAGACATGAAGAAATCAGTAATATTCGAAATTATGCGTTTCTGAATTTTTGGTGAAAGCCAAAACTTGATTCTCAGCTTTGCAAAGCTAAGTTGTAAATATTAGCTTGATTGAAGAAAATACGGGTGTGATTTGTTTTTTCAATGCTACTCTCAATTTTTGTTGTTTATTAAACAAGTGCACGGCCAAATCAATGGTCCATCATTTCACTCACTTTTTGGCGTTCCCTCGTGGCAAATGTGCCAAATCATACACAAGAAGTATTTCACTTCTTTTAACGAGATTCTCGTGATTTCTTCAATGCCAAATCATAACCCTTTTATAGCGAAGCAAAACAGTTACAAATTTCATTTTCTTTTAGCAAAGGTCCCCTTTGAGAAAAAAAGCAAAATGGTCGCTTATGATCTTCCGGTCGTTATCTTCCGTAATCTACTGGAAACTTGAAAAAGGACTTCATAATTGTGTTCAGCGCCCCAAATAACATTTGTGGTGGGCGGACTAATATACCAAATTTCCGCCCTGAAGTTGGATTGTGCCTTTCAGAAGCGACCTCAGCACTTCCAGTGGGGTCCCATGCACTTATCAAAGCGTCCTGCGCACTCCCACTTGGGTCCAGCACACTTTCTACGGCGTCCGGCGCAGTCCCATATGGGTCCCGCACACTTTCTACGGCGTCCGGCGCACTCCCAAATGGGTCCCACACACTTTCTACGGCGTCCGGCGCACTCTCAAATGGGTCCCACAGACTTTCTACGGCGTCCGGCGCACTCCCATATGGGTCCCGCACACTTTCCACGTCGTCCGGCGCACTCCCATATGGGTCCCACACGCTTTCAACGGCGTCCGGCGCACTCCCATATGGGTCGCGCACACTTTCTACGGCGTCCGACGCACTCCCACTTGGATCCCACACACTTTCTACGGCGTCCGGCGCACTCTCAAATGGGTCCCACAGACTTTCTACGGCGTCCGGCGCACTCCCATATGGGTCCCGCACACTTTCTACGTCGTCCGGCGCACTCCCATATGAGTCCCGCACACTTTCTACGGCGTCCGGCGCACTCCATATGGGTCCCACACACTTTCTATGGCGTCCGGCGCACTCCCAAATGAGTCCCACACACTTTCTACGGCGTCCTGCCACTCCCATGTGGGTCCCACACACTTTCTACGGCGTCCGGCGCTTTCCCAAATGAGTCCCACACACCTTCTACGGCGTCCGGCGCTCTCCCATATGGGTCCCGCACACTTTCTACGGCGCCCGGCGCACTCCCAAATGGGTCCCACAGACTTTCTTCGGCGTCCGGCGCACTCCCATACGGGTCCCGCACACTTTCTACGGCGTCCGGCGCACTCCCATATGGGTGTCACACACTTTCTACGGCGTCCGGCGCACTCCCGTATGGGTCCCGCACACTTTCCACGTCGTCCGGCGCACTCCCATATGAGTTCCACACACTTTCTACGGCGTCCGGCGCACTCCCATATGGGTGTCACACACTTTCTACGGCGTCCGGCGCACTCCCATATGGGTCCCACACACTTTCTACGGCGTCCGGCGCACTCCCAAATGAGTCCCACACACTTTCTACGGCGTCCGGCGCACTGCCATATGGGTCCCGCACACTTTCTACGGCGTCCGGCGCACTCCCATATGAGTCCCGCACACTTTCTACGGCGTCCGGCGCACTCCCATATGGGTCCCACACACTTTCTATGGCGTCCGGCGCACTCCCAAATGAGTCCCACACACTTTCTACGGCGTCCTGCCACTCCCATGTGGGTCCCACACACTTTCTACGGCGTCCGGCGCTTTCCCAAATGAGTCCCACACACCTTCTACGGCGTCCGGCGCTCTCCCATATGGGTCCCGCACACTTTCTACGGCGCCCGGCGCACTCCCAAATGGGTCCCACAGACTTTCTTCGGCGTCCGGCGCACTCCCATACGGGTCCCGCACACTTTCTACGGCGTCCGGCGCACTCCCATATGGGTGTCACACACTTTCTACGGCGTCCTGCTACTCCCATATGGGTCCCACACACTTTCTACGGCGTCCTGCCACTCCCATGTGGGTCCCACACACTTTCTACGGCGTCCGGCGCACTCCCAAATGAGTCCCACACACCTTCTACGGCGTCCGGCGCACTCCCATATGGGTACCACACACTTTCTACGGCGTCCGGCGCACTCCCAAATGGGTCCCACAGACTTTCTACGGCGTCCGGCGCACTCGCATATGGGTCCCGCACACTTTCTACGGCGCCCGGCGCACTCCCAAATGGGTCCCACAGACTTTCTACGGCGTCCGGCGCACTCCCATATGGGTCCCGCACACTTTCTACGGCGTCCGGCGCACTCCCATATGGGTGTCACACACTTTTTACGGCGTCCTGCCACTCCCATATGGGTCCCGCACACTTTCTACGGCGTCCTGCGCACTCCCATATGGGTCCCACACACTTTCTGCGGCGTCCTCCCACTCTCACCGTGTTCCCGTACGCCTTCTACGGCATCCTGCGCGCTCTTGGAATCCTACTCACATCATACGGCGGTCCGAAAAATACTTCCAAGGTCTCGTCAAATTCGTACAGCTTGAAACCAAAACCGTCTCGAACAGGGCACAATCTTGTTTGGAAGCCTATCAGTAACTGTGTTGATTTTCATTAGTTCATTTTTAAGGATAAGTGAGCGTCGGCTGGTTTGTATAAACATGTTTACTTGTTTTTGCCTATCTTCGACCTCAATTTTGAGGTTCCGCAAAAATTGAGTTTTTAACTCCAAATTTTAATAGGAGCGACCTGCATCCATTTCCAGCCTCCTGTCCAAAAATGAGCTCCCTAGCTCAATTTTAAGTGTACCCGCAAGATCGTGAACGCCGTCTGAAAAAAAAGGAGATTAACAACAAAAACGAGCGGTCTTTCAATTTTTACTCGAAAACCAGTGAACCGTTCTAAACCATTTTTGGGTGATATACCCAACTTTTTGCGCTCTTTTTCATGCAATTTAGCTCTAATTTCTACGTTCACTCTGAACTGAGAATTCGAAAAAGGGGTTGCGCGCGTGGCCAGTTCAAAACCAAATCTGGTGCGCGCTTCGCGCGCACCACAATTGGGAATTAGTGCCCCGTTTTTGCGTAAGTGTATAATAACTTATTTCTTTTTTATTTCTTCCACTCGTTTCTTGTAAGGCCGGTCCGACCGAGAGCAAACTGGGGGCCGAACAGCACCCACTGCGCGGGGTATTATACACTCACGTTGACCGTTGTTACTATTTTGACAAGGCATTAAGCAGCGTCAAGAATTATCTCAACGCTTGAGTTGATGACGTGAAACGAAAATTTTTGCAGCTATTTTATACAGTTTTTAAAATCAGGTTAACCACTATTTGCAAATTCGATTATTATTATTATTATTATTATTATTATTATTATTACTATCATTATTATTATTATTTTTATTATTATTATTATTATTATTATTATTATTATTATTATTATTATTATTATTATTAGTATTAGTATTCGTATTATTAGTATTAGTATTATTATTATTACTATTATTATTATTATTATTATTATTATTATTATTATTATTATTATTATTATTATTATTATTATTATTATTATTATTATTATTATTATTATTATTATCATCATTATTATTATTATTATTATTACTACTACTATTATTATTATTAATTTCACGGATCTCACTGCTTAGTCCAACCTTAGGATCGTTTTCTGAATCTCCTGTTTCCCTCGCAGAGGATTTCGCGCTGATCATCACTGTAGCCGGAATCATACTTCCAGCGACGAGCGATGCGACGCAATGTTCACAATCCATATCGACCGAAAATCGATATGCCTGATGTGCACTGTCGCCGTCGCTGGTCGCGGGAAGTATGATTCCGGCCTGTGTCTTCTGAATCGCTCAAAACCCACTACTCATTTATTTGACCGCATTGAAATGTCGCGCTTGGCTGGCTTGCTATACACGGCGGCCGGACTATAATATCAAAAAATATTCCTGAGGCTGGTCTGTAACTTTAATTGCATAAAATAAAATAAAACAGTACCAGGATGAAAGGGATAAGTTACTCGATCTGAGCAATGAAACATTTTTTTTTTCAAAATTTCTCCTCTGACCCACTCATTCGTGAATTTTTTTTCAAAATTTCACCTCTGACCCACTAATTCGATTGATCGTTAATTCGTCTGTTCATTTTTCATTTAACGGAATTTGGAATAAAATCTTCGGAATCAATTTATAAAAATTTTGGCTATGACCTGGTCCCAGAAGTTGTGGATCTTATACTTTCCAAAATTTCAAAAATTCTTTCCGCATTTGTTCATCTTCGACAAGCGCTATTCGCAAATTGTCCCTTAGCCTTTTCGTGTTGGAATTCCAGTTTTGAGACCAGAAAAAGTCTTCCGGACGAATGGCCTCTTTTCCAAGCCATCAACCTTGTCGAATACCCATTTGTCGATAAATAAGCTTGCAGACCGGAACAATTCGTTGCATGTAAAGGAACACACCGTGAAGAAATTCATGAGAGGTGCTGATTCAATCGTATGCGGATGTTACATTGTGAGCGATAAATAGGCTTTTTTACAGGCCTATGAACTCCCTATTTTCACCAGGAATTACGCTCTCTAATCTGAGAGTTTCGACTGACAAATAGCCGAGAAATACCTCGCCAGGCTCCGCAAATGCTCCTGGTGGGCTGTTTCTCTGTTAATCTTCGGCTATTTCGCTGGGAGCACCATTTGGCTGCTAATTCGTGACTAGCATTATCTGGCGGCTATTTCTCGCCTATTTGGCGGTAGCCAGCTGTTTCTTGGCTATTTCTTGATCAAACCTGTCAGAGTTCCCCCAACCCTCGTGCACCACCTAATAAGGACTATTTTCGTTCCGGGCAATGGAGTTATGGTTTCCGTTTTCAATTCAGTCTGACGCATAGACCAGGCGGCTGGCCGTGCAAGGTTGGCGGCCTCACTGAAGAATGTGGGGTTTCGATTCGCGCGGGGTGATCTACGGTCAGAGCCCCATCCATTTATCAGACTAAAATTATTCCGCGAACTCTATCGCCCTGTCCGTGCGCAGACGCACGGGCTCACCATAGAATGACTGGTTGCCTCATACCCTTTCACCCTCGGAATACGATGTATTTCATCAGGAAAGAAAAGATAATTGGGTAGATCAAACTAGAATGATTGAGCAAATTTTTCATCTCAAATATTAGAGTGGTGGTCAAATACTCTTAATTGGATAAAAAAACTTACAGTTGAAGGAACCGATTAAATCTAATTTTCGAATGAGGACAAAAATCAGATTCTTCAACCAAATTAATCTTGAATTCAAGTCATTCGAATACTATTCGTATAGATATTCAATTTGAACAAGAATGTAGTGCAAACTCTGCTGATAGCCTTGCAGAAATCGCCGCGACAATGCCGGAATAGCGCCGAGTCGACGCCTAAAGGTGCAGAAGCAACTGTATCGCAAAACCTTTGTATTTCACCTTACAAACTTACTCAGCCAACATGCCCTGTTGAGGCAAACTGCGCGGCTGCTCCGCGATGATGCCGCGGCGGCTCCGCTATAGAGCTGCTGCCGTCTTCTGACTGTGCCAGCACTATCCTCGCCTTGTTGCGGCAGTTTCTTTCAGAGCATGATCCTTTTGAATCTTCACCTACTACGGATCATGTTTGTACGAACAGGATTTGGAATGTAGACCTTTCACAAACAATTTCACGTGGTCAGCAATTTGCTAATCTGATCAATAATTCTGTTCAAAATAAGTAATCATCTATATTGCACTCTCATTCATGGATTGACCCAAGGTCATTCAATATTCCAGTGGTTCCGCTTAGATCATACTGGATATAATCCTACTCGCCAGGTAATGGTCCCAGTGCAAGAAAAAGCAACAGTCGTGGAACTAGTCAGCAACTTAAACGCGACTTGCTCGGCAAGAACCTGCTCTCCGAAATCAAATGGGCTTCTCTCGAGTCTGCTGAGGTAAACGTGCTCTGTCGAAGGCGCGTGCGTCGTCTCTAGACCAAGGGTGTGCAAAAAATAATTTTGAAACCGAAAAAGGATGAATTTTTAGAATGCTTCGCTACACTATGGTACATTGCAAAAATACACTTTTTCAATTTTTCGTTTTTTTCTGTTTTTTTTTTCGAAAAATCAATTCCAAAAGACCGATTTTTTTTAAAAATGGTTGCACTCCAAATGGCCTATCTTCACCAAGAAATTGGTCTCGGGACGAGAATCTTCATTTTTCGATTTCGAATTTTCGAAATTTTTTTTTGCACATTCCCGCTCTGGACCACTTAGTCGTCCGCGGCTTATTTGTAAATGCGACGTCGCGGCGCGGCATCGCATCAGTTTAAGTTACCCAGTACGACACAGTCCAGCCACAAAAGCGATTTTCGCCGTCCTTCTCTTCGAGAAGTGATTTGTGGACACAATTCTGCGCGGGGTCTGTAACTCCACAGGGGGTTCTGAGCTGCGAGGAGATCAAGTTTCCAACTTCAGATGGAGCTATACACTGTTTAGTATCAGTTTCTCATACTAAGAATTCGAATCTACCTTCCGATTTAGATGAAATGTTCCCGTTCTTTGAATTTTGCTAATAAAACAGAACAAGTCATCCTCCTGAAGGGGTCTAAGTCAAACTGGCTTTCCCACACCTCGTGCAGTACCCTGTTTGTGGGCCATCATGAGTGTCAGGAATTTTAAAAAATCTGACTTCCGTTCCTTCAAAATGAAATTTTGATATTATATGAACGTGATTTCTTATCTTGCATCATTCCAGATCCCTTGCATCTCCTAGGGAGTCTTCCACAGTTCTCTCTTCTTCTTTAACCGGTCACTTATCCAGCACCTCTGGCCAAACGCTATCCATATCCATCCCGGATCGGCCCACCTCCACCCATAGGCCAGAGATGAATCATCTGCCCATCATTCGAGAAGAAGAATCACCCAGACGGAGAGAACTTTCTATGATAGTGTGTTAATGACACAACAGTTTTCTCCGCGTTTCTATGTGATTTATCTGTCGCGCGGGTCTCTGACAATCGTTGTCGTTTCTGTAAGAAGTGGGGGAATCGCCGCCGCTATCGGGGAGGCTGTCATAAACTGCCTATTGCGGTCAGAATAACTACATCACCCCCCTTTACCAAATCGCATCACGTTCTGATGTGGGATTTCACCTCTAAAGCCAACTGAACTGGTTTGGGGTATGCAGGTATGAACGCCTTAGAGAGGGAGTTGGGCTTTTGGTCTTTGGTAGCGGACAATTGGTTCTCACCTGACTCTACTGGAATCGGGATCAGAAATGCGCATTTCTGCAAACAGGGATTCTTTCAGAGAGATCTTACCCAGGAGTTTGCTAATAATCAATGCTCGTTAAAATCAATAAATCACAAGTACAAAAATCAATAACACAAGGCTTTCCCTGCTAGTAATTTGAGACCAGCCTGGAGCTGCGTAACCGTCGATTTCACAAGAGGCTAACGAAATCAAAAGTTTCCTAATGCAACCTAGGATTTCAACAAAAAATCAATGATCGGCAGTTTGACGCTCTTAGGCTCCGTCCATACGTGGCGAGAGCGTGCGATTACGCAAAATCGATGGTCATCGTGGACACACGATTCGCTAGCCGCTCACGCGCGCTCCTTCTCGCACGCCTTCGCCCTCACGCTCTCGCGCGCTTAGGGGTCGTTTATACTTCCGCCGCGGAGCGGCGCGGCAATAAGTGGGGCGGCGCGGCGCGCCGCTTGAAAAATCGCGCCACCAGGATGTATAATCAGGCTGCGTCGAATTCACGCGGCGACGTCGCAGAATGACGTTAAACACAGCCTGGAGGAGCTCTGACATAACACAAGGCCGATTGTGATGAGTGATTTCTTGTGGAAAAGAAACATCTACAATTTTTCGTACCATAACACAGCACTCGAAGACGGATAGAGTCTTCGAAAACTATTTCTCTTTAAAAAATGATTCCAAAAGCTAAAAAAATGAACTTTGTACAACCCAGCCTACTCTAAACAAAGCCCAGGACTTTAAAAGGAGCTTTAGAGATGAATCAGAAGAACAAAATGGAGAATATGTAAGAAATAACAGCAAAAGAAGCATACTATGTCAATGCGGATCGCACGCGGCCGCCGCGCCGCCTGCTTTCCTCGGGCGGCGCGGCAGCACCTAGGCGGCGGCCGCGTGCGGCACCGTTGGAAGATTTCGAGCAGAAAACTCTAAACGCATCGCGGCGCCGCCAGGCGGCGCCGCTTGATCGATATGGCTGTATTGCATCTCGCCGCGCCGCGGCGGAAGTATAAACGACCCCTTACGCCAGCACCACGAAGCAAGCAGCACGTTTCAAGCTCCCCACTAAAGCAGGTGGCATTAAACCTATAGCAAAGCCACGACCCTTCTTTTCCATAATCCCACCACGGAAGTCGAAACCATCTGCCGTTGCGCCGACTCGAGCGGTTGGTCACTCGATCAAACGTTTTCAATTGAATCAACACGAGGTAGGGGGTGTTTGCCTGTGTTTATTTGCGTGCACGGGCTGCTCCAGCGTTGAGGAGCGTCAAGAGGCGAAAAACAGCGGGAGCGCCCGCTCTCGCCACGTATGGACGCTGCCTTACTAAAAAAAAGCTCGCTAAGAAAATCGATAATTTGCCGCCATCGTTCCGAGACTAAGAAATGTGTGAGGAGTGACGAAATCGCGGCTATTGACATCTGTTGAAGACGCGTTGAAGGGTAAACAAAGTCTAAATTTTTGAGGCAGTCCGCAGCCTCGATGAAAAAATCATTAATCGACAAATTAACGCTCTTACGCACCAATCGTCCCCAAAATCAATCGATTTATTTCGCGATTTCAAAACAGCTAAGGACAAAAGAATATACCGACTAACAACCTTGTTTATGTATTCGTTGAACGAATAACGGCACTGAGAATTCGCTTACGCAGTGCAGAGTTTCGTAGAAAAGTCAATAATCAAATCATTAATCGACAAATTAACGCTCTTACGATTCAATAATCAAAATTATTGCCCTCGGATGCAACAATACCCCAGGATCGATAAATATTTCGCTGTTGACGTTTTGAAATCAGGAAAGTGCGTCATTGCGATTAGCGAATTCAACAACAAACGGAGTTTTTTTTATGAAATTCTTTTTGAGGTTTAATGAACTCGGAGGATTCCTGAGGCAATCTGAAAATTCGACAGAAATTCAATAATCGACAACCCGACCTCATACGCACAGAATTTCGCTGCCACCTTTTCGGTCCCGTGTAGGTTGGTAAATGCGACTAAGGAAGCTAACGACTATCGAAATTTTTTTAAACAATTCGTTGAACGTCTAAGAAAATCGCAAAACAAATTATGAAGAAATTTAGAAGGTTTTATCAAAAGACAAGAATCGACATAAGAAACTATTCCTACCCATCTCTACCATTTTTCTTCTATTTTTGATTTTTTTCTTTTTTAAAATGTTTTAACTTTGCCCATAGAACATCCTCCTCATTAATTTTCGACAAGTTGTTAATTGGAGCGTTCCTCAAATTTCTGAGGCAATTCAGAAATCAGAAAAACAATCATTAATCGACGTTTTCGAGCAGCAATTGAATAGTGTGGAGACAACTGTCAGTTTTCTTGCGTCTCGAGATTCACACCATACTATGAGAGTTGTATCAATGGAAGACTATTGCCTTATTATCTATCTACTAGACTTCGGACCGAATCGAATAAATATTCGAATATTCGAGTATTCGAATATTCGATTCATTCGGGAATTTCAATTTTGGGGTTTACTCGAATATTCGATTTATTCGAGAATCTAAATTTATTCGATTATTAGATTTATTTGGGAATTGAAATTTTGAATTTTTTCGAATATTCGATTTCTTCGAAAATCTAAATTTTGGATTTATTCGAATATTCGATTTATTCGAGAATTGAAATTTTGAATTTATTCGAATATTCGATTTATTCGGAATTTTAAATTTTGGATTTATTCGAATATTCGATTTATTCGGGAATTTCAATTTTGGATTTATTCGAATATTCGTCTTATTCGGGAAATAAAATTTTGGGATTAATTCGAATACCCGGAAAAAATCAGTGCCTCACATTTGAGTTAGAAAAAACCTATTTCGTTTGCATTTGAAATAGAAACCCTTCGAAGTATTTTTCTGCAAGTTGAGCTATCCATTTTTGTGTGTACGATTCCCGCTGTTCGTTCTTGTGCGCAGGTCTCCCGTTGCGCGCTGTATACAAGCACCAGCGCCTATGGGGTCGCTTGGAGTATGCAATGGAGGAGTATAGATCATGCGGCGCCGCAGGATCAATCCCCCTCCACTGCATGCTGCCATGCCTTTCAGCGGCGGGACTCTATCCAGGCCCTATCGATTGGGGGCGGTGCTATACGAAGCTGCCGCAACAGGCCGGACTGCTAGCCGTCGCCCATTGGCGCCGGGCTGCCTCCGCTAAACCAATAGTGTGTTCTTCTGCTCCCATTGTTTCAGGCCGTCGCCGCCGTAATGGTGGATAGAGGGAGGGTATCCACGAAAGTGTGGCTGCTCCCTGTCCCCCATTGTGGCAGCTACTTAAAGGCAGCATACACGCTCATAAACGTGATTGAGATAACTACGGAAATAGAATGGTATGGCCCAGATTACAACGCCTACGCATTTTGAAGTGTCAAAAACGACCCACAATGTTGTTACATGAGTTAGAAGTTGGCCCCGCCCTGTATTTTCACGCCCCCTGTATTTGCTCTTTTCCTCCAACGCAAGGTTGCTGGGTCATCTTCACCGTCGGGACTGTTGATGGATTGCCTAAGAAGTGAACCACACACGTCACTGACGGCGAAGATGGCCCAACAACCCTGCATTGGAGGAAAATGGCAAATTCAGGGGGCGTGAAAATACAGGGCGGGGCCAACTTCTAACTCATGTAACCGCATTGTGGGTCATTTTTGACACTTCAAATTGCGTAGGCATTATGTTGTAAGCCATACGATTCGATTCACGTTGTTATCCCAACCACGTTTACGAGCGTGCATGTTGCCTTTAAGCCAATCTCCGATTTTCATGTGGGAGCAATTTAGGGTGCTGAACACCAATATGTGGTTCACGCGCCGGGATTCTGAGGATTACTGTTGGTTACGGTAGGCACCATGACAGTTGGGGAGGAAAATCTACCTTCATAATTCGAAAATCGGCATAGAATTTGCATTCGGCAGCCCGAATTACCTCCGCATAGAAATTTTGAGTCGAATCCGAGACTTTGACCAAACCACCGTATACCCATCGTAATCTACCGCAAGCTGTCAAAAATCGATAAACTGCATCAGATTCGCGTTGAGCACTCCAAATAACCATCAAAGAATCGATTTGAGCTACATCGCAGCGTTCCGGAAATTGTCAAAAGTCGCGTTTTGCCTTCAAATTTGCCTCCCGATGAGAAGCTTTGAACGAATGTAGTCGAAAATTGACAAATAAACCTCATTCGTGATCAGCACCCCAATTAACCATCCGGCTCCATGACATTGCTCACCTGCGTGCGTACGCGTCACGGTCCGGTGAATGTCACGAGCGCGGCGAACGCGGAAAAGCCGCCATCGTGTGAAAGAGTTATCTGTGCCATATACGGCGAAACCGTTATCGTTAGTGGCATAAAACGAACACAGCAATTCAAATAATGCTCCAAAACATGATAGTTTCCTTGATTTCACTTGAATGCCGGAATGTCGCGTCGCCGCCCTTCCCGCCGCGCGCGACGCTCACCGACCGCGACGCAGAACGCACGGATGAGCAATGACCGCTCCCCTATCCATCCCACCACCCACCACCACCTCTAGGAGAATCTTAAATCAAATCTGGAATATTTTTCTTTGACGCTTTCTGAACCCCTGATTGATTTAGGTAAGCGCTCAACCGGAAATTGTTATATGTGGTAAACGGTATCACTTCGTGGAAACTTCGGAAAAGTGCTTTAACCCAAGCTGTGTCCAGGGGGTTGTTTTAGGCGCTAAACACGATTGACCTTTTTCGGATTCTCGAAAGATTAGTATGCATTTTCGGATGGTACAATAAGTACGCAAAATAGGGCAGAATGCCTATTAATTTTTTTCAGAGTAACTAGGCAGCTGTGAAGGGCATTTCCGGACCCTACATTCAGAGTCGTTCTAGAAAAGTACATTTTATCTGGGATGGCCCTAGCTTCTTCGGAAATCGAAGTTACGGGTTGACATTGACCTTGGTTTCGAAATGTCGAATATTATTCGAATATTCCAATAGGATTCGACTATTCGAATAGTTTGGCCGACTTTTCGAATTAATTAATTTTTTTCAGGAATTTCGAAAACGCCTTATTCCAATGTATTCATTTATTCAGGCTTTTTCAAGAGACGTTATTCGAATGTATTCATTTATTCGGGAATTTTGAAAACGCCTTAATCGAACGTATCCATTCATTCGGGATTTTTTAAAAGGCATTATTCGAATTCATTCATATATTCGAGAATTTCGAAAACGTCTTATTCGAGTGTATTCATTAATTCGGGATTTTTTAAAAGGCATTATTCCAATTTATTTATTCGGAATTTTTGAAAAGGCCGTATTCGAATTATTCATTTATTTGAAAACACGGGGCGATTGCCCATGTATACTATCTACTATACAGCTTGTTTTTTCAGGCTAACCTACCGCAAGATCCTTGATCCGAATGTTTTCTCGCTCTCGCCGTGTTTCTCTTTCTTCCAGTGGTCCGGTCCGACCATGCGCGCACGCTACTTCCTAATAAGGGCAATAGTGTTTGTTTGCGTGGATTTCATCTGCAGTCTGGAAGCGTTCGTCACGAATGCAGTGGTCATCGGGCCGTGGGGATTGATTCAGGATCTAGCTGTACAGAAGGAGAAATTTTCAACCTGTCACTTTTCTCGATAATCAGTGAAACTCTCCACTAATGATGTGTGTCATATCGCTTTCAATTCACTATCATTTGCGAATTCCACACACGAAATCACGCGCGGCGCAAGTGACTCGGGAGAGAATAGCCGTCAGATTCCACTGAAATCAATCCATCGGATATCGAGCGATTAGACTTGGATGGGATTTTTCTTACAGATAGAAGGATTGCAAGGTTAATTGGGTAAATGATAAGAAAGTCTGGTAATCAATATATGCAGTCGTATTTTTTCAGATTCACTCAAATGGCATGGTCGGGTTTAGCCCAAAGTCTCCAGAGCCGGCAGCTCTTCCTGTTGATGAAACGGTACTGGCAGTTTACTGGATGAATAGTGAAGGAGCCATCGTCTATTACAGGGAAACAGACGGTATGTGGTGACGTCAATTCACTCATTACTATTCTAGTTATTCTCTCTTAACCTTAGATTAGCATGTAGTGTAATGTTATGCTTTGTTATGTTATGTTATGCTATTTTATGTTATGTTATGTTATGTTATGTTATGTTATGTTATGTTATGTTATGTTATGTTATGTTATGTTATGTTATGTTATGTTATGCTATGTTATGTTATGTTATGTTATGGTATGGTATGTTATATCATGCCATGTCATGTTATTCATGTATTTCATATTATGTCATTTTATTTCATGTTATGCTACGTCATGTTACCTCATGTTATGCTACGTCATGTTAAATTATGTTACGAGATTCATGTCGATGTTATGTCAGTATTGTGTTAATGGCAGCGTTCACGGTGATCATCCTCGGTTACTTTCCACAGTGAAATGATAGACGAGTAGGATCCTAGCCTCTCGGTCCGAAAGAATGGTAGAAAACGAGCCAGGAGTGGCGAAATGACGGCCGCAAAAAAGCGTTTCCAAGTCCCAGAACCGCCCCGTGCCCCATTTCCGCCCCAAATGAACACTCAGATTACAGGAATGATTAAGTCAAGGAAGTGCTGACAAGAGAGCTTATCCGATGATTGCGCTGATAGGAATCATCCTTTCTAGCGGTCAATTCCTCCACACTCAAAATCATCTTAAACAAGGGAGGGCCTATTTTAGCTCAAAAACGCGGCTTTCGCGTTTTTTTTAAGCATGCCTTGCTATATAGGGCACCAGGGGTGCGTTCCAAGAATAGTACCACGACGTTGTGGGAGGAAAAGCAACCTCACCATGGGGACAAATTTGCTTTCCATTGATGCGAATTATAACTGAAAATCGCTGCCACGTAGCCGTGGCTACGATTCCATGGACGCATTTGCCATGGGAATGTTCTTGGAACGCACCCCAGGCCTTCCGTAAACCGTGGAGATATCGGAAGTGAAATTTATCGTGAACACTGCCTTTACCCCAACACTATGGCATTTGAAGGAAAACACTAAGTACGTTTTTTTTTGTCGGGCGAGAAACCAAATGTGTACATATGTAATTAAAGTTGTGCTACGATCGTTATGTTCAATGAGGACGGGTTAGCCGGCCATTCAAAGTTAATGAGATGTAATGGGCTTTTTACGTATCTAAAGTCATATCTTCAAAACTTTGCGTAATTGTTCGGTTGAGCGCAAATCTGGAGTTAGGATAGTTTCTGGAGAGAACACGATCCATCCCTCATCTTCAATTGAGAAACTGACTCTACGAGTTTCTAAAGGGGTTCGGTTACATTTAATGGTGTAATTCATGATTCTGAACCTTCATAATAGAGACAATTTCGAAAAAAATTAAAAAGCCTCTGAGAACCTTAAAAATTTCAGATGCAAGCATAGTAAATTTGGCGCATAACGAAGTGAACATTCAGTACCGATATGGTTCCAAGTTCCGAGTAAAGAGTGTGGTGATAATCACCTGGGAAGGAGGACGACCTGAAGATTCTGTAAGTTCTCGTGGAATTGTTGATCTGATCATATTCAAAAGAGTGAATAATGCTGTTGTACGCATGTTGAACTGTAGTAAGTTTTCCCAAACTAATTTAAGTTCAGGCTATCTCGGGAAACTTTTTTTTCCTTTATTTTAAAATTTTCAGGTGTTCTTTGATTACTTCATTTTTATTTTTCGATTATTTTTGTTTGTTGGATTCCGATCTATTACATAACTGAATTTATATAAATTCTAGTCTTCTATTATACTCTCAATTTTTGAACACCTCTCATTTTTGTTTTTTATTTTTCAAGTCTCATTCTACAGGATTCCGATGGCAATTTGTTCCAACTGGCTTTAATCATTGGCGACTCGATGACGTTCGCACACATTGTATACAGTAAACTCAACTCGAATGATAATGCGGTTGTAAGTTTTTTTTTGCTGCAAATGATCAACAGATTTTTATCCTGTAATGTATAAGTGTAGTTTGAAATTTCAAAACTGAAAACCTTTAATTTGAGGCAGGTTTCGCTTCGTTGAACTCATCCTATTCCTTACCGGACTCTGCAACTCATGATGCAATGCTGTTATCAGAGAAGAGTGATATTGGAATACCGGGAGAATGGCTTTTCAGGATAGATGAGCCTCAGGTATGCTTGTTCGGTAGACTTCTATTTTGTGAACATGATGGAGTGTCTTAGGGGAGCAGGGGGTAACTAATTTCTCGGGAGTTATCCGATATATGTACTAAATGCTATCCGTCAGGCAAAAATCGGAACACCAAAAAGAAAGGAAGTCAAGGGGAGAAAGAACGCTGAAATAATTAGCGTAATTCGGATTAAAGGCAGTGTTCACGATAAAAATCGTTTTTCTGTTTTTGCGCCTATCTTGAAAACGGTTCCACGCTGATTCCAATGATGTCTCTGGAATAGTACAAGACCCCCTGGAAACGGAGTTATGGCCCCACGAAATTCAGCAAGGGAAAATTGTGGACGAGTTGTCCGAGGCTCGTAACTCCCGTTTTTTGCAGCCGATGTGTGGGAGCTGACCTGAGTAAAGAGAGACGTTGAGAATGAAGGGAAGAACGGGGCTTTTGATCGGAAACCATCGCTCATTTAACCACAAATTCAGGGGAACTGTTATAGGACGTGGGCGGAGTGGCCCAATGGGTCGGGTGGCCCACGAGATTTTCACCCACTTACCGGCCGTTTCTCGTCGCACTTCCGTTCTTATTCTTCTTATAGGGACCCAAAGCTTACGTTTTAGCCAAAAAAGGTAAACTTTTTCTTCGTGAACACTGCCTTTAATCTGACCAGGCGATTCTTCTCTTAATTAGTGATCGTGGCTTTTCCGAGAAAGATTTACATTTCTGCAACTATATTTGGACGTTGTTGTTTGTCCGGGCTCAAACTTCCATCGCGGCGCGACATGGCGCCAGAGAAATCGATCGATCTTGCTTCGCGCGCCTATTCGTATTCTAGCCACGTTATCGCGTCGCTCCGCGGTGGGAGTGTGAAGCCGGCCTTCATGAGTGTTTTTTCACATATCTATCGGATGATTCTGAGAGCGTTTAGAAAAATAAAACATTTTAGATCTGGTTCCAAGACATCTTTCACGAAAAAGTTATCTTTTTAAGTTATAGCATCATTGTAATTCCCTGGTTGAGTGCGATTCGTGTGCGGATTTTCCATCTTCAACTACGCTGACTAATGCAGAAAGAGCATTTCGAAGAGGGGGACGTTGTGGGTCTAGTGGGTGGGCCTGGAATTGTTTGTCGTTGTGCTGAAAGAGGCCTCCACGTGATGGAAACGTTTTGACCGCTACCGTGATCACCGATTATCAACATGATTGCTCCCGTCATATGTTCCTACCCCCAACGTCTGGCGCAGGGCTCTGCGAAAGGGTTTCATTTTCGATTCCGTTTCTGTAGTTTCGCTAATTCTGGGCTGTTCCTTTCCGTTTCCGGATGTTCGGTTCGGAAACGGAAGAAAATATTGCTACAGGGCTATTTATGATGCCTTAGGTGGCGTTCAGAGCTTTCGCGGGGCGACGCGTTGACACATGTCAGTAGGAGGCCAAAATCGCGTCGCACAGGTATTGAGGTCTGAACCAGGGATGTGCGGCAATTGCCGTTTGCCGTTTGTCGTTTGCCGGCCATTTTTGGGACTTTTTTGCCGTTTGTCGTTTGCCGAAATTTTTGTTCTTTTTCCGGCAAAACTCGGCAAAACATTGAAAGAAAACGCCGCCCATGCTCGCGGCTATGTAGTCACTAGGGGTGAGCCCACTATCCAGTTTTCGATTGACCGTTATCCAAGGGTTTTGACTTTTCTGTTTTCCACTTCGCCGCTTGGCCATTTCTGAACAAGAGAAGGGATAAAAATTTGTTCAAAATCTCACTGTATGTATTCTGGTAAGCAAACGTGCGTGAATGTGTGCACGCGTGAGTGAGGCGTTCACGATGAATTCTGATTCCGAGTTCTCGCAGATACAAACTCTAGAGCAGATCTAGTGGGCTCTCAATTGCGATTATAACCGGCAGCGTAGCGATGGGCCTTGGAGAAATATGTGTAATATGCCATAAGGATGCTTTGATGAAAAAGCGACCCCTCACTGCTGGTGGTGGACAGAATCAAGTGCCCACTAAAAGTGCCCCAGAGTTCAAGGATTCTAGTATTTCTAGAAAATCTCTAGTGAGCTGCCGATTTCGTTTATCACCAGCAGCGGAGCGGTGGGCTTCGGTGAACTATAACTGGTGATAAGGAGATTCCGAAGAAAGCGTTTGCTTCTCACTGTGATAGTCGAAATCCGAAGCTTTCTTGAAATGAACTAGATCCTAACTTGCATAACATAGACGCTGAGAAAGCCCTCCAAAAAAAGCGAAAACTAGATTTTCAGCCTATAATGGGCCCGCCTTCCCTTCTGAGATAGGATTCTATGACCGGTATAGGCGAAATAGACCTTTCAGTTTCAGTGGGGGGTAATCCATTTAGCGGTAGCGCTTTCGTTTCTGTTCCAGAGTTTTGACAGATTCTGGTGTAGCTAAAAGAAGCAGGAAGCATTCGTGTGACACACGTGTGCAGGGACTCTGAGAAAGCTCGCCGCGGCAGTGCCACTGAAGGTACCTCAGCCCTCGATTGTGTCGCGATAGTTCCACGATAGTACCGCAGGTGCTCCGTGATGATCACTGTGCCGTGGAGATTCTGTTGTAGTGTCTTGAGAGTCGACAATGCCGCGACAGTACCGCGACAGTTCCGTGTTAGAACCGCACGTGCTCCGCGAAGATGCATCAGCGAACTCGCGTCGACTACGATGCCTTGTTCTGTGTGGTGGAACGAGAGTTTCACCAGTAAAACATCCCAATTTTGAGATGCGTCCCGTATCTCCTAGATCACAATAACGGGGCTACCCTCTGTCCCTATCAGACAGAGGACGTAGGGACCTCAGGTGTGAATTTTTGTGCTTAGGCCCCCCAGTTGTATCATGACTCACTTCATATGAGATACTCGCATTCAGTCCTATTTTGTTTTTTAAGTTCGGCCACCAATCGTGCAGCCGCGGCGGCACTACCGAGAAGCCGCAGCAGGGCCGCCACGAAATTGCCGCTGCGACTACTCGTTAGTGTCGCTTCGGTGCCTGTAGAAACCGAGGCACCTTCCTCGCAAGGCCGCAGCGGCGATTTCTTTGATTTCCATACAGTGCCACATGTCTTGTTTCTGTTCATCTGATGCCTTGCATTGGAACTAGTCCCTCAAATTGGAATTATCAGAATGATGGCATACGTATGTTAAAAAAGGAAAAAAAGTAGAGCGGCACAAGTGAATAACTTTTTGGTCAATCTAGGGGATGAGGTTTTTTGCCGTTCGCTGATTGCCGTTTGCCGGCCGTTTCTGGGATTTTCTTGCCGATTGCCGTTTGCCGAAATCTCAAAATCATTTGCCGCACATCCCTGGTCTGAACGCTGCGCGGATGCTGGGCGACTACGCGCAGTTGCAGAAGTACGCAGTTTTTCCTTAACAAACAACGGTTGTAGCAATATCAACAGTTTTTTCGTGTTCCTTTAAGTGCAAGTGATCCTGGGTAGGCGTAATTCATTGCTTTCATTGTTAGATTTAGTTGTTTTAATGGAAAAAGAACACTGAAGAGGAGCAGCAACAAGTTTGCCATCGCGAGACTTCCATCGCGTCGCGTTGTATTGCAAAGCGACGCGATGGACGTCGCGCAAAGGCGACCCAGCGAAGACGCGACGCTACGTCGCGTGATCGATACGTAGACCGATTATAACATTGCGTCGCGCCGCAAGTAAACTCTGAACGTCGCCGTCGGCGTCCAAAGCTGTGGCCTCCTCTGTGAGCATCACAGCAACAGTTTGACCCTGATCCTTAGAGTCTGGGGTCCCTCTCCTTTTGATCGGCACCTAAGTAATGCTCCCACCGAAGCGCAGGACGATCTCAGCGTGTGCTTGATCTTGGCAGAAACAATAGATATCATCTGTTCCAAACAAGTCCGTTGATGGCGGCTCCAAGAGGCAGCAACTTTCATTTTCTTCTCTGCAGCGCATAGCCGTCCAACACTGCGCGCAGAAACGCACGGGGGAGGTTTCTAATTCTTTGGGCCTTCTCTCAGCAAACGCCATTGGAGCAGAGAATAACTTTTTTGAAATTGATTTTTTCATAAATGGAGGGGGAAATTAGAAAATGTATGGTCTCCGTATTATACTTAGTCTGACGCATGGACCAGGCGGCTGACTGCGGTGTTGGCGGCATCAACGGCCAACGGTGTTTCGATCACGCGCAGCAATCTACCGTCGCAGCCCGTCCATTCATCAGACTATTAGGGTGAGTCATAAGTTCTTGGAATTTTTCAAAAATTCATATTAATTCGCGCGCGAATAGATCAAATGCCACTCGTGCGCGGTTGTTTGCTAGGTAGATCAAACCTCGTTAATCAATACCTGCCCGCCCTCGAAACGCCATTCGTGGCTCAGTAAAATGTCGGAAAAAAAGCACGCTCGCGTACTGATTCTTCACTTTTTCAAAAGAGGTTTCACAGCTGCTCAAACTGTTAAGGAAATAAGGGCCAACGAAGGAAGGTATCGAATTGCTGCCAGTAGTGTGTACAACTGGTATCAAAAGTTTCGCTACGGCAGCTGCTCTCTAAAGGACAAGCCGAGATGTGGAAGGCCACGAATTCACGACCCCACGTTGGCGGCGAATGAGCTGGAGAAAAACCCGCACCTTCACAGCAGAGGTCTCGCCCAGCTTACAGGGAGTTCGCAGTCGACCGCAGTTCGCCAGCTACACAATATGGGACTGAGACCGAAAAAGCCGTCCGTGATTCCTCACACTTTATCCGACACCGACAGGAATCGCAGGATGGCCATTTGTCAAGAACTACTGAAACGGCACCACAAAGGAAGTTTTTCTGGTCACATCATTAAAGGCATCGTACACGATGAAAACCGAATTCCAACTTTTGCGCTCAGTCGGACTAGTGGGTCATAACAATGTAACTCAGAACGTTTGGAGTTTCAAAGTCGCCTCTGAATGGAGATTTGCTTACCTCAAAAGGGCTTCCTGGGTTTGGGGGCCGGCCTTGGGGTCGATCCGTTGTTACAAGGAACAACACTCCGTTGTCGCTGCCGGCGATCGTGCGTTGACGCGTCGTAGGGCGCAATGCACACGCCACTCGCTCAGGCAGAATTGGGTTCAGGACCCCGTAGAAGTTTGGGTGCGTTCGGTGCAATGATGGGTCGGAGGGTCGTGAAACTAGCGAAATGGTGGGCGTGACTCGCTTCCGACGATGCCGTTGACCATAAGGGAGACGGCGATTATAAAGTTTCTCCGCCATTGCACCGGATACTTGCAAAAAAAACTTTTCTCCTAAAATAGTCGCGAAATATGATCATCATTTTAAATTTCTGCCCTGTTTTTAGAGCCGTTGTATGTTTACTTGTCTCTTTTTCTATTCTTCTTCCTTTTTCATTTTCTTCTCTATTGTCGACCGTTTCCGATTGGCAGTTACTTTAATATAATTGGTTTTGTTGCAGGACAACCTCGCTGAGTACGGACTTTTCCCGACTATTATTCCTCAATTTCCAGCTCGTAATTGCTCTGGGGCAAGTAACTTAATCTGAAAACTTTTCATTTTGATACTCTAACCTTCGTTTTCTTCATGTCCCTGGTTTCAAAATTTTGGGACAAAATTTTGCAGGTATTATCTTTCATTGGGAAGCTCTGATGTGCAGCGCCAAATGGTTCTGGAAACGCTGTCAAGCGAACGAGTGGCTTGGCGAGTGTTCAAGGGACTCCAAAAAGCCTAGTTAGTCACTAAAAAATATTTCAAGTCATCTTCTCATTGTTTGGCTAGCTTCACTTGCATCATTTTTTTAGACAGGACATTCGCTCTTTCGACTACAACGCTGAGGATGGACGCTGGATTCTAGTGGATGTAGGTTTACGATTGAGCCTTAGCTTGCTTTTGCTCTGTCAAGGTTATCCATGGAAAACTTTCTCTCTTTCAGCACCAAGCTAAGCGGGCACGAAGGAAACGCGCCCAGGAACCCGATCGCGAAAAAGCTGGCGATGACGATGGCTGCTCTTGATGATTAGCTCGCCTCGAGCTGAAAAAAATTTTGTTCTAAGTTCCATTTTGGTTTCTTGGGTTTCTGTAGGTCACACCAAAGGAAACGGGAGTTTTCGGAAATGCGAAAGGATTTGTCGGTGTGAGCGAAAATTCCAGTGTTTCGCGGGGAGCTGGGTCAAAATCTCCTTTTCTTATGAGGTCAGGTCCAAAAATCACCGCGGATGACCATGATTCTGTCGAGTATTTTTTCGCTGCTACTCACACGCAAATTCTGCGCTTACTTTGCTTGAAATCTGCATTCTGCGGGATTTTGGCCATCTGCATGATGGATTTGCACTTTTATATTTTCGAAAGTAAAACATCTGCTTTTGCGAAGGAGTTGTCAATTCGGAAAACGATCGTTTCCTTTACCTATACTTTGGCTTCAATCTCGATTACGGTTCGTCTATATTTTCCTTTGTTTGTTATGTACGATACCCAGTTTTTTTCTGCTTGAAAATCTGTTATATTTTGATCTGCATAATTTTCATTGTTTCCTACAATAGCTAGCGTTTTTTTTTCTGTTTGAAAATCTTATGTAGACTGCATGATAGTTAGTGTATATCTTGTTACCAATCTGATTTGTTACTGTAATATTGTAGTATTTCGAAGATAAACTCGTAGAAGCTGCATTTATGCCAGCAAAAAAAAAAAAACAACGGTGGACAGTTTACCGCAATGTTGAACGTACATGGCGCGGTTGCGGTCACACACTAAAACTGCGGTGGAAGACGCCGAATTTCAATATCGATCGGCAGCACAGCTGATTTTCTGGGTGAGTTACGGTTTCTCTTTCATTTTTTTTGTTTGCTTCGGCATTATGTTTATTTCTGACTCTTATATATTACGAATAGGGGCTTTTCTTAGTGTGCGAGAGGAAATTGCCGAATAGAATTTTGAAAAAAAAACACTTCGAAGCCTGAACAGACGGCTAATTTCCTCACGCACTAAGAATAGCCCCTATTCGCAATATTTAAACAGTCAGAAACAAAAATAATGCCGAAGCAAACAAGAAAAAAAAGAAAAGCCGTAACATACCTAAAAAATCAGCTGTGCTGTCGGTCGATAATGGAATCTTCCACCGTAGTTTTAGTGTGTGACCGCAACCACACCACGTTCTTTTATTAACATTGCGGTATACTGTATGTTTGCATGTGGTGTGGACGAAAAGTTTAAAACTGCGTTGATCTGGTGAAGAAATCGATCAATAATGAGGGTTCCTATTAATCATTTGAGGATGATGACGTCATAGGTGTTTCGTCACTTGTTTGACCATCCCGTTCACTCTGAGATTGGTGATGGCGCTATGTAATCCGCCTTTCATCCCGTTCACCGTTGCGGGACCATCCCGTACAACGTCGCGTTAACGATTGGGCGGCGTCGCACGTCTTTCATCCCGCTGGCCGTCATGCGACCATCCCGTTCACTGTTGGGTTTGCGACGGCGCTGCGGTAGCGATCCATCGCGAGCGGCATGGTGAGCGGCATGGTCGTCGGATCCTGTCTGAGCGATTTCACGTTCGACATTGATCGAAAGCAGCTGACAGCATTGGACGCAGCATGTTAGCGACCCTTTTTAACCTCGTTCAAGAAAAAATGATCGCTCTTCTGAATGGCGTCCTAGTGAATTACTTCCAACGCAGCGCCAAGGAAGGAATCGTAAAACTGTTCCTTGCGTTCTTCGCGCAACTATCCCAAGCTGATGACGGCGGGAACTTCAAATTTGTCTTCAGTTTTATTTAAATGGGTTTTTCTTGGGAAGTTGTCGTTTTTGAGGGGACTTTCTGCAACCTTTAGTCATTATAGGGATATAGCAGCGCGAAGACGTCAAAAACCCATGTATGGTTTTCATCGTGTACGATGCCTTCAAATGTGATGAGAAGTGGTGCTACTGTAACAATTCTGACCTGTCTGTGCAATGGGTTAAGCCCTTTGAGTCGCCAGATCCTGTGCAACGTCGGGATATCCACGGAAAAAAGAGTCTACTGACCGTTTTTTGGTCCACTGATGGAGTTGTGTTCTGGAAATTACTTCCGCCAGGAAAGACTATAGATGCTGACTACGTCTGCCAAGAACTAGAGGAAATGGTCACCATTGCGGAGAAAAATGGACGAAAACGTGACCAGATCCTACTGCTCTGGGACAACTGCCGCCCACACATAGCGAAAAAAACTCAAGAAAAATTGAAGGAGCTGCAGTTGGAAACTCTCCCTCATCCAGCCTACAGTCCAGATATTGCTCCATCGGACTACCATTTATTCAGAAGCCTCGAACACTGGTTGAGGGGAAAGCAGCTTAAGACCGAAGAGCACTTGAGGACCGAGTTGGACGCTTTTTTTTGCATCGAAGCAGCGCTCATTCTACGACTACGGTATTCGAAGTCTCGCTCGTCGTTGGCAGAAAGTTGTTCGTTGTAATGGCTCTTACTTTGAATAAATTTGTTACCTTGTGTTTAAGAAAAAAATAAAAAATTCCAAGAACCGTTGACTCACCCTCATAGATTTATTACGTGAATTCTAAGTTTAGGTTCATACTCACGCACTCGTGTGGCTGCACTTTAGCACAAAAGGAGTGGCGCTCCATGTCCGACATCGAGTTCAACTTCATGTTGTCAGCAGCATGTGATGTTAATGCATAATGGGACGTGACTCATCATCAGTTCCTTCTGCAGTCACAAGCATTCTTTGCTGACGACGACGAGCTGAACTCGGCGTCGGCCCTGCAGTGAGGCCACTCATTATCAGCATTATGTATTGCTGGCAGCAGCACGTTGTGCTTATGCCGAGGCTTTGGGCTACTATACCCCGACCAAAATTAGGTATAATTCTTGACGCGGTTGGCGGCAAGAAGGTCACTCTCGCCAGGATCCGAAACAGAAATATTATTCTCGCCAAGATCTACAACGAAGAAGCTTTCCTCGAGGAGAGCAAGGGGATAATTTTCTCAGCGTCCAAAATTAGTGTTCCCAAAGTGACTCGAGGTCACCTTCTGGGCCCTTGTTCAATTGGCTAACTGTCTACGCGCCTTAGGTGCTGTCTGGCTCATTCGTACTGGGAAAATCAATGGAGGGGATGCTTAAAGGCACAGTCCAACCTCAGAATAGTATTTTTGTTTTTCTGCTTATCTGGGAGAAAATTTCACGCTGATCACAATGGTGTCTCCAGAATCGCTCAGAACCCACTGTGAACGGAGTTATGGCCCCTCAAAAGTTGTGAATTGGAACTACGAGAATTTCGTGGACGAGTTGTCTCGGGCTTGTTTTTCCTTGTCATTCGCAATCATCGCACTGGAGCAGACTACATTATAAAGGTATACCGATAACAAATGGAAGAACATAGATTTTGACATAAATCCATGGTGTGTCTAGTCCCTACTGAGCTCGAAAGCTCCGAAGTGGGCGGAGCAAATGGGTACCGATTCGGGGGGCGGAGGGAACGGGTGCTCGATTTTTCTCGCTTACTTACTCTGAAGTGTTGAGATTCCGCGTTTGGCAGGGTATTTACACACTTGCCGGCAGGAGCATAATATCAAATTTTACCCACGAGCTTGGACTGTGCCTTTAAAGGCAGTGTTCACGATAAAAATCGCTTTTCTGTTTTTTAGCCTATTTTGAAAACGGTCCCATTCTGATTCCAATGATGTTTCTGGAATCGTACAAGACCTGGGAACGGAGTTATGGTCCCTTGAAAATTTTGCTAGGGGAGCATGATGGACGAGTCCGAGGCTTGTAACTTCTGTCTTTTGCAGCCAATGTATGCGAGCTGAACAGAGTAAAGAGAGAAGTTGAGCATGGAGGAGAGAACGGGTCTCTTGATCGGAAACCATCGCTCATCTAACGATCTCGAGTGTTCCATTGTTCACGTCGAGCGGCGGAAAGGGGCCGGACTTACCCAAAGCGGCGGGGTTTGCCCACATTTCTAAGCCGTTTCGCAGCTCCTGGGTAGCTTTTCGTCCCGTTTCTTCTACGCTGTTCTGCTTCTGAGAGCCACGAGAAGCGTTTGTTATGAAACATTCGAGGATGAAGTTTATCGTGAAGAGTGAGTTCAACAACAAAGGGATCAGCAGCACACTTGGTGAGGAGCTGCACGACACGACAACTAACATCGACGATGAAAATAATTAGACTTTGCGTTTCCCATTCCCCATTAGAGGTTGGCGCAAAGGCGGTGCACCTATGTTATAGCATATGGCACTGAGTTTGCACAAACCTTCAATAGTGAACGCAAAGTCTCATCAGGATCCGTGCCGACCTTAGATGAGTGATCACAAGCTACCGAAGGACACCTGCAAGCCATGAAAAGAGGCAAAACTCGTTATTGAAGCTTTCTATTTTTCTATTCCGTTTTCAAATTCCCGTTTCCTGCGTTTTTTGGCCATTCTTCTTCCGTTCACGAAAATCTTTAAAAAACGTTTCCGCACAGCTCTGGTGATAAGAAATCAAAAAATTGAAACTATACACGAAGGACTTTTGCCAGCTCTGGTTTAGCGAATGGACGGACGAGTTCGCAGCGATCAATCGTCGCTCGCGATCAAAATACCACTGGCCGATCGCCGTACGGCCAACCGCAAATGGTCGCGCCTTGTCCATTCGTTGCTCTGAGAATGGCGAAAGGCTTTAAGATGAGAACCCATCAAGCGCCTAGCCCCTAATGAATTCAGACAATTCTTCCGGAGTGACGTAGTCAATTGCTTTTTGTCCCTCACTTGGTTGGACTATTTGAGATTTCGCATTGGTTTGGTGTAATGCGAGTTAGGTCCACATCACAATATTATGAAAATCTCAAAATTCAAATCTTATGAAATCCTGCACCTTTAAATTTTAATTATAGGTCTACCTTTGCGGAGCTGGTTTCAAAGGGCTGGAATGTATCGACAGCTGTGCACCGTCTCAGTGGTCCAACGACTGTTCGAAGAAGTTGGTTCAGTTCTTACTTATGCTCCTCTACTCCTACCATACCCTGTTAACCTGTAGAATATAAAAAAAACTTCTTTCATACAGCTGCCACTGTGATGGTGGCGATCCATGCGACCAGGAAACCGGACGATGCCCAAACGGTCGCTGTTCACCTGGCTGGAGAGGCGCGCCCATCTGTGATCAAGGTATGCCTAACTATACCAACTATACCCTATGAACCAATCAATTGTCATCTCCTAAGATGAGGACGAATGCGAAAGGGACGATGTGTGCCCGGCGGCCCAACCAGACTGCCTCAATACTCCTGGATCGTACCTGTGTATTTGTTTTGAGTATGACGAGCAGAATAGACGGTGCAAAGGTACACATAGAATATTTTCTGTGAAATGTCACAGGTTAGAGACAGTTTTCTCCGCACTTCAGGATCCGCATCGCCAGCCTCTTCCGAGGAAAAGATTCCCGTCAAGGTGGTCCCAATGCAACCATCATTCGGCCGTACAACAGCCTTCACCAAGTCACCAATTGTACGGAATCGATTCCTGTCCACAGTGTCGTCCACAATCCCAACCGTGAGACTTTCAACCACAGTAAGAAAGAAAGAGAAAGAGTCTTCTGTGTCAGATGATGTTAAATGATGCTGAATGCTGTTTAGACAAGAACCTCGACCAGCTCATCCACAGCGACAACGACGTCCCCCACTACCACAACCACCTCCACCACTGAAGTTTCTCTTACAGCTAAGGTGGCAGAGTTCAAACCAATAAAATCAAAACCGGTATGTACATCAGATCCACCACATTCTCACGCGAATCTCGGTCGTTCTGCCCATCTGGGGGTCGCCTTCTGTTGCTATTCGGGCTACTGCTGTTGTTGCCTGTGTTCCTCCAATAGGCTCTAACAGCAGCAGCAGTGACCCTTAGGTTTTGAAAATTGATAGTTGCAGTCTACTGCGGTTTGTCCACCTTGTGATGTCCACGCCACATGTCGTGATGGGAAGTGCGAGTGTCATTTTGGATGGAAGTCTTTTCAGAACATGTGGGTGGTTTGAAATTTTCTATTTTTGTTTCTCTTTCTTTTTCTCTCCCTTCTTCCTTCTTGGGGCTGTACGCCCTTAACGCAGAAACGAAGGAGCTATCTCGTCTTGTGCAGTTCGAATTCTGCTCGGGACCGCTGCGTTTGCATAGAATAGTCTGATGTTTTCAACTGCCAAATACGGCTATTCCATTTAAACGAAGCGTCGCGTAGCAAAATTTTAACGGCAAAAGACTGGTTATTCCCAACATTTTTGGATTGGGTATTGGGCCTGAAAGCATTCCTCAACCGCCCCACTCCCCCCTCTCTCTCTTTTCCTCTATCCTCTAGTTCGAAGCCAAATTAACTTTGTTCCTAAGTGTGCGCATGCAGAGCGAGTGGCCAGCGAGAAAGCGTGGGAAAGAGGGAGACGCAGCTTACACACGCGGTTCACGGAACTAAATTTCACCCCGAAACGGAGGATGTATCTCTATCTTTCTTTTTGCTGTTCACTGTCCTCTCCCCCCTTTTCCCTCCTTTCTCTCATCGCTCTGTTTATTATGCTCTTTTTTGTCACCGCTTTCCTCTTTCACCTTCCTCCCTCTTCTTTCCTCACTTTTCTCCTCTCTCTCTGCTCCCCTTTTCCTTTCTATCTTTCCTATCTCTTCTTTTTCTTCTACTTCGCTCTCTTTTCACTCCTTTTTCTGTTCCTCTCATTTCTGTTGTCTCTTCGTCTCTCTCTCCTCTCTACTCTATTCCCTCTACCCTACCAGCATTCCTGTCACCTGTGTTAATCGCTCCTTGCTCTTTCTCCTTTATTTTTGATTCCTTGTTACTTCTCTCTTGCCTCTTTCTCCTTATACTTCTTTCTTTTTCCTCTTATTTCTTCTTCATACTCTTCCCTCTTCTCTTTTTATCCTCTTCCCTCTTCTCTCTTTCTCTTCCTCCTCTATTTTCCTCCTTTAATCTTTCTTTCCCCTGCTTTTTCTTCCCACATTCTTCTTCTTTCGTATTTCTTCATGTTTGCCTCTATCCTCTTGTCTTCCTCTCCCCAATTTTCTCTTTCCTCTCCTTTTTCCATCTCAACCTTTTTCTTCCTTCCTTTTCCTGTTCTCTGTTTCCCTTCTTGTAATCCTTGTCCCTTTTGTGCCTTCCATCTTACCTTCCCCTCTCTTCTATCCCCTTTCTCTTTCCCATTTTTCCTTTATCCTTCTTCCATTTTATAATCTCTTCTACTTCTCCTGCCTCTTTCCTCTTCACCCCTCTCTTTACATTTCCCTCTTCACATTCCATCTCATTTATCCTATCTCCATATTTTATCTTTCTTTATCCTCCTACCTTTTTCCTCCACCACTAACTTCTTTACTCTCCCCTCTTTTCCTACCCCTTTCTTCCACTCTCTTTCTTTTTCCCCTTTCTCCCCTCCCCGATTCCCCTTTCTCTATTCCCACTTCCTTACTCCCCTGGTCTCTGTCCTTCATCGCTTCGCTCTTTCATTCTTTCCTTCCTCTTTCCGTTTTCCTGTTTCTTTTCCCTCTTTCCTCTTCCGTCTCTCATTGACTCTGCTTCCTCCCTTATAGTTTCTCTTTTCTTTTCCCTTCTTCCTTCATCATCCTTTCTCGTTCCTTCTACCTCCTTTTCATTCCTTTGTGTCCTCTTCCTTCTTCCTTGTGCTCTCTTTCCTCTGTCCTTTTCAGCTTTCCGTTTTCATCTTCCACTTTTCCTCCCCTCCTCATGGTTCATTTTCCCTTCTTTCTTTCTTCTCCCCGTTTTCTTCAGTCCTCTGTCCTCCTTCCTCTTCACCTTTGCATTTTTGCTCTTAGCTCTTTTCCTCCTTCGTCTTCCTTGTAGCCTTCTCATCCTTCCCTCTCCCTTTTCCTCAATCCGTCTATGCTCTTTGTTCTTTTCTCGGGTTTTTCCTTTTCTGTTTCCTCCTGCACTCTTCACGTCTCTCTCTCTTCCTTCTTGCAATCTTTCTCCTGCCCTTCTTTTTCCTCTTTCTCTATCTTCTTCCCTTTCATTTTTCCTTCTCGTATCTTCACTTTTCTTTCCCCTTTCTTCCATCTACCTTCTCTCTTCATTTTCTCCTACCTTTTTTATTTCTCATTTTAACTTCCTCCTTCTGTTCTAATCGCTCGTGTTTCTTGCTGGCTCGTTCTGCTCGCCGTCGTCTTACTGTCGCTCTACTCATTTGGAGCCGCTTGCGAGTGTACGTCAACAACCAACTACTCAGACATTGGGAGCAGCGGACCGCCAACGAAAATTCGTCAGTTGCTCAACAGCTGGGGGACGGCTGGCATTTAGCTGGCTAATGGCAATCACGAGGCCAACAGTTGGCATACACTCGGCATGTCAATTAATGCCAGCGACCGACGGCTGGCGAATATGTGTCAGTTGCCTAACAGCTGGGTGATAACTGGCATTCAGCTGGCAATTAGCAATTACGAGACCGACAGCTGGCTCATCCCTGGCATTTCAATTAGAGGTAGCGGCGGACCGCTGGCGAAAATGTGCCAGTTGCCTGGAAGCTGCGTGATAACTTGCATTTTGCTGGCAGTGGCAACCTTACCTCGAAAATACCGAGCGCATGAAAACGCAGTTATCCACCAATCGGTACTCGGCTGGCGCCTAACCGCCCAGCGACCTTCGCTTGGCACTGAGTCGTCATATGGCTGGCGCTCGATAAAATTGACGACAACTCACGTTTTAACATGTTTTGGTTCAATCTCTGATTCCATTGATAAGCCGAGGCGGTATATAAGGCGATTCAGTCCAATGAGTGTTCGCTCGGCAATTTGATGACCCTGGAAGGTGCCCCGAAGTCACTCTACAAAGGCTAGCATATTTTTGGTAGCTGAGGGGCAAGTCCCCACGGCTAGGGAGGTGGGGTGGGTCCCTTACCTCAGACCGTTGCGTAGGCGGTGTCCTAGGCAATGATCTGCGGTAAGGGACCCATCTCGACCATTCGGTCTGCCAAAAGACTGGCGGACAGCTGGCAAATGATTGCTAAAGAGCGGGCTGCCAGGTACTAGCCAAAAGACTGCCAGCGGTCGGCCAACGTCCTGGCGGACCGCTGGCAGGGTTTTGGCGGACCGCCGGCTAATGGCTGTCCGACACCGGGAATGGTTTTTGCTCGCCAAGCAAATGCCGGCGGTCCGCCAATCTCAATGTCTGAGTACAGACACTGTCAGCAGCAAAAAAATATCTGAGTACAGACACTGTCAGCAGCAAAAAATATTCTCGAAGGATGATTCCGTTGTCCTTCCAGTTGTGTGGACATCGATGAATGCGCCGAAGGTGTCGTCTGTGGGTCACATTCGGAGTGCGTGAATAGACTGGGCAGTTACGATTGCACCTGTGAGAAAGGCTACCGATTCGAGAACGACGAATGTGTTGGTAAGCACATGATTTTGCTTATTGATTTTTATATCGTTAAAACCTATGGAAATGTTCAGCGCAAACGCCTTTAGTGTGCGATTACAACCAAAGCCTGTTTGAATGAGACTGTTCGCCCACAAGGTCGGCGCGCGTGTCGAGCGGCCGTCATGGAGACATTTTTCGGATTGGCCTTTCCACGACTAGGAATTAGCTGATTGGGATGTTATTTACTATTCGTCTGAAATTCCTGCTAATCGAGGCACAGATCCGAAAAGGTGCTTCAACAGAGGGTAATCATCACGGCCGTGGACCGCGTGGGCGGACAGTCTCATTCGGACAGACCTTAGAAGCATGGCTAGCTATAAATGGTGGACAATGTTGGAGCGAAGGGTCTGTTGCATTCCAGATATCAACGAATGCCACGAGTCTTCCGCCTGTAATGATCGACCTGGTGTAGAGTGCGTTAATCGACCTGGATCTTACGAGTGTCAGTGTAAGGATGGCTACAAAGGGGATCCACGAAGAGGATGTTCCGGTTTGTTCCTCCAAGTCGCTTCTTCCAGCTTTTTCATTAGGCTGTGAGTTGTATGGTGAGATTTCTACTTCAGATATCGACGAGTGCGCGTTGGGCACTCAACACTGTGGTCCGCATGCAAAGTGCATAAACTCGGTAAGGCGTTTTGTATTTCTTAGGTATGAGGCTGTTGTTCCTTTTGTCTCAGCTGCATACTTCTTCGTGTCAAAACTGATAGCCTGGATCCCAGTATCAGACTTCATAATGCGTACGTAGCACTGCCTTACTCTCTGAAGTGTGAGCCTCATACGGTTACAGATCGGTGGATACGAATGCGAGTGCCTGCCAGGATTTGAGCGAATCGCTGAGGGCGCCGGCTGCACGGACATCGATGAGTGCTTCCTGTCGATGTGTCATCCAGCAGCTTCATGCTCCAATCTAGTCGGATCATTCTCGTGCAGCTGTCCGGATGGATTCGTCGGTGATGGGATGCAGTGCCATGGTGAACCTTTTTTCATATATGTACTTGTACACTGGGGCGTACCAACTGCGGACATGTTGCGCACCGACTGTGAGGTGCGCGATGTTCGTAACGCGATGTGCGCGCGCTCCTCAAGCAAATTACCGCGGTCGATACGCACTGCCACGCGGTCGGTACGCAATACCCCGCGATCAGTATGGACTGCCACAAGGCGGGTGCGAACATTTTCGAATTTTGCCAGTGGTTGGAACGCATTGCAACGCCGTCGGTACGCATCGTCTCGCGGCCTACCCGCAATGCCACGCGACCGGTACGCATTCCTACGCAAACAGTACGCGCCGCCGCGCGGTGAAAACACATGGTTGCGCGGTTAGTATGCGTCGCCGCGAAGTCGATACGAGTCATCACGCGGTCAGCACGGACTTCCATACAGCCGGCACCCATTGCCGCGCGATCGATGCGCACTGCCTTGTAGTCGGCACACATTGCCAAGCGGACAGTAAGCCCCACCGCGCGGTCTATACGAAGGTTTCTCGAATACTGACAGCGGTTGGAACGCATTGAAACGCGCTTGGTACGCATTACCACGCGGTCTGTGCGTACTGCCTTGCGGCCGGTATCCACTGCCACGCTGTCGGTACGCATTGAGAAGCGGAAGTACGCACCTCTGCACGGTCGATACGCATTTTCGCGCGGTTAGTAGCGATTACACTTGCGTATTAATCACGCGAACTGACCGACCGACCTCATTCGCCTATTTTCTAGCTTACTGAACGCGGGCGATAACACACTGAAAGCGAGAATTTACTTACCGAGTGCTGCGAAGAGTCATATTGCGTACTGAACGCGCGCATAGATTGATGCACGCGGTCAGTACGGATCCATGGAAATTTGCTAGTCGTTGGTACGGAATTCAGGCGTATCGGTGGCGTGCACTATTTCGTGTGCGCGTTCTGTACAGAACGCATTTCTTGCGCGCGGTCGGCACGACAGTGTCCGTGGTCGGTACATAACGAGATTTTCGCTTGCAGTCGGTCCATTCTATTGCCTGGGTAAGGGCTTGTTCAGGGCTATGAGTTCCAGTTCCCATTTTAGAAACCATTCTCTACCCGATTGCCAATGATTCCGTGGTGGTGCCTCGAAAAGCCGACGCATTGGCCAGCATTGAGCTACCTTCACCGGTATATGTATTAGGAAAGCCCTACAGCACTGTCTACGTGAGTCTTTCTTAGGTAGTTATCAAAAAGAAGTAGAATAGCTTCTCTTTGAAGCTGTCCTCAAACGGTGTTCTGTCATTCGATCGTCCTTTACCGGGTCTCATCGAGAGAGCTGAGAGTCTACGAGAGGCAGCCATTTTTGCCCTTCATGTGCAGTACGACTACGTTCGAGAGGGCCTTGTCGCCTACACCTATATTAATGGTAAAACACTGATCCTGACACGCTGGACTAGGTTAAAGACAGGTTTTTCTTTCCAGAATCCGACTCCTCCGCTTATTCTCTTCTGAGCCGATCGTCGATTGGAGTCCAGAATAACTTCCGTCTGAAAAATTTTCGCACGAGAACACTCCATATATTCACATTCGATAGAATGCGTCAGGAAGGCAGTGAAAATGTGGGTTGTCGCAGTTCATCCACCTGTGGCCTATGAAGTAGCCCATACAAGTTTCAGCTGAACTCGTTCCAAATTGTCCTGGCGCAGTCGGACGAGGCTACAATGCTGACGTTGATCTATGAGAAGACACAATCAAAAGGCCCAATGACAGGTAGGTCCATGAGTAAGATTTTATTCCACCATGTCGACCAACTACTGCGTTCTCTCAGGTATTGCCTCACCAGACTCTCCATTCCATGTTCTTCCGAATGACCTGTTGTCCTCGCACTCAAACGTCGGACAGCCGGGCAAATGGATGTTCCAGATTGATGGCCATATCGGCGCCTGCCCAGCAGGAACAGAGCATCCTCCGCTCTGTGACAAGGGTAATTTTACCATACATACAACTTATCCCAGACAGAAGCCCAGCGGAACCAGTTCTGTCTACAGAAACAAACTATGTTCATTTTCAGATTGCTCGGCTGGACGGTACGGTTTCTCTTGCCAAGGGACATGCCACTGTGCAGCGGGATTTCCATGCGACACTTCAACTGGAGTCTGTGCAAATGGCTGCGCTACTGGATGGATTGGACAGAACTGTGATCAAGGTCAACTACGAGCATTTGCACCCTTCGTTTGTCACGGTTTTCAGCCACGTTTTGAAAACAATCAATCCTCCTGTCGAGATTTCACTTCCTGCAAAGTCGTACACCACCCATGGGCTGTCTTCATATCCTGCTTCATCAGATCCATCCAGAACTTTCGCCAAAGTCCAAGCGGTCCTTTTCAAACAGAATCCGAAAGCACTTTATTCGAAAGTTGGAGCGAACTCCCCATTGGTGCTCGAGAAGGCATCTGGAGCTGGCACCTCTCTCTTGCCAAGCCTTGTACTTCATCGATTTAAATGTGGAAGTCTTCGTTATGGCAAGTCGCGTCCAGATATATCCAAGCGATTGTTTGACCGCTTTCTCTCTATAAAGTCCATCTGCGTCTTTGGTGCTGCCCACGCCTCCGATCCTTACATTCAGATGGTAAATAGTGGGTAGATAGACGGCTGTTGGCGATGTACTACTGGATGCGTATGGGCGCGTCAATACAGCGTGGATGAAATGAAGAGCCTCAGCACGCGTAATGTGTGACAGGAAGATCCCAATACGTCTCAAGTCCGAGATTTACAGAACGGTAATGAAACCGGTCGCACTTTAGGCCATCAAATGCTGGCCGGCTACTAAGACGGTTGAACAGTTTCTGTATGTGATGGAATTGTGGGTGCTGACATAGCCAATGAGAGTTACCTTAAAGGCAGTGTTCACGATGAAAATCGTTTTTCTGTTTCCCCGCCTATCTTGAAAACGGCCCCATGCTAATTCCAAAAATGTCTCTGAAATCGTACAAGACCTTCTGGGAACGGAGTTATGGTCCCTCAAAGATTGAGCTATGGAAACATGGTGGACGAGTTGTCCGAGGCTTGTAACTTCCGTTTTTTGCAGCCGATCTATGCGAGATGACCTGAGTAAAGACAGAAGCTAAGAATGAAGGGAAGGACGGAGGTAATGATTGAAAATCATGGCTCATCTCACGATCTCGAGCATTCATTTGTTCACGGCGGTGGGCGTGTGATGCGCTTTTGGGGTTTTCAATGCGCTCGAAGTTGCAACTTCGGGCTCTTTTGAGGCTCCTCCTGGCTCGTTTTCATGCGTTCTTTCGACGTTAACGTTACAGAGTGTCCCTCCACTACCCAATCCTAGTGGAATTTCGAAAACTTTTCTCATCGTGAACACTGTCTTTAAAAGACAGGTTAGCAAACGACTTGGTGCGTTCCACCTTTGGAGTTACTTCATTACTGCCACGATGGAAGAGTACCGCCTGAGATGGTTTGGCCATGTGCAGAAAAGGGACGAGGGCTCCGTGACCGAAACCGCATTAAACGTTGAAGTGGCAGATACCAGATCTCGCGGTATACCGAAGGCCCGATGGTCGAGTGAAAACTGATATGGCTGAAGCACAACTCACTATAAGAGACGCTGCTGATAGGAACAAATGGCCAGCAAAGTGCAAACAATGGGCTCCGCGAACTCGTTGGACAGTCGCTAGGAAGAAAAAGAAGAGCGGATAGGTAGACGCACAACTTGACTTCATTTGCAATGAGATAAACCACAAACACTTGTTCAGAGAATTGAATGCAGATTTAGCTTTTGCAAAGCGTTATTGAATATCCGCTAGATAAGTACCATCGTTTTCGCCGATATTACAGGAAAACACACCAGATACAAAAAGTATGGTGAAGTAACGAGTTCAGCTGACGAAAATTCCCTTCTTCTTCTTCTTTGCAGCCGCAGGAAGGTTTTTGTCAAAGGTTCAAGAAACGGGCGACTGAAACCGGATTCGTCCACAAATCCATTGTTGTCAGAGTGGTCGGCCTCTTCGGGCAATCAAATAGGTGCTCAGTTGTGTGGCCGCGGCTACCACAGTCCGGGCACTCGTCAGGCTTACTGCTATCGATCTTATGCAAGTATGACATCATCATAGGGGAATGACCTCAGCGTAACGAGGCAAGGGTACTTCTAGCCCGCCTACCGAGTTCGATCTCGGTGTTGCTGACTACGGGTGGTACGACCCCCAGTATGGGATTCACGGTCATCCTACTCGAGTGATCCCTGACGAACTGGGTGTGCTCCGCACGTATAAGACGCAGACGATTCAGTTGGGAGTCCGTCCATCTTTGTATATTGACTTTCTCGGGAGCATCCGCAAAAGGCCTTCTGAGATGTCTCTCTCACGGGATTCATGATCCTTCTTAATGGGTTGTCAGGCTGCTTGACAATGTTGATAACCAGTTGCTGCGCTTGGAGTTGGCAGTGCTCCTTAACTGGCAGAATTCGGGCTTCAGCATGAAGATGTTCCACTGGGGTGCTTTTAGCACACCCTGTGGCAATCCGAAGAGCAGCATTTTGAACTCGCTGCATCTTTGTCCACGATGAATCCGATATCATGTGCTGCCACACCGGTGCAGCGTACTCCAACGCCGGCTGCAATATTGCCTTGTAGGTGGTCAAAATTGTCTCCTCGCTACTTCCCCACGACGTTCCTCTCAGAGCTCGGAGGACGTTGAGCTTTGCTTCACTGTAGCCTGTTTCTGCTCAGTATTCTTGTGGAACCTCAACGAAGGATCCAATACTAGGCCGAGCAGCTTAGGGAAACGTGCAACAGGCAGGCGAGCGTCTTCCCAATTCACAATGGGGTGAGCGCAGTGTTCCTTAGGGTCAGTGGGGAAAACTGATACAGATGATTTAGCGGCAGAGACAGTGAGCATCATATCATCGAGGAAGCTTTTCAGAACGATGAGGAAGCTATTGATCTTGCGTGCAGCTATACTAATGTCTCTGTCTCGGCACAAGATGGTGATGTCATCCGCATACGCAACGACTTTGATGTCACTTGGGGGGACGGGCAAATCTTCCAGGTAAAGACTGAACAGAGCAGGCGATATGACTACTCCTTGAGGGTCCCTGAAACAGCACTTTAGCTCGGCGCCCTTTGATGAGTGCGGTAATCCATCGCTTCCGCCAAGGCGGGATGGTGGACCTCAATAGCTTCCCAGAGAGTATGCCCAAGTTGACAGTGTCAAACGCCTTAGTGAGGTCCAGGGCTACTCCAACAGTGCGTTGAGGCTTTCTGGCCTTGAAGCCATCCAAAACATAGCTCACAATCTCCAGCAGCGCCGTGGTGGTAGAGTGTAACTTGCGGAATCGATGTTGGTGCTGCTGATTGTTATTATGCTCGGCCAGCTCCTTGACGACCAGTTTCTCAGCGACCTTTGAGATAGGTGATAACAGACTTATTGGCCTGTATCCCTTAGCCGTCGATGGCGATTTACCTGGCTTGGGCAATGGAACGACGCTTACCATTTTCCAGTCTTGGGGTATGATGCACGTGCGAAAGGATGTGTTGATGACGTCAGCCAGGATTGGCATAATCTCACTTGGCAGTTTCTTCAAGACCACTGGACTAATGCCATCCGGCCCTACAGCCTTCGAGTTGCGCATCTCTTTTACTACCTTTTCAATCTGCGCGGGCGTCACTGCTTCTGCTTCATTCATGAGTGGCAACTTACAGAGCTCTCTTACAGTCACTCGATTCTGTTTCCCTCTCTTAGCCTGAGTTATGAAAAAATTCTTTCCGAGAGCAGTTGCAGCCTCCTTTCCCGATTTGAAAACTCCATTCTCGAACTCGATCGTGGAATAGTTGGTGGAGGTGCTTTTGCCCGAGATCTTCTTTGGAACTTTCCAAGTTGACGCTCCATCACTCTTGTAATTAATCTTCTCCGTGAAATTCTCCCAACACTCCTTCTTGTGCTTGTCCAAATCTCGCTTAATCTCGCTGTCCAGCTCAGCAATGGTTCTGGTGCACGTTTCCATTCCATGGGTAGTCATCCACATGGCGAAGTGCCACCTCCCTGAAAAAGCGCCTGTCTGCAAGGCAAAGATTTAGATAAGACCTTTGACGGATACCTGAATAAGGAGCAAGAGAATTAGAGAGATCGACATGGACAAAGACGGGGATATGATCACTGGACAGAGAAGTAGCGGTCGACCAAGAGCAGGCGCTGGACAGATTAGAAGATACAAGAGAGATGTCTGGACTAAAGGAACGGCCGTTGACCGGGAGACGAGTTGATCATTATTGAGAATGAGCAGATCGCACTCCTCCGCCCATTCTTCGACGTCTTCTCCTCTATCGTCAGTGTCAAGCGACGAGCAGAATGTATGAGCATTGAAATCGCCTGCAAAGACAACAGAGGGTGAAAGTTAGCAGTCGTACAACTGCTTGAGTGAGGGAGTAGGGTCGTAAGATTGGGTACAGGACGTGGTAGGAGGGATATATATATATATATATATATATATATATATATATATATATATATATATATATATATATATATATATATATATATATATATATATATATATATATATATATATATATATATATATATATATATATATTTATATATATTAAAAAGAGATATAGGTGTTTTAAGAGGGAGATGGATAGGTAGGTATTCAAGAGTACCGTCCGATGGGGTGTTTGGTATGATATGAGAGGGCATATTAGATAATACGAAAGTGGAAACTCCTTCGCCGTGAGCTGACCTTGGAGCATGATAAGCAGTTTAGTCAGGGATGTTAGGGTGACGAGCGGTAGTAGAAAGAGAAAGCTTGGTTTCCTGAACCATTATGACATCAGGATGATGAGTACGGGCAAAAAGAGAGAGTTCAGACAACTTAGCACGAAGGCCATTGAGGTTAATATGAACAATAGAGAGAAGGCGGTTGGTAAATGAGGAATCAGAGTTACTGGGGGCAGAGCACAGAACACAACGGAAGCAAGGATCGTGATGCCTCATAGAACTGAGACCCGAACAGCAGAGATGCACCCACCTCTGACATCCGAAACATTGGACACTTATCCAATGCCAGGTGACCTTCTCGCTGCATGTGGCGCATAGGTACTCCTGAGCGGGTCCTGGATTCTTCTCGATGCTGGCCCTTTGTAGTGGAATCCTTAGGAGAGCTGCAGCCAGCCAGCATCTCTCCCATGACGAAAATCCTCCACGCTGAGGGGTTGACGTCGGTTTGCACGGAGGTGGTCTTCTTTCCTCCACACTGCCACGGCACGAACGCACGACATCTCGGCAGCAAGATTCCCTCATAGGTGGTCGCTTACATGACATCGTCTGCAGCTACGGTCGCTTATATGCAAACTCATCAGGAAGGCTGCCAGTGAATAAAAGCTGGTGAAACTGGCTACGTATGGGTACGAAACTCAAACCAGAAAGACATTACTCAAGGATATATTTTACAGACATCGATGAGTGTTCCACAGGCGTTGTGAGTTGCGGTGCGAATGCTGAATGTCACAACACCGCAGGTGGTTTCGAATGTCGCTGTAGAAACGGCTACGTGGGTGACGGAAAGCAGTGTGCTCGTGAGTTTTTCTTTAACAATTCCCTCGGCAAATGTAGACCTCCAGGGGAAATTTCAGCAGTAGAACGATGCTACTCACGCTTTGCTCGCTCCTGCTCATCAAACGCTTCCTGTGAGGAGTTCGTGGACGGTCCTCGATGCGTATGCGCCCACGGCTATCGCGGTAATGGATTCACCTGCTTACCGCAGTCACAAATTCATTCATCTGTAGAGGATATAACACTCCTAATGAGAAACGAAGAACACAGCCATGGTGAGGTGTACTTTTTATTTCGCTAGTGGAAACAACGGGCATGAAGCTCAAAGCCATTCCAGATCATATTGAATCTGATGTGGGTGAGAATCCATTTGTGATGGCTGACTGGCAAACTCCAATTCGGACAAGTCCTCGCCAGTCAACAACTCGAGCACGGCCTCTACTGGAAATCTGTGAGTAATCTTTGCAGGAGTGTTACCGTTAAACTAAACGCGTACACTTTTCAGCCTCAACAGACAAGCCGAAGGATTCCCAACAGAAAACCGTTCACCAGGAGAGCCAGGAGGACTTGGCGGAGGCAACAACATGTATGTTCCCTCCCCATTCGCGTTTTGTATTGGTCGAAAGAAGATTCCGAAAAACAATGCGTACAGATATTCACCAGAATAGGCTCTTAACCCTACGAAAAAACACCCAAACTTTGGGTGGAGGCCCTAATGTGTCCAGACTGCGAAGATGAGGGGGAGGAGCGAAGGGTCCAGATAAGCGGTCACACAAGCTACACCCAGGAGAAGAAGAGAAAGCCGTCAGAGGCATAAAGTGGGCTGTCACTAGCCTGTGTGACTACCAATCACAACCCTTTGCTCCTCCTCGTTTTCCCCGCACTTTTTCAGGTTTTGGCACATTACGGCCTCCAGACCGAAATACTTTAACAAAATAACGGAGAAGTGTCTGAGAGTCCACTGTAAGAACGCTAACCGGCTGTAGTCGGAACTGTCCTACGACAATACAGCTCTTGCATCGCCCTCTCACTATCCCATTGGAAAGGAGGTTCGACAAGGGGATACTATATCGCCTAAGCTGTTCACCACCGCTTCGCAGTGAAAAATGAAGTCACTCGACTCTTACGAAAAGGACTTATGTGTGAATGGAAAACTCATTTCGAACACTAGTTTTGTTGACGGCAACACCACTTTCTTGATTAGTACCATTAAAGCGGAGGCGATGGCTTACAATTACGGTCTGTCCGAATAAGACTGCCCACTCACACGATCGGCGCGCGTGTCGAGCGGCCGACGCAAGGGCATTTTTCGGGCGAGTCTTCAAGCGGCTGCAAACAGCAGACTGAGAATTTATTCGCTATCCGTCTAGCATTCCTACGAATCGATGTACGAGTCACAGAAGTGCCTCTACAACAGCCGCTTGACACGCACTCCGACCGCGTGGGCGGACACTCTTATTCGGACAGACTTTAGTGATTGAATTACACGGACGATAGTTAGAATAAATACCAAAAAGCAATTTATTTCAAATATTTCTTTACAGTGCTGTTTCTGATCGCTCCCGCAGTGTTGTGCGCAATCTGGGTGATCCTCGTCATTGTCGTCATAGCGGTGTGTTGTCGTAACAAGAACAGGTACAATGCTATTACAAAAACCGGAAAGTTTCGCTCCACAAGTACACACGAGCTTTGATTGCAGCCGGCGATCGCGATCGAATGCCAAGCAGGGCATATGGAATCCTCCAAACCGTTCTGCCATCTGTGCCACTTCCAACGTCGTCTCAAAGTACCCAACACGAATACGACCGTTTGAGTCGTACTAAAATCAGGCAAAGTGCCCTCTTGTTAGTGTACATAAGGTCAGATTAACCCAATATATAATACATGTAGGAATTGCTGGGAAACATGTGATGCATCATCATAATCGTTTGACCTATCAGGCTTTGACATGTCGCTCATTCTTTCTTCTTTCACTTACTTCTTTTCTCAGTAGACGATGTTATGATACCGAACCAATCTCACTTGAAGCATTCCCCTGAGGTGGGTCATGATGTGTTTGTTTGATGAGCTTTGTGTGTCTTTTTATTGTTATCGCTAGATGCTCGATATTCAGTCAGCATAATGGCTATTTCATTATATATGTAACATCGGCGTGAATCGTGAAGAGACTTCGCGTTCACTGTTGAAGGTTGGCGCAAACTCGGTGCACCTATGCTCTAGCATATGGCACCGAGTTTGCGCCAACCTTCAACAATGAACGCGAAGTCTCTTCACGATCCGTGCCGACGTTATGTGTGTGTATATTGCATGTGTTCTGAATTGCTCATATTTATAAATATTTATAAATATATACACATAAATATATATACATATTTATAAACATTTAATAATAATATTTATAAATATAATAAACATTCGATTTTGTGCCTCGGATTCTTAACTCAATTAAAACGTGAAGGCAAGCCGAGGTGAGATATAACCCCTTGGGGGCGAGCGGATGAACCATTCTACATACGCAGACAAAAAGGAGCTCGACGCCCGCTACGATCCGCCCGATTTCCCAGAGTCAAGCGATAGGCATTCGCTCGCCCTTCTGACACGAGAGCCTGCCTATCGCGAGGATGAGGGAGATGGTACCCACAACGGGCGAAGCGTGCCCCAAAAGAGGCTCGAGGCCCAAGACGTTAATTTCCAAGGGAAGCATACGACGCGCTTCTGGGGTGCGTTCCAAGAATCCTCCCACGACGCCGTGGGAGGACAAATAGCCTTTCCATGGACAAATTCGCTGCCCATGACTACGAATTATAACTGTAAATTGCTTCTACGCGGCCGTGGCTACGTTTCAATGGGAGCCCTTTGCCAAGGTGATGTTCTTGGAACGCACCCCTGAGCCAGGACTCAGATGACTGCAGTGCCGCCGGTTCAATTACCAACCAGTGGAGAACCAGGGGTCAACCACGAGCCCGCCGGTCCAAACGGTTGCCCGCCACTCAACCCCCAGTCCGGCTAACCATGGCCCGAACGGCGGTGACCGGACGCCCAACCACCTCAAGCCCGGGGTCTCTCCCCTGGCAGTCAGCGCCTTGAACGGAACTATGCTCAAATTCCATTCAAATTTTCCAGTCACACTCTTCCGATTTCGAGAGGAAAAAGTTAAGGGAGGAGAAGAAAGGTGACACACGGTGAGCGATTGGCCGAATTTCGTCAACTTATGACAGATTTTGCTGCGAATCGTGTCAAATTTAGCTTGAAATTTGTAAAATCCTTATCAATCCATTCAATTTCCAGCTTAAATTATTATTTTTGTTTTATGATTTCACTGTGTGATTTTTGAGCATACTGAGCTTAGCACAAGATCGGCGTAATCTTCCTTAGATGACATTTTTACTATTTTAGGTCGCATACGGCTGAATAGTTTATATATTTGATTTCTGAACTGAGTTTCGCCAATTTCGCGGCTTCTATAAACATAAACCCCCATTCCGCTTGTTATACCGAAGTTCAGGCTTAGGCATGGTTCCATTGACGGCCGCGGCCGCACCTAAAAGACCCGGAGCTTGTATTGATTGGGCGTGTGGTCACTGCCATTCGGGCAGTTGTTGCCAGGGCTTAGTCTTTCTTCTGCGAGTCATCGTTTTAACGGTGGACTAGTGGTTCACCTTTAGTTTTGCACTGTACTTGTATTTTAACTTTCCCACCTACCTTCCGTTCCGAATATGTACTATGCACAGCCTGATGATCAGTTTGTGTAACTGCAAGTATCGGTAAAGTTATACGTTCTTCCTCATCACTTTGTCCTCGTCGATACGAACCCACCTGCTCATCACCTAAGGTCACTCACTACTCAAGGCTGTTTTCAGCGGTTGAAGAATTAGACGATCACACATGATCATGATCACTAGCTTATGACAAGCTCTTCAATCATCGACGGTATGTAAAAAATTCAATCTTCACCACTATCAGGGCCAGGCAGGCCGTTGTCCAGGACCTCGACGAAGCTACAGTTCAGCTCCGCACTGCCGTTCAGTCCGCAAAGTGCACGCTGATTGCGAAATTGTGCTGCGGCGCGGTTCCGAGTATCCTCAGACACCGTGTGGGATCACCCGGGCAGTTTTTGCCTTTGGTGCCCGTATGATCCCATCGCCCGGGTCATCCTACATCTCTGTCTGAGGATACTTGCAACCGCGCCGCACTACGATTTCGCAATCAGCGGGCACTTTGCGGACTGAACGGCAGTGCGGAGCTGAACTGTACGTCCCCCCCCCCTGGAGATCCAATTTTTCTTTTGAAAATGTCCAAAACTTTTACGTCCCCCAGGTTCTGAAAAAAAAACTTCTCACGGTTTCAGTCATCAAAAACTTCAAAAAATTATTTTTCAATTTGAATTTTTCGAAAAATGATTACTGCACTCCCTATCCGAATGATTAGCCTCGGGACGTTTAGTTTTGACTCGCCCTTCGCTATAGAGCAACAGCATCTGTATTGAGAAAGGAGTATTTAAAATTGTGACACGGATCGCCCCACAATCTCATGATGGATTTCATGATTTTAAACCAAACAGAGGAAGGGTGTGCAGCTTCGAGTATCAAACTTCATTCACGAGAAACTCACGGCTGTCACATTCCTACTTTTATCGCTGCTCCAAATTATTACGTATACTTCAAGCCAAATTCTTCGAAACAAAGAAAACCGTCAAAGAAATTCTGCAGGATCCCTCTATGATCACGATGCTATAGCTGAAGATGTTTGGTTCTGCTTCGGCGAAGAAGACACTTCACACGAGATGAATAAGATCTCACGATCTCTTGCTGGAGTGTACTCAGCGGTAGACTTCACAGGGCAAATTTGATGTTTTACAAACGGTGACGATAGAGAAAACCTTTCATGATAAAGAAAAACTATCATGACTGGATTCAAGATTTTGTTTACAAAATCAAGGTGCTGGGTGATGCTACGTGGCACTGAATCCTCTGTTCGGGCCACCCGCTTTTTGGTGCCGCCGCCTCACTGCTACTCGGTTGCTCCTGATGGGAGTAGCTGCTTACTTAATGTGACTGTGGTATGTTGAGGTGCGAGCGGTTAAAGGGTAACTATCTAAGAATTGCGGTCCATACTGGCGGTTGGAGCCACCACTGGTATCAAAACTCTAAGTTCACAGCGCAAGTGTCATACAGTTGCCTGGTGGGTCTACACCCTGATGCACTTCAGTTCTCTCATTTTTCTTCTGTCAATGTGTTAACCTCTTATTAAGAGGGTCACATACGCATCCGCGGATGTATTTCATATCCATATAAATATGGCATAACGATGACGAAAATTGTCGGCAAATTAAAGCAGAAATCAAAAAACGCTGGTTCCTATACTTGTTCCTTCCTTGCGTTGAGCTTTGCCCTAATCTTGATCGTGCAAAGTCAGGAATGATTTAAAAATGACGCAATAGGCGAGCTTGAGCTTATAGGAAATTTTTGTAGTGAAGGAAATTACGTTGAGGATGTAGAACATTCCCTAACTTTGAATGGATTCCAACCTCGGAATGGGCAAAACTCTGGCGTATGCCGAGCATTATTCGGTGATGTTTGAACTCTTGATAACAGCGCACTAATCACAAGGCTTCACTACACCTAGGTGCAAACTTAGTTAGATGGGGTCACTCAGGATACGAGGGAAGAACGAATGATACACTATCGAAAATCGACGCATCCTGATGGAGTTTCCGTAAGAAGAATGACTGATAGCACTATCAAATAGCATATACCGGCAGAAGTCTACATTTTGACGGAAAAGGAACTTCCAACTAGGTTTCCATCGAGACCTCAGGGTGGGAACCCTTCTGTGTGTGCGTTAACATTCACAGGTTCAAGAAAGTTCGATTCCCAACTAGCATTGTTCAAACAGAAGGTGTGCGAGCGCGGGCGGGACAGGGGGTGTCGCCGGCGGTGGTTTTGCGGGCACTGCACTGCGCCAGACACCGCTTGGCATCGGAGCGTGATATTTTTCGACGGCTCGTAGTTGTGGTAAATTGAACCTCTTGCCCCGAAATGCTCTGAACTGAGGAGTTTCCGAGCGAAATGGTGGTAGTTAGTAGAAGATAAGTCAAGGATAAAAAGGTATGACACCGCTAAGGGGGGGGGCACTCGTGATTCAGTTGGAGAATGAATGATACAGCTTCCAGAAGTCGAAGTATTTCCATGGAATCTCCACGAAAACAATGACTGATTACGCTATCAGGCTTATGATATCAGCCCAAGTTTTCATTTTCATAGATGAATCACTTCATTTTCTTGAGTGCCTCCCCCCAAACGGTTTCAATCCGATAAAAATTTTACCTTCAGGATCTCAGAAATGCTGTTTTGAAAGAAAATTGGCGTTGTCCAATGGCGACCGAAGGCGCCGTTTTGGACAACGGTAAAACGTGTAATCAATTAATCAATTCAACACGTCCGAAAATGTTTTTATGTGATGAAAATCTGAATACTTCCTAAAATAAGTCTATTACATTGTTATGTAAAGAAAAGTTCCTTACATGTACTGTTGTGGTGATTTACTATTGTTCTCTTTGATCTTATGGTTCCTATTACAACATGTAAGACAACCACGTCCGAACCCTCTCGTTCCAAGACCTGTTTACTTCACAGAAAGAGAAACGCAACTTAAAACACCCCCGATTTTTCAAAGTTTTTGCCCGAAGTTTTTACGTTCCCTTTCCCCCCACAAAAAACCCTGAACTTCGAAAATTTTTACGTCCCCCCATCTGTCCAGCTGGACAACGCCCGCCTGACCCTGACCACTATTCAGCGTCTTTACCAAAATCAGCAAAATTTGGTATAGACCTGCGAGTCTCTCTATAGGAGGCAGATATGTCAAGTTGGCCGCGAAGGATTACCCATCATATTAGATAGAGTCTTCAGGGCGAAGTTTGGTACTGACATCGATAAGTTGCGCCTCCAAATCTATCCACCCGTCAGATCATAGAATATAACGTTTATAGAAATTCTTAATAAAGAAAAATTTTGATTAAAACATAATAATATTGATTGATTTTTTATTGATTAATGAAGATAAACTTTGACTGTGACAAATATTTGATAACGGGCAAGGAAACATTTTCTGGAATCATAATCGACAGGCTATCACATCTTTTGTACAAACCTTAAACGCAGTTTCCACGATGAAGAAATGTGTTTTTTTTTTCGGCAAAACTTGAGCTTTGAGTCCCAGGAACACTTAGTACGGAAGCACCACGAAAAACGGTAAGAAACAGGGTAAAAATCTGATGGACCAGCCGGCCCATCGGATCCACGTCGTATAGCAATTGTCCACCATTCGTTTCACCAAAGAGACAGGTGTCGAATTTTCCAATACTCTTAGGAGTATGGTATGCTTCTGCGACACACGGTCGCGTCGCTCTGCACAGCGACAGCGACTGCCTCCCGCCCTTTAAATCTGTCGCTGTCGCAGTGCACTGCATAGCGACAGCGACAGTGGTAGCGACATGCTATGGCACATTTGCAGTATGTCAGCCCTCCTCGACACGCCGCTGCGACCCACACGCGACATATGTTCCTACGACGGCCGTGGCGGTTGCTTCAGTGCGGGTCCCGCCGCGATTTGTCTTAGATCGCATGCCTGTCGCTCATTACAGCGACAAAGTATACCATACCCCTTAATCCCGAAAGTCTTTAACACCCGAGAATGTGCATTGAATCACTTTAAAGAGTTTTCTGCTCAAGAAACAGAAAACAATGTCACTTTCATACAATTCAACTCCGCATTGCCGTTCAGTCCGCAAAGTGCACGCTGATTGCGAAAAAGTGATGCGGCGCGGTTGCGAGTATCCTCAGACAGGGATGTAGGATCAACCGGGCGGTTTTTGCCCTTGGTGTCCGGGTGATCCCTCCGCTCGGGTGATCCCACATCCCTGTCTGAGGATACTCGCAACCGCGCCGCATCACTCTTTCGCAATCAGCGTGCACTTTGCGGACTGAACGGCATTGCGGAGTTGAACTGTACCTTAGATTTTCAAAGCGCAAAATCATTTTTGACGTCGAAAGCCCGCAGTGCGCCGAACACAACAAATAGATGTAATTAAAAACCTCAGAGGTTTTTTAAAGTGTTTCTACTATATTAGAGAGCTTAGCGGGAGCTTTTCCCTATCACCCTCTACTTCGTTAACTGCCCATTCAAAACATCGAAACCTAAAATACGGTTTTCTATCGCAAACACCACCTTTAGGCCACAAAAGCACACTTTTTGTGCATGACCCTGAAATGGTTCTTTGAAAAAAAAGGAATAGTAAATTCTTCAAATTTGAGAAAATTCTGATAAATTATGATAACGCCAGTCGAAACCTCACAGCTGACGGACCATATAAGCATTTTCAAATCAAGAAAATTCCTTTTCGGTGGAACACCTAACTCCGGGGGCTCTTAATTTTTATACACTTTTTTTTTGAAAAGCTTAAAAGTGAGAATTTGGCTTATTTTGCACTCTCTATTGAGATAAGAAAAAATGAAGTCATTTCTTCTCGGTGAACTCGTACACATATCGAGTCTTAAAAGTCTGCTCTCAAATGCGCTCGTATATGTAGTTAGAACCCGGAAAATATAATCTGATAACTCAAGACCATGATTTTTTTATGTGGGTTCCATGTGTTTCGTATTTGGGACTACAGTGATCTAAAAAAAAGATTTGTCCAAACTCGGTCCAGAGAGTAATTTGAGGCCTCGTTCGCGCGGGAAACCATTTTCCCTTTTTCATGCTCAATTTCGTGAATGAGCTCAGTAGACCTCACCGATGAGCTTCGGCGCTTCAAAAACGTAGGGTTATGAGGTTGGAAGGGGTTAAAGATAAGGATCGGCCGCCAGTTCTCACCAGTCATCTAGCATTTTTCCATAGAATGTTGATGCCACCGTCAAACAACATAAAAACATTTACGGCACAAACTCCACATGCAGAAGAGCTTCGAAAAAGACGGGGACGATGCCTCCAGAAGCAGAAAAACTCAAAAACGATTTCGGCGCGAAATTTAAATTTAAATCTATAATGTGTTCCGACTGAATTTTCTTTATAAGTGAAGGTTTCTACGGGCTTTTCCGACATTTTCGTTCAATAGGGAGGCCAAGCTACGCAAAACTATCAAGAATAACTAACGGTTTTCTGCGCATACCCTGATCTATCAGACTATATGTATGTATAAATATGCATAACATCTCCGTAAGACGTAAAAGACCACCTTTGCAGTCCGCGCTGACGGCGATGATTCACCCGCCAGGGGTAGCCTCCGCCTTGTCACACAATTGTTTTGCCCAAAGGTTTTGGCGCGGCTGTCAACGAACTCTTGCGGCTTTCTTTGCACTGTGTTTTTCTCCACATTTTTCGTACCTAGAGGTGCTCTAGTGAAAATTTCTGCTCAAGAATTGTCTATAATTTGTTTCTTGGAAAGAAGTTACATGATATCGTGCAGCTACGTGTAGATATAGCCTTGCTCCCTCATTTTGAGTCGTTCGAAGTGAGACTTATCAGGTTTATCATGTTGAAATCTCCTTATCACTGTTGTATTTTTCCATGATCGACCGCTTCGTTGATCCCAGCCTGATGCGAGCGGTAGCGCATGTACTTACTAGGCAACTACTTTAAATCAGCCTGGCCATTGATGTACTTTTAAATATACTTTTCTAGAACCATTTTTGACGTGGAATTCGAGTATGCTCATCGCAGCTGCTTTAAACCACTCTGGAAGAAATTGAATGTGTTTCTCGGAATCTTCCGGCAACCTCAGGATAGTGTTCACGTAATATATTTAGTCTAATGAATGGACGGGGCTGCGACGGTAGATCGCCGCGAGTGAATCGAAACCCCGATGGCCAGTGATGCCGCCAACACCGCTTGGCCAGCCGCATGGTCCATGCGTCAGACTAAACCGAATACGGAAACCATACCTACCCAGCAAGGAATCTTTAGGGTGATTCATTTTTTTTTTGAATTCTGCACAAAACTCATATGTAGGGTTAATATATAAAGGATTAGGATGATGAGCACGAATCTGGTACCCGTTTTTCGAAATTGTGAGGTTTACTGTAGGTTACGGTAGGTGCCATTATTACCTACCTCAATAATTGTTTACTTGTTTTTATTTGGTTACTCCCTCGCACTGAGTTTTGATTCTACTATTTTTTTCTTTGTTATGTTGATCCGCCCTTGCATCATTGCCTCTCATTGTTCGATTCTTTATGTCGGCACGTTTATTTGAACGTATTATATAAATAAATGAATCGAAAATCTACAAATGAACATCAAATTCGTACTCAGCACCTCGAATAACCACCGCATGGAAATTCTAAGTCAAATCTGAGACTTTGGCCAAAGTACCGTACTGACTTACTTGACTTATTCGGTTGGCTTTCGCCTGACGCGGTCATTCCGCATCTTCACCGAGGTGTGCCGTCCTAGTAATCAGCCGTGTCCATTTGTCACGGTCCTCAGCCACAATTTGAACACAATCCATCCATTGGTCGCTATTCCACTTCCCGCGAAGTAAAACATCGCGCCTGAATTGCCTTTAAATGCCGAGTGATTCCAAATTCTCCTTCACCACATCTATCCAAAACTTTCGCCTACGTCCAGGCGGCTGTTTCCAGGCAGGACTCGGAAGCATTCTTAGAGCGTGTTGAACAAGACGATCTGGCGATCTCTTTAAGATATGCCCGAACAGACGAAGACGACCTTCCGTTGCCGCTTTAAATGACGTTGGGAGATGTTTGCACCTCCCTCGTGTCAAGCGTTGATGTAAGGCGTCGATTTCGTTGTAGAGATTTTCTTTGTGGCACATCCGCGGCCAGAAATATCCGAGCGAACGTCTAAACAGCTTCTTCTCCGTGCAATCCAACCTTCCATCTGCGTCTTCGGTGCTGCCCACGTCTCCGATCCGTATATCATGATAGGGCGAATAGCGGATAAGTAGACGCGCAACTTAACTTCCTTCGCGATGGGGGTAGACCACAAACACTTGGTGAGAGAATTGAATGCAGACGTAGCGTTCGCACATCGTTGTTGAATATCCGCTGCATAACTACCATCGTCTTCAGCAAATAGCCCTAATAACAGAAATCGTCCACAAGTTCGATACGTTGTCCGTCCACACAAACTCCCGTTGAAGGCCTCTGAGAGACCCACACCTGCTTGCATTTGTCGCGACCAAGACGAAGTCCATAGGCTGCGGCATACTTCGAAACAAAGTTCACAATCCTTTGCAGTTTTGCGTTGTTTTCAGCGAAAAACACAATGTCGTCGGCGTACTCCAGGTCGACAAGGGAGCGTCCTGTTGGTGTGAGGATCACGTCCGCAGGAAACTGTTTTCCAACTCTACGCATGATGTCATCAACGGCGAAGTTGAATAGAAAAGATCCTGCTACAGCTCCTTGCCTTACTTCTGTTTTCACCTCGAAAGCTGACGTAAACCCGATAGGTTTTCAAGAAGTCCGTTTTCAGGTTTTCAAAGATAAATCGAGTTCGAAAATTAGGGGAAAAGCGTCTACAACACTTTTCAGAGTGGCTCTGAGTAGCTGAGAAGGGCATACTCGGCCTATACGTCCGAAAATTGTTCTTGGAAAGTACATTTCATTTGTAATGGCTAGGCTGAAGTCCATTGTGGACACGGCAGGGGAACTCCAACATTTTGAAGTACACTATTCCCACGAAACCGTTCCGAAAGACTTGAAATTCTCAAGGAAGTTAGGCATAATATGTAGCATACACAATCCCAGACCTTTGAGGTTACCCAATGTTTTCTAAGTGCAAGGAACACTCTATGGTATTCCCTCGCTTTCTTCCTATCACCCGTTCAAATCTGAACGGCTGCACAGAGACACAACGGCCGTGAAGAGGTCTTCTTTACACAGTGCTCACACAACGCAAATTCAACGCTGTACCCAGTCCTCTCACCCATAACCCGAACTGACCTTTTCGTACCCCGATGTTCTAACCTACTGCTTATACTGATTGTACAGGGTATACATTTGTGAGGAGAGAGATTCAATAACGTTTATCCTTTATCTAACTTCGGGGAAATTCCTTTTCCCCTACATGCCATTCTAGTCCGAAGAACTCAAGAAGCAGTCTGAGCAGAGCCTTCTAACGACTACTATGTACGTGTTTATTTGTTCAGCCTTTATCTTTCCAATGCTGTGTTTCCTGGCCGCATTATTCCTCTCAACGGCTGTGCTGCTGCCATTCATTTTTCAGCAAACTGCAGCTGACATCTATGTGTTTTAATTTCCGTGAATTTCTTCACTTTTTCGCACGATTCGTTCAGCGTAGGTATGGTTTGGAAGAAAAAAAAAAGATTCTGTGTTCAAATATCTACGAAGAACTTTTCTTTGATTAGTGACTGCATTTAAAATGACTGCTGCGTATTTTATCTTAATTTAATGACGGGTGAATATTCGAATACTTGTCTAATTTATATATATATATATATATATATATATATATATATATATATATATATATATATATATATATATATATATATATATATATATATATATATATATATATATATATATATATATATATATATATATATATATATATATATATATATATATATATATATATATATATATATATATATATATATATATATATATATATATATATATATATATATATATTTATTTATTTTTGTCAGGAGCATAATACACTACGAAAAGATGAGTTATGATGCCTCATAGAGCTGAGACCCGAACAGCAGAGATGCACCCACCTTTGGCATCCGAAGCACTGGACGCTTATTTTTCTCCATGCCGCACGTGGCGCATGGGTACTTCTGAGCGGGTCCAGGATTCCTCTCCACGCCGGCCCTTTGCAGGAGAATCCGAAGGAGAGCAGCGGCTGGCCAGTATACTTCGGCGACTCGAAAATTTTTTCGAATAATCGAGTTTTCTACTGTCGATTTTTGGAAATTTCGAATGATCGAGTTTTCGACGAACTCGATTTTTGGAAATTTCGAATAATCGAGTTTTCCACTAAGTCGGTTTTTCATAATTTCAAATAATCGAGTTATCTACTAAGTCGATTTTTTAAAATTTCGAATAATTGAGTTTTCGAGTAACTCGATTTTTCAAAATTTCGAATAATCGAGTAGTCGAATTGACTCGATTTTTCGAATAATCGAATGGTCAAGTTTTCGACTACCTCAATTTTTCCAATTTTCAACCATTGAGTTTCTGAAGCACCTTGTCTCGACTATTTTGAGCATACCACATTCTACTGCTTCGAGACATTGATTAAAAGTATATCCGGCAATGAAAAAGGCCATCTTCACACAGTAAGACTGCCGGAACCAATACATGTATTAATGTCGATTAGCAATATCCATCGACCAAATTCCAGAAGCTTCAGAAGACCAAACAAATTTCACTATAGGAGAGAAATACGAGATCATTTAATGAATGAACAATCAGAGTTCATCTTTGGAGACGATAACCATGGAAAAAGCCGGAGCTGAGTTTAACAATAATAAGCCAGGGCAAATCGTATTCTACTTCTAGATCATCCAAACTCATAGTGGAATCCATCATCATATTCAGCCTCTTTGGCTAGACTTCAGCCATTTACTTCGTATTTTTAGCCCTCATGGCCTTTTTCGTCTTCTTGCCCTATTTCTTCGACAGAGAGTGCCGCCCCTCTTCCGTATCTGCGAAGCTGTGCTTCTGTTGCCACAAAACAAGCTGTTTTTTTCTGGATCTCCCACCTTTTTTCTAAGAGGAAGGACGATAAAGCCAAGCATCAAAACAAATTTGATTGAAAACCAAAAGTGTCGGTTGCACTGCGACGTTCCGCTGGTCCCAATGCATTCAAGCCTCATGCATGCCTTTTTTCTCGAGCAAGGTGAAATCTTGTTATCTCTGATGAGTTTATCGGTATGCTCACACCTGAGGACTGAGAAATTTTGGCGTAAATCAATGCCGGCAATAAGTGAAAAAGGTGGTCGTGAGCCGTACGAGAACGTTCGAGAACTATGAGCAAATAACAACTAGCGGCAAATGCGGTGCGTGGTCTGCCACTGTATTTGGAAACAGTTTAACTGACGGAGAGTTTATCTGACTCGAAACAGTCGACTATCGAATTCATTAGACTGTTCGGGTCTATCGAATAATCGAGTCTTCGACTAAGTCGATTTTTCAAAATGTCGAATAATCGAGTTTTCGACTGACTCGATTTTCAGGAATTTCGAATAATCGAGTTTTCGACTAATTCGATCTTCAGGAATTTCGAATAATCGTGTTTTCGACTAATTCGGTTTTTCAAAATTTCGAATAATCGGGTAGTCGAATGACTCGATGTCGACTGTTTCAGTCGATACCAAGACTCGATGACTCGACTCGACATAAGTATAGTGAGCACACAATGAAGTTGCGCTTCACCACCAACACTGCCGCGAGCATACAGTGGCATAGTGGCCAGCACCTCTCCCATGACAAAGCCCTCTTTGTGGAGGGGATGACGTCGGTTTGCACGGAGGCGATCTTCTTTCCTCCATACTGCCACGGTACGAACGTACGAAATCTCGGCAGCGAAGGAGAGCTGCGAGCCATGAGCAGCGACGAAACGTGAAAATAAGACGAACCATAATTTTTTGGTCTCTTCCGTTTCCGGCGTTTTTTGGCCATTTTTCTTCCGTTTTCGTTTCCGAAAATCTTGGAAAAGATTTCCGCACAGCCTTGTTACCCACTGTGCACTTTGCATTTATGGACGACAAATCATTGTCGTGTCTGCAACCACGACACCCGCAACACTTCGTCGTCTCAGTCAAACTACCACTTTTTCATCTCGAAAAGCCTTCCAACTCTCTGTAATCTTGTTGTAGCACCCGCACTGATCCCTAATCTGGTCAGTGAGTCAATATTCCGGGCCAATTAAGCTTCTGTGAGTCGGCCGACTCGCTAGCACGCGATCGCTGACATCAGATCGGGGCGAGTTGTCGCGGTCGCACATTGATTTGGCTGCTGGCCAATTTGCCCTTTCGCCCTTCTCTTCTTTTCTCACCATTTTTTTTTTACAAGCGCTTGGCGTGAAACGAAAAATTATTCAAATATTTTCTTCTCTGAAAGAACATTTTGTTCATCTTTGTGATTGTTAGAAATGCCAAAAAGGTTTCCTGCTGCCAACATTCTGTGGAGGAATCGCTTAGGCCACGATAACATGATAAAGCCCCAGAATTAAGTTTAACTCATGTCATATTAACGTCAAGCAATTTTTTAAGAATTTAATTTAAAAGACTATTAGGGAATGGGCACCGTCGTTCATACACGATATGGTAGTAAAATTTGGCTGACTTGAGTATTAGAAGCTGATTCGAATTCGATCCGAATATCCGACTCATTCTGGGAATTGATATTTTCGAGTTTTTCCGCTTATCTGGTAAAACAATTATTCGATTTCTAGACCAGTTGCAAGTGAGAATTTTTGAACGTTGAATCTGAGGCTTTCGAATGCTATTCGGAAATCATTGGGTTGTTTGACTTTGTGAAAAATCGAATAAAGCTTTGAATAATTACCCGAATTTTCGTTTGAATCAAATATTAAACTTTTTCCCATGGAGTGTTTATTGATGAAAATCGGACCGGGGAGTTTAAAGTCACGTCTACGCATTTTAAAGCGTCGAAAACGATCCTTAATGCCGTTACACAAGTAAGAAGTTGACTCCGCCCTGTGTTTCTCCGCCACTTGAAATGGCGGTTCTCCAAAACTGGAGTTTTGGGTCATTCCCACCGTCGTCGATGTATGCGGTTTACTGATTTTACTCAATGTACGACCCGCAAATGTTGCCGCCGGTGAGAATGGTCTAGCACCCCTGCTTTGGAGGAGGAGGGTCAATACAGGGGCGGTGTCAACTTCTTTCTCGTGTAGCGGCATTGCTGGTCGTTTTTGACGCTTCATAATATGTAGGCGTTGTGTTCTGCGCTATAACATTCTATTTTCGTTGTTATCTCAACCACGTTTAAGAGCGTGTGTGCGGCCTTTAAAGGCACAGTCCAACATCAAGGACGAAATCTGAGACTTCCAAATAGATGAGAAGTAGACCCACTCTATATAGCACTAGCCAAAAGCGAATTCCTCAGAATAAGCGAGATATAGGAGGAAGCCACCCTGGGGCGTCCATATCAGGAAGCCACTTTGGCACGCCCCTGTGGCGATCTTTCGAGCTCAACAGTGGCGAGATGAGCGATGGTTTCGTAGAAATAGCCCCGTTCTTACCTTCATTCTCAGCCTCTCTCTTTGCTCAGGTCGGCTCGCATACATCGGTTGCAAATGACGGAAGTTACAAGCCTCGGACAACTCGTCCATTACGCTTCCGCAGCTCCATCTTTTAGGGGCCATATTTCCGTTTCTAGGGGGTCTTGTACAAATCCAAAAGCATCATTGGAATCAGCGTCGGGCCTTTTTCATGATAGGCAGAAAGACAGAAAAGCTATTCTGAATTTGGACTGTGCCTTTAAGCAAAACTGCTGTAGTTGCACGATAGTTCGTTGGATGCCTCAGGGTTTCCCCAAGTTTTATTCGAAGGTTTGCCAATACGGCCATCCTAGTGTATTCTATAATAGTAGCCTCTATAATAGTAGCCAGTACCCAGGTAGTCACATTATTTCCATTTCAGCTGATAGGTTATCAACTTAACAGCCTACGGGACAGTAAGCAGGTGATAAATCGACGCGGGCTGCTATTGTTGATTAGTGTTGCTGTCAATTTCTATTAGAGAGAACTCTTAACTAGTCTGTCACTCATGGTTGAGCACGCCGTTGCGCTAATTTTCAGTGAAGCTACGACCCTCCTTCCCTGTGACCAGAATTTTGAGAAAAGAAAAATGTTCAAGACTCCCCCCCCCCCTACTTCTTGCCCGTAACTGACTCTTACTAGGTACCTGATTTTAGCTTATCAAATGGTTTGGAGAAGATTTCTCGTCTTCAAAAATTTTACGACCCCACCCGTTGCGCCGTGTGACAACCCTGCCATCGCTTTAAACCTCGTGGCTGGTTTACCATTCATCGTAAAACCGCTCATTTCTGAAAGCACTGGTTCCTTCCGATGCTGAATGGCTGGAATCGCATTCTCTTGCTATCATTTTGGCTGCTAAAGGTGTGTTGAGAATCGTGGAGTTTGTCATTATAGCGTCCAGTCCAATTCAGAAATGGCCTGCATTGGTTTTTTAATTTTCATTTTTTTTTTGAAAAAAAAAATTAAAAATGAACATTCCGGGGGTCTTAAAAATTGCTTCTGACACCACAGTTGAATCTGAACATACCTTCTCCTACTCTGTTCTTTACGGATCAGCTTTTCTCTTTTTTTTCAAATCTCATCTTAGGAAAACCAAAAATTTCGGAAATCTCCTAAAAATTCTGGTGAACAAGGGGGTCGTAAGTATCATCTCCGGAACTTGGCGCAATGGCCTGCTCAACCCTGCTTGCCCTCTCTTTCTCTCTGTTCTTCTTCTTCGTTTTCTTTTCTCTCTTTTTCCTTTTCTTCTTCCTCTGCTTCTTTGTTTTCCCACCCTTTTTCACTTTTCTTCTTTTCGTTTCCGCTTCTTCCTGATCTTCTTCCTTCTCTTATTTTTCCTCGAACCACCAAATCATCATGTAATTCGAAATTCATGTAATTCATCATGCAAATACCCGAAAAATGGCGGTCCCTTATGGTCTCTCATTTCAAGTTAATGCGCTACTATGTAATACCTAAAAGTGTCAAAACAAAAAAATTGAAGAGCTTTTGAGCTTTAATATATTTCATTGATTTTCCGAATATAATATTTGCTCTGATTTTGCATTCACTTAAAATGGTTTGGCGTCGAGGTGGGGCACGCTCAAGCGGGGCGTTGTGTAATTTTCCGAAATCTGAGCGACCCCCCCCCCTCCTCCGGCCGTCAGACCTTTTCCCAAGAATCCGAGATTTTTGCCATCCCCCCAGGAGGTGCAATTGTTGAGCACTTTTTTCAAAAAAAAACGTTTAAGCATAAAGTACTGAAAACGTACCTCAAAGTGTTTAGTGACCATTCTTTTCAAGTTCCAATAACTTTTTTAGAAATTTTCATTTTTAGTCTGAAATTTTTGCAATCCCCTTTCACATTCATTTCGGGCCGAAGTTTTTGCGACCCCCTCCTACCCCCCCCCGTTGAGATATTTTGCAACCACGCTCGACCCTGAGGTGGCGGTCGTAAATTTCCACAATGAAAACACCGAAAATTCATAGGTCAGGGAGAATTATCGCGAAATTCTCTCACCGAGAAGGGAGGGCTCATAAAAATTTCGGACATTCTCTAAAAATTGTGTTAGTCAAAAAGGGTGTCGTATCACTGTAGAATTCGATCACAATACCTTGCTGGACCCTGTTCGGCTTCAGAAGCTTTGCTGGATCTGCTGAAATTTTTTTTTCGAAAAAGTGTCCAGTTTGATTTAGGAAATGCTTGAAATGTGCTCAGTTTGGTCAGTATAGTGGCCAGATCGATCGAAAAAAAAAGTTTCTTTATTGAAAATCTGTCAATTGTTGTCTTTTTTCCAAGCAATAACTTCTAGTGCCGCTGTGTTTTGTACCAAGCGACTCAAACCCAAAAAGTTTAGGTTTAAAGCTTATTCCTCTTTTCCGTATTTCAAGAATTGTTCCTCCCTTTAGGTTTGTTCCAAGTGCTCGCAGGCGCCTGATATGGCTTCATATTGCATTTATCGCGTGGCTCCTATTTCCTTTTCGTCATTGAGTTTTTTTCAGGGCCGACTCGTGGGGCAGCGGCGTTGACGAGATGCCGAGTACATGTGTACGAAGCGTTTCGCCAAGAAATACCCTGCCCAGGCCCACTCCGAAGCGTCGTCCGCTGAAGAGACCGTCGGGCACCTCTGCGCGAAGACGTGAGTCCGACTTTTTTTTAGTGTGTTTCAGGGCCCCCTATGTTTTCTGCCACTTTCGCAAACGAATTTGACTGGCTTGCCATTTTCCTTCTTTTTTTCTCCTTCCTAGCCATCCAATTCGAGGCCATTGGCTTGAAATGCCCTAATTAAGCCGCGATCACTGCCTCGGGGAGGAATGGCGCCGGTCAGTGCAAATGGTTTTGTCTGCTGATGATGCCATTGCAAAGCCGCTGCTCGATTTCTCTCCTATGTTAGCTTGCTGCTATAAGATTTCTCCTAAAATGTCTCGTCGCCTGAGAGACCTACGGATTATCTGGTTGTTTTGAGATTTGTGTCTTCCTTTTTGTGCTTCTGTTAGTTTACACTGTCCATCCGCAGAGTGGTACTATACGCGCAGAAGGGTCGAAAAGTGAGTTAATCGACCGAGTTTAGACTGGAAAGGTCAGGATAGCCCGTCTCAGATTCTGTCAGTCTTAAGAAGCGCGAACTTACTTCAAAGGCAGCGTTCACCAAAAAACGTATATTTATGTGTAGGTAAGACCGTGAAGAAGGATAAGGAAAATTCTTCACAAAATTTCGAATTACTGGAGAAAAAACTGTTTAAAGAAACCTTTGAAATAGTTAATTACGCCTATCGGGTGTGTTCCGGGAGACTGCAGACAAAGCGTCAAATCTTACGTAGGAAAGGGTTTCGCGCTTCAAAATTCTTAACGAGAGAAGTGTACAAAGCGTAGGTCGTAGCTGCGGAAAAGATTTGTATTGCTAGTAACTCTTGTGCATCTATAGTAGAACTGCGCAGTGCCCCGTCCGGAGACGCTGGGTACGATAAGTTATAAGCTCAAAACCGTCGTTTTTTTTTTTTTTCAACTTTTTGTTCCTTCCAAAACACTCAGTAAACTCACGAAAAATGTGTAAGGGGAGCTGCCGAGATGTCGTACGTTCACGCCGTGGCAGTGTGGAGGAAAGAAGATCACCTCTATGCAAACCGACGTCACCCCCTCCGCGAAGCGGGTTTTTGTCATGGGAGAGGTGCTGGCCGGCCGCAGCTCTCCTTCGGATTCTCCTACAAAGGGCCGGCGTGGAGAGGAATCCTGGACCCGCTCAGAAGTACCTATGCGCCACGTGCGGCAAGGATGTTACCAGGAGACATACCAGCGTCCAGTGCTCCGGATGCCAAAGGTGGGTGCATCTCTCCTGTTCGGGTCTCAGTTCTGTGAGGCATTATAACTCTGCTTTTCGCTGTGTTTTATGCTCTTCAACTACCAACTCTGATTCCTCTTCCTCAAATCGCCCCCTTTCCATTGTACATATCAATCTCAACGGCCTTCGTACTAAACTTTCTGAGCTCTCTCTCTTCGCACGTACTTACCATCCAGACGTGATCATGGTTCAAGAAACCAAGCTCTCTCCATCCCCTACCTATCCTCATCCTAATATCCCGGGCTACACTGCCTTCCATGCTCCAAGGTCAGCTCTTGGCGGAGGAGTTTCAACCTTTGTTTTATCCTCTCTCTCTCCCTCCCACCTCATACCAAACACCCCCACGGATGGTACTCTCAGTACCTTCCAATCCATCTCCCTCTTAAACACCCTTTCTCTTTTTAACATATATATTCCCTACCACCTCATGCCCCTCCTCCTACAATCCCATTCCTCTTCTCAAACAACTCAACGATTATTCCCTCTCATCATCAGTTGTTTTCGCGGGCGACTTTAATGCCCACACCTTCTGCTCGTCCCTTGGTTCTGATGCTAGAGGAGAAGAAGTCGAAGAATGGGCTGAGGAGTGCGACCTGGTCATCATAAACGATGATCAGCCCACTCGTCTCCCTGCCAACGGCCGATCTTCTAGCCCAGACATAACTCTTATCTCGTCTAACCTTTCCAACGCTTGCTCATGGTCTACCTCAACAACATTGTCTAGTGATCATGTTCCCGTCTTTGTGCACATCGATCTCTCAAATTCTCTTGCTCCTTATTCTGGTGTTCGTCAACGTTCTTATCTCAATTTAGGCCAAGCAGACTGGTGCCTGTTCAGTGAGGTTGCGCTACGCCTAGCGGCTGATTACCCGTGGAATGGCAATGTGCACCAGAAGGAGCATCACTTATCTGATGCAATTCGCAGGGCCATAAAGGCGGCTATCCCTGTTGGCCGAGTTAAGACGTTCTATCCAAACGTCACCAGAGAAATTCTTGAGAAAATCAGGACTAGAGATGCCAGAAGAGCAGTTGACCATCTAGACCCTGTCGTCGCTCAGCTGGATGGTGAGATCAGAAAAGATCTCGACCAGCACAAGAAAGAACAGTGGGAAAAATTCACAGAACAGTTGAATTTCAAGACGGACAGTGGAGCTACTTGGAAGGTTCTTCGGAAACTATCGGGAAAGAGCTCGCCAGCCACCATCTCCACTATTGAGTTCGGTAATAACGTTTTCAAGTCAGGAAAGGAAGCCGCCTACTCTCTCGGTAAAAGTTTCTTTGTCACGAGTACAAGGCGAGGTCCGCAAAATAGAGTGACAGTAAGAGAGCTGTGCCGCCTCCCGCTCATGAGCACGGCCGATGCGTTCACTGTGGCGCAAGTAGAGAACATTATAAGCGACATGCGGAACTCCAAAGCTGTCGGTCCGGACGGCATTTGTCCTGCTGTACTGAAGAAACTCCCGACTGAGATCCTTCCGCTCATCGTTGATATGATTAACACTTCGTTTAGCTCTTGCACTGTTCCGCAAAACTGGAAGACAGCCAACGTCATCCCGTTGCCCAAGCCTGGAAAACCTCAGTCATCAGTAAAGGGATATCGTCCCATTAGCTTGATGTCACCTTTCGCCAAGGTGGCCGAAAAGCTCATTGTCAAGGATCTAGCGGAGCACAACGAGAAGCAGTTGTTTCAACATGGGTTCAGGAGGCTACATTCCACAACTACGGCGTTGCTAGAAATTACCAGCTATGCTATCGACGGGTTCAACTTTAACAAGCCATTGAGAACTGTAGCTGTTGCGTTGGATCTCACCAAGGCATTTGATACGGTTAACCTTGGAGTCCTGTCAAGCAACATTCTGGAGTCGTCAATACCATCTTGGCAGAAGCGCTGGATATCGGCCTTTATTAAAGGTCGGCGGGCAAGAGTCATGTTTCAGAACCATGTCTCCAACAGTATTCCTATGGCAGCTGGAGTCCCTCAGGGCGGAGTTCTATCGCCAGCCCTCTTCAATCTGTACCTCGGAGATATGCCTGAGCCTCCACAGGACATCAAGGTCGTCGCGTATGCCGATGACATAACAATCATGTGTCGAGATCGGGACTTACAGGTGGCCGCCAATAAGATCAACGAGTACCTGATCACACTAAAGGGCTTTTTCGACCGCAAGATGCTAAGTATCTCTGCAGCCAAGTCGTCAGTGTCCGTTCTCACGACGGACCCATCCGAGCACAGCGCTCATCCGGATGTCGTGTGGGATGGAGACCGTTTGCCTGCTGCTCGCTTTCCAAAGCTGCTCGGTCTTGTGCTCGATCCGTCACTCAAGTTTCATAAGAATACCGAGCAGAAGCAGGCAGTCGTTAAAGCTAAGCTCAACGTTCTCAGGGCCCTGGGCGGCACTTCGTGGGGTAGCAGCAAGGAGACTATACTCACAACGTATAAGGCAATTCTGCAGGCCGCCCTGGAGTACGCCGCACCGGTTTGGCAGCATCTCGTCTCAGAATCCTCCTGGACAAAGATGCAACGAGTACAAAATGCTGCTCTCCGTATCGCCACCGGATGTGCAAGGAGTTCCCCAATCGAGCACCTGCATGCTGAGACCCGTCTATTACCAGTGAAGGAGCACTGTCAGCTCCAGGCCCAGCAATTCCGCATTAACATTATAAAGCAACCAAATCACCCGTCGTGGAGAGTGCTAAACCCCGTGAGAGAGAAGTATAAGAAAGCCATTCGCCGATGCTCCAAACAAAGTCAATTTGCAAAGATGGCACGACTCACAGCAAGAACGACTCCGTCTTTTGCGCGAGGAGCACACCAAGTTCGTACGGTGTCATCTTGTGAAGGTGGCCATAAATCCTATACTAGGAGATATACCGCCCCCCGTCTGCACCTCAGAGTCTCAACTCGGAAGAAGGGCGAGATGCACGCTCGCATCATTACGCTGTGGTCACTCTACAATGCTAATGTCTTATGTCAGCAAGATTGACAGCAGCAAATCTGATGTGTGCCCGGACTGCGGTATCGTCGGCCATGATACCGCACATTTATTCAACTGTCCGGAGAGACCTACCACGCTGACACCAATGGACCTATGGACGAATCCACTACTGGTCGCCCAGTTCCTCCGCCTATGACAAAACCCTCTATGTGGCTGCAAAGAAGAAGAAGAAGAAGTGTAAGGGGACCTCATAATCGTGTTCAGCACCGAAAACAACCTCCCCCCAGACCAAAGTTTGGGTGAAAGCACATTTTCCAAACTTTGTGAAGACCGATAGCGTTTTGGACTTTTACGGATTTTCAGTTGAGCGGTTGCTTTTATCATTTTGGGGATCTGGAAGCGCTTCAGAAAAAATGTTCCAGATTTTACTTGAAATTCCCCCAGGGGGTTTTCCGGGGCGTTGATCACGAATCTGAAGATTGTTTGCCGATTTTCCATAATTTTCAGCTTATTTCGCTCTAAGCTTACCAGCGGGGGGGGAGTTCGGGGACAAAACGCTTTTTTCGAGATTTTCGGATTTCTTCGATAGATGTGTCTCAAAATGATTACCTGAGGGTAATTTAGTGTGCTTAACGCGAATCTGAGGTCCGTTTCCCGATGTTACGTATTATGGTGGGTATACGGTAGTTGGATCAAAGTTTCAGATTTGACTCAAAATCTGTATGCGGGGGTCATTCGGTGGGATGAACACGAATTTGAGGTCCATTTTTTGGTTTTCGAAGTTGTAAGGTAAGTATTGCCAGTTGAATGGGATTATGCCGACCGTAACCCACAGCAACCCTAATTCTGGTTACAAATAAACCCCATATTCGGGTTTAGCGCCCTAAATAGCCCCCAGTTGAAAGTTTTGAGCCGAATCCAAATTTTTTTTTGAACATTTAAAAAATTTGCTGACGGGTACCTTTCCTTTCGTGAAGCAATGAAAATGCCATTTTCGGAATCACCGTAGTCATTTAGGGAATTTCAAATTTCATTTAGGGGTCACAGACGTACAGCAGCGACAACATAGTTTTCCAAGTCGCCACTGAAATTTTAAAGCAGCTCAAAAGCACCTACTCAAAAATACAGAAAACCTGAATAAGGTTTTTTATCGTGACCACTGCCTTTAAAGTTTTTATTTTCCGCATTTGCTCTGAGACCCCCCCTTGTTTGTGATTTCTTCTTGGGAAACGTTTCTACGACCCCCGTCCTTTTTTCACTACCCGTTGGCAAGCTATCCAGTTCTGCTCGACCCTGTTTGTATGAATGACTCGGAAATTAGCGTTTATTCTCCCTAGGCTTTCAGCTGCTGTTCCCCTCCTAGCCGTCCAGTGTCTTGTAATCCATTATCTGAAAGCGTAAAATTGATCGGCGGCGCTTATTTGAGCTGAACTAGCGTGTCGAAATAGCTGTCAAAATCCTGTCCTCTGACAGTGAAAGCCGCGGCGGCGGCGCTCTTTATCAGCTCGTAGATGATGTGAGCTTATACTACATGAAGACCACCACATCTGACGGCCACATAGCGCGACCACAATCACAGGCATTATCGATCCGGTTCCGTACATTCCAGTTTTCTCGCTTTCGCCTTTAGTTAAGGCGTCTTTCATTGTCGACACCCAGTTTTCGATGGTATTACAAGCGGCCCCGTATTGCTTTACTGGTTTTTCAGCGACGGCTATTTCCGTTATTTTTGCTTTTCTGCACCATATGCAGGCATTTATCCGCCCATGTGGTTACTAATGACCATTCGTATTGGGCGCTGGGTGGTTTTCGTTTTGTGGTCATTTTCTGGCTCGGCTGAATTGGACTTGTTCTGAATAGGTGGTCTGGAGAGAAATTCGCCTCGTGTAAAAGTTTTTTCTCATTTTTTATGGCCACCAAGCTAGAATAGAGGCTTAATTCGGGTAATGAATTGAGTTTTTCTTGCAGAGATGTAAGTTTATGGATGTCGGTACAATTTTTGGCAGATGATGGGTTTGTCTGTTAGCTGTTAATAATGGATCCAAAGAAATGTTTGTTTCTAGAATTAGGGTGGAATTTCCAAAAAAATGAGTATTTGATTTCTTTGGGAGTTTGAATTTTCACTGTCTTTGCATATTTGATTTGTTTGATGTTTCGAATTGTTTGATTTTGTTTAATTTAATTAGGACTTTAAATTTATACTATCTTTTTTTCGAATAATCAACCTGTTTTGGATGACTGCAAATACTATTCGAATATTAAATTTTCTGATCAATATTTTCAATTTCATTTTCAAGATTTTTTGTTTGAGGATAAAATGAAATCCTATTCCTTCTATTTTGAGCCGCCACGAGGTTGTTATGGATCTTTATTTTTCTGGCTAACGCGTTTCGGCGTCTGACGCCTTCTTCAGAGCCTTAAAGTGATCCAGTCAATTTAACAAAATTGCACGCTCAAACACCGCGTACGCGTTCAACCGAAGTTGTGATCTGCTTCGGTTGCCGCGCGCAGACGGCGCCGTACCACTCAGAGTCCTCACCTTACAATCGAACGCAGTGCGTCGACACTTCCGGCCAGCAGTGAGCGAGGGAAATTAAGAATGAGACACTGTCGTACTCGAGATCACAGACTGGTCGCCATGTGTGCGTATCAAAAATGACAGAGCTGGATAAATGGACTGAGTGCAGCTGTTGTTGAAATACACTCCTCCCTTCGATTCATGGCTGGGCCTTTAGTCTGTATCCAAAATGCCTCTAATGTTTTCCGCGGCATGATTTCAGTTTCGCGTTGCAGGATAACTACCTTCACGTTGAAATCTTCTCCATTGTGTCTTCTTACACGGTGTGCACCCAACGGGGTTGATTCACGCGAGCATCTCTTTCCGTCGACGTGCTCACGTATCCGCAGGCAAAGTGGCCGCCCGGACTCACCAATGTAGCTGTCTCCGCACGCCAAGCATGTTATCATATATATCACTCCCGCGTACATGCAGTCGCCTTCTCTACCCGAAAGGCAAACCAGGCAATCAGTTGTGGTGCATATACGGTCGTAGATCCGGTTTCTCACAAGTAGACGCTTCAGATTGAATGGTGGAATAGCGATAAGCGTCACGTGGTTTTCCAGGTCCGCTCGCCTCAAGCAGGATCGCACGGCACTAATGAAGTCGTCGGATATGAATGGCAAGCAGAAAGCAATTTTTCCGGCTTCGTTTTGGTTTGAGTGGTTGTTGTTTGGAGTGCGTCTTCTGCGAGCATATGTCGACAGACTGTAACCATTAGATGCCGCAATACTGCGAGCTAATTGCAGAGAGTGCTTCTTTTCTTCAGCACCACTACTGACGCTTGCCGCTGTACGCATCATATTTCTTACAGTCGCATTCTTCGTTTGTTTGGGATGAGAAGACAAGCAATGAACAATGATGTTCTTCTTGGTGGACTTCCTATACCATCTAGTCTTGCGTACACCATTCTGCATGTTGATTTCCACACTTAAGAAGGGTAGCCAACCATGCACAGGTTGTTCTCTGGTAAGTCTTATGTGCTCTGATTGGTCGTTCATCAACTCAAAGTATCTATCCATCTCGTAAGAAGACACAATGGAGAAGATTTCAACGTGAAGGTAGTTATCCTGCAACGCGAAACTGAAATCATGCCGCGGAAAACATTAGAGGCATTTTGGATACAGACTAAAGGCCCAGCCATGAATCGAAGGGAGGAGTGTATTTCAACAACAGCTGCACTCAGTCCATTTATCCAGCTCTGTCATTTTTGATACGCACACATGGCGACCAGTCTGTGATCTCGAGTACGACAGTGTCTCATTCTTAATTTCCCTCGCTCACTGCTGGCCGGAAGTGTCGACGCACTGCGTTCGATTGTAAGGTGAGGACTCTGAGTGGTACGGCGCCGTCTGCGCGCGGCACCCGAAGCAGATCACAACTTCGGTTGAACGCGTACGCGGTGTTTGAGCGTGCAATTTTGTTAAATTGACTGGATCACTTTAAGGCTCTGAAGAAGGCGTCAGACGCCGAAACGCGTTAGCCAGAAAAACAAAGATCCATAACAACCTCGTGGCGGCTCAAAATAGAAGAAATAGCTCATTACAACAAAATGCCGAGGTTTAAGGACAGTCGGGCGTATACGAAATCCTATTCCTATTCCTATACATTCCGAAAAAAAAATCAAAATTGAGTCTTCTTTTTTCGAAGAGTCCAACTGGTATCGAAGTTGTCTTTGGAATAATTTTCAAGATTGAACATCGTCTTTTTTTTTAATTTCAGAAAACATTCTATTGGGGCAGTTCGGAGTAACTATCAGACAAGGACACAAAGTTCGGCAGCCCGTTGGCAAGTGTACCAACAAAGATACGACCCCTCCATTTCCATTTTTTAAAAACCTTTTGCTATCGTTTCGAGAAAAAAAATGAAGTTTTTCCAAAAAGAAATTAAGCTTCGAGCACAATTTGAGCAGCACAACATTTTCCATAACATTTATGCTATTTTTTATTTGGGTTTTTTATTCATCTTGATTGACTAACGACCAGCACGACTCATCAAGCTTTTTTTATCGAAGGGATGAGATGGGGGCGGGGAGGTCAGTTAAACAGGAAGAAATAAAAACATTGCTTTTATTGCCTGAATCGGTAGAGCATGTTCGGAAACCTACCCGCCCGGAACCTGGCTTGTTCTGAATGCAGGGTTCGGCGCGGGATGTGGATATCCACACCGGGAGGACTGAGCTGCGCAAGGGTGGAGGGAGGGGGGTTTGAGCCCCACCGGGAGACCAAGTGAACCATTCTTACAGGGGCTAGGTACACTGTTCGAAATTCTTTTTTTTTTGCGAAGAATTCAATAATACCGTCCACTTATCATGACACCTTGTTGTAATCAAATTTTCTTAAAGGTTATAATTATATTAAAAGTTCTCTTACGGTTGAATATAAGGCGCATAGGTTCTGGGCGTGTATCCAGGATGGTTGGGTATTCAATCGTAAACGAGTTCGGTTTGGAAGCCATGGTATGGGGCGGTAGAGAAGAGTGGAGGCGATGAGGGGGTTGGGTGGTTGGCAAAGGCGAAGACGACGAGATATTTCGAGAAAAATATGTTGTCAATAAAATATGAGTTCGTAAATTTATTCTGCAAGTCAAGGAAGAACAGGTTACCTAAAGTGTAGTTGCACGATAGTTCGTTGGATAACTCAGGGTTTCCACAGATTTTATTCGAAGGTTTGCCAATACGGCCATCCTAGGGTATTCTATAATAGCAGCCAGTACCCAGGTAGTCACATTGTTTCCATTTCAGCTGATAGGTTATCAACTTAACAGCCTACGGAACAGTAAGCAGGTGATAAATCGACGCGGGCTGCCATTGTTGATTAGTGTTGCTGTCAATTTCTATTAGAGAGAATTCTTAACTAGTCTATCACTCATGGTTGAGCACGCCGTTGCGCTAATTTTCAGAGAAGCTACGACCCTCCTTCCCGGTGACCAGAATTTTGAGAAAAGAAAAAAAAATGTTCAAGACCCCCTCCCCCTACTTCTTGCACGTAACTGACTCTTACTAGGTACCTGAACTTAGCTTACTAAATGGTTTGGAGAAGATTTCTCGTCTTCAGAACGTTTACGACCCCACCCGTTGCGCCGTGTCACAACCAGGGATGTGCGTAATTACGACTAACGACTAACGATGTTAACGACTAACGGGCTTTTCGGGTGTTACGATTAACGACTAACGAAAATATTTTCGTAAGCAATCCCAAAATTCATTAGAAAGTCAAAGTCATTCAAATCGCGCTCCAACCCAAGGATTACACCAGTATTGATATAGTGGAGTCCACCGAGAGTGTCTCATTTTCTTATCAATAAGAAGTGGTCGGCTGGGGATCAATGTGCATGAATCCCATACCAGCACGCTCGATACCGATTGAGCGAGAGCGGTTGTGCTGCAACGAGTTTCATGTTCATTGATCTCCAATCGGCCGCTTCTCATTGATAAGTAAAAGAGACACTCTTGGTGGACTCCACTATACATAGTGCCCTGTTGGTTGTTCTAGTTGAATGGTTAAAAATAGCCGTAGCCTCCAGTATTAATTATTTCCACTGACACTGCTTCGCAGTTCTGGAACCCCCATATTAAAACCCCAACGGAACGTTGCGCAAGGTTAGGCCTTTTAGGGGTCGTTTATACTCTTGCCGCCGAACGCCGCGGCACAGTGCATCTCTGTAATATTGATCACGCGGCGCGGCACAATCGATATCATAGGTTTGCACTTCGCCGCGTCGCTCGGCGGCTGAAGTATAAACGACCCCTTATGCGACTTTGTGACGGTCGCGCGACTTTATGGTAGGCTCACTGAAGCTCACTGAATGTGCAAAGAATAAGAAGAAGGAGAAATTACGCAATCACAGCACTGTCTTTTTCCGTTGCCGTGAACTGTTCAGAGAAACAAATTATCTTGGCTACCTAATTCTTATGATAACGGTAGATTGAAACGTTGGCTGACCTCTGGATGTTATCAGTAGTGCGGTGATAACATGCCGTGTTGCCTTTTGGGACGAAGGGATCCTTCTTTAGGCATCGTGGCCCAATTTTTCTTGACTTTAGCATAGGTGGCGAAAATATCACGATTTCCATCCATTACTTTGGTTGGCTATTGTCCTTTGATCTAATCGTAGAAGTCATTTAGATTCTTTCTTTCATGTGGCCGCCTGGTGACTGCTACTACTTTAACAAGTTTTTACTGTCTTCTCCACACCACTCCCATTTTGCCGAGCTGAGAGTCGAGCGATGTGTGCTCGCACTATAGTTTTTCTTTTCCCGAAATGTTTCGACTCGTGTCTGAGAACGTTTCGTAATGAATAGTGCAGCAGCTGCAAGCCGAAAAATGTCCTTCCATTGGTATATTGCGTCTGGTGAATCGATTCTGTCCCTAGTTTTGCGGCTCCTTGTTCATCATTTCTGGGAGATGTTCAGAGTCATGTTAAGCTATTCTTCTGATTTTCCTTACGTTTGAATTTCTGGTGGTCTCGAAGTTGTTTTATATGAAATTATTCCTGGGAAAGTTTGAAAAAAAGTTGCACCAGCTGTTGCCAGAGTTTGAGTCAAGGTCGGGCGGTCATTATCTGGGATCGGTGAACCTATCACCTTGCTCAGCAATGATTTTTCTGAGACAATGCTGTTATTTATTGATTTATTCAAAAAAGTACACGTAGGGAAGGACGTAAATTTTTTTTGGCGTTTTATGAAATTTTTGAAAGATGTACTTTGTGGAAAGGGACAACGGTCTGTTTCACCCTGATAGCAGCAGTAGCAGATGTTTCGAGGCGATAAAGTTTTGCTTTCGCGCTCTTCGCGAGAATCAATTTTTCTAACTCAAATAGTGAAACCTCATGTGCACAGTGGTATGAATTTTTGTAGCCAATCAGGGTGCTTTTTTCCAAAGTTTTGTTGTTACAAATTTTTTCGCCTGTGTTTCCGCTTTTCAGGAGTCTGTTCCATCCTACAAACCACCTTAATTTTTCCACGGGGTATAATTTTAGTTTCCTCAAACTCACCGTTTTTGAATAGGGAATCTCGCGATTCCTCCGTTCACGTATCGTTTCGGGATTTGTTCGCAATTCGACGAAGTTAAATTCTAAAAGAACAATAGAGTTTTTAGAAGTTCTGAAGGCGATGGCAGTCATTTGGAGAGAGTTACGTAAATGTAGAACTTCTTTTGGGACGAAGAATATTTTTTTGCTGTATGATTTTTCTAAACTTTTTTAGGCTTCGGTTTTTTTTTCAAATTTTAAAGAAAAATATCCCCATAGGTGTTGCACTACCTTTCAACACACCTTTGAATTGTGGTTATTATGGTTAAAAGAAAACTAAGGTTTCACGGGACTTTGGTCCCTATTTATTTCGCTTTCTTTTTTTCTTCCATTCACAGCGTTTTAAAATTCTGTTCTATTGATTCGATCGTTTTCGTCTTTCCGCAAAAAAATGCAGTTATTTGGTGGAAAAATTATTTCATTTCGTCAAAGATTGCCACTGCACTGTAGAATAAAGAAACCACCGCACATAAGTCAAAATTTTTGAAATTTGATTTTTTTAATGCACATTCAGGGACAGGCGACTCCTACGGCAGGTTATCCAATATACGATATTGTCACCATGTCAATAAGATGTCTTCTCGAAAAAATCCGCTCCCTGTTGACATCCAACACCATTCTTATGAGCCGCGCAAGAAATGTCTGTCGCCCCGAAAGCTTTGCCTGTTGTTCGCCTGTTCATGTCCTGTTGTGCTTTATTTAGCGCCCCATATTGACAGCTAGCTATCCACACTCTACGGAACTGGTTATTTTTTTAATTTCCGCGCCTGAAATTTTCTAGTAGGGGCATCTCGATTTCGCCAGAGGGCTTTCTATCGCTTGCCAAAGGGTTGGCCAAGATGATTAGCGCGAAACAGTGATCAGGGTTCTAGGCAGTGCGAGCTATGCTACCTAGCTTCCGGCGCTTTCAACAACGTTCGCTTATCGGTGTGAGCCATCTGCTTATGTTGGTGTTCTAAACGATTTCGCGGGCGTATATCTGACTTTGAAAAGAAAAAAAAACGACGCCGAATTGTTCAAGGAATGTGCGAGAACGAGTGAATGTGTTAAAGCGAATAGGCTATAAAACACGTGTCGTAGGCAGGTCTAATGGTGGCGGGAGCAGTGTGTATGTGCGTCCGGGAAGAATTTTTCGCAGCGATGCAAATCTATTGCGTGTGAGAATTAGCCGGCAAGCGGCGGGATAGTGTCCTTTTCCGTGGAAGCCTTTTCAGTTGACGTCTTCTGCGAGTATAATAGCGAATTTCTCCCCTTTTTTTAGTTGGCCTGCTATTTTAAGCCGCTTCTTCATCTTGATATTGTACTCTATCTTCTATTAGGCTGTAGTTTCAAGTTGTCCGACTTTGCTGAGTTTTCATGACATTCAGTCTTGGTCTTTTGACTAACTAGGGACTGATCCTAGCACAAACTGGAGTTAGGAAATTGGTCTGTCGAGTGTTGTGGGGAAGGCAAAAAGAAACAGTTCAAAGCTCGTCAATTTTTGCTGATGTGCATGTGTAGATCCAGAATAGCAAAGAAAATACATTTTTTGGATTCCAGAAAGATGAATATTTTTTGCCCAAATTTCGTCCCGTGGAGTTATTTGCGGCGCTGAGCACGAACTTAAGCTCTATCATTAGCTCTTTAGACGTTTACTGTAAGTTACATAAATGTTATTTGTCTACAGTAAGCTACCGTAATCTAGAATTTAATTTTTCGTCTTTTTTCGTCTACCCAGGTGCATTAAGGACATTTTACGAACCTTCACTCTTCTCTTTCCGTGTCTCTCGCAAGATTCGACAGATCATTTTTTGAAACTCCAGGTTGCGCTGGGATCAGCTCCTAGTAAGTGTGATATACTACTCGAATGCGCGAATCACTATCTATCTGGCAATCATTTCCCTGTTCGAGTTGAGCCTGGTGTTTTTCCAATCACCTGTATGCTAAAATTCCGTGGAAATCCCAATTTTGTAAAAAAAAAAAAATCGGTTATCTCTCTCCACTGAAAATCTAACGAACGCAATTATCTAGCCTTTTCTGAGTTCAAATGCCATATGAGCTGTGACAGCTTGGGTGGTTTGCGGTAAAGTCAATGGCAGTACTCCCCGAAGATTTCATTTACTCTGAAATTTAGCGTAAAATTCAGGTATCGCCGAGTTTTTGTCTCGAAGTGGAAAGAATCGTTAGATGGAGAACCATCGGCATTTTTGAACGTTTTACGTGGTCATAAGGCCATGGTTGAAAGTTTCGAACTTACAAAAAAGTTGGGTAGCGGAAGGTTTTTGTCACAACTTATTGGATTCTGGAGGATCTTCAGAGACTGAACAGTGTAATTTCATTTCGCGAATGTTTTGTAATGTTTAGCGGTGCGGCACACGCGTTATATAGAGGACGAGTTAGCCACGCCGAGAGCTTCGTCGTTCGATGTGCGATCAGAGGCTGACCAGCAGCTGCAGACGGCTTCGATGACGTCATCGATCGTGGTGGAGAGGTGAGTTGCAGTAACCTGCTGGGTAGTTTGTATTAGTGATTACTTATGGATTTTACAGCCGCGACTCGTCGAACACGTCACCGAATGAAAGCCGGATAGACGTAGGGAATCCGCCGGATCCAACTGATGTGACGAGCACTCCGAAACCATTTCGATGTGTTACGCGATCGACGAAAGCGAAGCGGATACGATTCTATCGCAACGGCGACCAGTATTACAAGGTGTGTGAACTATGATTGTTACTGGTTTGGTTATTCCGGCTCTAATTTTTTTTGCTGATAAGGGTCTACCGGGGCGTTGTGTCCAACTTCAGTGGGGCTACGACCCCCCTCCCCCTCGGTGCCAATTTTTTTTGCTAATGACCGAAATTTTTATGTGCCTTTCTCCCAAAACAGAAAAAGAAATTTCAGTTTTCGGATTGAAGTCTTCACTATTCCCCCGCGCCAGGGTTGAGGCCGTTGCGACCGGTGACCAAATTTTACCCCCTCTCCTGTTCACTAAAATATGTACGATCCGCCCCCCCCCCCTCATGGGGTCAGAAAATCTTCACGATCAAAATCGTGGCTTATTGTCAGCTAAAATTTAGGATTTAAAATTTTTTAATTCTGTTAATGTCGGCTTCAGTATAAAATAGAACTACCTTTAAAATAGAACCTTTTTTCCTTCTAAGCCACTGAAACTAATCCACATTTATACTGTTCAGAATTTATACGTGACTTACTACTTGTACCTCTTTCTACCTTTTCAAAAGGTTTGGAGATACACCTCAATTTTTCCAAAAATTTTACGAGCCCCCTCCCCTCCGAAATGTCTATTTTTTTCAAAAAAAATCCTGAAATTTTTACGACCCCCCCTTGCGATCGATCGCAACCCTGCCCCGCGCTGCGCTTGCCGCAGAAACCGAGTTGAAACTATCGATTGTCCAGAATACCACCGCTGGTGTATCCCACTCTGGCATCAGCGCTCCTTCCCCTCTTTTTCCATATTTGTTTGACTTGAATTTTTAGATACAGTTTCGTTTCATTTTGGAGCTGTCGCAACGAGGGGGAGGTCACTTTACTGCGATGAGGTTTGGCCACGCCTATTTTACCGTGGTGCCGCGCAATTTGTGCAGCTCCCCGGGGTTTGCCTCCCCTTACAAAATCAGGAGAGTCGCCGCGGGACGAAAACATGGGCGTGGCCAAGTGCGGTACCAAAGGGCCTCCCTCGCTCCGATGGCACCTCATTTTTTTCATGTGCTATCGCAGCGGGGAGGCACTATGGATGATCCATCCATTATGGATCGCAGTTGACCACGCCCATTTTTCTGCTTCGCAGCGCAATTTGAACACCAACTTGGGATTTTTTCCCCTTCCAAAATCAGGATAGCCGTTTGGGCGCGGAAAAATGGGCGTGGCCAAGTGGGATGCCGTAGTTGCTCTTACCCCCGCCCGCGACGATAGCTTTTTTCCATTACCTCGATTCCATTGTGCATTCGGATCGCACTAAAGCTTTGCGTTCCCTGTCGTAGGCTGACGCAGACTCAGTGCACGTATGGTATTATATACGGCACGGAGTTTGCGCCAATTTTTCATAGGGAGCGCGAAGTATCAGGAAGATCCGTGTCGACTGTAGGTGAGAATCGGAGGCACGGTTACTCATATTGGAAATGGGAGTGGGGTAGAAAAACTCGCACCCGCGTCAAAATTACGTACACCCGAAGTTTCCAGCCGTGCAAGGGTAATCAGGGGCGGCATGCACGAACGCGAGTGTTGCGAAGCGGTTGGGGCCGGGTGGGACGCCGGCACGTTTGACGATATCAGTGCGAAGGCTGAAAAGGTTTTGGTAGCACTGAAAAATCGCTCCCTCGCCAAACCTTCCTAGGAGGGTGGGGCAGCCGGGAGCCTGCTGAGACACCAATTATTGATTATCTTCAGCACTCCCAGGGCAATCATTAAAGCCGCCGACACCCAAACCCCTACCCCAACACGTTTGTACCCTCTGGAAAACGTCGTAATTCACATCATTCGAGGCGCGAGCGGCGCGCGCGACGCCTGGGCCTCCGTCTTCCCTCCGTTCTCTCGCTGTCTCTGACCTCCGCTCCGCACCAGCACGCGTAGGAACCATGTGAATTTCGCCGTTTTGTAGCCTGTAACACTCGCGTTCGTGCATGCTGCCTCAGAACGTTTCCAAGGTTTGAAGGAATGCCTTTTTAGGGGGCGGAATTCGGACGTGAGTGCGACGTGACCACTCTCCGAGGCCCATCGTTACGGCAGGAAGTCCAGTGTCGATTAGATAAAAAAATTAAAGTGCAAAAAATCCGGATATTTCCAGTTCCAAATTGTCGCAATCTTTGAAGCCCAAGTGAATTTTTGACATTTTTCAAAAGTTCTGATCACCAAAAGGAGGGGTGTGGGCGCAGCTCGGGGACAACGTTGTGCTTGACCTTGGTCGATTCAGTTATCCTGCGTTCGTTTCTGCGCGGGAACAGTTAACGATTTTTGATTCTCGGGTAGCAACCGCTCATGCTAATCTGGTATCATCCACCCATCTTATAAAATGCCTCATATTATAAATGTTTTATGTAAGGATTAGTCTTTCAAAAACATTCTGAGACGAGTATTAAAGGCAGTATTACGGTCAAAAAGTTGTCCGTTTCAGGCAAAAAAAAAAGTGAGCTTTGGGCCCCTTTAAAGGCAGTGTCCACGATAAATTTCGTCCTCGGTTCCTGGCCGAAAATCGAAAGTTCAGGGTCTCATTGGACCACTGGGGTCGAAAGAACGAATGAAAACGAGCCCTAAAGGGCTCCATATGGCTTCGAAGTCCGCTCGCGCTAGCCCTTCCGCTCGTGGTCGAGTTTTCCGAGGAACAGTTTTGTCCGCTTCTGCATTAGCATTGGAGCGCGAGCGCGGCTGAGTTTTAGCATTGGGGCGCATTTGCGCAAGCTGTCTATTTCAGGCCCATGCCCGCGCAACTGAACCACCGTTGAATTGTGGCTTCTAAGATGAAGAGCTGATTTTGGATGTTTCGCAGCGTTTTTCATGATTCTTTCTTTACTGATGAAACAGTCCGACTCTAAGCCTTCGTTTTCTGGTGAAAATTCGAAAACGATTTTTATCGTGGTCACTGCCTTTAAGAAGAGCAGGTACGGAATTACGACGAAAAACGGTCAGAAAGTCAGTAAAAATTTCGTGGACCAGCCGACTCATTGGAACATCCCGCCCACGTAATGTATATGTATATGTTTATTACACTCACATAAGGCAAATGCGTGATAATAATAAGAAGAGATGCACAGAAAAACTAACAAGACCGGGAGAAAGAAAAAAACAGACAGCAAACTTGAGCAAAAATACTCCTATTCTTCATACACCCTACCAATCAAACAAACGAAGATCTATCTTTAGAAAAGAAGAAACAATCGAAAATGCTGTTTCGTAGCTAAGAACTATTTGGGATACCCGTCGCCTAAACTGGCCCAAGGAAGCAGCTCCGGTGACTCTTCTAGCGATTTTCAGGTATGCGCTACCCGCCCTATGTGGAAAAGACCTAACCCTAACACTGGTAATTGGCCGTCCGAGAAATATTTTCATTATTTCTTCTCTAGTTCTCGATGTGACTAGTTTGAAATAGAGTGCAAGCCTGAAAATACTGCTGTTTTCCAGAAGTTTGCGGACCATGCAAAGGTCAAATACTCTGCGCCGAGAATCCAGCGTTGGCAACCCAAAATATTTGTTCCTTAAGTGGGCCCTGGGTATCTTGGAATTCAGGAAACCATCGATGCGAATCAACAGTTTGCGAGTGAAACTATTCTGGACCTTTCAGAGCTCGCCAATATCCTTTTTCTTGTGCGGAGCGAATACTGATGTTCCAGATTCCACAATGGGTCGTATATAAGTCTTATATGCTCGGAGCAGAACCTGTTTGTTTCTAATGGAAACACCCTTATAAATCTGAAAAATCCGCCTGTGAGCCGATTGGCATTTGATTTTGACATGCTCAGAAAAATCCAACTTCCTATCGTAGTGAAAACCGAGGTCTCGAACCGAGTCTACCGCTCGCAGCGCGACACCAGCACATGTATATGAATGGGCCGTCGACGCCGGACTCAAATGAACCCGCATAAATACGGTTTTTTGCGGAGCCAGTGGCAGCTGCTATTCTCTCGCCCAGTCAACTATCAGGTCAATCCCCTCCTTCAGCACTTGGGTATCTAGTGGATCAGAAATGACTTTGTAGAGCTTTATATCATCCGCATAAAATTTTACTGTAACATTTTTGTCATGAAAAATGATAGGAATGTCAGCTGTAAAAATACTAAACAATATTGGTGATAATACACCCCCTTGTGGGACCCCGCTCGCTATGTTTCTCACCTTGGAATAACAATCCCCGACCCTCACCTGAAACGTTCTATCAGACAAGAATTGGTCGAGCCATTCTATCAAAATCGGATGAATCCCAGATCCCGTAGTTTTGATAGCAGTTTCAAATGTGAGACACGATCAAATGCCTTTGCAAAGTCAAAGTAAATGACATCACAACTGCATTTCTTCTCAAGGGCCTCCGTCCAATCGTTTATGCATTCCAAAAGGTTTGTTTCTACCGATCTTCCCGGTACAAAACCATGTTGGCTCCTGGGAATGATGTTATTCGAAAACAGATGTAGGACGATGTGCTCTTTTAGAACCTTCTCAAACAGTCTGCAGAAGGGTGAGGTTATGCTAACTGGTCTATAACTTCCTGGATCAGTGGCCGGCTCTTTCTTCAAAATTGGTGTTACAAAAGAGTGCTTCCAGCGGATTGGAACTTCACCATAGATAAGAGACTGATTGAAGATATAGGCCAAGAGACCACAAATAACGGGTGCAATTTTCTGAATAAAAAACAGAGGAATGAAATCCGGGGTGATCGAGGAAGATTTAGACCACTTTACTAACAAATCCTGCAACTTCATAGAATGAAACCACGGAAAATCAGTCATAGGCTGAATACCCGAGAACAGTTGTCCTGCATTTCGAACGCTCTCCATCGCCAAATATTCTAACTTTCAAGCATGTGCGTTGGCCCTTATTTTTAGAGAGTTTTCGGTGCAAGAAACAGAAAACAAATTCTTCCAGCTAAGACTTCTTAAGCGTAAAGCCATTTCCGACGTTCAGATTGGCGCGTTGTCTAAAGTCTCCCGGAATACACCGAACAGGCGTAATAAAAAATTTCACAGGTTTCTCTAAACAGTTTTTCTAAGTTAATTGGGTGTTCTGTCGAAACTTTGCTCTATTGCCCTCTACTCAGTGGACTTACCTATTTGAATCCATCGAAAACTAGGATACGGTTTTTTATCGTGAACACTGTCTTTAATTTCGAAATGAAAAATTAGGTTGCATCATTGCGGAAAAAGACCG